>JANXHW010000001.1:227780349-228980349 GCA_026170595.1 Plestiodon gilberti rubricaudatus | reverse complement strand
CTTTATGACATAAAAGCAACAGGTTTTTCATATAAAACAATATTCCACACTGTCTAGAAAATCACATTTCTTTTCAAGAGAAGTGGTCAGTTATGAATTATTTGTTGCCAGCGTTACACTTAAGACTGACTCACTAGAATGTATCACTACAATATGCATTGCATTCAGAGTTAAATTACCAGAATATAGGTGAATGCTTCAGCATTACTGCAGCTGAAGTAGCCTATGCACTAGTGCATGTACAATGATTAGTGCTCCATTGGTTCATCTGCTTTTTCCGCAGTATCCTCAGCAGGCTGAGCAGTCTTAAAAGGGGGGAAAAGAAAGAAAAGTTTAGACAAGAATTAAACGTTTACTGCGTCACTGGTAGCAAGCTAGAGAACAAAAATTCTACAACGAAATATATGATCCTACCCGTATTCAGAGGCTACATATGCATAAAAGACCTGTTGTTCAATATTCTAATCTCCTGCATCAATAAATGTTAGAGTTGAAAGAGACCTTGGAGGTCATCTAGTCCAACATCATGCTCAGTGCAGGCAACTACAGAATCCCCGATAGGTGGCCACCTGGTCTCTGCTTGAAAACTTCCAAGAGAGAGCCTACAACTACATGATGCACAGGGTCCAGTGCCAGACAGCTCAGAAAATTCTTCCTTATATCTAGTCTAAATTTGCTTCCCTGTTTCAACCCACTGGTTTTAGGCGCTGCCCTCAGAAGTTAAAGAAAACAAGTTCTCCCCCTTCTTCTACATGACAGCCTTTCAGATAGTCATGTTCAACTATCATGTCTCCCCTTAGTTCTCTCTTCACCAGGTTAACCATAGGTAAAGGTAAAAGTGACCCCTGACAATTAAGTCCAGTCGTGTCCGACTCTAGGGTGTGGTGCCCATTTCAAAGCCGAAGAGCCAGCGTTGTCCGAAGACGCCTCCGTGGTCATGTGGCCGGCATGACTCTCCTTGCCGCAGCGCGTAGCATGCAGCTGGAACATGGAGTGCTGTTTACCTTCCCACAAGCGGTACCTATTTATCTACTCACATTAACATGCTTTGGAACTGCTAGGTTGGCAGGAGCTGGCCAACCAACGAGAGCTCACCCCGTCGCGGATTCGAACTGCCGACCTTAGTTGCCCTCTTCTGAACATACTAACTTATCAATGTCTTCCTTAAAACATGGTGCCCAAAACTAGACCCAATATTCCAAGTACTATTTCAAGGGAGGTACCATTTAATAACACTCATTAGGAACAACTGTTCAACCAGTACTGAACCCACCTAACAGTAGTAGCATCTAGTCCACATTTTAGCATTTTATCCACAAGGATATCATGGAAGACTTTGCTGAAATCTAGGTACACTATGTCCACGACATTCCCACACAGTCTACCAGACTAGTCACTATTTCAAAAGAAAGAGCTGAGAATAATCTGGTCAACTTGTTCTTGAAAAACCCATGCTGGCTCCTAGAAACCACTGCATTATTTCACAGCTCACAGATTATAAATAGTGCCTCTGAGATCATGTAATCAAAGTCCAGAGATATGGAAGTATCTCTTTCCCATCTCAGATGGAAAATGAAAGGACCCAAATAGCTAAGAATCATATTGCATTTTCTGGCTTTCCTTTCCCAGGCATAACAGAAAACTGCACGGAAGCAGCTTCCATGAGCTGAGCTCTGTTCACAGAAGCTGCCCATTGCACAGTTTTCAGCCATTTCTCCTCTCCACAGCTGCTGCCCTGTACTGCATCCCATATAGTTCCCACCCCCAATCCTCAATAAGTGTTTTTGGAATGTCCAAGACCTGCCATAGGGATGGGGAAGATAGCTTGCACAAGTGCTCCTTAGGATACAGCCCAGTAAATAAGACACATTCTACAAAATGTGACTGTCTGTATTATTCTAAATGTGCATACCTTTCTCTGTGGTCTCTCTTCAAGACCTTCCAGGAATGGTGAGACATCATCATCATCATAAATAGTGAACTCCATGTCCTTACCAACAATCCCAATGGAAACGTTCTGTTAAATGACAATTGAGAAGCCAATGTCAATCTCTTTTCCAATCTCTGTTTTTACTATTCATTACAACTTCTAAAGAAAAACAGCACAGGTCATACATAGCACTGTGCATGTATCAAAGAGTAGTCAGGAAGAATTAGTTTATCATATTTCTATGACAACCCTATTCTTTATAAGGAGGATCAAGTTGATTCATGATCTCTCTCTCTCCCTCCCTCCCTCCATGTGTTCTAAGAGGTGATCCTTATTCCAGCATTTTTTTATGGCAGAGAATGCCTTTATATGAATAATAGCACTCAAATCAGTCACAATAAAACCATATAAAAACTAGAAGTCAGCCAGGTAAAATGAAGATCAAAGCAAACAGCCAGCTTTATCAAGGAACATCTTCTGACCAAGCCACATTTTAACTCAAGCAATGGAAAACTAGTAGAGGTTAAGCAAAGTGTCCTTCAGTTGACAAAGTGTCCCACAACATGGGAACTACTGTGGAGAAGGTGCGGCCACATGCCCTTGCATCTCTCACATTCACAAATGATGGGACATGAAGCAGCACTTCTCTTTCAGATACAAGGACGTGGGAAGGTAAACAGAGGAGGTGTTTCTTAAAAGCTACATTAGCACTGGCATTTTAAACTGGGCCTGAAGATTCATGTGGGAAGTCAGCATAGCTGAGCTAGGAGTAATATGATGCCCACAGCCCATCCTTATTGAGAGATAAGCTGCAGCATTGTGTACTAGCTGAAACTTCCTAACTATCTTGAGAAGCAGTTCCAGGTAGATGCCTGTGACTTGCAGAAATCAATAGGAGAGGTTACCCAAGGTATGGACAACAGGGATGAAATCCTTGTCTGAGAGAAGTGGATGCAGCCAGCTCATCGACTTCAGCTGGTGAAAGACACCCCTGACCACTGCTGCCACTTGGGAATCTAGAAGCATTCCCAAATCTATACTTCTTATCCTTTCAGTGAGAATGTAACCTTATCTAAGAGCACAAACCTATTCTCCCCCCCCCCCACTGGTGTAACCGCACCCAAAAACGGGCATGCTAGTTCGGGGGGGGGGGGGAGATTGGAAGGCTTTGAAAGAGAAATGGAATTTAAATCCTCTTGTACACCTTCATAAGCCTCCTGCTCTGCAATGGGTCTCTTTGGACCTGTGCCAGCTCTTTAGTTTGAGGAGAAAAAGAGGGTGGGGTGGCTGCTCACAGAGGGAATAGGATCCGGCGCATATCACTGCCACCGGATCCACCCCCTGCAGCCTACCCATCCCATCACACCCCTTCCCCGCCCAGTTTCACCTCTCGTCCCTACCTTCCCCTCACCCCCGACGTCTTATTTGCCTCGGCAGGTGGCCAGCGATATGGCGACACGCGAGGGAAGGCTCTGGCCTTTCCATCAGAACTCTGGCAGCATGCTACTTCTTGCACTGCCGGATGCACTTTTACAACAGTAGTAAAGCAGATAACGCTGACAGAACACTTGTTCTGCCAGTGCTAGTGCTACAAGCCCATAAGATTGGGCTGTAAGACAGATAACACCAACATTCCTCCAGCCAACTATCGTATCTTCTGACACTTTTGGATTAAGTTTCAATTTTTTAGCTCTCATCCCACCCATAACCAAGTCCAGCAATCCATCCAAGGACTGAACAACTTCTCCTGGATTTGATGGCAATATTTTAAAAGAGAAAGAGGCGGAAAAAAAAATCAAGCTAAGTATCCTCAGGATGCTGATGACATTAAACTCCAAACAAATCTCTCTCAGCACAGCAGAGATGTTGAGGAGGACAAGATGAAACTGGGGACAAAAGAGAATGTTGTGGGATCTCCTGGGTAAAGCAATAGTCACAGAGTTCAATGGGACTTATTACAAAGTACCAGCCTACAGGAATTTAACCTTGGTCAGCATCCTATCCAACTCAACTCCTACTAGTCATTAAGATTAGCGATTTTGAGTGTTCAAAATGCTTAACATGAATCTTGCTGTAATCCTTACAAGTAGGCACTATTCTCACATTACAGATGGAGTGGCATACTTAATGCCACCTAGTGAGTTCATGGCAGAGAAGCTTTGAAATGGGGACTTCCCAATTGATAGCTTAGTATCTTAGCCACTACACTACATCATCTCTTACAAGACATGATTGGGGCCTTGTCTTTTTTGGGTGGAAGTAGTAAATATGTCACATTTTTCTGTTTTTCCATGCATTTGCTGACTACTGCCATTTGTGTGTGTGTGTGTTCTGGCTCCCACTTATATAATCACAGGACCGACCTCAAATAAGAAAAATCTTAAGACTTACCTTAGTGGTCAGATCCTGTTCAGCGGGAAGTGTCTCTCTCAAAGCACGCAGTCCATGTTTAACTAGCTCATTCAGGTTACCTGCAACACAAACACGCACACATTTAGAAACATCTTATGTTCCAAAGGTTTCTCCTGCTGCAAAGGAGATGTCTAAAACCAGTCACCCCCTCTTCAAGCACCTGACAGACAGACAAACATTTGCTTGGCAAAAACCAAGAAAGTCACCAAACACGTAAAAGGAGAAATACAGCAATGTGCATATACAGTGTACGGCAATGAGGCAGAAGAAGGTCTCACACTTACAGTCAGAAAAAGCAGTCATGTGTCGCTCCAAGTACGTTCGAGCTGATTGGGACCTTGCACCAATAGACATAGCTTTGCAATCAAAGTAATTGGCCGAAGGACAAGTCTGGAAGATATGGGGACCCATATCCTAACAAAACAAAAAAGCATTTTTTATTAATTAATTTGGAAGAGGGGCACACCCCAGAGATATTTCAATGTTTCAGTCTTTTTATTTCACACACTGTGTACAGCATACATTAAACAAATCAATAATTAAACTTTATATAGAATCCTAATAGTTCCATGATCTAGAGCAGGGGTTCTCAACCTTTGGAGGCCCGGGTACCCCCTATCATGGTCCAATTTTCTGAAGTACCCCTTGCTAATTAACTGCTAATTAATTGGATTAATAAATTAATTAATTAGGTAATTAATCGTTAAATAAAAAAGTACTAACACAATTTTAAATGTGAAAAGATGTCTTATTTAACTCTCTCTCTCTCTGTGTGTGTGTGTGTGTGTGTGTGTGTGTGTGTGTGTGTGTGTGTGTGTGTGTGTGTGTGTGTGTGTGTGTGTGTGTGTGTGTGTGTGTGTGTGTGTGTGTGTGTGTGTGTGTGTGTGTGTGTGTGAGACAGACATGCAAGGCTCTTTTTTTTTCCCCAAGTCACACTTCCCAAACTCAGCTCCTCCCTCCCCCACCCCACCAAAGTACATTTTCCAAAGTACAAAAATAAGCCCAAAACCAAAACCAGAGAGACAGAAGGGCTACAAAAATAATTAAAATGTAAAATCCTTGTTAATTAATACTTAATTAGCTGCTGATGGTGCAGATAAGGGGCAGGGCTTGGCGTACCCCCAGCAAGAGGTCCATGTATCCCTAGGGGTACCCGTACCACAGGTTGAGAACCTCTGATCTAGAGTAAGATTTTGAGCCTCTCTTTGTTGCCAACATACTGTCATGCTTGTTCCTGGATGAAAAGCTCTCAAGAAAGAATACAAATAATGAGTTAAAATCAAAGGGACCTACAGCCCAATCTTATCCTTCTCCCACACTGGTGCAGCCAGTGGGGGAGGGCAGAATGGGAGGCTTTGGAAGGGAATTTAAATCTCCTTTACATCCCCCTTTAAAGGGGATTTAAATTCCCTTTCCCTTCCAAAGTCTCCTGTTCTGCCCTCCCCCACTGGCTGCACCAGTGGGGGAGAAGGACAGGATTGGGTTGTTAGTCTAGACTAACTAGATTGAAAATACAACTCATTGTATTCTACATGGGATAAAAGACAGTGGATTTTCCTTAACAATCATGGAAAATCATGAACACACTTACATCATAGCCTGCAATGAGAAGTCCCACGCCATACGGTCTTCTGCCGTAACGCTGTGTTGGTATCTGCGTTTCTTGAATACACTAAGGAATAAGTCTCAAATGACTGGTTCACACCAACATTCAAATCTCTTCGCTTATTTGCAGTAAAAACTGTTTGAGATTATGTAGGCAATACGAGTGCTGTTGTATTTGCTCAGTAGCAGTATTTCACACATGCAAGTTATTACAATGCTGAAATAAACAATTAACAGGCATGTGTGAATCTGTCACAGAACAGTTAGGTTTTGTTACTTTTACACTGAGAAGTGTTTCTGAGTCTCAGTTAGTTTTATATCATTCTATTTTGCAATGGAGATTCCCCCCCCCCCCTCCAAGGAATCTGATCTCTTCAAACTCAAAGTGAAGTGCCTCTAATAATCTAACTTGTGGTAAAATAGTTCCCCTAAAAGAAATATAACAAAAGTAATAAGACAACTGATTGAGTCCATAATAGTAAGAGAATTGCCTGATAGTGAAGTATATTGATAATCAAGTACACCAAGGTAACTGTAGAAAAAAAGGATACTACTTCCAATCAGAGATACTAGTCGGGACACTGGAAGAGGCCTGTCAAATACAAATCTAGAATCCAGACACTCCTGGCGCATGAAATTACTATAAGGTTTAACAAAACAAGAACACAAACACAGAAGATGGCTTGTTAAGCACGGGTTTCATAAGCATCGAAGATCCAATTCTTTTTTACGATGACATTCTTTAGAAGTAATGACTGTAAACTGGGATAGCACTTCTCAAATACAAGGTAACTGGGTTCAAGGCCTACTTTAAGGTCAAACTGAGTACACACAATATGTTTCAGCTCCCCATCTATAAACGTACAAGATCAATAAATCACTACAATCTCCTTCCTTTATAGGATTTTTGTTAGGACAAACACACAGATAATAGTCACTATACATATTACTTAAAACACTAATTACATTTTCTGAGAGCATATTACACTGGGACCCATTCCCATGTATGCATGCATAGGACTACAGTCTTACCTACACTGTGGCCCTAACCATCTTTACTCAGACATAAGCCTCACTGGGATTACTAGCAAGTTTTAGCTGCAATTCCAAACACATTGACTAGAAAATAAGCCAAATATAGGTGAACTTGTGTCCAAGTAAACACGAACAAGATCACACTGTTAGAATAGCTGTGTTATTTAAAAAATTTCTACCCTGATCTATCACCATAGCTTTCAGGGTGGTAAACAATTATAATGCCAGTCAGATTGTACAGGGTTGTGGGAATATCACTTTGGGTGCTATATAACACCGGATATATTTGTGGCAGAAGTACTGGGCAGAAGTATTTGTGCCATGGCGTACTGGGCAGAGGCAAAAAAAAAGCTGGGCCGTTTATTGGCCCAGGGACGTGTGGAGGCATGGCGGGCTGGGTAGCCAGGAGCTCCGTTCTATCTGGCTTGCTCAGTCCACCAATGTGCTAATATTAGTAGTGTGTAATCCTCATATTAGCTATCAGGGAAGCAAGATGTGAATCAAGACACAGAACCATAGGCATATTTCCTTAATTGGCTGGTCCAACATTCAATTGTAACATTCCTTATTGACATGCATTTTCTAAAATATTAATAGTGCCTTTTAGATAACATTATACATCAGTCTGTAAGTTTACCATAGGAGTCTTGCATCAGCAGTAAGTCCAGCAATTGAAATACCAATGTGGTTGTCAACATACAGGATTTTTTTCTGATGAGCTGCCAGTTCAGACTGTGCTCTCTATACACACAAAAACAAAACAAAACCACAAACCTGTTTTGAGCCAAAATACTTATGATAAATATGGTTAATTTGCAGTTCTGTAAACATCTATAATAAAGCTCTATAATTAAGTATGAAAATGTTGCATATTGCAATTTCATTTTTTTAAAGAGTGGGAAGCCACAAGTCGTCCTAAATTTTACTCTAAACTAAATTTACCTTTAAAGCAACAAGAACAGCATGGGTTTTTGACTTCAGTCCAACAGTTGCAGAGCCTTGCTTGACAGCTTCCATTGCATATTCTATTTGGTGAATTCGGCCCTAAAGAAAAAAATTGCCGATTACAATACAGCTCTTTATAAATGTATTACTCTATAAATGTATTACTCTAACAGCGCTATCCTATCCAACTTACACCATCAGTGTAACCAGCAGTGCAGCGAGAACGGGAGGCACCAGAATGCAAAGGAGATTCAAATCCGCTCCAAAGGGGGATTCAAAGGGGATTCGAATCCCCTTTCCGTTCTGGGGCCTCCCATTCTCGCTGCACTGCTGGTTACACCGGTGGTGTAAGTTGGATAGGGTTGCGCTGTAAGAGAACTGAGCATCTTGAAATAACTATGATTTAAAGCTGAATGGAATTTTCAAGTTAGAAAAGCAGAACAGCATGAGGTTTCAGTTGCCTCTTTGCAGCAAATAATCTCCACCAGTGAGCACAGAAGTACAGTACTCCACTAACAGCAGCCAATAATTTTACTGCAGAATAGTTTACAGGTGGGCCCCCATATCCACTGATCCACTATCTACAGTTTCAGTTATCCACGGATCGCAGGGACCTCCCCAGGCTTTTACTTTTTTCCAAGTAAGCTTTGTTTCTTCCTTAAATAAACAGGAGAAGCAGCCTCTGGCTGCTTATTGCAGGCAAGCAGAACGAGACTAAGTCCTAGAGAGGCTCTGCAAGGTACCTTGCAGCAGCGGTCCCCAACCTTTTTTGCACCAGGGCCCGGTTAAGTGTTAAAAAAAATTTCCACGGACCAGGGGGGTAGTGGGGGGGGGCTTATCTGCCAAATGAGTCCTGGCACGGCCATTAGGCCATGCTGCAATTTTTTTTGGGGGGGGGGAATTTCTGAGGTTTTAAAACCTTTTTCGGGTTTTTTTTTTAATTTTAAGACATGTTCGGAGGGGCGCGGGGGTACTTAGCTGGCCGGCAGTTTCCTCCAGGGTGTCGTTGGTGGTCCAGGGGGGGGCGTCCTGTATAGCCGGAAGTCCTATGTAGCCAGGGGAGAGCCTCCCCTCCCGTCCTGTGTAGCCGGAAGCCATGGCTTGTTTCAGTGCGCGCACACCGCACACTGAAACAAGCTGCGGCGCTCCTTCGGGCTATACAGAGTCCCCTCAGTTACAGCAGCGGGGGGGGGGGTCCGGACAAAAGCTCGCGGCCCTTTTAGTACCGGCCCACGGCCCGGTAATGGGCCACGGCCCGGTGGTTGGGGACCCCTGCCTTGCAGAGCCTCTCTAGGACTTAGTCTACTTGCCTGCAATGGCGGCTGCTTCTCTGTTTGTTTTAAGGAAGAAACAAAGCTTGCTGAAAGAAAAATAAGAGCTGGGGGGACGTGCACACCTGCTCACAGGGGAGGCAGGGTGGGGGACCCTCAGGAAACCATGGAGGGGGTGTTTGCTCCTATCCACGGTTTCAAGTATCCACAGAGGGGCCTGGAACATATCCCCAGCGGATATGGGGGGGGGGGGAGTACTGTATATACTTATCACACAACTAATATAAATTGCAATATTTTGTGTGCAATGCTAACAAAAGGATTGACAATAAGCACTGGGCACTATTAATTCCTGGGAAGATTGGTTTGCATTGCGCTCGCTCTCTCTCTCTCGGTATCACAAACAGCAGTGATGAGCTATCTTCACTTAGGAACTTCAAAAAGAGCTCATCACTGCATTTTGTTTTACACTTAAATGCTCTCTCAGTATCACAACTGCCTTCCTAGCAAATCATTCTCCTTTGGTTGCCAGATCCTTTTTATTCTAAGCACATCCCCTTTATTCTTCCAGAAAGTAACAGTCCAACTGAACATAGTAATGTGCTACAGTACTGTATTATATTAAGGGCAAGGAAAGTCCTTGGCACCCTTAGGCACCATGGGTTCCAATTACAGGACATAGCTAGGATACCACTACATGAATTTGGATCAGGCTAGCCTATGTTAGAAACTTTCTGCTATTTGGAATTAACCCATTTTAGTTTGTGTACACCTGCCACATAAATCTTTAATATTGTTGTAAAGTGCACATATTTATAAACCTTTTTTAGCACAAGAAGCATTTCAGTCCTCACGATACCTACACCACTTTCCCCAATATCTACACATTTTATCAAACTGATATTTGGAACTCTTCACCATTACATTCCTTTGACTATCGAAATTAGGCATAAATCATTTGATGCTATTATGCAGCAATGGGGGGGGGGAGAGAATATACAACAACAACAAAATAATCAAAAACAAAACCAGTACCTGGGGGCTCCAAACGGTGACATCATTGTCATACTGATTGCGAAACTAAAAGTCAACAACAAAATCCATTAAAATGAGTAGCAGAACACATACATCTAGAAAAGCAAAAAAAACCTTCTCATATCTATCCTATGGATAATAGTAATGGATGGATGATCTATTCTAGGCTCTCTCTTAATGCCAGATGCAAGGGAGTGGCAAGAGGATACAGGTGTCTTGTTGTCTTGTGTGCTAACCTGAGGCATCTGGTGGGGCCACTGTGTGATACAGGAAGCTGGACTAGATGGCCCTTTGGCCTGATCCAGCAGGGCTCTTATGTTCTTATTACTACAAAAAATATTGAACTAGGGCATAAAGTTATGTTATGATATTTAAATGAAAATATTTTTAATATGAGCCTGAATAAGTTAAAACAACAGAAAACATGGCTGTTTGCACACCGAGTTACTTCTGCTAAGAGACACAAACTAGTCCAAGTATGAGAAAAGGAGATGTGATGATAACTGGATAGCTGAAGACAAATGAAATTGTATGGACACTTAGTTAAATCACAAGGACAGAAAAGGACAAGGAGAGGAGCTTTAGTATGTTGGTGTTGTGTAGCCAAATCCTAAACACGTTCAGAGGCAAGTCCAGTGGAACTTACTTCTGAGTAAGTATGCTGAGGCTTGCTGCCTAAAGCTGCAATCCTGCTTCCTTAAAATCAAAGGGAGTTTTGCTTTCAATTACAACAGGAACAGGGCTGCATGCCTTGATTAACTGAGGGTATGAAGCGTTGGTTGTAAATACATTAACCAGCCCAGTCATAATCATGCTTCATTAGAAGTCTCCTTTATTTTTATTTGACTTATGTCTACTGGGACTGAACCTAGACAGTGATAAGTTACAATCCTTTTGCACATTTAAACCAAATTTTAAGTCCCAAATTAAATAAAAATTGACAAGGCACTGAATCAAGCAAATACCAAACATATGGTTTAAGACGTGAAAATCTCCAAGTTATATACATAGCGTTTCATATAGTCAGACCTACGATATATGGCTAAAGTGTGCCACATCAGACTAGTTACATGTAATTCAGAGTCAGATTCGTTAAGCACATTTCAGTTTCTCCCAGGATACACACCACCAGAACTCTTAGTCATTTGATGTAGAGATGTACTGTGAATCAAGTCCTTTTGTTCTTTTCTCAATCATATCGGGCAAACAGTGGACCAGAATAAGACGCTAAATCATAAGGAAATGGTGAAGGATTTCGTCTCCGTGAAAATCAAGAAGATGAATTTACGGGGCACGGTGGAAAGCCACGGGGGTCATAGGAAGAGCAAGAAAATGGGGTAGCTGGGCCTGAGATTATACAAACATGGCTAGCAATTACTTTCATGTGACAAGTTACCGATCTTTCTTAGTGGGCAAACTTTTGCTTTCCAAGTGATGAGGACAGGAGTTTTGGGTTTTTTTCCCTCCAGAGAAAAGAAGGGGGAAATTCTGCAGCCGGGGGGAAATTCTGTATCAATGAAGGAAGACGAACCAGCTTTCAAACAAACAAAAAGGCCAGAAGGCACGAAAGGGGTCGATGGCTCTTTCAGCGTTGGGCTGGGAAGCGACAACGAATGGCGGCGGCGAGGAGGTTTACAAAGGGGAGGCTTCGACAGGAGCAAGCCAGACAACGCAGAGAGTGGAGATGGGCTCTCAAAGGCGGCAGGAGAAGAGGCAGCAGCAGCAGGGCCGCGATGCGTGGCTGCCGCCAGGACGTGCTGACTCACCCTCGCCACCTCGGACAAGGGAACGGCAGCTTCCCCGTACTCCCTTCCTCACCCCCTCTTATCCTAGTCCTCCCTCTCGGTCTCCTCCTACCCCGGCTCCCACTTCTCTCACCATATCGGCTATCCTCAGACACCGGCGTCGTGAACAGCAAACCAGTAAAGGGGGAGCAGAAGTAGCTCGATAAGCGATACGTTTGGACTAGACTGCTTCCTTCCGTCTCTGGCTAGGAGGACTAGCCGATCTCCGATCAGAATTCACCGAACTGGGACGGCTCCTCCTCTTTGAGGAGCAAAAGGTTAGATCAGCACAATTCGGCAGAACTTTTCTCCCACACCGCATGCGCATTCAGTCTTTCATGGTTTGCTGCTGACTGCAGTGATTTGTCGTGCTTTATGAGTGCTGGAAGGCTGGGCCAACAGTCCGGCGTAGAAATGTAAAGGAGAGGATTGTTATAAGTGTGTATAGTATATATAACGTTATGGCAGCGTTTTGCTAGAGCGTGAGGCTAGATTTCAATCTGGGGGCAAAGCAGGGAAGAACAGCAATACATTAATCTTAACTGAAGTGATTGTGCAAACTACCGGTAGTACAGATCAGATGTGAAGTCCTGTGCTACTGAAGGTAATAAGTGAAACATTTCTGCCCACTGTATATGCTACATGATCAGTTTATAAGTATTTTATTCCTATTATTTATATTCCACATTTCAAACAATACGAGTGTACCCGACACAGCCAACTATTCAAACAACGTAACAGAAATTACAGATATATAAACTAAATTTAAAATCAGTATAATGATGACAAAAATAAAACAAATAAAATTGTGCCATAGTGCAATCCTGCGCATGTTTATGCACAAGTAATTCCCATTAAGTTCAATGGGAATTACTTCCACGTATAGGATTCCAGCCTGAAGCAATAAGCATAGGACAGGAGTCTCCAAAATACTGCACATGGGCACACAAGGGCCCATGAATAGGCTTACCAGATCTCCAACCAGGACAGAGTGCTAGACCTTTAGGAGAGGGAATGTGGACAGGTGTAGCTTGTTAAACCCTTAGAGCACAATCCTAGGCATGTCTACTCAGAAGCAAGCCCCATTGTGTTCAGTGGGGCTTGCTTCTGAGTAGACATGCCTAGGATTGTGCTCTGAGATTTAACAAGCTACACCTGTCCACATTCCTTCTCCTAAAGGTCTAGCACTCTGTCCAGGTTGGAGATCTGGTAAGCCTACCCATGAAGATGTCTGTGGTAGCCTGCCACTCACCAGTCCTGCTATTGTTTTCTGCCCTGCTTGTACTGTGAACGAGGAACTGTGGAAAGCAGAATGTCTCCCTTCCCTCTTGCCCACACTTCCTCTTCTGGTCCCTCACCCTTGAAACACAAGCACATGTTGAGCCAAGCAGAACTCCAAAGATGAGTGCGCCATGTAGGACAGGCAAAGGAGGTGAAGTGAGGAGACAGGCAGAAGTTAGCTGGGTGCAGGGCCTATGAGAAGGGGGGTGGGTAATTTGTACCCTGGCCCAGGATCCAAAAGGGGACCGGGGAGGCAAAGGAGGGGCCTTGGAAATTTTTCCTATCTGTGGGTGGTGTGTACTGCATGTGCACTCTGTAGCAAAAAAAAATTGGATCCCTGCTGCAGGCAGCCCTCTCTGGCTCCAATAACGACAACCTGGTCCTGGCCCAGTGGGGCGGGGGTCGGCGTGGCACCCCCACGTGATGTCACAAGCCCCACCCCTGGGGGCGTGATGTCACTTTCGTGCCACCGAAATGTGACGTCGCGAAAGCACCCCCACGGGGTTGTTAGACCGGTTTTTGGTCTAAAAACCCACTGGGGGGTGCAGCCGTGTGTGTGTGTGTGCACAAGCCGGCAGCATGGTGGCAGAAATAGCACTTACCCGGTCTTTGTCGTACACCCCACAAGCCCAGAGGCAGCCTTCTTGTTGCCCAGATGGCCCTAGAGAGGCTGCGCCTGCACAATTATTGCAGAGCCTCTCTAGCTCCTAGTCTCGCTCACTGGAGGACTCCTCCAGCCAGCAAGACTAGGAGCTAGAGGTGCTCTTCAATAATTGCGCACGTACAGCCACCTCTCTAGGGCCATCTGAGCAACAAAAAGGCTGCATCTGGGCTTGGGGGTGCACGAAGGCTGGGTAAGTGTGGCAAGTGCCATTTCTGCCGCCGCGCTGCTGAAACGTGCAACCCCCCCCCCCCCGCTTGTGGACCGTGTGTACGCATGGCGTCGGAGGGGGTGTACTGCCGTGCCGCCGAATTTCGGTGGTAGCGCAAATTCCCCCCCCCCCCCCCGGCATTTTCGCCGCCTTTTCTGGGACGTACGGAGCCAGGGAGGTTGGGAGGGCCGATCCTCCCTCCCAGGCTTGGTGCGACCTAAAAAAGGCAGCGAGAATGCCGGGTGGTGGTGGTTTGTTTTTGCGCTGCCACTGAAATTTGGCAGTACACCCCCACCAGATCTCGACGCCCCCCCCCCCCGCATGATGCCACTGTGGCCTCCAAGTCCCACAAGGCAGAGGGAGGGGCATGAACTCTGTCCCTGGCCTTACTTAAATAGTAAGTTTGTCTGTATTGTGAATTCTTAGCATAAACAAAGATGTTCAAATCAAATGTGCTTTATCTCCTCTGACCGACTTTTATTTATTTATTTATTTATTGGCTGCCAATCGCATCCCCTTCCAAGCTCAATCCACCCATCTCCACCTCCGTTCCACTCACCCCTGTTGCTGCCCTCCCCCCTCCTTTGGGAAGTGGCCCAAAAGAAACTTTATACCCCTTGATAAAATTCCTGTCAGGGGCCCTGGCTGGATGAATGGATGAAAGATGTGTGTCTATGGATGGACAGTTGGAACTAGGTACATACAAGCCCATGAGCCAGCGGGTGGCACAGTGGGTTAAACCACTGAACCATGAGCTGTCGATCGAAAGGTCTGCAGTTCGAATCCGTGCAACGGCTCCTGCCAACCTAGCAGTTCGAAAGCAAGAAATTGCAAGTAGATTAATTTGTAGCGCGTCAGCGGGACGGTAACAGCGTTCCATGCGCCTCGGTGTTGAGTCATGCCGGCCACATGAACATGGAAATGTCTTCGGACAGCGCTGGCTCTTCGGCTTTGAAACGGAGATGAGCACTGCTCCCTAGAGTCGGACACAACTGGACTTAATTGTCAAGGAATACCTTTACCTTACATACAAGCCCAGCTGATCACTGCCTGAGGCAGCCCAGTTCCACTGCTCCTCTGTATTTTGGGGAGATGCACTAATGTGTGTGCACCCCGTCCCTGCTGCCACCTCCTGCCCTCTTCTTCTTCTGGCACTTTTTCATAACTGGTCAGTGGCAGGGAGATCATGGGGAAGATCTGCCCCATGCCAATGTGTTTTGAAGAAACACCAGCAGGAGAGGAGGTAAGAACAATAGAACGTTAGCACCCCTGCTAACTGGGCAAAGAAGAGGCACCTTTTAAAGTGGTGTCCTCTTATATTTAGCAGGGGGAGAGCGACTGCCCCTCTTTATCCCAGCATGGCTTTTCCAGTGGCTGTTACAAGTCTCTTCTGCATCTTTTTTTAGATTGTGAGCCCTTTGGTGACAGGGAACCATTTATTTTCCTATGTAAGCTGCTTTGTGAACTACTCTTGTTGAAAAGTGGTATTAATATACCAGTAAGTGTTCTTAAGAAGGAGGAGTGGCGGTGGCGGCGGCAGTCTTCTTCTCAATGGCTCTCCTTTCAGCAAGTCATCAGGAGCAGGATCACAGCAGCGGCTACCTTTCCCTTCAGCTCCACCACAATGATTCTTTACAGGAGCACCGAAGAAGGTAACACCCCCCCCCCATCTTATTAAAATTACTTTCCGAAAAGAGTATTCCAAACACAGTGAGCAAAAAGAAGGTGAAGCAGTAGCTGGGTGACACAGCCTCACAGGGAGAGGTGGCAGGTGGGTGTGGGGTACCCTCTGACAGTACCCCCTGCCCCTACCTCCTCAACTGCTGCTTGAAGCAAGGCCTTTGGCGGGCCTCATGACTGGGCAGCCCCATGTACATAAGTATGTGTGGACGGGTGGTTGGCTGGAAGGTGTGTGCATGCGGGTGGCTGGATGGATTACACAAACCAACAGACATGCGCAGACCGTTTCTGAGGGCAAAAGGGCAGCCCTTGTCCTCAGAAATGGTCTGCGCATGCACGAAAAAGCTAATAAATGCCGCGTCGACGCATTGGGCCTTCTCAGAAGGCCCCGGACCGCCGGACAGGGCGGTCGCTGCTAGAGCCGGGAGTAAGTGTCACCCTAGGGCAGGGGTGACGTGCGCACCCCCGCTCCAGGGTGATGCGCCCCCTAGCAACGATACTGGCTGTATCATCAAGACTAGAGCTGATAGGGCAAAACTGATGCCATTTTTGGAATCAGCACCCCAAATATACCCAAGAATAGGTCTAATCTCCAAAGCACCAGAAAAAAAAATCTTTTTTGGGGGGTTGGGTTATGTTATGGGTCGGTGGAAGGTGCATGCTTATGAATGGTGTTCATGTATGTGCAAGATCTCAATTTGTACCTGGTCCCACTGCCCCTTGGCATTCATTTTGCAGTGGCACCCTCCATTCCTTCTCAGAATTTATGTGGCACCCACAGGTACCACAAACTTGGGGACTCCAAGGTAGGGAAGTCTACATTAAAGCATACTGGAATAGGAGAATTGTCAGCACACACTGAAAAGTTACTGAAAAATTAGAGTCGTATGACATTCTGTTATCATGAATAAAGAGGTAGTTTTTTGCTGCATGCAAAGCTAGTGTAGTCCTTTCATTCTTGCAATTCTCTGCTCTGCTCCTAGATGAGAATTACTACCTTTATTATTATTATTTATTTAAGCTATTATTTTCATTATGTCTTTAACATCTATACACTCTCAGAGCTGGTCACCTTGTTCAGTAAATAATCCTTTCTGTCTTTCATATCTTGTTTGCTGGTTGTGTTTACTCATCCATTTTTCCCTTTAGTTGTCAAGCAACAGCCACCCAAACTACATCCTCTGTACCAACAACCACGTAAGGAAGAACAGCAGATGGTCTAGCTGCGGAAACAAAGGCCTGCTTTCATTCTTCATTTTGTTTCCTGGGCTCTTTTCATTAGGTAACTCTGTAATGGAATATTTGACCTTTACAAAGATCAAAAAGTAAATAATGTTCTTTACATGTTGTTCCTTAATGTTATTATTTGACTTTTAAATGGTTGTAGAAGTCCTATTTAACTTTAAAAATGTTTTCGCTGCCAAGATGCATCTATTTTTGTCTTCCTTTGAGTGTCTTCTGTTATTAATCATTAAATATAAAATGTGGTTTTAGGATTCAGGGTGCAGCAGAGAAACCCTTTTCACAGACGTGTTGTGAAAAAGACGTGCCAGCTGATTCTGCACTCATGGTCAGAACTGTGGACAAACATGCAGCCCTATCCTGAGCATGTTTCTCCAGAAGTCCTACTGACATTAACAAGACTTACAACCCAGGAAAGTGTGCTTAGGATGGCAAGTGGTACAGTGCAGCCCCATGCATATTCACTTGGAACCAAGCCCCGCTGTGTTGTTCCCAGGTAATTAAGGCTGCAAATCTATGCACACTTCAAGCAGAAAGGGAATTAGAAACCAGAACAAGCATTTGTTTAGTCTTGAAATCAGACGAAAACTGACTGAGGTTCTGCTGTCTCAGAGCTGAACATAGCTTCCTAGTAAACAATATATGCAGCGCAATCCTATGCATGTCTACTCAGATGTAGGACCCACTGAGCTCAATGGGGCTTATTCCCAAATTGGGACCCACTGAGCTCAATGGGGCTTATTCCCAAGTTGGGACCCACTGAGCTCAATGGGGCTTATTCCCAAGTTGGTGTATCTAGGATTGCACCCCTAACTGCTTAACTTGAAAAGAGAAATATTGGAACGTTTGATGTTAAACTCACTTGCTAAAGTGCACACAATGCTCTGTTGATTTTCATTCAAGGAAACCTATTGAATTTAATATATATCTGCGTTTCATATATCTGAAATTCGTATATCTGAATTTAATATATATCTGCGTAGTCTTCAGTCAGATGAAAATATTGCTATTGAACAAAATATGCAGAACCAGATCTTAGAACTTTATACAATAGAATCTACTTTTGATAGAAGTACCAATGAATGTCATAGGACTATCAGCTTAGCTGCTGTATTTTCTACAAAATTATCATATTTGTATCAAGCCATCATGCTCTGAAACATTGGCTTATTATGAAAACTAAACCAATGTGCACCATTTTTAGCTGGCCTAAGGAACTTGCACTTTTAACCATAATGACTTGATGCACAGACATTAGCAGGTGATAATGTTTAGCACCCTGCTGTGAAAAAGCTTCACCCTTTGATTTCTGCAGATCAAGTTGCCCTTAAAGGCACAAGAGCAAGCCAGGTAGGGCTTTTGGGTTTTTTTCCCCCTGGACTTGTAGCAACTCTAGCTCAGAAAGCTAGAAATGAGGTCATTTCTAAAACTTCATCAGTCTTGTAGGAATCAAATTATTGAAATCAGTTACTATAGTTCCACCATACTTTAAAACAATAAACTTGGGCTCTTTTTCATTTCTAGCTACATAAAATGAGAAAATAGCAAAGACTATACAGTACACAGTACCTTGTAGGCAGGATTTGTCCTGCAAAAAAATTGTACCTAAAAGTATGATAAATTATCTTTGAATAAAAGTAGTATTGTGTCATAAATTATCTTTGAATAAAAGTAGTATTGTGTCATATTTTATTTCCATTTCCATCCTGAAAATCTACAGGATACGTCGTGACCCTAAGCCAGGGGCGGCGCCGCGGCACAACCTGGAGCGCTGTCCCACGCCAACACTGAGACTGCTTCTGCCAAAGTGCTCTAGAGCAGGGGTTCTTAACCTGTGGTATGGGTACCCCTAGGGTTACGCGGACCTCTTCCTGGGAGTACGCCAAGCCCTGCCCCTTTTATTTATTTATTTAAAAAATTATATCCCGCCTTTTCCTATGCCAAAAGGCAAATGCCCAAGGCGGCTGCCCCATCAGCAGCTTTTTCTGCCCCATCAGCAGCTAATTAAGTGTTAATTAACATGGATTTTAAATTGTAATTTTTTTTTTGAGCCCTTCTGTCTCTCTGATTTTGGTTTTGGGCTTATATTTGTACTTTGGAAAATGTACTTTGGTGGGGTTGGGGAGGAACTGATTTCGGGAAGTGTGACTTGGAGAAAAAAAGAGATCCTTGCATGTCTCTCTCTCTCTCTCTCACACACACACACACACACACACACACACACACACACACACACACACACACACACACAGAGTTAAACAAGACATTTTTCACATTTAAAATTGTTTTAGTACTTTTTTATTTAACAATTAATTACCTAATTAGTTGAGTAATCCAATTTATTAGCAGTTAATTAGCAAGGGGTACTTCAGAAAATTGGACCATGATAGGGGGTACCCGGGTCTCCAAAGGTTGAGAACCCCTGGTCTAGAGAAGAAAGGGAAGGCTCCTTATTGTGCTTCTTGCCCGGTTTTGTCAAATGGAAGTGCAAGATTTCTGGGTTTATTTAATTAAAGGTGCTCATTTGTGCCTGTAAATAAAGCCAGAAGTCCTGCACTTCCACCTTTAAGGAAACTGTGCAAAGAGCAAGGGGTAAGGAGGGGGGGGGTGATCTGCTTCTCACTTGGGTGAGCAGGAAGCAGATCATTGCGGTTTGCCTCTGAGGTGGACTGGAGGGAGGTGGCAGTGGTGGTGGCAGACTCAGGGTGAAGTGCACCTCAAATCTGCTGCCCTCTTTGACCCCTTGCAATCTGCAAGTTGCAAGCTGATGCAACTCATTTCACCTTGCCTCATGGTTGAGTTGGCAGTGCCCTAAACCTGTTTACTGAGAAGTGAGCCCCACAGACTTCAATGGAATGTTCTCCCTAATAAGTGAGACTAGGCTTGTGGTTGTTCCACACAATTTTATGCATGTTTCTTTGGAGGCCTTAGCCAGGCACACTTATATAGGATTGCAGCCTTAAAATCCCAGTACCCTGATCCAGTGATCTTCCCCTGTACTGCATGTGCTATATAGCATATGTCATAAAGGACAGGTAACTGATCTGCTTTCTGTATAGCTATCATGATGCAGGACCCCACTCCATACAGAAAGATGCCATATACAGAGGGAGAACAGATCTATTCCCCCTCTAATTAGATAAAGCAGAATTTGTTGCTACTGAAAAAAAACAAACAAAAGAAAATTCATTCCCTAAATTATATATCTAGCTAGAAACACAGTCCCTATTATTAGCTACTTACATTGTCCCAGGTATCCTGGCTTTCTGCATTTCCTGGATAGTAAGTGGGTGTGCCACCTGGGAACCAGCACCTGGGTTTAAAGTAGACCTGGAAAACACGTCCAAGCATCCTTGGCCTTGATCTTAAGAAACTGTTGGCCCAATCCTAGTATCTGGGCCTTGCGCTGCTGGAACATGTGCTGCAGCAGCACAAGGCCTTATTGCAGCTGCGCAAAAGCTGGGATATGGTTGCACACTTTTGGGCCAGAGGTGCAGCATGTGTGCTGTTGGCTCTCAGAGGCTGCGCTGGTGTTGGTAAGTTGGTGGGAGAGGTTTGGGGCATTTCGGGGTGGGGAGGGGGAGGGAAAGGGGTGAGGAGCGGGCTGGAAGGGGTGGATCTCAGTGACAAAGGCACATGCCAGATCTTATCCCCGATTTTCTAGCCCACCCCACTCCCTTTCTTTCCTCGGACATATACCAGCAAAATAGCTGGTGTGGGTTCAAGGAGACGTATAGGTAGCCAGAAGGCCTACCCAGAGGTAAATAAAAATCCAGGAGCTATTTTCTCTGGGGGAAGCCCAGACATTGAGAAGGAGCAATGCACATCCAGCCACATGGCTATTTGGGAATGGTGTTTCAAACAAAGGACAAAACCTACTCCAGGAGGATGACCTAGTAGCTTTAGGATGTTGAGCCATCACAGAAGCCTCTGGGGAGTTGGAGCATCCAAAAATAAGGAAAATAGGCAAGAAACGGGGAAAACAGGGCATTTATCACAGTTATACAGCCAAGTTACTGTATTTTGGAAACAATTTTGGCGTGAACTTTAGTTTTGGGAGTGCCATCATCATTCACATTTACTTAGTCTTTGCCAGTCTCCCAAATGATGCATTGACTATAACTTTGTGTTAATTCAGTCCAGCATTTGTATAGCACACATTTTATTTGGCAAAACCATCTTAGTCACCTCTGCTGCTCCAAGATTCTCTGCTTTGGAAGCAGAAATATGATCCCGCCTTGACAACAGCGAGGCAGCCTCTGGCAATGTAACATTATCCCTCTGCAATTGTTTTGACAGATTCCTGAGTTCAAACAGTGCATCATACATGATGCCTTCATTATTAAAAATTCCACTGATGTAAGAATACGTCTAAGGCTACAATCCTATGCATACTTTCCTGGGAGTAAGTCTCATTGAACACAATGGGTAGATATGCATGAGGATTGTGAGTGAGATATGCATGAGGATCACTTCTGAGTAGATATGCATAGGATTGTGCTGTAAATCTAGCAACCTTCCTAACAGCGCAATCCGGCTTAACTTTTGTGCCAGTTTAACCAGTGGCGCAGCGAGAATGGGAGGCCCCAGAACGGAAAAGGGATTCAAATCCCCTCCAAAAGAGGAATTCAAAGGGGATTTGAATCCCTTTTCCATTCTGGGGCCTCCCGTTCTCGCTGTGCTGCTGGTTAAACCGGCACAAAAGTTAAGTCGAATTGCGCTGTTATTCTTATATCTATGGAAGATTAAATGCCTATAGCAGCCCTGCAAAACTTGCAACCCACCAAGGCAAATGCAGCTCATCAGTGACATATTGTGTCCTACTAAGTACTTGACAAGTCCTTTGCTTTGTGTAATCAAACAAACTTACACAAACAATTGATTACACAAACAAATTGTGTAATCAAACTATATGCCTGTTTCTGGCCCATGTCAAACATGGGCCAGAAACAGGCATATAGCAAAAACAAGGGGGAAGGGATTTAGTGAACCTCCAGCAGACTTACAAAGCTGGTAGGTAACATTCGGCTTGGTGGTCACCAGCTGTGCACGTCTAGCCTACTACAGATATAAATGGATTCGAGATACCTAGATAAAGTAATACCTCTCATAATGCAGGAGATATGTTCCCGCAAAGCTGAGTGCTATGTGAAATAGTGCATAGGAGACATATTTAAGTAAAAGGCCAAAAATGGGCATGGATTCATCGGCGCTAGCCTGAATACACTGCTGCCATTGGCTGCAGTAGCTGTCAATCGCACCCAGAAGGAAGAGCACTATAACAAAAGAGGGCTAAAAGAAGAAGCAGGGTTTTAATTAAAAAGAGTCTAAAGGCCGACACACACCACACGATTTCCGGCGTGTCCCAGACGCGCGAGGAGCTGTGCTGAGATGTGTGGTCAGCATTGCGGAAGAGAGCAGCTGCACGCGGAGCAACTGTGCTCTCCCGAGTTCCCAGCACGAGCGAAAATGTTTCTAGCCCATGTTTGAGGGGGCGGGTTCGTGGAGCTACTGCACTCAGCCAATCAGATGAGAGGGCGGGATGAAAGGAGTTGTCAATCAATCAGAACTCACTTGAGTCTCCAATTTCTCTTGGATCCATTTTTCCTTCTCAAAAAAGTTAGCAAGATGAATTCTATTCCTGGCACAAACTGTTTTGTAAGTTTTCTCTTGTCGACACACACCGCACAAGCTCTGGCGCAGAGGCAAGCGAGCATAGGTGCCTGGCCGCTCACCTCCTTGCGCTGAACTCATCTGTAGGAGTGTCTTCCAGTGAATAGTCCCTCCTGTTGTCCCGTCTTCTTAGAAAGCACAGTGGTGATTGGTTAAGCACAAGTGCGGTCCGATACACGAGAGAAGAGAGAGGGGGGCAGGAAGGAGAGAAAACTTACAAAACAGTTTGTGCCAGGAATAGAATTCATCTTGCTAACTTTTGTGAGAAGGAAAAATGGATCCAAGAGAAATCGGAAACTCAAGTGAGTTCCGATTGATTGACAACCTCTTTCATCCTGCCCTCTCATCTGATTGGCTGAGTGCAGTAGCTCCGCGCAAACCCGCCCCCTCAAACATGGGCCAGAAACATTTTCGCTCATGCCGGAACTCGGGAGAGCGCAGCTGCTCCGCGTGCAGCTGCTCTCTTCCGCAACGCTGACCACGTATCTCAGCACAGCTCCTCACGCGTCTGGGACACGCCGGAAATCGTGTGGTGTGTGTCGGCCTTTAGACTCTTTTTAATTGAATTGCAAGTACGGTATGTTACGTTTTTGTCCGCTTTAACCTTTACCTTCCCCCCTTTTTTAACCTTAATACATTTTTGCTATTTTTTACCAGTTACTTACCCAGTCTTTCTGTCCACAGCAAAGAGCTATCTCCCCTTGCCCCAATAGCTTCTCAAGGCTATTGCTACCCAGGGCAAGTATGTGTGCTTAGGAGTTGAGGATAACCTGGTCAGTCAGCTTCCAAGATTGCTCCTATAGGAAGTGACTTCTATGCTGAGGAAAAACTGGTCATCTGGGCTTAGCCTAGAAGATGGAAGATGTTGTTAGGAAGGATGCTCCAGCTTTACCCTAGTTTTTTTGGTTGGAGGGGGCAGTCTCTCCTTTCTGGTGGTGGCAGAATATCAACCAAGGTTTTGGTATTAAATATTACCCCCCCCCCCAAGCCACATAGCTGCAATGGACCACTACAGTAGTTTAAAATAAATAAATGCTTTTGTTAATTTTTTTTCTGTATTTATATACCACCTTTCTCATCATCAGATTTCTCATCAGATTTATTCAAGGTGGTTTACATAGGCAGGCTATCTTTAGACCTGATAAGAGTCTTTACAATATTGTTCTATCTATTCCTATATAGAACCTTCCATGCTCGAGATGTTTTCCCTTCCGAGTGCAGCCCTCCTTCTGGCTTGTGCTTTGCACTTCCAAGCTTCACAGTTCACCGCAGTTCACCCTCAGACGGTTGTCTTAGATGTTCTCTCTCTAGCCGATGCCTTCTCAGTGTCTTTGCAAGGTTCATCAGCAGCTTCTGTCTCCCATCCAAGTGGGAACCGAGGTCGACCCTGCTTAGCTTCTTCAGGCAGGGCACTGGCTCCTGTATGTGTCATCTTCTGGGAATTCATCATCATATGATGAGAAGAAACCTTGTTTCAAAGGCGTAGCTATATGGAGAAGAAACTGAGGATAGTTGCAGTTCAGAAGGGAACTGTTTTCCTGTGTTTATCAATCACTGGTTCCTGTCAGTAGCTGTGTAAGAAGAGCTGAAAAAGCAAATAGCCTGGAGCCACAACAGCCCAAGTTTATAATCTTTTGAATTATCTTTGTCACCCAAGGTGAAGATGGAGGTGGTGAGGAAAGTGGGATTACACAAATTAAAATAAACATATGGAACCCCCTTCTCCATAACAGTCATCTCATGGGGAGACTTTAGGCCACCAGAAGTCAACCCTCAGAGGTTTTGTTTCTGAATGAAGCTCAAGCTCCCCCCCCCCCATAAGATGAAGCAGGGAGATGGTTATACGAGTCCAAGCTGACCTTTCCCAATAATGACTGCTCAACGGTAACCTAAGAACAGGATGTTCTGAGCTGCCTTTGCAAATGAAATAAGGCTAGAGTGCCTTCTCTGGAATCGACATTTGTATGAATGGTCCAGAGGGGTTTTGTGCAGTATACCATAGCCTTCCATCTGTTGTGTTCTGTGTATTTCACTAGGATCATGAGACTGCCTTGGAACTAGGTGTTCCAGGCAGTTTGTATAAAGAGGTTGGCACAGTGCCCTGCCTGGAACAGATACTTGTGTGGATCAAGATTCTGGAGAGATTTTCAGCTGAATATCATCAGTGTGATGTACAATTTGGGGAGGGGGGCTAGTACTAAGAGTTCAGAGTTCTTAAAAAATGGAAAAAATGGCACTGTGCCCAACTTCAAACTGGAACGTGGGGATGAATTCTGCAGTATATAGTACTATGGACATAAAATTGAAGAGTTATGTGTATGCTTTGGCTGACATTGGCTGCTAAAAAGCCAGGGATTCTGGGTAACTTTATTACTGTGGTCAGCTAGTTGTTCTGGAGAAGCCCAAAAATAACAGCCTGCCACCAGTGTAGGTCTCTCCCCCCCCCCCCAGCAACTGACTGATATATGACCTCTGAACCTGGATGTTCCAGTTACTGTAGCTATCAGGGTTAAGAGTTGCCAAAAGCCCTACCCCCCCCCCCCCGCCCAATTTTTTTTATCCTCCTTTGAAGTCAGCTAAACCAGCTGGCCATTACTACACTTTGTGGTAGTGAATTCCACAAGTTCTCAGCCCAATCTTATCCATAGTGTGCTGCGGTGCTGGCGCAGCCTCTGCTACATGCTGTAGGCCAGCTGGGGACCAGGCAGTAACAGAAAGGTGCTACTCCACAGCACCTTTTCCCCAATGGTCCTACTTGGATCTGTGCCAGCTCTTTGGCTGGTGTACATCTGAGTGGGTTGGTGTTGAGGCAGGTCCAGGGAAAGTGGAGGATATGGTGGATATCTGCCCCAGCCTGCCCTTGACACACCCCTGGCCAGCACTGATCCTGACCCCAATCCTCTTCCAGAATGTCCTAGAACACCCTGTCCACTGACTTACCTGCTTCTGTAGAGACTGGTGCACAATTTCATGGTGTTCATTTTTCAATAACTTTTTAAGCGTTGTGGTTCCACTGTTAGCCAAATTTGCTTTCCACCTAGTGTAGGTTTGCCTGGTGCAAGGTCCAATAAACATGCAGGAAGAGTATTAACATAACAAGAACATTTATTGATCAATAAAGGAGGACAGCAGAGCATGCGGCTAATGCCTTGTACATCACAACTGCCTCTCTGCATGAGCCAGGGAGGTCCCCCTTTTTATACCTTGCTACAGAATGTTCTATGGTTATGCCCATATATGGTCATAGGCCAGGTGTTCTCTTTAGGCCCAACTGCCATAAGGGTTGCTCAGTGTTCTCCTGCCAAAATACATTGCCCCTTCAAGGCTCTTACCGTTCTATTACATACAGAGAGAAAAATATTCATATGTATAGTTTGTAGATGACAGTTACTTTTTATTATGCTGTTACAATGATTATAAATACTTTTATCACCACAAATGTTTGGACACTGGAATATTATACTTTTTGCATGGCTTCCAGTACACCATTGCTGCAACTTTATTATGTCTTTCCAAATTGTCTATCTGTGAGATCTTCTTACAGCTGCATATCAGGCGGTCCACTGTTTGCTTCTTTGCAATTGGCACTTGCTGTCATATGATTTCTATTATTATTATTTGTATGATGCTTAAATTTTGTGCTTTGCAGCAAATTAAGATAAGCTACCAAATATGTGAGACAAGAGGGAAGAAGCAGGGATCACAAAAAGAGATATGAGAATATGTCATGCAATATAATTTATAAAGAGCAACATAATTGTCCTGAAAATAAAAAAAAATGATGGGATTGTTTTTTAGTGGAGGGAGGTAAAATGTTGGATTCAGAGGTTTTGAGAGTGGCATAGATTTGTTGCCAGCAGGTACAGTATTCTAGAGATAATGTATTGGGCTTTAAATTACGGTAGAGTACTGAAAAGCAGCTTTACTGCTCATGTCAAAAACGGTTCTTTTAACGGGGCAATAGTCTGACAACTCTTTTTGTATGAACTCTTTTTATTAACAAGGTGTTTTAGGTTGACTCCCCTCCTTTTTTTTTTTTTACAGCCAAACAATTCTACTACACGTTTTACTTGGGAAAATTTCTAAAAGTGCTTCAAAGTGAAGAACATTTAAAGAAGTATTAGGTTTTTAAAAAAAGGTTAAAAAGAGAAGAATGTGCTGTGAAGAAATTTAAAAATATGATCTACTTTTGTGTCCAAAGAGCCAGTGAAGTGAAGATCTGTGGGGAAACAGGCGAGGCCACACGGTGCTCAGGCCAAGTACCCGAAAAGGGGGCTTGTAATAGTGACAGTGAGAGCCGTGTGGAAATCCGAACCATCCCCACAGACTTCTTCCCCACGACGGGAGAAGGCGTGCGCGGGCCCCACTGCAATTGATGCCTGTTCCCCGCCCCCGCAAGGGACGGTGAAGCTTGCGGCTCCGACGCTTAACCCTTTCAGTGCCGTCCCCCCGTTCCTGGCGACCGTTAGAATAATCCATCCTTCCTTTGGGCTGCTAGGATTGTTGGCCGCTCCGCACCTAGTACTAATGTAGGTATACTGGAGGACAGGGCGGGAGGGGAAAAAAGCCTGGGTTCTAGCCGTCGTCATCACTGCCCCTCCCCTCGATCGGGGGTGGGCGAGACGAGTAAGCAAGCGCGCGAACGGCCGTCTGGGAGGCGACAGCGAGTTCTCGCAGCAGGGGACGCAGCTCGGAGCGAGAGAGGGGGAAAAAAAGATACTTTTACCTTTCTTTCTCAATCTCTCCCCCTTCCTCCCTGTTCCCCCCCCTTTACCCACCATGCTTCGAGTCCGGACTCTTTGCTGTCGCTTGTGCTCCAGAGCTTGTGCTCGCTGTCCTGAGCGCGTCTTTCTTTCGAAAAGATGAGGAAGGCAGAACCGGGAGGGAGGAGAAGCTAACTAACTCTCCTGCCCCGACCACCATGAAGGAAGAGAAAGAAACCGCCACTGCCGCCGCGCCTCACCAGGGACGCTGCAGCAAGCTTGCCAACCCGCCTCCGGGCAGCGCCGCTGACCCCGAGGGCAGCCTGAAGAACGGCTACGTGAAGGGCTGCGCGACCCGCTTGCCCCACAGCCCACCGCTCGGCTTCCTTTCGCTGCTGCCTGCCGCTTACCGGGGGTCTCTCTTCGGTCTGGGCGCCGTGGCTGCCGCCGCCGCCCTCCTCTTGTGGCTCCGCTGGGAGGACGGCGAAAGAAAGGCGGCCGGAAGCCCCCCGGAGGCGGCCGGGTTGTTACTGGCGGCCGGGTTGTGCCAGTGCCTCAGCCCCCTCTTCAGCCTCGCCTGCGCCTTTTTCTTCCTCACCTGCTACCTGTCTCGGGACGAGCCCGGCGGCCTCTGGTGGCTCCTGGCGCTCCCCTTGTGCTGCTTCTCGGGGGACTTGGTGGCGCTGCGCTGGCTGCTGCTGCCCCGCCAGGAAGAGGCGGAAGAAGACGCCCCCCAGCCCCCGCCGGCCGAGCTGCAGATGGTGGCGGGGCGGCTGCTGGCCACGCTCAGCGCGGTGGCCGGGCTGACCCTCTTGCAGCGCAGCCTCAAGCTCCGCAGGAGCCTCCTGGTCTTGGTCTTCTCCAGCCTCGTGTGGATGGTCTCGCTCACTAGCCTGGGCTCCCTGCCCCCGGCCTTGAGGCCGCTGCTGTCCGGCTTGGTCGGGGTGGTAGGCTGCTTGCTGGCCCTGCTGGGCGGGGAGCGCCGCATCTTTTCCGCGCGCTACACGCCGCTCCGGGGGCCGCAGCAACTTTCCCAGTATTCTCATCCGAGACTGCCCAGCAGCGCAGAGGATAAGGTGCCTGTGATTCGACCCAGGAGGAGATCCAGCTGTGTGTCCTTGGGGGAGACTTCCAGCAGTTCTTATGGCAGCTGCAAAATGTCCAGGAGACCGTCATTGCCTTGCATTTCTAGGGAACAGGTAAGCCTTCCTCTGGGTGGAAGACGAACGATAAGTTATATCAAAACTTTTAGGTAGTCTTTGCTAGCCGCTTCGTGGGTCCTGCTAGAAGCTAGACTAGCTGCTAGCTAGAGCATGCTGCAAATCTGAACTCTTCGGAGAAAGAACGTTTTGCCATGTTCGGTGCTTATACCGTGTTCTGTTCTTTGTTCTTATCTCCTTAGCAAGTGTGTTTAATTCTGCGTTAAACTGAGCATGTGTATAAATGCGACTGAGTACTGTGCATTCTGCAAAATCGACTGCCGAACTCTTTAATTTACTTAGCGTCTTTTGAAAACCTGCCTTCTCCATGCCTAATTAGACAAGCAGATTACAGATGTAACTAAACTTGCAGCAATGTTCATGTGTTTTACTGTCTGACTGTCTATTTATTAGAAAGGAATGCAAAAGTTGTGAAATGATATATTTATTGGGTCAGTAGTGCTGACTCAGTACGGTATGTAGACTTTTGGGTGGTTTGTAATCTGGACATTGGGTGAGTTTTCAGAAGGTAAACAATGAATTTCCACCTAGAAAGCACCCACTAGCTAGCCACAGAACTGTAACTTTTGAAAATATAAAAGTGTAGTAGTATGTAATATGAACAAAATTGGTAACAGGAGGTTGTTTGTGCCTTTTGCTGCACTGCTTATATTTTAAATTTTTCAGTAAAAGCCTGCCATTGGGACAAGCTTCCCTAACTAACAGCCCAATCCCATGCATGTCTATTCAGGAATAAATTACACTTTGGTCAGTGGGACTTACTCCCAGGTAAGTGTGGATAGGATTGCAGCCTAAAAAACAAACAAAAGGATCATTTTAACAGAGAATAAACTGGGTTGTGCAACGTGTTATACCTTGGCAAGGCAAAGCACTAATCTAATTCCTTTGATTAATAAGGAGCTACTTAGTTTTATATCTCATGGAATGCAAAGAAATTTATCTCATGGAATGCAAAGAAATTTAAAGTCCCGAGGACAGAATATTGGACTCTGGACCAGCAATTAGGGAATGGTCTTCCAGGTTGTTAAGCAGGTGGTATTTGACTTCTTTTAGAAATGAATTTCTAAAACTCAGGAAATCTTATTTCTGAACTGAGTGGGGCTTACTCCTGAGTAGACATGCCTAGGATTGCACTGTCAGTTCTAGGGAGAAAATGGCCATTAGCAAAGTATGAAAGCATCTGAGGAATTTCTGTTGATTTGGTTCCTCCTTGTGTCTCATCTACAAAATTATGTTTTAACCTGCACCCTAAGGCTGCAAGGGGAGGGGCTGTAGCTCAGTACGCATGTTTCATACAGAAGGTCTCAGGTTCAATCACTAGTATCTGCAGATATGACTGGGAAGAGATATGGCCTTTTAATATTGATCCAGGTTAATGAAACTGCAAAATTTTTCATGACAGAAAAGCAACTTTAGTGAAACTTAGAACAGTAAGACTCGGGCTTTAGTATATGGACTTTGTAGTCATCGACTCAATTAAGGCTTAAACTATCAGGACTGTTGAAGCTGCAATTTGATACAGTGCCACAAATGCCACCTTTTTGTTGCCTCCAGTCACAGTAGCTACATTGAATCATGCAGATTATGTCTTCAGAAGATGATCAAACTTAAAAGGACATATCCTAATGTCAACAAATAATTTGAAAATGGAATACATGTAATATGACAATCAGAAAAGTATTTGGCTGGACTCTTATACAGTTAGATCAAAGGACAAAAATGATGAGAAGTTTGAAAATTTATTTAGTTTCTATTTTCAAGATTTATATATCCTGCTTTTCAGTTGGATGATCTTCAAGATGGCTTATTTAACAGATGGCAATAATACTAAAACAGCCTCAAGTATAAACTCATACATACATGAAGGGTAGTAGCATGAGAAGCGTGAAACATTCTTTCTGGGTCCTGTCACAAACAACTTCTACTAAAATTAATATTTCAATGGAGAATATAACAAAGAATGCTATGGAGCCTGTGAACAACACAAGAAACCTGTGATGCAATGGAAACAGTGTGACATAAAAGGCATAAAACTATTGTTGAATTATTACAAAATTTATATCTTTTTGAAGGTAGTTCTTTAAAGATCACCGTCAGTGATATAGTGGCAATCTGTACCAATACAGGAAGTTGGAAATAGAAACTGTGAGAAGAATTTTCATTGTCTTTGGCTATGAAAGTGGTCCTCTAGTCAAGAATATTATAAAATATGAAGTAACAGTGAATGATGGGATGTGCAGTTTTATAGTTGCTGGTCATGCAGTTGAAACGTAAGAGAGGATTTTCTGGCTTTTAAAAGTAGCACATGATTTCTGCATTCACAGTCTACATACATATATGCCTTCACAAAGGAGGATTCACAGTCATTCAGGTTGCAGCTTGCGTTAATATGAAATAGTTCAGACAGCTGGGGAATTCTGAGTTTTCTAATACAGTTGTCAGCGCAATCCTGACTAAGGATCCGGTGGGCGGCCCAGGGCCGCCTGCCGGATCCGGAGCCCGGACTGCCCATTAACCGGCGGGCCAGAGGTCTACTTGTGGAAGGGGACACTTGTCCCCTTCCCCGAGTGTAAACCGGGGCCTTAATAGCTGGCCGAAGTAAAGGAGGCCGTGTAATGGCCTAACCAGCCCGGTGGGGACAGGGATATGGCTGAAGCTATCCCCCTCTCGGGCCAGCTACCCCAATGGCACCCTCCCTTGCCTGCTGAAATGCCCCCGCCAGATCCATGCCTACCTTCTCTGGCGGCCGCCCAGGTGACGTAGCGAGGGAGGCCGGCCTCTGCGCCAGCCTTCCTTGCTCCCATTTTAAAATAAGTTATCTTAATGAAATTTTGCATTGAGCGTCCGTGTTAAGAGCTATAAGATGCCAAGTTTCAAAGAGTGCATATAAGAAATGACTGCAATACTGTAATTAAAAGATTTTCCCTTGAAGTGCAGTTTCACCTGTTTGTGACCATTCTGTGCACACCTATAACATTCCTCCTCTCTTTTTCCTTTTGACAACTGATTCTATCAAAAATTGCTAGGGTGTTCCCCTTTCTAGTTTGATGAAGATCCATTACATATTAATAAAATTAGGAGTTGTTAAAAGTCTCTCAATTTTAATCAATTATCTATCATGTGCCTAACATCAAGTGAATAGAATTTTCTCTTTGCTTGAAGTTACCTTCCTCAAATTTTATATTTCTAAAAGTATTTTTTTTTTCTGAATGAAATGTTACCAGGATAGTTTTGTTTTGCAGTTCGTTCAGGATCACTCTTGTATTGATGGTAACTACTGAAAAGATATATAGAAGAACTCATAAACATTCAAAATCTCAGTGAATGTTTCACTGGAAACCGCTATATATATATATCAGAGGAGGGAAGATTCCTTGAATCAAAATTCACCTGTTTAGACGCATAGAGTGCCACATCTGCTCTCTAATCTGCATTATGGTCGCCTTGTAAGGGTCTTGTGTACTAGAGGTGTGCAGTGATGGATGCTGAGCTGGTCTGAATTCTGTACTGCATTATGATGGACTGAATAGATCAGGAGGAGGTGGAGATAATATTTGCTCCCCATTGGGTTCACTGGATGATTTATGCAACCTCTGTTGCACAATGTTACGGCAGCATTGGAGGTGGACTCAGGGGCTGAAGGGGATATACACTTAACTCTCCATTATGTTTTTGGCTCAAGGCCGGTCAACTTGCACTGATGGTACAGATATGTTGTCATAGCATTCCACCAGTGTATCTGTTATGTTGTAGCTGTGATGTATCCCCAAGATATGCTGGCGGAAGGGACTACGCCACTTAATGCTGCCAACTGCCACCTACCAGTAATTGTGCTAGTGCTGAGGCCTTCCTGCAACAAATCCAGTGCATGCAGGACTCTGTACTTGTCAGAGGGGAACCCTCAGGCCATGAAGGAAGGCCCACTATGTTGACGCTAGAAAAATTTCCAATCCCAAGTATGAAGAGGTACCGAGCCAGGCCTCCTGAGCTTGACCTGTGTTAACCCCCCTCGCTTGTACCCCCCAGTCACTCTGGGTTTGGGTGTGGCCAGGCACCTGTTCACTCTGCTCTGTGAATCAGTTACTGGCAGAGTCAGATTGCATGGAGACAGGGCTGCTATGCCTCCTAAGGTGTTTATCTTTTGGGTGCCCATTTTGGCATCTTCTCAAGGGGACTCTTAGGTCTCTTGTGAGATCCACTTGGGGGGGGAGGGGTTCTCCCTGCCTGTATACACTTGTCTGGCACTTTGGTACAGAATTCCTGGGCCACCACCCCTCTGATCCATGCCAACAGTTGTGTATGTGCCTGATCACCAGAGAGGTCAGGCAGTGGGAGATCTGGATTCACTAGTAGCCATAAGCTCTTTTTTGGGTTGGGTTGAAGGGTTGGGAGAAAGAGAGAAGAAGGTAAAGGAAAAAACCCCCACTAAAATCCTTGATTGACTAGGGGTGGTGGCCAACCTGTGGCATGCAATGAGCCGCTTTTTATGTAGATAATCTTGAGCGTGCCACTTAAATAAATAAATAAATCTAAATATTTAAAGCACAGTGACAGCGCAATCCTATGCATGTCTACTCAAAAGTAAGCCCCATTGTGTTGAATGGCCACCTGTCCCACAGTCTCCAGAGCAGTATGCGCTTGCAGCCTCGCTCCTTCCCTCTGGTGGTGCGTTCAAGCTACCTGGGAAGGAGTCACTGTGTCCTGCAAAACCCCCTCCTCTTCAAAGGACGGCAATAGAAGAAGATTGGCCCAAAAAGCACCCTATTGCCCCCCCACCACCAGAAAGGGGGTTCAAGAAAGTCAAAAAGCCTCTTTTGCTGCCTCCTCCAAGATGCTCCACAATTGTCCTGGCATGCCCAGTACTGGGGGGAGGGACCGGGACTTGGGGACTCTACAGTCAGCCTCCCATTCCTCCTGCAAGGAGGCTGCCCCCCACTCACCGATTCACCCACCAGTTCCTTGAGAAGGAGACAGACAACGGTAGAACTGAATTCTCCTGCTCCAGCGGTCTCCCCCACACACACTCAGGGTCTCCCCAGTTCTGCTCACCTGCTGCATTAGGCTTCGCTGTCCGTGGGCTGCTCCCCTCGAACTGCTCACAGATCTTGCTCACACCTTCCCTCCAGCGTATTTTGGAAGAGCTGCCCTGCCGTTCCAGCTGATGTGAGGCCCAAGACACGCTGCTGGAGACTGCCCCATGAGAGCGAGTGGCATGTCCAATCTACCGGCCCAAGCTTCTCTCCCTCAGCTTCACGGGCTTTTTGAAGAGCCTCCCCGCGCAGCTGATCCTGGCTTTCCAAGCGTTTGGCTTGCTTCAGCTCACTCACAATGCGGAAGTGCGGAGCGGCAGGCTCAAAACAAGCCAAACATACCACAGGTTGGGAAACTTTGATCTATGCATCACATAATTGGGTCCAGTATAGAACATCTCTGTAATCTTCTAGAATTCTAGTCAGCTCCTGCCCTTCCATCAGGTAGAAAGATAGTAGTTGCAGACACTTCCTTTAAAGGAAAGTGTTAAATTACAAGTGAAATGGTGTCTAATCTCAGATTTCCATTTTTTTAATTAAATGGATCATGTTCTTTCATGCAGCAATAGAAAGAGTTCAAATTGTTGCTATACAGAATATTATTTAATAGAGAATTAGGGTCTTTAATGCAAAGGCAGCCCCCCAGTTCCTCTATGGCACCCCAGTTTGGCTGGGATTGTTCAAGCGTACCTATGAGAGTTTGTAGGCGGAATTCTTAAGGAAGTTGCTAGGCTAGTCCCTGCTGGAGACGAGAGCATGGTGTGCAGTGTTTAAGTATTTGTAGCGGGTCTCTTTTAATGCTCAACCCGATAGGTTTGTTTTCCAAATGTTAATGAAAACAACTCTCACAGTTTTGTTAGTGTTCCTCACCAGGCCAAAATACTAAAAACAGAAACTGACAGATTATTTGCTGAATCTTGTTAATCAGGGCAATGAAGACAACCAGTCAGGAAGGTGAAAAATGTTGTCTTCTCATAGTGCTATCCTTGGTAAAAGTAAAAGAGGCAGATGTCAAACCTTCCCTTTACATTTCAATTTGTAAACCTGTAGGCCAGTCTCCAATTTACCATTTTGGGCAAGGGACTGGCTTTGGTACGGAGACGTCTTTAGTGTCCTTGGATAATGTTCTGTGTGTGGAGAAAGGTAGGAGAAATGTCATCCTCAGCTCTCAACTACTTTTAATGATCAATTATCAAATTGATACCACCTATCACTAGATAATTTTAATCTGCGATTGGCAGTCTAGGGATCTGCATTGCTGTGGTTCTGCTCTTATCCTACTGCCCAATTCTGGAAGGTGATATTGTAGAGCAGGGGTTCTCAACCCCTTCCCAGCCAAGTAACACCTCAACCTCAGGCTGTGGTTTTTCTGTGTACCACCGGAAGTGACTGGCAATGACATAATCGCCAGTTACGTCTGGGTTTTCAGAGGCCAGAAAATGCAGGTAGAAGGCTCTGGGCGGGTGGAAGGGCCCTTCCCAGTGTTCCCGAGAGGGTCGGCCAAAGGCAGGAGGCTCTCGAGAGCAAAAGTTCAGTGCTGAAAGTGAAGCCAAATCATACACAGTAAATGACTGACTGCTACAGGCATTTCAATTCACTGCTTGTTCCAGAAAGATCTTTTGATACTTTAAGCTTATTCTCGAAATGGTCTTCTGACTCAGCTAGAGCTGATTAGTGTCACCTGATCAAGCAAATGAGTCCATCACAGATTATTGGACACTCTCAAAATGTCAGTTTATACTGTGATATTAATTTGGTAAAGACATAAGGGATGTATGAGGAAATTCAAAAATCTAATTAAACTAGAAATAGACATCAGTTTTAAAGGGTCGTAATTATATTGGTTATTTGTGTGGCATTTGGAAAGGACAGTCTCCTTTTTAACTTGGCCATTGCAAATATATTGTGGTATGAACTTGCACAAGCTAGAGCCTACTTGATTTGATGCATGTCTGTGAAAGCTCCTGCCACAGTAGATTTTTTTGTTTTCATGGAATTGCCTGACTGTATGCCAGTCTGTCAGCCAGACTGCATTGGGCTCCCACTCTGATTTATTTTCTGGCCACTTCAGTCTGTTCCTGCACCAGACTTACGGCCCAGTCCTATCCAACTTTCCAGCACCAATGCAGCCCCCGAGGTAAGGGAACAAACATTCCCTTACCTTGAGGAGGCCTCTGTGATTAACACACATACCCCGCTGCAGGAAGTGCGGACCCTGTTGACACAGCTGCATCAGCGCTGGAAAGGTGGATAAGATTGGGCCATATTCTTATGAGGCACTGCTTCTCCCTTGGCAGACACCCCTTCTATCACAAAATGGTTTTGGAGTTCAAAACAATCATTCTGCCGGGAAAACTCGGTCGTAAAATAACTTTATTATTAAAATTTTGATGGTAAAACTTTACGTTTCGCTCCCAACATTGAAAGCATCCTCAGAATTCTTCAGCTATACCCTTCAACCAGCTATAAAAGCCTTCTCCTCCCAAATGTTTGCATTACTGTTAATTCTCTCACAACTGATCTTCATTACCAATTTCCAGGCTCTTGCCTGCAACTCCCAGGTTCATGGGTAAACTCAACAGTTCCACTCAAAACTTACAAATTGCACAGGTCCTGCATTCATTAGTCTGCATAGCTTAAAGTAACCTCAACTACTCCCATTAGAATGCTGATTCCTAGTTCTGCTGCATGTATTCCCTTGGTAGCCCTATAATTTACTGCCACTGAAACCCACACACTCTTTCAACCCCCTCCTCACCATGCTGGTTGGAATAACGTTATTGGTTCATGTCTTTCTAAAACTAAGCAGAATGAGAAAGAACACCTCCCCTGAGGTGCTTTAGACCAGTGGTGGTTTTGCTTTAGACCAGCGGTTCCCAAATTTACTGTGCTCACAGTGCCCTTCTTCTACGGTACTCTGTCGGAATGTCCCTGGCATCCTCTTCTTCCTGGATCTCCCAGGTGCTGCCATCTTGGATCGCGTGAGAATCAAGCAAGATCCAAGATGGCAGCGCCTGGGAGAGCCAGAGGCCACTGGGGACATCTCGCGGTGCCCCCTGTGAGTTCACCATGGCGCCCTGAGGTGCCATGGGAACCACTGCTTTAGATGTTCAGTGTAAATTGTTTGGGTGACAGCATTGCTGAGCCACAAATCTTGTAACACCACTCACTGTTTACTATATTTCTGTATTTCTTTTGTACTTTTTTTAAGATTGTGATTCCTTTTGGATCAGGTTACCACTTATTTAATTTCCCCTGTAAACCACTTTGAACTTTTTTGTTGAAAAGTGGTATGTAAACATTAATACCATATTTCTTCGAGTCTAAGGCGCCATCGATTCTAAGGCGCACCTTTACTTTCAGTACTACCAGCAGGGAAAAAAATCCATCAATTGTAAGACTCGCCTCCCTTCATTAAATCTACCTGCTCAGCACCAACTCTCCCCAGAATGTCTCCTGCAGCTGAGGATGACTGAGTGCACTGCCTTTGCATAGCATTTCTGGCCCCGTCAGAAAGTGCCATTTCCTTTGTTACCTGGGCTTGGGGGAGCTTCAGGGAGGCCTGCGCAACCCTCTGCAGGCCTCCCTGATCTTCAGTTTGGCGAAAAACAGCGAATTTTGGCCATTTCTGGTTTTCGCGAAAACCGGAAATGGCTGAAAATCAGTTTTTTGCCGAACTGAAGATCAGGGAGGCCTGCAGAGGGTTGCGCAGGCCTCCCTGAAGCTCCCGCAAGCCCCAGTAAGTAAGAAGATAGCATTTGGGGATGCTTTTTGGAGACCTTCGATTCTAAGACGCACCCCATTTTTTGAAATGCTTAATTGGGAAAAAAACATGCGTCTTAGAATTGAAGAAATACAGTAATATATGCATGAAAGCATGTTTGTAACATAGTTGGTGGGGGATGAGCTAGTGGGAAAGTGGCTTGCATTCCTTTTCCTGCCCCTTCACCATTTTCATGAAGACTCTCCTACCTTTTCTCTTATAATTTGGGAATGGAGTAATTTGTGGATCATTTAGGTTTTGAATATGTTTTTTTTCCCTGTGTGGGCATGAGGCTGTATTGCGGGTGGAGTCCTATCTTCCATTTTTTGTCCTCAGCTGTGTGCATACAGGTGGATTCTGGTCACAAATAGGGAGGATGCACTAATTTAACATTATAAAATCAATATTGGGTGATGTCTGTGTCTGGTAGATCCATATCGTAGAAGGATGCAGGTATCTACTGTGTGCCAATATAAATGTTGAGGCTTCATCAATTTCTCTGCTTAAAGTTTTGGCCTGCAGATTTATGGCTAAAATGTTTCAGCACTGAGAATTTTTCAGATCAATTGACATCAGCATTTCTAATTTCAGCCACAGATAGAGGAACCATCAGAAGGACTCTGGTCTCCAAATATATTGTGGGATCATCTGCAGATTTATTGGAACAGCATTCTGTTCTTAGATGGCTTAAGAATTTTGGGAAGTACAAAAGAATTTTGGGAAGTACAAAAGAACCTAGGGAAGTGTTTTTCATCAGAGTGTTTACTTAGATTTGGAGATTGAGCAGTGGAACTTCCTTGGACTGAGGCCGGATACGCTGTTAACAGCAACAGTTATTTGCTGAAAAGATACTGACTTGAGAGGCTTCCAGTTGTAACCTAATCTTAAAAGGTATCATGTGCCAGAAGGTGTAGAGAGATGTGTTCATAGATGGGGGAGTAGGGCACAACGGTTTAGTCCAGTGATGGCGAACCTATGACACGCGTGTCAGAGGTGACACACCATGATGTTTTGGGTGACACACCAGGGTTCACCAACACCTGACAACAACTACAGGATCTCAGTATCCATGGAGGCAGCGGGCATGGCGGACCCTTTAAAAAACGTTTTAAAAAGTCAGAAAAATCCTTCCCTACCACCAAGCGGTAAAATCGTGCTGTTTGCAGGCCTGCAGGGCAATCTTCTGCACTCCCGCACCCTGGCTTGCCACAGAATGCATCGCAATGGGCGAGCCAGGCAAAGGGAGACTGTCGCGCGACCCAGAAGTGGTTTCCAGGAGTGCAGAAGACTGCCCTGCCAGCCTGCAAATAGCGTAGTTTTGCCGCACAATGGTAGGGAAGGCTTTTTCTGACTTACTTTTACTATTTAAAACTATTTTTAAAGCCCCCCACATATTTGTGGACTTCGTTCACGTGAACAAGAATTGTTTCTTTTGTTTGGGACACACACACACACCAGCAGAAGTTCTGAATTTTTGACACACCGAGCCCAAAAGGTTCGCCATCACTTTAGTCAGTTCATCAGTTGGCCGCCTAAAACTATTTTGATTGCTTTTGGAAAGGTGGGAAGCAGATTTTTAAAAACTTAATTATTTTTAATATACTTGTACGTAGGATCTTAAATCTTGTGAAACAGTGTGGATGACAGGCATTGTTTTCGAAGAGGTATTCTTCCTCTCTCAGGGGGAAATTTCACTACTGCTTTGTGGTCTCTGAGCACTCAAACGTAGTAGAGCTCTGCAGATGCTGAGAGCTGATCTTGGAAGCTTCTAATATTATGGGGGATTCGGTGTTCTTCCTGCCCTTCAAGCACACAGTGTTCATCAGGTTCCCCTTATTTGATAGCAGGAACAGAATGCTTGGCAAAGCTCTAGAATCTTCTAAGGTTGTTTCTGCTCTTGCACAGAACGTGTATCTGTACAAGCAACTGCTTAAAAAACAGTAGTTACAGAACAGGGTCATCTTAAGAGGGTTCTTATGCAACATATTCATGCATCATCTAAAAACAAAGAGAAAATGTGTGTGTTCTTCAGAACTACTGCTTTATTCATCTACAAATATATGCAGATTTAATCAATTAAACAGCTAAAACTCATGAGTAATTGACAATTTTCTTGTATTTGGGTGACAGCATGAGGGATTGGTCAGGTTTTAAGGCTAGTTCCTCTAATTTAAGGCCAACTGGTGGTGCAGTGGGTTAAACCGCTGAACCATGAGCTGTCGATTGAAAGGTCAGCAGTTCGAATCTGCGACGGGGTGAGCTCTCGTTGCTTGGCCAGCTCCTGCCAACCTAACAGTTCCAAAGCATGTTAATGCGAGTAGATAAATAGGTACCGCTTGCGGGAAGGTAAACAGCGCTTCGTGTTCCAGCCGCATGCTACGCGCTGCGGCAAGGAGAGTCATGCCGGCCACATGACCACGGAGGCGTCTTCAGACAACGCTGGCTCTTCGGCTTTGAAATGGGGATGAGCACCACACCCTAACACGACTGGACTTAATTGTCAGGGGTCACCTTTACCTTACCTCTAATTTACTGTATATACAATAAGTCCTCACTTAAAGTAGTTTCATTTTAAAAGTAGTTTTGTTTAATGTTGATGGGAAAATGCCATGGAAATGTTTACACTTATCAATTGGTAAAATTGGTTTCATTATAAGTCGTTCTGCTTAAAGTTGCAGTTTCCAAGAAGAACCTATCGACAACTTTAAGTGAGGACTTGCTGTATAAACTTTCACCTACCAGAGGAAAGGAAACATGTTTGATGAACAAGATGATCTGATGTGTGCATGGCTGTATGTCAAAGTGCAAACATCATTGTGGGTGTCCCATATCCCTGGTCCAGGTTGGAGTGGTGGGTTTCTCCCCCACTGTACTCACAGAACCTCCTTTCTGGGTTTTAGGGCTGTCGCTCTCTATGTACCTGGGGAGGATTCTGCTGACCTGATCTGGAGAGCTCTGCCCTGTTGCCAATGCTGTTTGGGGTGGGGAGGGGTTTATGCAGCACCCACTTCTTCCCTTACTGCTCCACAGGACAAATTTCCCAGACTACTATCTGTCTCTGTGGCCGTAGAGACAGAGCCTTCAACCTTGGACCTTGCTACTACGGCCTCATAGCAGGCAGTGACTGAAGCTTTTATGCTGGAGCCTGCCTTATGGGCATCTTCAGCCTCACCCATTTTCTAACCCAGAATCTCCCCCCCCCCCCCCGTTCTTATAGCCAGGCAACCAGACAGTCTGCATTGGAAGCCTTGTGGAAGGCATAAAGATTTTGTGACTTTTTTGGTGGCTGTAGTGCTAGCTGTGGGGTTGACGCTGGTTTGTTAGCAGAACCTGGTCCTTCAAGTGGAGCACAATCTCATCCAGACAGGTTGACAATCTGTTGCCTGACTAATAGGACCTTTGAATGTCTGGATTTAATTTCCAGTTGTTTGATCTCCATGCAGCTCTTTATTGACTCCAGAAAGTGCTTCGGGACTTCCAAAGCTTCCCCAGTATCAGATGTCATAGATGTATAATTGAATGTCATCCACATCCTAGTGGCACCCATCCCCAAATTTCGTGATGACTTTGATGGTTAGAAAGAAGATAGTACAGTACAGTATTTCTCTCTGAAGTAATTCCCAACATTTTGTTTCCAGAACAAAAGGAAGTACTCTTTAATTAATCGCGTTCCGGAAGCCTCTTCTAGGTCCTGCGACTCCCCCCTTCTGCCGCCTCATGTCCCAGGTTATTAAGCTGCTGCTAACAGCTCCTGCTGACATGAGGCGGCAGGGGGGAGGGGCAGACCAGCTTCATGAGCTAGTGAGATAAGACGCAATCCCTCTGCAGCTTTCGCTCCACCCTCCCTCTCCAAGAAGCAACCTCGCTCACACACGCACAGAGCTCTGGCAATCTTGGGCGCCAGGAGCAAAGGAAGGGGGGAGTCGCGTGACCCAGAAGAGGCTTCCGGAGCGTGATTTTCCATGCTTTCAAGATGATTCCAGCTTTGAAAACAAAGCAGTTTCAGTGAAAAGTTTAAGCAAGGTGATTTTAAAAACTTTAGGGGACCTCCGTCATATATGCGAATCGTCATTAAGTGATCTGTCATTATGCAGGGGACACCTGTAAAAGCTATTTTGCTATAATAAGTTTGAGATGAAAAAAGTGGAAGAAAACCAGTATTTAAGGTCCTCTCAATAGAGGGGGCAATTAAGAGAGGCTCTTATGGGGCAACTAAGAGGCTATTTGTTACTTATCCCCCAGCCTTGATCAGCAGAAAGCTGTAAAATGAGTAGGATCCACAAGCAGGGAACTTCTAAGTAACATTGAAAAGCCCCTTTGAGGAACTTATGGCCCAATCCTATCGCATGCTGTTGCACAGGGTGCAGGGCTGCTGGTGTAGTGTCCACTACATCCTGCGCATCAGCTGGGGTGAGGCCAGTCGGAAGAGGTAAGTAAAGAAAAACGCTTACCTTTTTATTGGTGTCTGGATGATCCCCTATAGGACTCCTCAGATCTATGCCAGCTTGTTTGCTGGCATAGATCTGAACCACCGCAGGGTTGTGTCAGGCCCAGTATGGGGGCTCAGGATACCGCCGCTGCCAAGATCCACCCCCACCCTGGCCTGATCCCTGCCCCAATCCACCCCCTCCAGCAGCAGAAACCCGCTGGTGGCTGGTCTGCAGGGCACTATTGATGGCACACGGCCTTGCACTGGCAGCAGCACTCCACAGACCAGTGGAAAGGCTGTCGTGCCGCTGTACTGTGTGGATAGGATTGGGCCATTAATTTACATGTGAATCAGTATTACGGAATATTGGTCATGGGAAAGGGCATTGCTGGATAATATACAGGAGCACTATATTAAGTACTATTTGGACTACACATGCTGTTTTATACTTTTATCCGTGTCATTTATATTGTGCTTAATTGTTTTTAATGTTTTATTTATGTGCTTTATTTGTTGTATATTTTATTTTTTTATTGTGCACCATCTTGAGCATAGGAAATAAGGTATATAAATCGTTTAAATAAATAAACTGTTTAATTCCAGTTAATTGTGGAAAACCAGTGTCCTCAGCAGCACTGGAGAGCTCTGGCATGGAAGTACCGTAACTTATATGTGAGTAATGTGGAAAACTAGCTTAAAAATACAATTTCTAAATAGAAACATTCAAATCAGTTATTGACGGATTTCTGCCATCAGTTTTCTTTTTAAAGCTTCTACATGTTTAACCGAAGCCTTTATTTGTAATTCTAGTAAGACAGATTTTCAGGTGCTGTTGCAGTTTCTGCTGTAACAGTCCTCACTATTGCTTTAGCTCTTCTGTTTGGACTAAGATCCATATCCGGACTTCCACTAATATCAAGATGACTCTTCAATTTCTAAACAGGGAGACGGAATCAATATTTAATTGATATTAAATGGATTTTGAAATATTCTGTTTCTATTGGGGCATCATCCTGCATGTTACCATATATATTTTTCAGTGTCCTAAACTCTTTGATTTCCTTACAGTTTCTGTACTGCACATGTAGACGACAGAGCACTTATAGTGTAGTCCTATGCATATCTACTCAGAAGTAAGCCCCACTGAATTCCACAGAAGTAAGAGCCCAATCCTATCTATTCCCCATACTGCCGATACAGCAATGCCGAAATGGCTACCAAAATGGGGAGGGCAGTTGCAGAGGTCTACTCTGGGTGAGGGAACATTTGTGAGGGATTGTAAGCCTCCGCAGTGCACTTGTACCTGTGCTAGCAAAGCACTTTTGTACCTGTGCTAGCAAATTTGCGGCACAGGTCCGAGTGGACACAAGTTTGGGTCCAAGAAGGGAGCTAGGATTCATTGGCCACCGCTGATGCCATACCAGCTCCGTTCCTGGGCCCTCCCCTTTCCTCTGCCCTCCCCCTGCCCCAGTCACTGCTTCATTCTGCCCCCCCGCCTCAGCCTGCCTCCCCCGCTGTCTTACCTGCTTTGGCAGGTGGCCGGTGATCCCCTGATGTGCACAGGAAGGCCTTGCCGCCAGCACTCTGGCAATGCGCCACTTTGCATGCTGCTGGAAGTGGTTTTACAACTGCCATAAGGCAGGTAGCACTGGTGGAACTCTCGTTCTGCTTGAGCTACAAGCCCATAAGATTGGGCTGTTAGTCACATGCAAGTGTGTGTAGGATTGCAGCCTTAGAGAGGATGCTATTATATGTGAAGAATAGTTCAGAAGATATGGGAATAATGGACAAAAAACATCCTGACACACACAGAGAGGCCCAGAGCAGTTATTAGCTTCTCTCATTGTTTTCATTTTAAGGATGAACTAGATGTTCAGCAGCACACCTAGGTTATTGCTGAAAAGCAGAGGAAATGCTTTCTTCCACTTACTGCTTTTCCCCTGTGTTTCTTTCACCCAGTGGAGATTCTGACGTGTGTTACCTGGAGAGAGGGGAGGAAAGTATCAGGGTATTTGTAGGAGAGTAATCTGGAAATCATAAACATCATGGTGGGAAAGGGGGGACCCAATATTATATCTTGCCATTTACGTGTAAGACAGCAACTAGAGAAATGTTTCAGAGCAGTCAGCAAATTTGATTTTTATGAGCTACAAATGGAAAGTTTCTTTTCCTCTGGTCAAACGTTATTTTACAAAATAATATTTCTTGCAGGGTTGACTTCTGAGTCAAGTTGCTATGGTGTTCGTATCTTTGTTTGGTTAATTCAATGCTGGGTTGTCATGGAAATACTTATTTACTGAGCCTAGTATCTAACCAGTGTCGAACAGATGCTACAGACAAGTACAAAAAATTCTCAAACTACAGTATATAGCTAGTTTTAATCTAAAAATAGACTGATGTAAAAATAGTTTTAATTGTGTTTAGTCTAGCACAAACTTTGCATATAAAATAATGAAGTCTCCTGATAATAGTAGGATTGTTACTAGGTTTCCACACTGTTAAAGTTCTAAAAAGTCCAGCTGTGTATCTTATAGATGTTGCATCAGTTGTGAAAATATGTGTAAATCCTTCCTGTGATTTCAGTAAGATTACTTCAGCATAGTTATGAAATGTGAATCAGGGCTTTTAATAAGTAAAAACATTGTTAATACCCTTCAGCTATCTTGATATTTCTAGACTACGTTTATATTGTAACGTACAAAAATCTCTCCCAGTTCATGCCCCTTTGAAAAAGTGAATGCAATGTATGCAGAGTAGAGCATCTGCATTGGATTAATTCTAGTAGGCATGGTTCCACTCATCAGAGATCTGAATCGCTTCCAAATATACGTCTGTACATAGCCAGCAGTCTTGAAAAATTGCAGTTACCAGATAACAGCATGTCATTTTTGACAATTACACCATAGAGCAGCTTTTGCTGTTTTTGCCTCCCTCTCCCCCTTTCCAGATGCTCCCTCATACAAAATTGCTTACACATGCTGTACCCTTTTTGATTCAGAGGATTTAATTCAGAGGATATAATAGCCTGAAAAAAGTTGTTATAAAAGTATTATTAAAAAGTTATAATAGTAACAGCTGATTGCTAACCAATATGCTGAGAGGTTGGGAAGAATAAAATAGAAAATATTAATGTTTGGAGGGCCTTGGGGGGAAAAAAGGCAAGTGTTGCCTTGTATAACAAACATGGAAATGACTAGTCGGGAATTGTGTGAGGATACAGAGACAAGAGGTGATATCAGTACTATTACTACCTAAACACACAATCAAGTAACAATGCAGGATTTGGGAAATGGGGCATGTTATTTAGGCAAAATTGCACGGAATTCTCCCCAACTGGCCATATTTCCCTGCTGCTGCTGCTACTACTACTACAAGATGACGTTGTTGTTGTTGTTGTTGTTTAAAGTTTTCAATGGGTCTTCTGGCCATGGTCCAATAACAAGATAAAAACAAAATCTTATGTTTTGCTCCAATCACATAGGGCAAGTGAAGGCATGTCATGAAGGGGAGGGCAGGGGGAGTTATGGGACAGATGAAGGGTGGGGAAGGGAGTGTACGCTAGGATCCTATACCTTCTTTTCAAATCTGCCCACCTCTTTTCTCTCCTTGGACTTACACTAGCTATATACTGTAGCTGGCATAGGTCCGAGGATACCCATAAGCAATCTGGCAGCCTATCGGGGGAGGGGGGTAAGTTTTTTTCAAAAGTAAATATTTTTACTTACCTCTGCTGGATGCAGTGTGTGGTTCGTCAGCATAGCTGCATTGGCGCCAATGATGGGGAATAGGATTGGGCAGTAAATTTAGGACCTGATTGGATGTATACTAACTATAGATTATTTATATCAGAGACACAACATTTTTTTAAAAATTGCTCACTTTGGGTACAGAACTGGCAATTCCTTTATGCAGCTAGTCTAAAGCTTTATGACTTATATTGCTGTTTCTCTCAAAAAAACAAAGTTATATGTTTGATCCCAAGTAAATACTGTATTACTTTTCTAGATTTTGGGGTATGAGTGCCACCTTGTGGAATGTTAGAAAATTTTAGAAGAATAATTCCTGCTGATATGAATGATAGGTTTTATTAAGAGACACACAGAGTACCCACCATTTAAGTTGTTTCAAAAAGTGGGCAAGTATGGAGGATAATTTCTAGTAAAGGGAAGGGAAGAGGGGAGTTTTGTACTCCTTCCTGCCTCAAACCATGTTTTGCTGAATCATCTGAATGGGCCCAGAGTCTTCCATACAAAGAAATGGCGGCAGTTCCACCTGTTATATTGGATTAATAGAGAAGTAGTGACCAGTTCTCAAATTACAGCGCGATCCTATCCAGCTCCCCCACTGGTGCAGCCAGAGGGCAGAACAGGAGGCTTTGGAAGGAAAAGGGGATTTAAATCCCCTTTAAAAGGGGGGGATGTAAAGGGGATTTAAATCTCCTTTCCCTTCCAAAGCTTCCCGTTCTTCCCTCCCCCACTGGCTGTACCAGTGGGGAAGCTGGATAAGATTGCGCTGTTAGTCATCATTCTCTATGGCAATTTCCTAGGCAAAATTAGTTTTAAATAGAACACTGGGTAATTTCCTAATATAATGCACTAGCAAATGCTAAGGAGACATTTCGCAGTTTGGTAGGTAGTTTTTCAGTGATATTTTAAATTTAAAATAAATCAAAAAGAAGCTTCAGACTCAACCTGGATGTTGCTTGGCTGTCTCATGGCCAAACCTGGTGTGATGGAGTAGCAATGTTTGTTTTATTGATGTGTTTATCTTGTTCACATATAAAGCAGGGTGAGGGTGGGTCTGTGTTTATGTGCAGTGGAGTGCATAGGTGAGGGAGCTAAACCCTGGCCAACCTCTTTGAACTTCACTGCTACAAGCAATTATTTCAACTGCCCAACTTATTTACCATATTGAAGAGGGGCTAGGGAAAATTGCTTGAAGCAACAGAATGCAGCAAAGTAAGGCATAAGAAAAGGAATGGTTTTGCTTTTTTCACTGCCACGTTCCATTTCATATAAAAAAATAAAAACAAAGAGATCCTCCCCCCACTTTACATGTGAACAGGACAGACCCGTGAATAAATATACGTAGCTGCTTTGTCACATCTAATCTGATTTTCATAGGGAAAAAAATTTGTTAGTGGATTCTTCATATTAACAAACATAGATGAAGAATGGGAATTCCCAGATTCAGAAATTAAGTTTCCATTTCTGTTTGAACTAAGCAAAGAACCTGCATTGCATTTATCTTTTCACTTTACAATGAGGAAGGGGCTGTAGTTGCTCAGTGATCCAGCACATGCGTTGCATGCATAGGCCCCAGATTCAATCCTGGCACCTTCAGATAGGGCTGAGAGAGAGACCCCAGTCTGAAACCTGGGAAAGTAGCTGCCCGTCAATGTAGACAATACACTAGATGGGTCAATGGTTTGATTCAGTACAAGACAGTTTCCTATGTTTATTTGGTTTTGCTGGTTGGAGTGCAGCTCCAATAACTGTGCATTGAGTAAATCCAGTCCAGAATTTTCAGTTTCAGTTTATGGTTATTTTGAGAGAGTTTATAGAGACAACAAATATAATCTTTTTGTTTTAAAAATCTTTTGTTTCCTATAACTTCCTGTTTTGTTTTGTTACAGATGATTCTTTGGGACTGGGATCTAAAGCAATGGTATAAACCCCATTATCAGGTTAGTATATCACAAACCTCAAGTAAAACAAGAAAACAATCTAAATATATATTAAAATGTTTGTTATGCAAATCCATGGAGAAGTTTCCTCAGGGTATGTTCTGTCTTGTTTCAAGGAGCAAATATCTTTTTCTGATTAATATCTTTATGTTGTGAGCATCTTTTTTCTAATTGGAAAAGGCTTGGAATTGAAAGAATCCCTCTTGAATGCCAGTTTATATATTTTTTCCTTTTTTGGCTGCGCCTATCACTGGTATTTTCTAGTACATCACAATGCATTTAAAATTCAAGGTGACTGTAACCCAGTTCAGATGTAAGGACAAATTAATGTAGATACTAGTGTATAACTCGAGAAATTTTAGTTTTAAAATTAATCCTGAAAACCTGTGTTGAACCTCACCTCAGCTCTACGATTCTAAGGTTCTACGATTCTAAGGTTGCTTCCGATCTCTCCGCATCAGCCCCGCCCACCTCTGAGCGGAAGCGAGTGAGCTGAGCGCTGGCTGGTGCTGGGGCGCTCCCTTCCTGGCATGGCTGCTGAGACTTGACCATGCTGCTGCAATCCCTGATGCTGGGAGGTGAAAGAGGTGGTCCTGTTGCCCTGGTGCTCAGTTGCAGCATTTCTCTGTACTAACCATCAGTCCAGTTAAATATCATTATTGACTTACTTATCCATGGGTCGTAGCAAGTTCCGTGACTTTTGGTTCAAAACATGCCCTTGACCTATCTATGAGATCAACTAATAGACGAGTATCTGTGGCAGCAGTTCTCATGTGCTCCACGGAGTACTTGGTGCTTTGCAAAGCATATCCAAGTGCTCCTTGAAAAGATTGGAAAGAAGATAAATAAAATAACAGCTCGATCCAGCGCAAGAATAAGCTGATGGAGCGAGCGCTTCGCCTGCCTAAGGTTGTCGCAAAAGTGCCCATAAGGCACTTTTGTGCCACCTTGGAAGTAAATGGCGCCAGCGCGGAGGCTGGTGCTGCTCACTCCGCCATCCTCCGGAACATACACTGGCCGGCCTGGACTGGACTGGGAAGGGGCAGGGATATTGACACTGAGATGCGCCGATATTCCGAAGACTACCCCAGGCGTGACCCGGCTTTACATGGCCTCCCCGGTTGTGCACCAGCTCCAGAGCCCTGCAAACCTCTGTGGAGGCCCATTGCGGCCCGCACTGCTTTCCCCCAGGTGAGCCCAGGCCATGTCGGCACAGCCTGTAATGGGCCTTGGATGCAGCGGCTCGCCCTTTAGGCCAGCCTCACATAGTCTCAGGATTGTGCTGTAAATGTGGCAAGATCTCAAAATTGTGAATTTGTGTGGCCATGAACTGAGTATAGGTACGTATTGGGTAGAAATTATTTAGCTCCTGTAGCATGCTGTGAAGCAGTGTAGACAGCAAGTACTGTATTATAGACCAAAGTGCATGTCCTCTCAGTCAGCTTTGTCCCGCCCCTATGAAGGAGCAGCCTAATGCACGCTGACACCCCCCCCCCCCCGTTCAGAGCAGCCAGGCTTCTTCTTTCTGGCCGCTTCTTCCTGGTTTTTTTTTTTTTTTAAATCTAGAAAGAAATAATATACCGTATTTATTCACAAGTAATATTTTAATTTATTTACAAAAAATTCAATCCATTTCTCGTAATGAGGCAGTCCTAATGAATAGCATCAAGGCTTGAAGGGTTAAAAGAATGCTCAAACATTTGTCTCCCAGTACAGTATTTACACAAGCTTGAAAGCTGGGCAGTTAGTAGCTATCTGATTCCTGAATAGCCTCAGGACTTGAGGCAATTAGTTTTCTGATCTAACTGTTGTTCGCACCCCAGGGGTACAAATGAGTTCAAGTGATTTCAGCTCGAGGACCGCAAATGCGGTGGCGCCAAAAAGAGAGCTAACCCCCCCTGCAATACAGGGCCCCCCATATCCACGGATTCCTCTTCCGCGTTTGCCCACGCGGTTATCCACGGATGAGAATTCCCCCCGCATGACCCCCCCCCCGGCAATTATTTTTACAGAAGAAACCTCTGTTTTTTCTTCAAAAGGACCGGAGTGAGCAACCTCTTTGCAGGCCTCACTAACAAAACTTAGGTGCTAGCTAGAGTCTGAGCAAGGTTGCAGAGACTCTAGCTAGCACCTACGTCTTGTTGATGAGGCCTACAAAGAGACTGCTCACTCCGGTCCTTTTGAAGAAAAAATGGAGGTTTCTCCTGTAAACGTAGGTGCCTGGGTGTGTGTGTGTGTGGAGGGCGCAGGGGGTAGCGCGCACCCGCAAGGGGTAGCAGCGCCCACCTGCGGGGGGCAGGGGGCTCAGAAAACTGCGGAGGGGGCGTTTGCCCCTTTCCGCGGTTTCAAGTATCCACGGTGGGGGCTGGAACGTATCCCCCACGGATACGGCGGCCCCCCTGTACTGGTGAAAAAGAAGATCTTTACTTTGCTAGCAAAGGACACAAAATGACCACAGCAAGTTGTGTAAGGTACAAAGGAAATACAGGAACTTATATACATTTAGAATTACATTTGGAACATATTGTTCATGAGAATCCATTTGAAAGGGGATCCAATGTATAGAAGGATCCAAGAAAGTACATGTAAAACAACCAATGAGAACCTGGATTCAAACTTCCCGCCAATGACAATGTACAGTAACAGCTTGCAAGAGTGAACCAATAAAGGGAGAGATCCTAATATTGCACCAATGGAAAGTGTGTGCTTTATGTGATTTATGGTCCAATGGGGTTTGAGTTGCAAGTGTTACAAGGTTCAAGTAACTGAATCATCCCCCTGGCCAACTTGCCCAGGGTGAGGCAAAAGACTTCCTGGTTATCAATGGGGACACACATGCATAGACGGGTACACAATAGCAGTGATTTAGATATACAACACAGCGATGATTGACACAAAAGAACTGGTGCCTGGGTTACAATCATGGCATATAAAGAGACATTTAGTTACAGTAAAGCAAATGTATGTGTTTCAGTGGTGAAGTGATAGGGGAGAATCTGCAAGGGGAAAGGCACAAAGGTTGAAATTTAATCAAAGAAGACTGCTGACATCCTGAGCTGACACTGGAGCACTGGCATTGTCTTTTCCCTGCCTCCCAGGGGCCACCAGGGTAGGTGGTATCCAATCTGAGAGACAGCACAGGAGCTTGAGTATGGCAGATCTTATAAAGTTATATTCATTTAATGGTCTCATCCAAAGCGCCTCCTGGCAGCATTCTTGTATTGATCGGAGAGGGGCTCGAACCTTTATTTCCTGTCCCCTCTGAACCAGGGGGGGAGGTTTTCCCTCCCCCAGCCTCAGTGAAGAGACGGGACCTTCACCCGTGCTTCTGCCACCAGACAAGCTCTGCCGCCTCTGGGAGCATCTCTCTGCCTAGCGGGGAGGGTCACTGCCTTGTGCCCCTGCCATGGCAAGAGGATCAGGGTCCCCCCTGTGTGGGGACCAGTCTGTGATGAGACCCCGATGATTCCTGGGCAGAATCCGGGAATATAACATGAAAACAATAGCCAGAAATCCAGCAACAATCCCAAGCATCAGCTCTGCTACGATATCTATGTGCGTTTTCCCTTAAGAACTAAGTCATTTTGAGACAGATTTGGATGGGTTAAAAGTGGTGTGCTCTGGGGGTTGCGCTCTATGAAACAAAACTATTTCAGGGGGGTTCCGTTCACTAATTTCCATCACCGTGTTTTCATTGGAGGCTCTGCTCGTGACCAACCATAAATCAGGTTGCGACCCACCAGTGGGTCCCGACCCACAGTTTGGGAAAAGCTGATCTAGCTAATTAATCTTTTGAAAAATCAGGCTACATACTGTATATGCTGCAATATGTAAAATAGTTGAGTGCACAACCTCCTATGAAAAAATAAAAGGAATGCAAAATGTTAGGCCAGTGGTTACAGAGAAATGTAGTCTTCCAGTGTTTTCATTAATTAAAAAAATATTCTTGCATGAGTGCTTCAGCGTGTTCTATTAGAACAATAATTAGTTTAAAAATAGTGTTGCACCGGAGTGCCCTGGGAAGGGTGCAGGATACTGCAGCCTATGGGCTGGCCGAGTATCTTTACATCGCATTGGACTGCCCATGTACAGGTTCACTCAGAGTACTCCCATTCATCCCCTTCCCCAGGTGTAGGGCTGCCCGGTCCAATGGGCCTCCTCGGATGTACGTCGGCTCTTGAGCTAACGTATACCTGAGGTGGCGGGGTTAAGGGCCGCTGAGGCCAGGAATGGACGTGGGATATCGGTGGAGCTTGCAGCCATATCCCCGCCTCTTCCCAGCCCGCCCAATAGCTGCCCTCCCCCCCCCCCGCCCCTGGACTGACCGGTGCAAATCTTGCCTGAACTAGCAGCTGCAGGGTCCTGGGCAAGACGGAGAGAGGGCTGCTGGCCTCTGCGCCGGTGGACCTTACTCTCTGGGTGCCATATGACGTGTTTATGACACCCACCGCCAGGAGCGCGCACTCCGCAGGTGGAAGGTTAAGGAGGATCACGCTGTAAGTCCCCTACTTACAGAGAGGTTAGGTTCCAGAGGTCTGTACATAACTTGAAACCAGTGTGGATCAGAACACCTAGTATCACGCCTGCTCAGAAACACCAGCGAAGGACATATTGCTCCGCATAATAATGCTATTGCAGCTGTCCATGACGCGGGACCCAATCCTATCCAACTTTCCAGTGCCAATGTAGCCGTGCCAATGGGGTATGCGCTGCATCCTGTGGTGGAGGGGGTAGTCATGGAGGCCTCCTCAAGATAAGGGAAATACTCATTCCCTTACTTTGGCGCTGCATTGCTGCTGAATCGGGACTGGAAAGTTGGATAGGATTGGGCCCTCAGACATCGGTAAGTAATGTCTGTAACTTGGGCAATGTGTGTATAGGATTGCTCTGTATGTCATTGCTCTGTGAGTCATGTGTCATCTCCTGCATGGTGAACGGCAGTGGATGGATGCTGCCTCATTTTCCAGATACAAAATGTTGTACTTTGTTCAGACAACACCATGCCCCTTTAACAATGTGTAACATCAAAGGAAGATGTTAACTGTGAGCAAATGAGTAACAACTTTGTATCTTGTATGAAAATTGACTGTGCAGCATTCTCTTCATCCTGTGAAAATTGAATATAATTGCAAATACAAATTTTGGTGGGAAAGGATATGGATATTTTTCTCCTAAACTGTAATTAAATGACCAAATAATAACTTTAAATTGATTTTCTATTAATTTGATTAATTTTGAAGGATTTGTGAATGGTACTGATTTTTGAAAAATTATGTACTTTGTCAAAACATTCAAAATCGGTGTCTCTATTTGTGTGAATATTTTGATATATCCTTACTTTGCTAAAAGCTGGCAATTTCCTTCTCTTGTAGAATGCTTGCAGTGGAACTGGAGTTGATCTTTCTGTACTAAACGAGACTCGCAACATGGTGTCTGACCTCCTGAGTGATCCAGTCCTTCCTCCACATGTGATTTCCTCCCTTCGAAGCATCAGTAGCTTGATGAGTGCTTTCTCCGGCTCATGCAGGCCAAAGGTTAACCTGCTTACACCATTTCCAGGCTTTTATCCCTGTCCAGAAATGGAGGATTCGTCTGAAAAAGGAGACCGTAAGCTGTACAAGGTCAAAATGTGATATAGTAATTGTAATTGGCATAGAACATGTTAAAATACATTCAACTGCAATACAGGTGAGCCCCCATATCCGCTGGGGATATGTTCCAGGCCCCTCCGTGGATACTTGAAACCGTGGATAAGAGCGAACACCCCCTCCATGGTTTCCTGAGGGCCCCCCCACCCTGCCTCCCCTGCAGGCAGGCATGCTTGCCCCCCCCCCCGCTCTTATTTTTCTTTCAGCAAGCTTTGTTTCTTCCTTAAAACAAACAGAGAAGCAGCCTCCATTGCAGGCAAGTAGAACGAGACTAAGTCCTAGAGAGGCTCTGCAAGGTTTCTGTTAACCTTGCAGAGCCTCTCTAGTACTTAGTCTCGTTCTACTTGCCTGTAATAAGCAGCCAGAGGCTGCTTCTCCTGTTTCTTTAAGGAAGAAATAAAGCTTATTGGGGAAAAAAGTAAAAGCCTGGGGAGGTCCCCACGATCCGTGGATAACTGAAACCGTGGATAGCGAATCAGTGGATATGGGGGCCCACCTGTATATTTTAATGTTTGAAACGTTCCAGAATTTTTTTCAGTATATGGTAGCTTTCATATTCTTCTGTCTGTAGATAAAAACATAAGAAGAGCCTTGCCGGATCAGTCCAAAGACTCATCTAGTCCAGCTTCCTGTATCTCACAGTGGCCCCACCAGATGCCTCAGGGAGCACACAAGACAACACGATATCTGTTTCCTGTTGTCACTCCCTTGCACCTGACACAGAGAGAACCTACTTCTAAAGCAAGGATGTTGCTTACGGCTTGTAACCTGTGATGGTCTTTTCCTCCATGAATCTATCCAAACCCCTTTTAAAGGCATCTAGGCCAGGTGCCATCACCACATCTTGTGGCAAGGAGTTCCACAGATGAATTACACACTGGATGAAGAAATATTTCTTTTGTCCGTTCTAACTTTCCCTCCACTCAATTTTAGTGCATGTCCCCTGGTTCTGGTGTTGTGCGAGAGGGAGAAGAATTTCCCTCTATCCACTCTCTCCATCTCATGCATAAGGTTTATACGTCTCAATCATGTCCCTCCTCAGGTGCCTTTTTTCTAGACTGAAAAGCCCCAAATGCTATAGCCTTTCCTCATAAGGGAGGTACTCCAGCCCACGAATCATTTTGGTCGCTCTTTTCTGCACCTTTTCCAATTCAGCTATATCAGGGGTCCTCAACCTGTGGTATGGGAACCCCTAGGGGTACGCGGACCTCTTCCTGGGGGTACGCCAAGCCCTGCCCCTTTTCTGCCCCATCAGCAGCTAATTAAGTGTTAATTAACATGGATTTTAAATTGTAATTATTTTCAGAGCCCTTTTGTCTCTCTGATTTTGGTTTTGGGCTTATTTTTGTACTTTGGAAAATGTACTTTGGTGGGGTGGGGGAGGGTTGAGCTGATTTTGGGAAGTGTGACTTGGAGAAAAAACAGATCCGTGTGTGTGTGTGTGTGTGTGTGTGTGTGTGTGTGTGTGTGTGTGTGTGTGTGTGTGTGACACAGTTAAATAAGACATTTTTTCACATTTAAAATTGTTTTAGTACTTTTTATTTAATGATTAATTACCTAATTAATTAATTGATTAATCCAATTAATTAGCAGTTAATTAGCAGGGGGTACTTCAGAAAATTGCACCATGATAGGGGCTACCCAGGCCTCCAAAAGTTGAGAACCCCTGAACTATATCATTTTTGAGGTGTGGTGACCAGAACTGGACAAAATACTCCAGATGTGGCCTTACCATTGATTTGTACAACGGCATAATTATATTGGCATAATTATTCGCAATCCCTTTTTTAATGATCCCAAGCATGGAATTGGCCTTCTTCACAGCCGCCGCAGACTGGGTCGACACTTTCATTGACTTGTTCACCATTACCCCAAGATCTCTCTCCTGATTCGTCACAGACAGCTCAGAACCCATTAGCATATATATGAAGTTTTGATTTCTTGCCCCAATGTGCATCACTTTACACTTGCTTACATTGAAGCGCATCTGCCATTTGGCTGTGCATTTTCCCAGTTTGGAGAGATCTTTCTGGAGCTCTTCACAATCCCTGCTCGTCTTCACCACCCGGAAGATAGCCCCCTTCCTCTGAAAAAACCCTGCATTATATTGCATTAACCTCAGTAGCTTCCTCTGACTTTGCTGATCAATAGGTAAGTATTTGGACTTCGTCTGGTCATCCCCTTTTGTCACCCTCTCATGCAGTGCAGACCACCTGTTATAGTGAAGGAAGAGGAGGATGAGGCATGCCTGGATTGGGTCCAGGCACCCTTTTCACATTCACCTATCTGATATGTCCTGATATGTAGCATGTGTACAACCTTCTGCTGCATCTTCAGCCCAATCCTATACAACTCACGCTGTTGGCGGAATGCGTGTTCCACTGGCGGACGCATCAGGATCCATGCAGAAGTGCCTCGATCCTGTGTACATTGCATGACATTGTTGTGCTTGCCAACACTCCTTGTGAGCGCAACAAGGGCACCAGCACAATTGCTGGTGGTTGTGTGTGCAGGCTAGCAGCGAGGCCACCTGGGGGTGGAAGGGAGAGGGTAGTAATGGGGGTGTTTCTAGGTGGGGAAGGGGCAGAGAGGGAGGAGAAACTGCATTTACAACAGCAGAAGGGGTGGGTTTGACAGAAACCACAAACGGCCATATCCTATTCTCCTTTCTTTTCCCATTCCCTCCTCATTACTCTCCTCATTTCTGCTCAAACAAAATAGCTGGCACAGAACTGAGACAACCCAGTAGAGGCAGTCCAAAATGATGTTTACAAAAAGCGAATGTTGGTGTTTTCCGAAGTAACATTGCTGAAAGCGGTGTTGTGTGTTTTTATTCCATTTTTATACATTTTAATCATTTTAATAATCACTTTAAAAGTGTAGTAAGTTAGGTGATTTAGGTGGTATAATGTCGGCAGATGCAGCCACGGTCATTACCAATATGTTAGAAAACGCTTTTATTTTTTGCAGATTTCAGGTCTTTATGTGTAGAAAGTGGTGTTGTGTGTTTTCATTATTACCAAAAAAAGACTGCCCCTACCCATAGGGAAAGTGGAAGCTTTCTCCAGGGTAGAGAAATGAATGTTCCCTTACCCCGAGGAGACTTCTGCAATTGCTCCTCCACCATAGGATGCAGCATGCACCTCCTTGATGCATGTTCATTGGTGGAATTTAGATAGGATTGGGACTGTAAGGTCCAATCCTATCCAACTTTCCAGTGCTGATGCAGCTGCAATGCAGCCCCAAGGTGATGCACTCCCTTACCTTGAGGAGGCCTCTGTGACTGCCTCCCCACTGCAGGATGCAGTGCATGTCCCATTGGCACGGCTACACCAGCGCTGGAAAGTTGGATAGGATCGGGCCCTTAGTTACCTAGATTGGGAGATAGAATTAAAAAATGGTACATTTGTTATACTTCCTACTGCTCATGTGTACCCAAAACATAAATGTTTATAATAAACATAGTAGTATTCTGGTATTGAAATATATATGCTTTAGTTTAGTAGATTACTGTCTAGTTGTCTATAGTCAGTTGTATCCAAATAAAGTTAGTCATAGACTCATTTAAACAACTGGAACTTAAGTTAATTACAGCTTTTTTACTTAATTCCCAGTAGGCCATCTAAACACCTATGGGTCTCATTGTTCCCATGCCAACTATTCCAGTCCTAGTTTGGATTCTTTATTGTTACATTTCTGTTTCCTTCCTCGAGGGTGTTTAAAGAAGTCATACAAATGGGAGAATGGAATCAAATACTTACCTGGTATTTGTACTTTGTATAGCTATTTAAACTGACACGGCCACTTGTTCTATAGCTTAATACACTTATTTAAACTGAATAAAATGAGTATTGAGTGCAACGATAAGCAGAACTTCATACCTGTTTTCTGTGAGGAAAAATGTAACAACTATTAACTTGTTCAACAGGGACTAAATAGCCGAAATAGCTTACCAACACCACAGTTAAGGCGGAGTTCCGGCTCCTCAAGTCTGTCCCCTGTTGAACAGTCGTCTTCTAGAAGGGAACGTAATAACGGCAAAAGACCACATCATGATTATAATTCTTCAAGGTAAACTTCAGTATAGAATTCATACAGCCTTCCACGTCATGTTGTTTTCTTTATTTTTCTTTAGTTTCATATTATGTGGTACAGTGGCGCAGTTGGCCCCTCCTTAATGTCTTTCAGATGTTGTATAAAGACTTTTTCATTCTGTGAAATGAACATGTTCTGTGGGAGGGTGATAGTTGGCTGTTGGTGGTGATGGTTTGGTGACACCGCTGTATTTTTATTGATTGTAAGCCTCCTTCAGTTGCTTATATAGACAACAAAGGTGGGGCATAAATGATTTAAATATTATCTGTCCAAATAATTTTAGGAGTTATGGGGAGGGGAACTGTTTTTGATAAAGATATTTTGAATTGAATCTATTTTGTATAGTTTTGCTAATGGTGTAGCAGTAATACATATAAACATTAATAACATATTATTATTATTATTATTATTTATTAACAGTGTTTATATACTGCTTTTCAGCAAAAAGTTCACAAAGTGGTTTACAGACAAAATCAAATGATTAAATGGCTCCCTGTCCCAAAAGGGCTCACAATCTAAAAATGCATATCTAAGCTATGCATATGCTTGCATAACTTTATTAATCCAGGTCGTTTAAAGCATGCCATTTTGCTATTTATTTATTTAAAACATGTATACCCTGCTCTTCAGCTGACAGGTCTCCCAGAAAATAAATCAATGGGGAAATCCTCCTTGAAACTCTCCCTGCCCTCCCCACCAACAACACACCTCTGCTGCCAACTCACCAGCGCTGACAGAGACTTCTGTAGCCACTGCTGCATGCACTGTGCCACTGCCCATTTGCGGCTGCAGCCTGGGAGTGCATGATGGCTGCCCAGCTTTTGCGCAATCATAAAGGACCTTGCACTGCCACAACACTAGTTCTGATAGCGCAAGGCTCCAATGTGGGGGTCTAAACTTAGTGGGATAAATCTTTTATCCTAAGTAGATTTGGTCTGCTGGAACTATAGACAACTGGGAAAAGTCCTATTGAACTCAAAGGGACTTACTTTTGAATAGACATGCACAAGGTTACACCATAGACTTCTAAGTGAGATTCATTGCAATATGTTAATTTATTTTTCAATATATTTGTGAATTTGTTAGTCATCTGAGGCAATAGTGAATACCACATGGGCTATCATGACAGGAGTTGTGAAGTAGTTTGAGTTTTTAATACAAAGTGTATTAAAAATTGGTGTGTGTTTTTTACCTAGAAATTTAAATCTTTGACTTTGAAAACCTCCACGATTTAATAATATCCATATTAAATGTTGTGCTGCATATGTATTTTCAAACTTTCAAACAGCAGATGGCATAGTTCAGCAATACAGCTGTAAGTTTATAATTGGTCATGAACACTGGAAAGCAACACATAACCTGAGACATCTAAGAGTTCTGCATTAAATTTGAATTAAGTGCCAAAACAGATCAGGGAAGAAAAGGCAGTGGATCTAGGGACCAAATTGCCAATATCCACTGGATAATGGAAAAAGCCAAGGAGTTTCAGAAAAAAATCTATTTCTGTTTTATTGACAATTCTAAAGCCTTTGACTGACCATAACAAATTGTGGCAAGTTCTTGCAGTGGTGTCGGTACACCACCACCCCGGGCAGCAAGTGCACCCCCCGCATATCGCCCCCGCTGCCTGGGAACCCACCACCCCCTAACAATGCCTCTGAGTTCTTGGTAGTATGGGGTATAACAATGCCTCTGAGTTCTTGGTGTTATGGATGAAGGGTCAGGGGAGGGGCTGCTCCCACCTCTGCAGGCCTCCCCAAGGCTCCAAGCAGCGGTGATCGCGTCGAAAAGCCCACTTCCAGTTTTTGCCGAAAACCGGAAGTGGGCTGGTTAGAGCCTTGGGGAGGCCTGCGAAGGTGGCAGCAGGTCCCCGGATCCTTCGGGGAGCTGGCAGGACAAACAGGTATGTTTAAAAAAAGTGTGTTTGTGTCGGGCGGACACGATCCTGGAGTGTTGCCTCCAACATCGCCCCGCCCCCACAAAGACTTAGAGGGGAGTAAACTCCCTTGTAGGACTTTGAGAAATGTATGCGGGTCAAGAAGCAACAGTTCGAACCGGCCATGGAACAACTGATTGGTTCAAAATTGGGAAGGGAGTACGACAAGGCTGTATATTGTCACCCTGCTTATTTAACTTATATGCAGAGTACATTATGAGAAATGCAGGGCTAAATGAATCACAAGCCGGAATCAAGATTGCCGGGAGAAATATCAACAACCTCAGATATGCAGACGATACCACCCTAATGGCAGAAAGTGAAGAAGAACTAAAGAGCCTCTTGATGAGAGTGAAAGAGGAGAGTGCAAAAGTTGGCTTGAAACTCAACATTAATAAAACTAAGATCATGGCATCTGGTCCCATCAATTCCTGGCAAATAGAAGGGGCAGAAATGGAAGCAGTAACAGATTTTACTTTTTTGGGTTCCAAGATCACTGCAGACGGAAACAGCAGCCATGAAATTAAAAGACGCTTACTCCTTGGAAGGAAAGCTATGGCAAACTTAGACAGCATAATAAAAAGCAGAGATATCACCATGCCAACAAAAGTTCGTATAGTCAGGGCAATGGTGTTCCCAGTAGCAATGTATGGTTGCGAGAGTTGGACCATAAAGAAGGCTGAGCGCCGAAGAATAGATGCTTTTGAACTGTGGTGCTGGAGAAGACTCCTGAGAGTCCCTTGGACTGCTAGGAGATCAAATCAGTCAATTCTAAATGAAATCAACCCTGACTGTTCCCTGGAAGGACAGGTACTAAGGCTGAAACTCAAATATTTTGGCCACCTAATGCAAAGAGAGGACTCTCTGGAGAAGACTCTGATGCTGGGAAAGATTGAAGGCAAAAGGAGAAGGGGAAGGCCAAGGATGAGATGGTTAGACAGCATCACCGATGCAACGAACATGAAAATGAGCGAACTCAGGAAGATAGTGGAGGACAGGAAGGCCTGGCGGGATATGGTTCATGGGATCACGAAGGGTCGGACACGACTTAACGACTGAACAACAACAACAACAGTAGCGTGATAAAAATGTACTTATCTGCACTTAAATAGAATAATTCAAGAAAAATATATTTTTTTTTAGCCAAGGAACTTATCCAAATGGACCTTTCAACACAAACCTGTTGACAATACCAAAACAAAGATCATCTTCAGTGACCTTTGCTCATAATACAGGCCCCAGAAGAGCTGGTAAGATACAAGTGTACTTTGTATAACTTGACTATTGAAGTGTTTCTGGAGTAACAGCCCAATCCTATCCTCCTCCCCCCCCCCCGCCGCTGATGCAGCTGTACCAAAAAGGCTTGCACTGCATCTTACCGGGGTGGTGGTGGGGGGCAGATTGGGAGGCTTGGGAGAGGTAAGGGAAAATATTTTCAAGGAAAGAACTGCAATAGTAATATAGAAAGGTACTGTGCAGCTGTAACATATAGCTGCAAGCCAGGTAATTGAAGCTAAGTAGGTGATAATGAGGTTCACCTGTCAAGCAACTGCTTCTCCTTCAAGAGCTATTTAAGACTGCTCATTCACTGTGGAGACCAGGATGCAGGTTTTGGATCTCCTTACCTTTTGATAATGCTTCCCACAAGTGGGAGCAAAACATTTTGGACCGTGGTTTGATTACCCAAACAATGCTTTTAATTTTGTTTCAGAATCTTCCAACCACGAAAGCCTAAGTATGTTTGAAAATATTTTCCTTAACCTCTTCATAAGTAGGCTTACCATATCCAAAGGGGGACAGGGTGCCTACACCTTTAACCATTGTAAAAAGAGGGAATTTGGGCAGGTGCAGCTTGTTGCACCCTTCCATTATGAGCTGCACCTGCCCAAATTCCCTCTTTTTACAGTGGTTAAAGGTGTAGGCACCCTGTCCCCCTTTGGATATGGTAAGCCTATTCATAAGCCCCTCAACTGCCAATGGGTCTCCTTGGACCCTGCGCCAGCTCTTTAGCTGGCACAACTCCAAGGAGAGAAAGGGAGCATGCTGGCTGCTATTGGAGGGGATAGCATCCAGCACAAGCCGCCTGCAAAGGGTGCCGCCCCCTCCTTGTTCCGTCCTCCCCTGCCAACCTACCTGGTTCAGTGGGTGCTCTGACTCCTGTCACTGCATGCAGTCGCTGTGGCTTCACCGCTGGCAGGCCGGTAATGCATTGCTTCATGTGCTACCGGCACACCATTTGTAACAGCTGTAAAATGTGTTCTGCCGTTGGAGCGCTAGTTGTGGCAGCAGCCTGCACGAATGAAATTAGGTCATAATATATGGAGGACAGGAAGGCCTGGCGGGATGTGGTTCATGGGATCACGAAGGGTCGGACATGATTTAACGACTGAACAACAACATATGTTTTACTAACAGCACTATATATTGTACATTACAATTTGTGTTTGTTAGGATTTTCATAGGTGCATCTTAGCTAAAACTAAGACTCTGAGATATAAAACTACTCTTGTATATCGTAGGTGATGGTCATCATCCAGAAGACATTGTGACTAACTCTTCATACCAACTGAGGGGTTTGACCCTAACCCACTCATACTCTCTCAATAGCAGTTCCCTGTGTTGCATAGCAAACTGCTTTTGAAACCCAGCAGAAATTAAAAATAGTTTAATGCAGCTCAGAGTGCTATTAAATGTTTGGGTGCACCCAAAAGGAGGTATCTGAATTGTGGCCAACGTTTGTGGGATTTAAGCAGTCAGGTTTTGCTTGCACATAAGTAATTCATAAACAAAGGACATATCTACACCACAGACATAATTTGGTTTAATAGTCATTCTGTCTGCCAAGGGAGAACTATTCCCAAGAGAGAACATGGGAACTATTCTGTGAGAGAGACTTTGTGATCTTTTAACAGATTTATCAGATCCTTTACCAAATTACTGTTCCCAGGGTTGTTTGAGGGAAGTCATGATCTTTTAAGTGGTGTAATAAAGATAATGTGGATAGATCAAAACGTGACAATATGTTTACAAATCAAGTTTGAATTAACTAATTGGAAGGTAGTTGGGAAAAAAATGTTGTATATTCTGTAAATCTGCCATTTCACTGTATAAGCAGTGAAATATCTTGGCTTTCACTTTTTAAAGGCATTTTTCTTACCCTTATGGCTTCAAAGATAAATTCGAAAATGTGAGCAAAGCATGCCATAATCTTCAGGGGATAAATGTTGGAGTACACAGCATCCCCTTCTAGCTTGTCTGTGTGTGCCTGATGGGTGGTATTAAGCAGCTCCTCACTGGATCAGCAAGAATAGATTAGATAGTGCTAGTTGATAGATGAGCTCTTTTAGGACTTTACTTGAATACTAGTAGGCTCTATTGAACTTTCCTTATTTTGAAGTGTCTGTGAAATTCGTGCATGCTTATAAAAAAGAAAGTATCAAGATGCTTTACCACTGAGAGAGTATGCTGATTTTTCAGCTCTTCAGTTCTAATGATGCACACATTTAAATCCTAGATAGTGAAACAAGTATGAACATACACATACCCGTATATACGTCAGTCTCATGGATAAGTCGAGGGCAATTTTTAAGCCAAAACCATGGAATTTGCTATGACCAATGGATAAGTCAAGGGTATGAATTCCTTTGAATTCTTGAACATGACCAGTGATAGTTCTGAGGCAGCAACAGAAATTCTACAAACAGGAAAGCTATTTTACCTTGTTCTGAAGCAGCACAGAAACGGAGGCTATTTTCCAAATAGGAAGAAAGAAAAGTGAAGGAGCTTATGGGAGTTGTAATCTTTGTGAGGGCTGCTGCTATGGAAGTACAGTACAGTACTGTACTCCTCACAAAGCCTACAATTCCCATAAGCTCCTTCACTTTTCTTCCTGTTTGGAGAATAGCTCGGTTTCTGTGCTGCTTCAATACAAGGTAAAATCACTCTTTTTATTACCCACCCCCATGTGACCTGCTCCTCAGCCCAGTCCCCCCACCCACCAAGCAGCTGTTCTTAGAAGCCCCGTGTATAAGTTGACCCAGGTTTTCAGGGTCAATTAATGCATAAAATGTTATCTAAATGAGTATATAGGGTATATACTGGTTGTTGTTAGGATAATAATATCCTTAGGTTTATGATAACTCAGATGCCAAGCTTACATTTCAAGATACGTTTGTAAATTTCTCATATCGGACTGGGCACTTTCATGTTTCTAAATGTTTGTTTCTTTAACTTTTTTCCCCTTAGGAACTTCTCCAAATCTGAGTCCTGTGAGTTCATCTAGTAATGGATTCCTCTCCAGTGGGTTTCACCGATCACCTGTAGAATTTCCTGATACTGCTGATTTCCTTACTAAGCCAAGTGTAAATGTGCATAAACCTCTGGGGTGCACATTTAGTTCCTTAGAATATCAGCAACAATTTAGAATGCCTTCTTATTACACATGTAGTAGGTAATGTACTGTTTATTCATTAATTCATGTGTGCAAATATTAACATGTAAATAGCTTTTCTGTCATGTACTCCTCTAGAAGCTTCTTCAGTAGGAAACTAGCGGCGCAATCCTGTGTAAATGGTGAGCCAGGGGAGCGTGCGCACACTCCCCCAGTGCAGGGTGCCGTAAATGTGCCATAAAGCACTTTATGGCATCCGAGTAAGGACCTCCGGTGCAGCAGCCGGCAGCCCTTACCCGGGCTCGTGCCCGGCCCTGCACCCTCCGAAGCAGGTAAGTCCTACCCTGGCCGGGGCAGGGGCGGCTGGAGGGTGGACTGGGTGAGCCGGCAGAGCGACCATTGGCCGCCTCGGGGCCAGGAGAGGGCGGGGATATCGGCGGTGAGATCCACCATATCCCAAGCCCTCTCCAGGCCTGGTGTGGCCTTACATGGCTGGTGTGAATGCATGCGAGCTTTGGAGCTCGCGTACATTCGAGGAGGCCCATTGGGTCTCCCGCCACTTACACCCAGGGAAGGGGATCGTCCCCTTCCCTCAAGGTGCACCAGGGCTGTTCTGGGGCAGCCCTGAACCTGCATAGGATACGACGGCCGGCCACCGTATCTTACACAGGATTGCGCTGTAGGAGTAGCAATCCCTATGTACCTGATCCTGCAGTAGACTTCTCATCTTATTGTTCAGTCTTGTTTTTTACAACATGTTATATAGTTGCTGACTGCTCTTCCTTCTGCTGAGATAATCTCTTCGCTTGTTGGTTTTGTGTGCTGGCAGCAGACTGTGGTAGCAGAAAAGATTGCATGAATGTCATTGTAGAAAACATCCTCTTTTATAGATGGGTCCCTCCCTTACGCTATCTGCTAATTTTATGGGAAACTAGCACCTTAAAGCATTATGATGTAATAGCACTTGCTCTTATGCTTACTCCATCCTTGAAGGCTTGTGCTTGGATGCAACTAAAATTGTATGGACACTCTTGACTAGGAGTTATAGCAGTGACATTCCACTGGTGATATAACTCTTCTTTGTGCACACAAAGAACAATAGTATTATATGCAGAAAACTGTGAATAGAAAAGAGAAATGACTTGTGTCTTGTTTCATTTTCTTTAAGTTGTGGACGACAGGTATTTAAGCCCGTTGCAGCCTCATTATCTGAATCTGCTGCAGAATATCAAAGTCGAAAATCAGGTAGGATTATGAATTGCGTGTGTATTTGCTATCTTTGTTTCAATATCTCATTACTTGTTTTTAAATATTTATGGATGCTCTACAGAAGTAATCCAGGTTTATTTAAATCAGTGAACTGAATGCAAAAATGAAATTTCCGTACAACAAACTAGCACAGGAAATTCCAAACTCTTGCTAGTTGGTTCTCATTATCAACGTTCTATAAATATTCATGATTGGATAGTTATTGGAAAAGGTTTGCCTTAAAATGTATTTTAAAGTGGTGATACTATTTTCTGTTTGGGTATTAATTGAGGATAAAGCTAAAGATTAACTGGACAAATAGTTATTCATCAGTGACTTGTGGTGAGGTTGGAGCCTGGTGAGGCACAGCGCTTTGGAGCTCAATGACCTGGAGGTAAGGTGGTGACCTGATGACATCATCACAAAATTTCTGGGTCAAGAACATCCACGTTTAGCGTTAAATTGAAATACGGCAGGCAGGTTGTTGTGCTAATGTGCGAAACAGAGTCTGTTCTACAGCAAACAGCAGTTTGGATAGGATGCTGTGGGTGCCTTATGTGCACCGCCATGTCCTGCTAGACAGGATTGGGCTGCTCATCTGCTTAGGAATTTGATACTCACTCTGATGATTATAAGAAAAAATCTGAAAGCAAAATGTTTATATTTCTATCCCATAGTATAAACCAGGGAGGCTCACGTACCCCCTACGCGGGTACCCTGCATGCCCCCCGGACTGGCTGCCACTGCATACCCCCTGTTAAGGTGGTTTTTTCCCGGATTGTGGCGCAGACGGGTCCTCGTTTCTCGTGCCGCAACCCGGAGGTAAAGGCTAAAGCCCTGCCAAATCTGCTTTTTTCCGGGTTGTGGCGTGAGCAGGAGGACCTGCATGCCCGCACCGCAACCTGGAAAAAAAGGCTACAGCCCTGCCGATGTATCTGGTAGCTCCTCCTACCTGTTCTCCTGGGCGCCGCCATCTTGAATCTTGCAAAATCTCGCAAGATCCAAGATGCTGGCACCCATATCTCATGAGAATTGGGCGCTGCCATCTTGAATCTCGTGAGATTTTGCGAGATCCAAGATGGCGGCGCCAAGGAGAACAGGTAGGAGAAGCTACCGGAGACATTGGCAGGGCTGTAGCCTTTTTTCCGGGTTGTGGCGCGAGCAGGAGAACCCACCCACGCCGCAACCCGGAACCCCCCCATTAACAGCTGCCCGTTATCAGCTGCTGATCGCAGCAGTGTACCCCCAGCCTGCGGTCTGCGTACCCCAAGGGGTACACATGTACCACACGTTAGGAACGCCTGGTATAAAGGAAGCATAAAATGTATCACAAAATAGTTTAAATATAAGAACATTAGAAGAGCCTTGCTGGATCAGGCCAAAGGCCCATCTAGTCCAGCTTCCTGTATCTCACAGTGGCCCCACCTGATGCCTCCACACCACCCAGAAGACTGAAATTTGGTGTACACATGACCAAGACATCTTGATTACTAGAAAAACTGGAAAGGAAACATTTGTGTGTTTTCTCATTGAAATGAGAAATATAATGCCATTTTGGTGTGCCTGCATCAGTTGGGGGCGGGGGGGAAAGCATAGAATTTGGCTTGGGAAAGGTGTGACTAGGTGTTTCTTGATTGGTTGTGAGTGCTGTCTCAGTTAGCACAGGGTTTTGATTGACTTGTCCATGAAGTTGGTTAGGGGAAGTCCGGGGCTAGAGGCACTGTTTTGTGATCCCAAATAGTCCTCTTTATTTTAAACCAGCAAGCTCTCAAGATGAATAGGATGGCAGAGACTGCTTGGAATTTTACTAGAGGCTTCTCCAAACTGGGGGCAGGGTTGTTACAAGGAACCAGTGTTTTCCCTTTTACTAGGGGTTTCTGGACCTGATGCTCCCTTGGCATCAATCTGATGAAGGGCAGCCTCTTCGCATGCACCCATAACCATGTACTCATGTTGACATGTCTGTTGGGCAACACAGGGCCCAACTTGGTCCTTCTTGGTCCTCTTCTGTACACGCTGTCTCTTGGTCATCTCATCATATCCCATGGTTTTCAGTACTGTTATGCGCCAATGATACCCAGCTCTTCCTCTCCACTCCAGATATTATCTCTTCATCTTATCTTGCTTCTCCAGGTGCCTTTTTGATATTTTGACTTCATTGGCTTCTGAAGCTCACTATGTCAAAGACTAGACTTGGGAGTTACAATCATGTCTGAAGAAGTGTGTGTGTGTGTGGGGGGGGGGGGAAACTACCAGTACCACACAATTACTATTTCTGTACTCAGCTCTAGCAATGTATTGAGCATTATGCAGAAGTGTCATGTTCCCTGTCTAGAGGACTCGCAGAATAAGGAACGTTCTGCCTAATCAGTTCTTTGCACAGTGTGTGCATTTTCCTAGGACTGAAACTACTATATTTTTTACCTGGGAAAATGCGATACTTCCTCCAGGTAGCCCATCCATTGTAATGTGCAATGTAGTTGCATAAGAGTGAGTATTGTACTGTTATTGCTGGATTGGTATTTTTAGCAAAAGATAAAATACTGATATGATATGCTTTTTCTGGTAATGCAGAAGGATCTTGGATAAGATAGGGTTTTATATGAATAGCCGGCATGTGTTTTTCTATCTTGAAGGAACAGTTCATGAATTTTAGAAACGTGTAAGTAATTATTAAATATTAAATGAACTTGCTTTGATTCAGCTGATGGTATTATTTACCCTTTTTTAAGGTGAGGATGAAAATAGTGACGTTTCAAAAGACTCTGCCCATCTTACAGAGAAACAGCATAATGAAAGAGGAGAAACAGAAAGTCACAATCATCAAATGAATGAGACCGAGAATAATCAACCTGATGTAAGCATATCATTAGTGTTAAGCTTATAATGATGTGATTTATAATTTTAATATTTTGTAAAAATATTTACTTATTTTATTAATTTTATTTACAATATTTTTATCTTGCCTTTCTCCCTGAAGGGACCCAAGGCGGCTTACAAGAACAACAAAAAACAATCACCTTTAAAATCAATCACCTTTAAAAGCAATAAAACAGTTAATTAAACTCATAAACAACGATCTAAAAACGGTAAAAGAGATCACTATTACAATTTAAAACAAGAATACCAGAACAGCAGCACCACACCTGTAACCGCTAGATGTTAAAGAGGCCAAGACTCAGAAGTCTTCTTTAAACAAAAAAGTTTTCAGGCCTCGCCGGAAAGTCTCCAAGGAGGGAGCAGTTCGTAAGTCAAAAGGGAGAGAATTCCATAAGGTTGGTGCCACTACTGAGAAGGCCCTATTTTTAGTCACCGCAAGAGGGCCTTCTCTGATGACCTAAGGAGACGAGCCGGACTATATAGAAGTAGGTGGTCTCTCAAATACCCTGACCCCAGGCCGTATAGGGCTTTAAAGGTCAAAACCAGCACTTTGAATTGGGCCCGGAAATGAATTGGCAGCCAGTGCAGCCATTGGAGGAGCGGCCCGACAGAGTTGAACCACCTACCTCCAGTGACTACATGGGCCGCCACATTCTGCACTAATTGCAGTTTCCAAACTGTCTTCAAGGGCAACCCCACGTAGAACGCATTACAATAGTCTAACCGCGACATCACCGTGGCATGGATCACTGTGATTAGGTCTGCATGATCCAAGTACGGTCGCAGCTGGCGCACCAGCCGAAGCTGGGCAAAGGCCCCCCTGGCCGCAGCCGCCACCTGGGAATCCAGGAGCAGCTGCGGATCCAGGCGAACCCCCAAGCTGCGGACCTGTTCCTTCAGAGGGAGTGCAACCCCATTTAGGGCAGGACAATACTCTAGCACCTGCATCGTGGATTTCTGAACCAGGAGAACCTCTGTCTTGTCCGGGTTTAATTTCAGCTTATTAGCCCTCATCCAGGTCCCAACCGCCTCCAGGCAGCACTCCAGTGTATAGGATTTTTTAAAATTAACTTGGAAGATAAATGCATGAGACAGAATGAATATTAACAGCCCAATCCTACCTAACTCCCCACATGCTGATGCAGCCGTGCCAACGGGATGTGCGCTGCATCCTGTGGGGGAGTTTTGAGCTGCAGAGTGTGCGCTGCATCCTGTGGGGTAGTTTTGAGCTCAAGGTAAGGGAACATTTGATTGAGAGGAAGAAGCAGGGTTAGAAGAGAGAGGCTGAAAAAACACTGAGAAGAGACGACGAAGGAGAGGAGAAAATTGAATAAATGTCCAGTATGTATGTATGTGTGTGTGTGTGTGTGTGTGTAATATATATATATATATATAAACTTGAAGCTCTAAGGAACACGACCGAGCGCTGAGAAGGCAGGGCCGGACTGGGGAGTTGAGGGAATGCCCTCCCAAGGGGAGGAGTCAAGCTCAAGACCGACCCTGCCTTCCAGTTAGGAGGGGCTACACCCATCATTCCGAATGCCCCACTTCTCCTTCCCAGAACAGGAGATTCCCAGGTAAGGAATTCCGTTTTTCCCTTGCCCCAGGGTAAGCCCTCGCTGCACCACTGGGTCTACTTGGACATGCACCAGCTATATACCGTATTTTACGCTCCATAGGATGCATCGGTCCATAGGACGCATGCATCCTATGGAGCATAAAATAATAATTAAAAAATTTACTTACCTGGGCTTGGGGGCGCTTCAGGGAGGCCTGTGGGGGCTTCGTGGAGGCCTGCGCGAGCCTCTGCAGGCCTCTACGATGTTCAGGTCGGCCGAAAATAGCGATTTTCGGCCATTTCCGGAAATGGCCGAAAATCGCTATTTGCGGCCAACCTGAACATCGGGGGGGGGGGGCCTGCAGAGGTTTAGTTCGGCCGAAAATAGCTATTTTCGGCCATTTCCGGAAATGGCCGAAAATTGCTATTTTCGGCTGACCTGAACATCGGGGGGGCCTGCAGAGGCTCGCGCAGGCCTGCACGAGTCTCTGCAGGCCTCCCCTATGTTTAGTTCGGCCGAAAATAGCGATTTTCGGCCATTTCCGGAAATGGCCGAAAATCGCTATTTTCGGCCGAACTAAACATTGTAGAGGCCTGCAAGAGGCTCGCGCAGGCCTGCGCGAGCCTCTGCAGGCCTCCCCTGATGTTCAGGTCGGCCGAAAATAGCAATGCCCCACCTCTCCTTCCCAGAACAGGAGATGCCCCACTTCTCCTTCCCAGAACTAAACCTCTGCAGGCCCCCCCAATGTTCAGGTCGGCCGAAAATAGCGATTTTCGGCCATTTCCGGAAATGGCCGAAAATCGCTATTTTCGGCCGAACTAAACATAGGGGAGGCCTGCAGAGGCTCGCGCTCTTGCAGGCCTCCCCGAAGCACCCCCAAACCCTAGGCTTCGGACCATAAGACGCACGCTTTTTTCCCCCCATGTTTTTTGGGGGGGAAAGTGCGTCTTATAGTCCGAAAAATACGGTAGCTGGCACAAGTCTGAGTAGATCCGGGAAGGTGGATCGAGGCCAGGAAGGGGGATAGGATAGCAGCAGCGGCACTGCCACCAATACCACCCCCTTACTCTCCTCAATCCGCCTTCCTCTCCTATCTGCTTTCCTCCCTGTTCCTCCTCCTACCTGCCCTGTTCCATCTGCCCTGCACACTGACTTATCTGCTCCAGAGCTTGTCAGGAGGATGCTGATGCGTGGACCTGGCTGCTTGCCGCTTGCGGTGGCAGCCAGGCCGTGCTTTATGGTGTGTCTTGTTTTGTGACAGCCATAAAAGAGCTTTATTTATTTACAGTATTTTTACCCTGCCTTTCTCCCCAAAGGGACCCAAGGCGGCTTACAAAGAACAAAATTCCAAGCGCAGAAACATAATTACTATTAAAAAGCAATATACACAATTAACTAAACTCATAAACACTATGGAACGCTATTTCCAGCAGTGTAAAGCCCTGTTACAACTGGGTCGTAAGTTGGGTATTAAGCTGTTATAAGTACTGTCTTCTCTTAGTAGTGTTGCTGGAGTCATAGTTTTGTATGCACTTTTTACCATATGCAAAGAAGGTGCTATTTCTTGCAACATTATCATTCATTGCAGCAGGATTATTTACATAGGCAGAGATCACAAGAGAATCTTCTCTCATTTGGCACTGATGTTTGGTTCTTCCACACAAGCATAAGAATAAAGAAAAACAGGAAAGAAGCCAGGAGATAAATATAAGATATTGGATCCACAGAACTTGGAACAGACAATATTGAATGTTAGCTGCCAAATAGTGCTCAAATATACTACAGTTTTGTGCTATACTGAACTCTCTTTTGGTAACTAGAATAGATTTTTGAGTGTATGAAGCCGAACAGAGAATATATTAGGGCTCATGGAAAAGCGAAACTAACAGGGGGCTTGCCTATTAGGATGATAGAGCAATTTCAAATACCACAAAGCTGGCCCAAGTTGTTCTCTGAGGAAAGGCAGGAGGGCATTCATTATCGTTCAGGATATTCTCTCCCCCCCCCCCCCATTAATCAGGAGGCAAGACTAGCTGCCGATTTGTTCCTCTTTGGGACGTATTTCCCTGACTGCCCCTACTTAGTGGTAGGGACATTAGAAGGCTTCATAAGAGCCTGCTGATTACAGTCTTTTTTTGCCTTGGTTATTCGTTTTTATTTTCGGTTAACTTGGGGACTACTTCTTCCTTTCCCATCTTTCAGCTAAAGGTCAGGACACAGGGTCATCTCACCCTGTGACCCCACTTCCTGTAGTTATCCCCCCCCTCACAGGGGAGGGAAAAGTGAGGTGCATTGTTGCCCAACGTCTCCTCCTACTTCCTTGCTTATTCAAGCAAAGGAACAGAGTGTTAAAGCATCTATTCCAGGGTTCATTTTCCTAGCAATTGCATGGCTGGGCCTTACACTGAGACAGGAAGGGAAGGAGCACCCACTGGTGCTTGTCTTTTTTAATTGCTTTGTTTTCATTATTTTATTGTACTTTGTATTTTTAACATGTTTTCTGTAAGCCACCTTGATTGCCCTGTCGGGAGAAGGTGGGATATAAATTCTTTAAACAAACAAACAAACAAACAAACAAGTAGAAGAGAGAATTGTTCCTGGGGTTCCTTTCCCCTCCCCCCAATCTCAAGGGTGACAGTGCATAACCATAGTTCTTAGATGCCCCACAGGGCTTTATGCTCACGGGATGCAGTTTCAGGGCACTGTCAGTCCCAGTCCTGCATGTGTTTGGCTTGCTCCTGGACACACCTGTCCAGAAAAGTAGACTCCCACCACCCCTTTTAGTTGCCAGCCTTTCAGTCAAGGGGAAACTGAAGGCCTCTAGGCAACCCCAGTCCTTACGAGTTTAGAGCCCCGCAAACCACAATGCTCCTTGTCCCAAGTCCCTGGTAAACTCCTCAAAGACAGTAATGCGGCTGAAATGGCCAAGACTGGATTTACGTGAATCAATTCCTTCTCACAGACAACACATCTGTAGGTTTTAATAATTTTATTTATAGAATAAATGATTGATTATACAGAAGGTAAAGATATTTAAATAAGGGCACAAGTCACAATCGCAAGCATTTGCAGCAATTAAAACAAACTAACCTCTTAGGTCTTACTGGACACTCTAGAGTATATTTCTTGAGCTTGAGCAAAGCGTGTACCATCCCATACACAGCATTGCCAACAGCAGTACTGGCAGGAATCCATAGTAAGATAGTCATGGGAGGACCCTGATAGGCCCTAGCAACAGGGTTTTATACCTAGTGACAGATAAAGAACACAGTAATCAAAGGGGTAAGAAAAAGGAAGGGTAAGCCTCCTTTCTGATCACCCTACAAAAAACTTTACAAGAAACAAAGGAGGCTCAAACATAAGAGCATGTCCTAAGGCAGGTCTCAACATAAGAGGCATAGGCAAAGCCACAAGTCCCCTCTGTCTATCTTTTCCTATTCCAATTCTACCAGTAAAAGCTCTGACAGCCCTGGGCATAGGGATAAGAGGGATTTGACAAGAAAGAAGTAACTAACTGCCCAATCATAACTGGCTTTCCATCACTGATGCAGCCGGAATGTATCCCTGAAGTAAGGGAACGTTTCTTCCCTTACCTTGAGGAGGCTTCTGTGACTACCCCCTCCCCTACCACAGGATGTGCCCCACTGGCACAGCTGCATCGGCACTGGAAAGGATTGTATGCCTATCTCTTTGAAAGCACACTCCACCAAAGTGGATTCATTGTTCTCTATGAGCTTGAGAAGTGTTCCACTCCCAAAGTTCTACAGAGTAACACTGTGATCTATGCCATTGACCTTTATCAAATACTGTGTCCTTGGCATGAGGTTGAGAGCTGATGCCTTGTTTGGATGCGCTGTTCTGTTCTTTTCCTGATTAGCCTGCGTCCACCTCCAGGTAAGGAGAAAGCTAGATAGTCTCCGCTATGCGTGACTGCACAGAGACCATGTTGGAGGAGGACAGGTTGCTTTCATGTAACTATAGCTCTTTGAGTGGTCATCTGTGAAGACATATGCCCCAAACAACCATCCCTCTTCAGGTCTGGCGCCAACTGTTGGAGCTCTGTTCTAATGTGATAATTTGAAGGAACCGAGTCACTGAGCATTGTACCCACACTCAAAGCTCATGGTTGTGCATTCGGTTCCCTCACTTAAATGCAGGGAAAGAATGCTCGACAAAGTTGAGGAAGCTTCTGAGATTCGCATTGTGCATGTGCAGAACCCCACTGCATGTATCTGCACAGATGAGCCTTTGAAGAATTATAGTTACAGATAAGCAACTTGTCCTTAGCTATCCTTGTGTGAAATACGTTTTTTGAGCTAGAGGCCATGGATACTTGCTCTGTATTTTTACTATATAAATACAGACACTTGCTCTGTATTTTTCCACCATGACTGTCAAATGACTACCACGTAATCATGCTGTGTGTTCTAAAGGTCAAGTGTCTTCAGATGGCATAAAATTGTCCTGTTGTTCTGCATCCAAGGTGTACCTTGCTTGGGTCAGTTCAGCAATGTTCACCCCTGTGCAAAGGTGATTAACTAGTACTATTAAAAAAACTATGTTATTTTGATATATACAGTATTTACTTCTGAAATGTTCTTAGCAAACCTATTAGCATCTTTGTTGATATATTACTCTTACTCTTATACAGATGGAGGAAGACACTTCATTAGAATTAATGATAATAGAAGACCACAATTCATTAATGGAAAAGATGAATGACTGGAACTTCCAAATATTTCATCTTGTTCAAAAAATGGGAGATAAATCAGATAGAATCCTTAGTCAGGTTTGTTGAAGCTATTAGTCATGTTCTATATGTTTGTTACATGTGAACACCTGCTGAACTGTTTTGACTGTGTGTGTGTTTGGACCCAATCTGTTCTTTTTCCAGCTATGCCGCTGGAGTGCTCGCTGCATGCTATCTTACCCAGAGGTAAGCCTCCAGTGCTGGAATGGGTCTACTTGGCCCTGCACCAGTGATATTGCTGATGCAAGTCCAAGTGGTCCCGGGAAGACAGAGGCCCAGAAAGGGGATACGATATTGGTGGCATCAATAACGCCCCCTTCCAGTCCTCATTCCCCCCCCCGTTCTGCCTCCTCCCCCACCCCATTCTGCCCACCTCCCACCCCCGTGCTGATTTACTGGTGTTGGGGACATGATGAGTCCGCTAGTTCCAGCGGTGTAAGGCCCATATAGGATTGTGAGTGAACAGTAGTATGCTGCTAAAGCTGCAATCATATACACCAGGGGTGGCCAACCTTTCAACATGAATGCCCCTGGACCTTTAATGGTTGTATAGGCATTTCAGCAGGTGCAGCTGCTTTAGCAGTACCATCAGCAATTAAAATACACAACAGACTGACAATAAAACAGAATGAAGGTGGGAACGAAAGAAACAAGGTCTAGTGACTCTGGGATTTTTTATAGGTTTTTCACCCAAAGAATCTTATGGAATCTTTTATGGGGTGACCTAATCAAGGGACCCTTCTTTGTTAGTTGCCAGTCCTTGATGGGTGCTGCCTTGATGAGTGCTGCCTTGCGCTTGACAGAAGGCATGATAGCTAGCTCAGAAGGTCTGTTGGCTCATTATCATACATTCTTGATTGAGTTTAGCCATGGAGTTGATGAGGACAGCTAGAGTTAGACATCTTTTTGTTGTTAACAAACTTGTTTTTCCAAAATCAGGTTGCTCCTAAGAGGTGACATTGGTCACAAGGTCTTGTAGTGCTGGGCACCTGCCAGGAGAACATGGCACAGGCCAGTAGGGCCACACACAGCAAGGGGTAGGCCACACTCTTGATTTATCAGAGCTATCAACCACCCTCCCCCCCACTCTCTGACTTAGATGGACCTCTGCCTGCTCCAAAATTCTACTGAAGCAACCACACCTTGCTGGTATGCATAAACAACCACATTGAAGCAACCACACCTTGCTAGTATGTTGGTCAGCACAACACGAACGAGCGATCAGGCAGGTCAGCAAGATAAGAGCAAACACAGTCACAGCAAGGCAATCACAGCAGGGGGCGGAGCTGGAGCACACGTGGAGCCACTGGATAAAGACGCTCCTCACCTCCCTCCCAGGAAGCCTCGGATCAAAAGCTGCTGCTTGCAATTCGGCACTGTTTGAGAGGCAATCCCCCCACCACTCACTCTGTTTACACACACACACACACGCACGTACGTAGAGCCACTGGGTAAAGACGCTCCTCACTTTCCTCCCAGGAAGCCTCCGATTTTCGGCACTGTTTGAGACGCAGTTCCTCCCACTCACTCAGTTTACACAGCCGCTTCACTCACTCAGTCTCTCTCTCTCTCTCTCTCTCTCTCTCTCTCTCTCTCTCTCACTCACACACACACACACACACACACACACACACACACACACACACACACACACACAGAGTTAAAGACAACATTTATTTATTTATTTATTTGCATTTAAAATACTGTACTGTAGCTTTAATTCTTTGTTTACACTTTGGGAACCTCTGTCGTATATGCGGATCTTTGTTAGACTGAAAATAATTGTATTATGTTTTAGGTTGCATACACATTGTTTCAAGACACTGGTTTATTTGAAATTTTCAAAATTCCAACTCGGCAATTCATGAACTACTTTCAGGCACTTGAAAATGGTTACCGAGATATTCCCTGTAAGTTAATACCTTACAACATTAGGCTTGTTTTTTTTCTTTTAAGCCATAAAATGTCATGTTATTTGCAAAGAGCTGTTATTACAATTCACTTTTATACTGGTGACTGTTTCTTTTAGAAATGTTTCTGTCATGCATTATGGAGTAATAATACACCAAGTCCCCTACATATATCCTGGTTCGGTTCCAGATGTCTGTACAGAAGTCAGAATGTAGGTATCTGGAAACATCTGGCTCTGGCCGACCCAGCACTATCACACCTGCACAAAAGCATAACTAAAGAACATACTGCACTTGCGCAAAAGCACTGACACAGCCGTCCATAACTCAGACATTCGTAACTTGGATAAGTAGATTTGAAATAATCTATTTAATAATAATAAGTTATTAAATAATTTAAATAATAATAATTATTGACCTGAGGTCAATGAGTTTACTATAGGGCAGGGTGGTCCAACTTCTCGTACCTCGAGGGCCGCATGCTGACTTCGACACGGAACCCGGGGGCCGCACAATCAATCAATCAATTAATTAATTATTAATAACATAATTATAAATAATGCTTTTCAAAGCAGAAGTGCAAGATCTTGTCCCCACCATTCTCCCTTTGACACTCCAAGGGGTCTGTTCTTTTTTTAAAAAAGGACAACCCCCCAATGCAACACCCCCTTTCCTTTCACATGATCCATCTCATCTACCCGCCCCCCATTATAATTGTGATTCACTGACACCCCCAGACTCCTTTCCCTCCCACCTCCCCCCCCAAAAAAAAACTAACAAAACAAGACAGAATATTCCTTCTCATCTGCAGCACAGAGGAATTCTGGGAGAAGTGGAGAAAGAAATAAGAACAGCTGGGTACTTGGGGGTGGAGGGCAAGGGAGGGGCAACAAGAGAGGTCATGATCTTGCAGGACACGCTGCCCTGTGTGTGTGTGTGTGTGTGTGTGTGTGTGTGTGTGTGTGTGTGTGTGTGTGTGTGTGTGTGTTAAAAGGCAACCCTTGCACAGTGTGTGTTTTCAATTAGTCCAAACATGGCTTAAAAATCTTGGGGGTGAGGGGCTGTAAAGCCAGAAACCTTGGGGGTGAGGGGCTGTAAAGGAAAAGGGAGATGGGTAGGAAAAAACAACAAAGAGGACTGGATTAACTCTCCCCCTCCCCCTGGAAAGGCCCATCACCTAATAAAGCTCTAGGAATCGTGGCATTCAGATGCTATCCCGGAGCTTAAGCCGACCTCAGCTGGTAACGTGGTGGCAATATTCCTTTCCTTTCTGTATTTTTGAGCACCCCTTTTTAAACAGGGACTGCTAAATCGTTCATGGTTCTCTTCTCTGGGCAATTTGTTCTCTAATTGCTCCTGTTTGCGAGCTCTCTCTTTTGCTCCCTTTTGCTGTTTGCTTCGGAGGAGGGAGCCACGCTGAGCTGATCCTCCTCCCACCTTGCTCTGCTCCCTCTGCCGCTCGGAGCCCTCCCCCCAGAAGCAGACCTGAGTTGGTGAGACTGAGAAGTGAGAACTCTTCCTCTTTAGTCTTCCAGAAACCAGTGTTGCACCCCCAGCCATGTCTTGCCAACACACTACAGGCGTCCCTCGCCTGCCTGCAGAGGAAAGGGTGGGGGGAAGAGAAGAAGCTGCCCTCACCACACACCTCATTAAGGGCGGACTCACAGCCTGCCCCCGCCACGCACCCCATCCGGGCTGACTGACTGACAGCACTGAGGGCCCCTTGAAGGCGGGAAATGGAAAGCCTGCCACTTGCTCCCGGCTGGCCAAACGTCCTCAGCCAGCCCTGTGACTGCAAGCTCCCATTGCCAACCTCTCACCCAAAGAAGTCGCTGGACAGTTCCGCCTGTTCCTTGCTCGCTAGCTCACCCCACTGCCATGAAGCCCTGGCTCTTGCTCAACCTGCTGCTGCTGCACCAAACGCTGCAAAACCCGCGCGTCGAAAAGGCGTGCAGAGCACCTTTCCGATTGTCAGCTGGAGCGCGGGGCAAGCGCTCAGCCGACGAACTCTCCCCAGCATGCCCTGCGCGCACTCGCTAACGCTCCGAAAAGCGCTCAGAAGCCGAGCACTTTTCGGAGCGCGAGGCATGCTGAGGGCAACCTGTTCTGAGGCAGCCAGCCCGACCGGCTCTCTTCCTGAGGTTCAGGAAGAGAGTGGATTGGGCTGGCTGCCTCAGAGTCGGAATGGGTCGGCGGCGAGTGCCTTTGCTAGGGGGGAGGGAGAAGCCTCCGGGGGCCGCAGGAGAGGCCTCCGGGGGCTGCATGCGGCCCGTGGGCCGCGTGTTGGACCGCCATGCTATAGGGGATAGCCAAAGAGCTGAGGGAAGCAGGAGTACAAAACTCCAAAGCTGCAGTAGGAAAACAAATATTTTCTTAGGTATTATTAGGTAAAGGATTAAAAATGTTTTTTAAAAAATGCCTTTATAAAAATCTGAGGGGTAGCATCCTGAGTTTGTTTGCATATGTTGCGCAAGATTAACGGCCAAATCCTGTTTGGTTGTACTGCCGCCGGAACTAGTGTTCCAGCTGTGGTATATGATTTATGGTATCACAAAACGCCATCCAAAAGCGTGTGGAGCTGCGCACTTCTGGGCTGCTGCCACAGATGGCAGGAGGACCCCACATGCAGTGGTGGCCAAGAAGATCCCTGACAACACCTGCAAGTCAATGGGGTAGGTATAACGAGGCGGTGGGAGGATCAGGGCGGAACGGAGAGGGCCGGAGGCAGGAGAGGGTGGCAACCCAGCACAGGTGACTTACGTCTGATGCTATCCCCTCTGAAGGGAGTCAACTTCCCCCCTTTGTCTCCTCAGACCTGCTGCACCAGCTAAAGAGCTAGCACAGGTCCAAGGAAACCCTTTGGCAGTCAAGTGGCTTATAAAGTTGTAAGGGAAATTATTTTCTCTTTCCCTTCCCAATCCTCCCCCCCCCCATCATGCTGTGCAGCCTGTTTTAGCACGGCTGTATGCTGTGGTGGGGAAAAGCATAGGACTAGACTGTAAGTCACCTTCTCCACTCCTACCTTCTGAAGCTCCCAAACCTCTAAAAGCCACTGCTGGAAGCTTGGAAACCCTTAGCAAATGCATTGGATGTGACATGGGGGCTGCAGGTGAAGGGAGATACAAAACTACACTAGCAGTACCCCTTGTAGCTTCCGGTTTTTCCCCTTCCTCCTGCAGCAACCCATGCTGCCGCTGAGAATCTTCAACCCTCAGTGGTGACTTTTTGGGTAGATGGTGGGGAAGGAGGTCTGTGCTCCCACAAGTTGTGGGAACATAAATTCAGGATGCTACCCATGGTATCCCACATTTGGAATTTTGTGTATGGTTTCCGTCGCCCCATATTGAAAAGAATATTGTAGAGATGGAAAAGGTACATAAGGTGGTAACCAAAATGATCAAGAGATTAATAAAGCAACTTAAAAAGTGCCTCCTCATTCCTTGTCTTTCTACAACTATAATGTCAATAGTAACAGTATATAGCCGCTCCTGTCTCTAGACCAGGTATAAGTGTTTTGCCAGCTGTCATCCACTTTCTTTTGGACTTCTCCATTCTTCTACCCTATGATTTTATCCATCCATTTTTTTCCTTCCGAGTCCCTGTTTTCAACCCTTTTTCTTAATTTATGTCCCTAACTTATTCGGGCACCCAATCCATGTCTTGTAATTCTCTAGCCTCAGTTTTTAGTTGGTCATTCCCTTTGTTTCCCAGCCTTGAGTTTTTTTTGCCTCTGCCCATTTCCCATCCTGACCCTATCCCCTGTATGTTTTCCCAGCCAGCCACACTTAACTTTCACTTCCCTCACAGAAGTTGCAATTTTGTCAGTATTCCATGATCAATATGTTGTTATAGCAATAAGATTGTTCATGAAAATTCTGTGACCTCACAGCAGTTCAGCCAGTGATTTCATTGAGGCAACTTGCAGGCAACAGATGGCCACCAGCTTTTTTTTTTTGTCTTAATATATAGAAGATGATAATATTTGAGTTTAATTACAATTGTGATTTTAGATCACAATCGAATACATGCAACAGATGTTCTTCATGCTGTGTGGTATCTCACAACAAGACCAATTCCAGGATTTCAGCAAATGCACAATGCTTCTATGACAGGAACTGACATTGGTGAGTTGGAATTTTTTTCCATAAAAAGATTAAGCCAATAAAATAAAATGGACAAATCTGATGTAACTAAAATAATGCTTTCTACAGTTTCTTTTCTAACTTGAGGACTTCGGAGTTGAAAGATAAAACTAACAGTCGATGTCATTTACAAACTGTGTATCTGGTTTTAGGAAAATTGATTGAATAATTGCTGACATGCTTGGCTTCTTAGCCAAGGAAACTGTTTCACTTGGATTTCTTCCCCTGAACGAGACCTATATCTTCTTGCAGCAGTCAGCATGTTTCTAGCAACTAAAATACATTAGGCTAATATTTCTTTATTTAATTAGGAAATGAAACCTCTCAGACTAAAAATACCTAAGGTTAAACTATTTAACTTAATTAGAGCTATTCTTAATTATACCACTGTAAAAATGAAATAGATCTAAACATTCAAGGTCTTGTTTTAATTAACATATACCCATTTTAAAATGTTTGGTTACGTTTAGCCCAGTGGTTCTTAACCTTGTTGGAGGTACCGAACCCCACCAGTTTCATATGCGCATTCACTGAACCCTTCTTAATTTGAAAAATAAAATATGATTTTTTCAAATTCAAAACATAGGTATATATTTTAGGTATATATACACATACCTATATTTTTATAGGTGCACAAAATGAACAAAACCATTAAAGAACAAAACCATTAAGAACAAATATTAAAACATGATTTTCACACAAAAACAAAAACATAATAATGAATATTTACTGCAAATCAGTGTGACTTCTGCTGTTGCCTTTCAGAGACCAGTTCAGAAATGTGCGGCTTTACCTTAAGGAAGTGTTCTCTTAGTTTTGCCGGTGCTAGACTAGAATTGCTCAACTTGGCATTGCAAATCATGCAGCTAGGACGCTGACTCCCATCACGTTCCGTTATACATGTGAATCCATATTGTACATATTCGTCCAACCACTTTCTTTTTTTGCTCGACATAGTATGAAGGGATTAAATTAAATAAATATTAAGAAAGAAATCACACACTTCGACTACTGGGCGCACCAAATTCCCTGCAGCACAGATAGGCCACGCCACGTTATCACCTGCAGCCAATGAGGCGTGGCTAGAGCGCGGCGGGAAGGGCGGACCACCTGGGGGCGACGCGCGCAATGGGTGACGCGCGGTCGTGCCCGTGCACCCGCGCGTTGCGCGCAGGCGGTCCGCCGTTCCTGTCACACTCCAGCGACGCCTCGGAGGAGGCCTCAGACGTCCGCCCTCGGCGGAGCTCCAAGGCCTTCTGAGGGAAGCCCCATGCGCGACGTCCTATTTATAAGTTTTAGCGCATGCGCAGAACGTTTGAGGGCAAATTTGCCCAGAAACGTACTGCACATGCGCTAAAGCTTATAAATAGGACGTCACGCATCGGGCCTCCCTCAGAAGGCCTTGGAGCTCCGCCGAGGGCGGACGCTCCGAGGCCTCCTCCTGCCCAAGACAGCTGGCCGGAGAGGATGTCTCCAGAGCAGGCGGCAGCGGAGGCTCCGCTGCTGCCGGCTCTGGAGACATCCTCGTCGGGCGGCACGGGGGTCATTAGGGCGGCGCGCGCTCCCTAGTGACGCCGCTAGTCGGTGAGTCAGTCTCGCGGGTTCGGCGGAGGACTACTCACGATTGAATCGTGAGTAGTCCTCCACCGGACTCTCGAGACTGACTCACCGAACCCCTGGGGTTCGATCGAACCCAGGTTAAGAACCATTGGTTTAGCCCAATAGGACTTGAATAAGATTGCTTAGCATTACACAAAAGGCATTCTTAAAGAGGTTATTAACTTTCCTGGCTTTTGTTTGACAATAAAGGCATCATACTTATTGCTCATGAACAATCTGTGTAACCACCTTTTACAATTCTCATGAAAATTGGGCACCGCCATCTTGGATCTTGCGAGATTTTATGAGATCCAAGATGGTGGAGCCCAGGAGAACAGGTAAGAGGAGCTACCAGAACATCTCGGGGACATTTTTCCAGGTTGCGGTGTGGGTGGGCCAGCCAGAGAGAAAGGGTATGTGGAGGGGGGGTATGCAGTGGGGTACGTGGGCCTCTGAAGGTCCAGGGGTATGTGGGGCAGCCAGAGGCCTGTGTAGGGGGTATGCAGGCCTCCAAAGATTGGGAACCCCTGTCCTTGCCCTGCCAGTTTTACTTTTGAGGAAGAGAGAACTGTGGTGTTCTCGTGGTTCCTGATCCAGGACCTTGAGATTCCAACCCATCTAGCTGTTCTTCCACTGCCACCAGTGGAATGCCAACGCCTTACTCTCTGCAAGGCCTTGAGGGATTAGGGGCACTCCTTCCTGGTTTCTCAATCCCTGGTTTACTCTCCAGTAACGAGTTTCTTCAAATGAAACTGGGTCTTATTTACAAAGGAAATTTCACTAGCAATGTTTCTCTTGAATAGTTCAGCAGTGTCATTCAGCAGTAACACAGCTCAGTGATGTCACCCAGTGTTTCATCTCTAGCTCCCTATGTTGAATGACTAGGAACTTGCCCTTATAGACTCTTTGGGACTGCTTAGCTCCTTCCGCTTTCAGTTGGCTATTTGGGTGGGAATTTCAAACCAAACTGCCCTTTCTGCATTTTTTTTAACATAAATGGTTTGGGAGGGAACCCTGTAGTTTGAATTCTAACCAACATCACACAAACAGAAAAGGAAATGGTTTGTAAACTCTGCTCATGACGGGAATATTGAGTAAAGGTTCACTTCACGGTGGAACCATAGGGAAGGGTGCATGTAGGATGCAGGACTCAGGCTGTTTAGAACTTAATAACCCGCACATTGAACTTGGCTCAGAAACAAGTTAGAAACCAGCATGTATGGCCTGAAATGGTGTGATATTTTCTTTGTTTCAGTATTTGTTAATGTATTATTTATTACATTTACATTAAATTTATAACCCTCCCTTTTGATCAAAATAACCCCTGTAGCAGCTCACAATAACACAAAACAACCCAAGAGCCCCAGTCTCCTCTGGTTGATGGCTAGGGGGGAAAGCAAGCTCCCTGCAGCAGTTCCATTCTGTGGCTAATGGTGGGAGGCAGGCTTATCTTCCCCTTTATTCTTGTGCTCATTCTGAGAGGCAGGGGTGCAACTTCCCAGGGATCCTCTGATCAGTGATAGAGGCCAAAGGGTGTTTCCACTCAGTTCTCCAGTCCCTGAACCAATAGACATGCAGCAAAGTTGTCTACTAACTTAAGCTTCCAAACGGTCTCTGGGCCCCACATACAGCACATGATTAGAGCAATCCTATGCTGTTTAACATTTACATGAAATCATTCAGTCAGTTTATCCAGGGATTTTTGTGGGGGTATCATCAGTATGCTGATGACACTCAGCTTGTTGTTTCATCCTCATCTAATCCGAGAGAGGCAATGGAAGTTCTAAACTGGTGTCTGGTATCAGCTTTGGATTGGAAGAGGATGAAAAAACTGAAGCTTAATCAAGACAAGATGGTGCTGTTGGTTGAGAATTCAGGCCATCTGGAAGTAGTTCTTTTTGATGGAGTTGCACTCCTCTTAAAAAGCAGGTTTGCAGCTTGGGAATGCTTTTAGTTCCAGCCTTGCTCTTGTGTGGCCAGCAATGTCTTTTACCAGCTTTGGTGGTGCACCAGTTGTTTATATCCTAGTCCAGAGGTTCCCAAACTCCTGGGAAGAGCCTCCGCCGCCCTAAGTGGCAGTGGGGACTTCCCAGGAGTAGCGAAAACGCGTCCAGGATTGCACCGCCACCACAGACTAAAAGTAGCCGTTTTCCCTTCCCTGGTGGCTTTGGAGGTCCTCCGGGGTGGGGAGCGTGCCATAGGTTCACCATCCCTGCCCTACTAACATCACAGTAGGATTATTGCAATGCACTCTATGGGAGGCTGCCCTTGGAGATGGTTAAGAGGTTGCAGCAGCTTGTGTGATCACCTGAGCGCAGCAGTTCAATTCTGTTGGGCCTCTGCTCTGAGGGCTGCAATGGGTACCAGTTCATTTCCGGACCCATTTCAAGGTGCTAGTACTTACCTTTGAAGCCCTTTATGGCTTAGGTCGAGGTTATCTGAAGGATTGCCTTCTTCCACTCAGTCTGACCCTGCCCCCTTAGGTAATCTGAGAGAGCCGTTCTAAAATGTTGTTTTCATGTTTAATTTTTCTTAGGTACAGATGATAATTTTTCACCTGTTCGAGTTGCTTATATTTCCTCCAAGAGCTGTGCTATTGTTGATGAAAACTATGGATGCTTAGCTTCAAATATTCCGGCTTTAGAATTAATGGCTCTGTATGTAGCAGCAGCTATGCATGATTATGATCATCCTGGTCGTACAAATGCTTTTCTGGTAGCTACAAATGCTCCTCAGGTAAGATGCTTTTCTTCTGGAAAGGTTCTGATAAAGGTGCCATAAATATTCATCTGCTAAAAATGTAGCAGTTGGGTGTACTCTTTTTTTATTTGTCCAGCTCCATGTGCTTGATAAATTTAATATTTACAGTCATACACCAGGTATACAAACAGTAAAGCCCTCACATTATTGCCACAAAATCAGACTTCAAATATTTGTGTTATAGTCGGTCTGATTCAGAAACAGTAAGCCATATTTTGCAAGTACTGTAGTTTTTATCCTTGCATCTTAATTCAGTCACTGTTATATCATATGGCTAACGGAAACATGTGAAGAGAGATTATTTGCAGGAGGCCACAGCTAATTTTCAAACAACTGACAGGTGGAAACAGAAAAATTCTGTCAACATCTGAAATAGTTTAGTTTGATTATCCATCTGCTCTGTGGAGATTTACAAATTGTATGGGATCAGCAGCATACTATACAGTTGGTCCTCAGTATTCCTGGAACCTGAAATCCATGGATACTGGGACCAACGTTAATTAAAGGGAATAGTGATTGTAGAATCTTTGGAATGTACATATGAACTCTTGCAAATACGAAATATATGGTACTATCATATTTTATCTATCTAGCAATACCAGGAAATATCCATATTAATGACAAAAAGTAAATCTCTTCAGTGGTGTGCCTTTTCCAGAAAACTTTGATGGCCTAAATCAGGATCTGATATAGCATGTTTCTTTGACATATTTATTTAAAATATTTATATCCCACCTATCCTCTCCCCATTGGGAGGTGCCCACTTATTCTGCAACTTATAAGGAGTGCAACTTATTCTGCAATCCTGTACAGTGTACACACTTACCTGGGAGCAAGGTCCATTGAACTCAGTGGAGATTATTTCTGAGTAGTCATGCATAGGATTGCAATGTTAACAGTGTTTTTTCTACATACTAGAAGAATACAAAAGGGGGGGGGCTATAAGACTTCTCTTCACAAGGCAGTTGGTGTTTCTCTGTTGGAGAGAGGCACAGTTCAGCTTCATGCTCGTTTCACATTATGTACAAATCTCAAATGTTTTTCCAGTAGTCAAAAAAGGACGAACTGAAATACTTGATTTAGAGAAAAATTATTAAAGTGACTTATGTTACATGTTAAATCATAAAATATGTTACTTTATACCCAAACGAAGTTAAAGCTTTACTTGAAAACGACATTAAAATATTTCTCATGTCTTAAAAATATTTCCAACTCAGTAGCATATGCTTTCTTTACTTTGCTTAATTTTAAGGGGGAAAATGTGAAGGCAATAAAAACTGTTAGTATATTAATAAAGAGCCTGGTATTATATAGCTTCTACCTAGGGTAGTCATCAGTCTTCTTTCTTCTTTCATTCTCTAATTTCGCTATGTGGGTCTTTGTGTAGATTTTTCTCCCTCTGAGGTTGTTCCCTGGGGAGAGTGGGTGTGGACTTTGAGCTTCATGTCCTGTGTTTTTCATGCCTCTATCAATATGGAAAGAAGTGAATCAGTGAAGGCGACGCTTCCGCAGTTAATTGAACAGGTTCTTCACGAGTCCCAGAGATTATACTCAGACTGTGTTTACTGGATTCATATACAATGGTCTTCCATTTAGAAATGGTATTTCCAATTGCTCGGCATCCCTTTCCATTAAAAGTAATTATTTTGCCCACCTTTGCCATAAAATATTTTAATATTCAAAGTAAAACATTTGAAAAGCATTCATATTTGGCCCTATTTATTTCTTGTGAAGTTTCACTTTTTAAAACGTTGGTATTTAATTGCTCTGTAGGCTGTGCTATACAACGACAGATCAGTTCTCGAAAATCATCATGCTGCTTCTGCATGGAGTCTGTTTTTATCCCTGCCAGAATACAACTTTCTGCCTAATCTTGAACACGTACAATTCAAACGATTTCGATTCTTAGTGATTGAAGCAATTCTTGCCACAGATCTGAAGAAACACTTTGATTTCCTTGCTGAATTTAATGCCAAGGTTTGTTACACAAGTTTATATTGCACATAAAATCATATTAGCCTTTATACCTCAATGCATATTTATTTTTAACAATGTTGTTTTTAGCTAACAAAGGTTGCAATCCTATGCACATTTACCTGAATGTAAGTTTCGCAGAACACAATTGGACTTTCTTCTAAGGAAACATGCATAGGATTTTGCTGTTGGAACTGTAATTCTTAGTTGAGCATCCTACATTTTTAAAATCCATCTCCTGTAACTGTAATGGAGAGAGGCAAGGAAAAGAAGCAGGGAGCTCCCACCAACTGGACTCTCTGGCCACATGCCCTGGGGGCGCAGATGGTGGGCACTAATACTGCTAGTAGGGTGTCTACAACTGGCTCCCGGTTCCATATCTCAAGCTGGCATCCCAGTCAGGACGCCCAAAAGGCGGTTCTACTCCCACACCACGGTACCCACACCCACCAGCACATGCTCCTGTCCCTCTGCACCCTTCCAACCAGTGGCATCGCTTTAGGTGGGGCGGAACAAGTTCTGCATCGCGCTGACCTCCGTTATTCACTGGCACGAGGCGGCCCTGCCCCCTCGCCTTCGGAGCCATTCAGTGGGGTGAGCTCTTGCCTTCAGCGGTGTTGTGCGCATGTGCGAAAATGCCGCTGAGGGCCTAGTCAGAAGCAGACAGGAGGGCCCGCCCGTGCCACAAGCCAGAAAAAAAACACTTTTTGTTTTGGGGGGGTATGCGAGGGCAGGTAGTCAGGAGGTACGTGGCACCTTTGGAAGCCTGCGAGAGAGTACGCGGGCCTCCAAAGGTTGGGAACCCCTGTATTATAGAACTCCCTGGGAAGGTCCAACAGTTCTGTTCGACCATGGCTTTTAGACAATCTGTGGATCATTTTATTGCAACCTGTGTATGGAAATTAATTGTTGTGCAGATTGTGATTTTGTGTGATCTGAAGACTTGGACTATTATGATACTGATGCGTGATGTTTTTATGGCTGTTTGATTTAATGCACTGCATTTTATGGATTTTTTCTTTTATTACTTTTATGTTATATAAGTCATATTAGTAGGATACAAATGTCACCAGTAAGCACATAAATAAAATGTAACTGAGAACCGACTGGGCAGGATGATGCCATTCTTTCTGAAAGGGCAGTTAAGTGCAAGCACATCTGCTGAGGAAAGGAGCCACCTTCATGCCCTTCAAGAATGCTCCACTGCTGGAAATTCCACAGTGCCACACGTAATTTTTTAAAAATTGTTTTAAAAAGAAAGTTACCATGACTTGTTAGCTTTTCATTGCTAAATACAAATAAAAATATTAACAATTGTTTCGTGTTGGGGAATAGGTAGTACTTTTGGGGATTAAAATTGGAATAATAAGGGATGCTGTTACTTGTTCAGATAGCAGAAAGATGAAAAAGATGGAAGGATGAAAGGAATTAATTGATGGAGAAAACCCTTTAGTTTACTAAAATTTTAAACATTCTTCTCAAACAGATAAGTAATGTAAACAATCATGGTATTGAATGGAGCAATGAGAGTGATCGACTATTAGTGTGTCAAATATGCATCAAGTTAGCAGATATCAACGGCCCAGCAAAAGTTAGAGATCTACACCTGAAATGGACAGAGGGTATTGTTAATGAATTCTATGAGCAGGTAGGAAATCATATTGTCAAGGGATTGTACAATGTGTATGAGTGTAAATTAGCATTGTACTTATCCTATGCATTTAGCTTCACAGGGATAGTTACCCACTGTACGTCTTCCATTTCATAGCCATTTGGTTCCTTCGCTTACAAGTCTGAGTTCACCCATGTAGGCTCTAATATGACATTGTTCTTATGCCAATTAATTCAATATAGTCAGGAAGACTGCTTTATTTACTGTTACTGATGTTGTGAATCATCACTGAAGGTTACAAAATAATGGTCACCGGCTTCCCCTGTAACATTTTGACTCCACTTTTTGCCTTTTTTCCCCTATTCCCACTTGTATATATGTACTTGCTAACAGAGGATAATGCTTCATGCATCTAATGAAATGGACTGTAGTCCACAAAAGCTTATGCAGAAATAAATCTGATAGTCTTTAAGGTGCTACACGACATGTTGCTTTTTTCTTTCTTTCTTTTTTTTTTTTTTTTTTTGCAACACATGAACATGACTTCCTCTCTGAATGTTCTTTCATCTGTGTACTTACTTCAGTGAGATTATTCATCTGTTGCTGGGAATAATGATGCGCGCGCACACACACACACACACACACACACACACACACACACACACACACACACACACACACACACACACACCTACCTACCTACCTACCTACCTACCTACCTACCTACCTCTGGATGCAGGGCCAATGAAAAGGGGGTAAAGGGGAATAAATTATACCCGGGCCCAGGGTCAAAAAGGGGCCCCAGGAGCCAAAGGAGGGAGCCCAGAAATTTCCTGGGATCTCAGCTGGCTTCGTGTAGAGTGAAAGTCGGAGGCCAGGCCAACTGGGAGGCTAGGTCTACCAGGCGGGTAGACCTGAGTGTCGCATTTGGAAGACTGGTAGGCTTGGGCTCCAGAGACTTTTCCGGCCGTTGTTGTCCTCCACCTGCCCCATTTTGTCCCCTCCCCCTTTGAGAAGGGGCCCGAAAGAAACTTTGTATCCCCTAATAAAATTCCTCTCAGGGGCTCTGCTTGGATGTCTTGGTGTTGGAGCTGACCCCCCCCCCTTAAAGGAATTTTACTTCTGGAAAAAGTGGTGGGTTGTGACCCACTGAGAACCTCTGTTTTAACAGATATACCACTAACACATTATTATTATTATTATTATTATTATTATTATTATTATTATTATTATTATTATTATTATTAACAACAGTATTTATACTGTTATTATTAACAGTATTTATATACCGCTTTTCAACAAAAAGTTCACAAAGCGGTTTACAGACAAAATCAAATGATTAAATGGCTCCCTGTCCCCAAAGGGCTCACAATCTAAAAAAGATGCAGAACACCACCAGCAAACAGCCACCAGAAAAGACCCTGTGCTGGGGTGAGAGAAGAGCAGTGACTCTCCCCCTGCTAAATATAAGAGGAGCATCAACTGAAAAAGTGCCTCCTGCCCAGTTAGCAGGGGTTATACATAAGGAGACGCCTCTATTGAAAGTTATTGAAGGAGCTGCAGAAGAACATTTTAGATTTCTATTTTTGAGTACATAAGGAGACGCCTCTATGAAAGTTATTGAAGGAGCTGCAGAAGAACATTTTATATTTCTATTTTTGAGTACTTTTTTATCTAATGTCTCCATGATACTTGTATATAGTAGTACATTTTTAAATACAGTGGGCCCTTTCTATCCGTGGATTTGACTTATTGCGGGTCCCGGATCCGCAGGGTCCACTTCCAAGTCGTGCGAAGGCTCTTCCCTCCTCCCAGCCTTGCCCCAGGATGCATTCTGGGGTGAACCTGGGAGGAGAGAAGAGCCTTCGCGTGACCCGGAAGTGGGTTGTTAAGCCCTGCAGAGGCTTGAAAACGATGTGATTTCACCGTGCAAAGGTACAAAAGGGGATTGGGGGGCTTTTTTCTTCCTTTTTACTGTTTTTTTAAAGGTGGACCCTAGTATCTGCATATCCTCGCTATCCGCGGAGGGAGGTCTGGAACGGATCCCCCACAGATAGCAAGGGCCCACTGTAACATTTTAACAGAGATCTGAGGGCCTGTTCTCTTGGTCAGTTAAAGGACAGTGACTGTGGGGAGCAGAGTTTACTGGCTTTAGGCAGTGTCAAACTGCTCATGTGAAAACTGATGCTGCATGAAGAATGCAGCACATTTCAGCTTTTTCGGCTCCATTACATCTACTTGGAAAGTCTGTGTAGTTTTTAAAACAAACATCTGCTGATTTGTGCTTCTTGTAAAACCATATAAGACTGGAACTAGTAGCAATTTTATTTCTTTTCTAGACTTATCAAAATATTGGCTGTTTGTTTTTGCTCTACAGTATATGGCATTACCAAATGCTACAGCCATCTGTTCTAAATGTTTTGCATTTATGAACTTTCAGGGAGATGAAGAAGCAAGTCTCGGGTTACCTATAAGCCCTTTCATGGACCGACGTTCTCCTCAGCTTGCAAAGTTACAAGAATCTTTTATTACTCACATTGTTGGTCCTTTGTGTAATTCTTATGATGCAGCTGGTTTGCTCCCAGGCCAGTGGATTGATGAAAAAGAAGATGATTTGGAAAGCTCTGAAGATTATGATGCAGAAGAGTTGGATAGTGAAGAGGATGAAATGGAAGATTTTAGCACAAGTAAGTCTAAATATTTGTTTAAATTAGCATATAGAATTTTAGATGGATTTGTAGTTTTATTTTCTTGTATGATAACAAATATTGTAGTATAATATTAATGTGCATTATACTGAGTCAGATAATTAAGTACATAAAAACAACCTTGCTGGATCATGCCAAGGGCCCATCTAGTCCAGCTTCCTGTCAGAAGTGGAGCTGGGGGGGCAGCGGCAGGTGTGTCTGGCCCTGGGTGGCAGGCGGGCGGACGGGGTGTGTGTCAAAGCGGCCGCCGGCGGGGTGAATTGGGCCGTTCTGGTGGCACAAGCGGGCGGTGGCGACGGACACGGCAACCGATTTGGCCCTCCTGCCTGCCCTGCTCCTCTGCTTGAAAAATGGCAGCGGCAGTGACGTCACCTCCAGCGCTGGGGGGGGACGGCGGTCGTAGATCTGCCATTGCTTCCTGTATCTCACAGTGGCCCGCCAGATGCCTCTGGGAGCACACAAGACAAAGATACCAGTATCCTGCTGCCACTCCCTTGCTTCTGGCATTTAAAAGTAGACTATCTCTAATACCCGGAAGTATAGTCGTTGAATACGTTTCTTTGGATCCTTCTTCCACTTATCCCAAAAGCCATTTTCATCCTCCTCCCTGCCTAACTAACCAGATTCACTTAACAAAGGTGTACTCACAGCCTCATTTCATTTGGTCTGGTAGTTACACAGCAGAGGATGGAACTAACCCTTGTTGCATACATTTGACATGTCACTAGTTTGCTAAATAAAGAGAAATTGTTCCATGCTTGCTTACCGCTAGAAAACTGGTTTTCAAAACTGGTTTTTTCCCCTTCCTTTTGCAGAACTACAGAGAAGAAAGGGTAGACAGAGAATATTTTGTCAACTAATATTCCATTTGAATGAAAATCATGAAGTATGGAAGAAAGTGATTGAAGAAGAATTAAATCAGTCTGAAGAGAGAAAACAGTCAGAAAACACATCCTTATGTCAGACAGATGACATTCAGGTTATCGAGGAAGCAGATGAAGAAGAGGAACGACATTTAGGAGAAGAAAAAACATTTTGAAAAGACTTCAGAATGGTGTACAGCACAGCTTCAGAAAAAGTATATTTTAATGATGCTAACTTTAAACTGATACAGTTACAGAACTATGAAATACCTGAATACTGAAAGAGGACATTTATTTCTCTAGCAGTATCTCACTCCTATGCACTTTCACCACATGGAACTAGACAACTTTATACAGAGATTTACAGTGCAATCGAAGTTATGCCAACGTGGCTGCTACATTGGCGCAATGCCAGTCGTATCCTAAGTCCATTTTGCACAAAGCGGGAGGGGGAAACTAGAGCCCAGACAATTCACTCCCAGTATGTGAAACTCAGTATGGAAACTCAGTCATGGAGTGGCAGCCCAATGTCAACACAATATTGGCCTGATGTCAGCCTGACATTGGCCTCAATGTGCAAGGAGCTAGTTGCCACACCTACCGCAAACCAATGCCACTGGTTGAAAAAACGCCACCGGGATGAACCAAGAAGGGGGCAAGGGCAGGTACAGGTCCAGTGAGTAGCCTTTGCTGGTATAATGCCCCCCCCCTTCTGGCAGCCCCTAGGAATTAGTAGCATAGCAACAGTTACCACCGCCACCCATGGAGAGATTCCCCAATAACACCCCACACATAGATACACATGACGCAAGGATGTTACAGCACCCACTTTAAGAGGTAACGTGGCACAGACAGCAATAAGGGAAAAGCAAATAGCTGCCAGCACTTGGCTCAACTTCCTTTATGCTACTCCCACCAAAAAAAAAAAAAAAACTTTGAAAAAATACCTTTTTGACTAAAGCAAAGGCCAGGATGGTAGTTCCCTTAAGAGAAAACACCCATGTGCAATAATGTAACAAGTAGGTTAGTAGCCCCACAGAAAAACAGCTGGGATCACACTGGTCACTGCTGCCAGGCAAGCTGCAGTCTTCCCTTGTGGTCTGTACAACTGGCCATGTGGAGGATCCTATGTCCTCTTCCCCTGTTGGACATCTGCCTGTGGAGACCAAACAGAAACAGAGCATGTATCAAGACATAGGCAGCAGCAGCCACACATGTCCTCTTTAACAGAATACATGCTCCAAAGTAGAACACGTGCAGCATGTCCTGCTGGTGGGGGTGAGAACATGGTGGCTTGAAGCATTACCTTTCCCTCTTCTATGGCAGGGGAGGCTGTAGTGAAACTCTGGGAGGAATTACCATAATTATGTATAAGTCTAAAAATGTATGCCTGAAAATTGATCCTGAAAACCTGGGTTGACTTATACATGGGGCTTCTAAGAATAGCTGCTTGGTGGAGGGTAGACTGGACTGAAAAGCAGGACGCATGGGGGTGGGTAAAAAAGAGCTATTTTACCTTGTTCTGAAGCAGCGCAGAAATGGAGCTATTCTCCAAACAGGAAGAAAGAAAAGTGAAGGCGCTTATAGGAGTTGTAGTCTTTGTGAGGGCTGCTGCTATGGAAGTACAGTACTCCTCACAAAGTCTACAACTCCCATAAGCTCCTTCACTTTTCTTCTTGTTTGGAGAATAGCTCCACTTCTGCGCTGCTTCAGAACAAGGTAAAATAACTTTCTTTCTGTTTGTAGAATTTCTGTTGCTGCCTCAGAACAATCACTGGTCATTTTCAAGAATTCAAAGAAATTCATTTTTACCCTCAACATCCATGAATCATAGCAAATCCCATGATTTTTGGCTTAAAAATTGCCCTCGACGTATCCATGAGAACGACTTATAGGGTACTTTCTGCCCCATGTGGCAGTGCTATAGTCCTGAAAAACAAAAGGGTTACAGATGAGTGTTTTACCATCAGTGGTAATGCTTGGAGTACCTGGCAAGAAAGATTAGGCATTATTATGAGCTGTTGCAAAATGAATGGATGGTTAGACAATGTAACTTATGCACATTTGACAATACTGAAGGGTCAGTGTTTGGGGGTAGGGACATGAGACAGATATGCAACATCAATATGTTGCAGGATGTGATTCCCTTCCCTCTGTTACTTACCTGTGTGGGATGCAGTGGGGTTGATGTGGTGTGATTGACTGCAAAGTGTAGTCTCTTTCCTATACGCTGCTGTCAGAAAGTGAGTGGAGCAAAGGGGATGACACTTGAGATTTTCTGGGTTTTTCCCCTCCATTGTTTCCTGTGCCTTTTTAATACCTACACCAGGTCTGTCATCAGCAGTGTGTTTTGCCGATGTTTGGGACGTATCCATCCTTTGAAGGAGGTTTAGGATATGGTGTATGCTGATTCCTTGTCATTCCATCCACAACCTTCCCACACCTCCACCCCATTTGGTTTTCATTGGCTATAGTTCTGCCAACATTGGAGGTATATGGGACCAGTGTTACATTGATGTCTTTAGCCCATCCTTCGATGGACCAGGGCTGTGATGGCAGGACTGTCACTTGTCATTGTCACTGTCACTGGTGTACTTGTCATTGCACTGTCATCCAAGGACAATTGCCATATCTTATGCTGCTCAGACTTGTGTTTATGAAGTATGGGATTGCACTCTTATTGAATGTTGTGTTCCATGATACAAAGATTTATGCCCAACTTGGTGTTCTTGTTTTGCTGCCTTGCTGAAAATGGCTGTTTGTTCTCAGGTAGAGGAAGGGGGTATTCCTAAGCAGTGGGAATAGCCCCTGCGTTGCCTGGAGGCAGAGTTGCTCAGGTCATGTGGTTTGCTTCACGTGGGGGGCTCTCAGTGCCAGACCAGCCCTGCCTCGCTGGCATAATAGTCGCTTATTAAGTCACTCCCTCTTCATGAGGAGAGATTTTTTTTGTCAAGTTGTTAGCTTTTTTTCCCCATCTTGCAGGTCTCCTTCACCTCAACTGTTATCTCTGTTCCCCCTACCGTAATGGTTTTTAGCCAGGTTGGGTCCTGTGTGGAACAGGAGGGGGTTTGGCTTGGCTCCCTCAGGGGAACTGTGACAGCAGTTTGGGGGCCATTGTTTAGCGTGTATTAACGCGTCGTGGTTGCAGGCCTCCAGAGCCGCCCCAAATCTGTCCACTGGCAGCGGAGGCAGTCGCTGCCCAGAGAAGTCACGTGGCAGCTGGCCTCATCGTCCTTAGACAACGTGTTGCAACCTGGGGGGGGGGGTCTGTTAGGTTTGTTGCGTCTACTTGTTAGAGGCTGTGAGAACCTAGGAGCTGACAGGCCTCCTATGTGGGTCCACGCAACTTGTGTTCTATAGTGTTGGGGAGCAGGGGGTTTTCTCCCACATAAGTTGAGCACACTTCCTGCCCAACGCATGCTGCCAACACTTCCCTCACTCAACTGTTCCTGTGAGGAAGACGTGACAGGTGCCTGTCACAGTCCTCTCAGGCCCTTTCCCACCAAGGCACCGAGAGATTAATCTTTGAGTACTCTGCCTCAACACCAGGTTTTAGGCTTCCCTCTCTGGAGAGATGTCAAGCCTCAGCCTCAGAAAAAAAATACATTCAGTGGTTAGTAGCTGGCGAGTGGTCATCCCATATTTAGATGGACCCAAAACTGTACCGCTCAGATAAACTCAATCTATATAATTAACTATACAGGGGGGCCGCCGTATCCGCGAGGGATACGTTCCAGCCCCCACCGTGGATACTTGAAACTGTGGAAAGGAGCAAACGCCCCCTCCGTGGTTTTCAGAGTTCCCTGTGGGCCGGCCCAACCCCCCGCACCCTCCACAGCCCCCCCCCCCGGCACTTACTTTTAGAGGTGAAACCTTTTTTTTCTTCAAAAGGCCGAGTGAGCAGCTTCCTTGCAGGCCTCACCAACAAGACTTAGGTACTAGCTAGAGTCTATGCAACCTTGCTGAGACTCTAGCTAGCAACTAAGTCTGGTTGGTGAGGCCTGCAAGGAAGCTGCTCACTCGACCTTTTGAAGAAAAAAAATGGAGGTTTCTCCTCTAAAAGTAAGTGCATGGAGGGTTGTGCGTGTGTGTGGGGAATCCGCTATCCGTGGATAACAATCTGCGGATAGCGGATCCATGGATATGCCCCCCCCTGTATTTCTGTTTCTGCTTAGGCTCAATCGTGAAGCCATTGAAATTTATAAACATCGGAGAAACAATTTTAACAGAAAGGAAGAACAGAGAACAGTAAATAGCAGTTGGGTACCTGCGTTAGCTGGAACCAGTGTCAAGGCATATAAGAACAGCAAGTCCCCTTTAAATTTGCATGAGAAGATAGAACTTACAAGCAGGAGGCCTTCAACCAACTGATATTTAACAGCTGCTTGGAAGTATACTCTCTCTAGGCCAGTGGTTCCCTAACTGGGGCGTCGCGACGCCCCAGCCGGGAACAAAGGGTTGCTATGCCCTTAAGGGGCATGGCAACCTGCGGTGACGTCTACAGTGCGCCCGGGATCGTGCCGCCACCTCCGTGCCCGGGATCGTCCTTGTTACCTTCATTGGTGGGCAGTGGGTGTCCGGCGGGGGTTGTGGGGAGCCTGCGGACCCCTCTGCAGGCCTCCCCAAGCGTCGGAGCAGCGCTCCGATGCGATTGCAACCCACTTCCGGTTTTATGCGAAACCGGAAGTGAGTTGCGATCGCGTCGGAGCACTGCTCCAACGCTTGGGGAGGCCTGCGGAGGGGTCCGCAGGCTCCCCACAACCCCCGCCGGACACCCACTGCCCACCAATGAAGGTAAAAAGGGCGATCCCAGGCGCGGCGGCGGCGCAATCCCAGGCACATCATCGCGACCCCTGGGAAGGCCCCGCTGCTACTTAGAGCAGCGGAGGGCCTTCCCAGGAGTTAGGGAACCTCTGCTCTAGGCTCTTTGATCCCTGAGGAAGGCAGTTAGAAACAACTGTCAAAACGTTGGAAGTTTTATAGTTGTATATTTCAGTAAAACAGGAACATGGCTTTAGACCTCGGAAACTTTTATTCTACTGAATGTTGTGGCCATGGAAACCTTGGTATTTATTATAATGCAACTGTTTATTTCAAAGAATAGTTACAGTTATGCACTTTCAAAGAAGGCACTTGAAAATCCAAACAGAGATACATTGTGAACACACACACAGGGATAAAATAATGAAGAGTGAACTCTTCTGCTACTGTAATTTCTTAGTTTTGGACCATGGCCAATACACTCATAAACTCCATTCACTCTTGAAGTGGGTATCCATCCTTACAGTTCAAATGAGCCAAAGCAACTGCCAGAGTCCAACCCCATCTCTCTTCCCCAACAGTTGTTTCCCCTTCAAAACAGAGAGGGTGACTCCTCCCAGCCAATAGGAAAGCTCGGCCTTCCGAAGATTCCAAAGGCTTGCTTAACTCTCAGGCCACTCACTCCTCCCCCTCCCAACTAGAACACAAGTGTAGGGAGTTTCAATCAGTTGACTTGGGAGGTATAAACACAGGTAGGACAGTGAAACTTGTTACCATGGTTCTGAGCCGACTGTACCCAGTACCCCAGCAAGAAGTCTTGCCCTGCTGCTCTGTTCTCACAGATTCCCCTAGCAGGAGCAAGATTTTTTTTTTTTTTTAATAAAGGTTTTCTTGAGTTAGCCTGGTTTTGCTTTCTGTCACGGCGCTATTTTAAGCACATCCGTTCCACCTTAAGAGCAGCAGTGTGCTTCAGAGTAATGACTTCCTTCTGTTTCTCACTCCCTGCTTGTTGGCTGGTCCCCCTTCCTCACTACCTTTTGTTGTTACTTTCTTACTGTCACTGTTCTCTAATATTATAAGTAGGTACCGGTTGTAACAAGTATTCTTGCACAGGGCAGAAAGGTGATTATAGCTAGTCCTACCGGTCTAGGCACGAGAGTGCCCCCCCCCGTGCAAAGGAGACCACATGACCTCAGCGACCCTGTCTCCAGGTGACGCGGGGACTAGTCCCACTTTAGGAATGCCCCCTTCCTCTACCAAGAACATCAATTCCCAGGTAAGGAATGTCCATTTTCTCAAAAGGGTATCTATCTACAGTGTTCAGCAGCCTCAGTTACCAAAGTCATCAGAATACTTTAATTTATAGGAACTATCTGGCTGAATTCCTATACTGTTTTGAAATTAGTATTTTACTTTTAATGTGAATCTAAAAATCACTGTGCATATCAGTGGGAGTGTTGCAGTTCACAGCTATTTGATTTGCAATAGTTTTCTTAATGAAGTTATCCTGGATTGATTTAGCCGTTTGATGACTGCATCCAGAATAGGTACATTCTGGGTTTTGTGGTTAAAATTGAATCCCTTGTGCATCAGTTTGATGCTTTTTACTGTGGTGCATAACCTGCCATTTTATTTTTCTGAAAATGTTCAGGTTTGCAGTGAGTATGCAGGCTAGCTTGCTAAATATACACTTGTTGCCTTTTTCTCATTGTTCTGTCATAGAACATAAAAGCTATTTCACTATTTTAATAAGGGATTTTATTCTTTTAGTAAATGTTCCACTGTTACTCAGGATTCATGTTTAGAAACATGACACAACAGATTTTATATTTACAATCATGCGCTAATGCTAGATGTTCATTTTTTAAAAAAAATAATCCACTTTCTCTTTGTATGTAAACTTCAGAAGAATTAAAATATGTTTTTCTATAAACAACTGTTGTTGCCAAACTCCATTTTTTAAGTATTCTGGATAATGGAAATTCCTCAATCAACTTTTAGGTTGAAAAAGTTCAGTCCCCTGTCTCGTATACTGTTGTGCCCATTTCCATTTCACTTTACACAAAACACACCTTGCACTGGTGAATTGCAGGTATGTTTTGCTTATCCATGAATTGTTCCCCTAATTGCATCTCCCTTAGATTCCCTCATCTGTGTCAGTAACTCTTGTTAACTTTGACTTGACCAAGTCAGTGGGCTCTAATCAGCAAGACAGTCACTGGCAACATTTGCCCCCTTCCTCTGGTCGAGACACTTGTTATTGAAGCAAAAGGCTGATTTAGCGCCACCTTTGGAGTTCCTGATGTCACCCCTTTATCCTACTTAAATGATTGGCTGCCTTCATTACGATATATATATATATGAATAAAGCACTGGAAACTCCATTGCATTGGGGATAAACTCTGCCCCAGCGTCCAGCGTTTGAAGAGTCCAGTGACAGACTGCATATGTTTTTAGAGTGCACAGAGACCCACTGAACACTCACTCTCACTCACACACACACACACACACACACGAGGGCTTTGCTACATGCAGCCCATTCTCTCCTTATGTTCATGACAGGCATTTTATTAGACTATAGTTTATTCAATAAATTCCAGTTCCTGCTTCCTGTTAATTCGGTCGAGCCTCTCTACCCTTCCATTGGCTTGTCTGCTGCTGTGCTTGTTAAAGCACAGAAGCAGACCTGTGAGGCTTCTGCCCTGGTCCCACTCATGGGGTAGGAATAAGCCTCAGACAGCGCAGGGGAGGAGGTTAGTACACCCACAGTCCTCCTGCCAAGGTTTACTTGCTCCTGATCTTAGGGAGCTCCTCACTCACCGACTGCCTCTCAAGTACTGAGCCTCCTCATCGGCTTCCCTTGACCCCTTTTAAGGCTGTCTAACCCTGCAGCTCCACCCCCTTCCCTGGCCTTGTCATCCTCTCATGTCAGGGACAGGATCCTGTCTGCACTCAGAGGGCTCAAGTGTGAGATCCAACCGGCACTCGGGGGACTCAGATGCGTTAGAGGCGGTGACTTTGGCCCCGCCGGGGGTTCTGCAGCTGCTAGTCGGAACGGTCGCCCGGGAGGGGTCCCTGGAGTGGGGGCAATGTGGGGGCAATGTGCCGCCGGCCTGGAGGGGTACAGCGGAGGCGAGTCGGGGGCGCCGGATCCCTGACAAGACCTTTTATTAAAGCAAAGACACAGGCTAAAAACAAAACAAAGGTAATGAAAAGCATTCTTGAGTACAATTCAGAAAAAGTACTCGTCTGTCCTATACATAAACTGTGCATCAGTATAGCAGTACATTTTGTTTAGAACTTTTATGTTCCGGAGGCTAGTTCACTTGATTGTGTGAATGAGCCATCAAGATCAAACACCACAAACTGAACTTTCATGTCCCCTCACATCACCCCAAACACAGTGCTCTACAATGGACATTCAGCTGTGAGTCATCAAGTTTTGAGCCATGGAGTGATGGACATGCACACGTGAACTGCCCCCTTGGTTGCTGCATCTATGCTCAATGGGGACTAATGCAGTTTAATCATGCTGTGTGAGTTAAACATACATTACAACATACAACTACAATGTAGGTGGGTACTGTATACAAAATGCAAATGTGCCTTCAATTACATATGAATGCTTTACTTTCAACAAGGGGGTTGTGCTGTCAGATTTATACTACAAATCTAATTCTATTTTATATTTTCCATATTACTGATCAGAAGATGAAACTTCCTTAGTGGATTTTGTCTTTTTGTTTTGCTCACTTGAAGTACTCAATATGCAGTCAATGTCAAAATTCTGCTTCCATCACTGCTGCCAGCACATTCAATAGATTCACTACCTGCATTTGTAGCCTCACATTTTCTATAAATGAAATGAGAGCAAAACTGACATTTATCTTATGGAAGGCAGTTGTGCAAGCAAATAGGTTAGAAGGATGGAGTGCAGCAATCCATAGCTCTAACATGGTTTAGTGCTGATCCTGTGAGCTTACCTGGCACACTCCATTCATTCATCAGCATGTGCTGATAGCACTAGCAATAGTTGCCATTGTCAGATATCATGCAGCAGTGTTATGTAAATCTGTTATAGAACCCAGAAATAGGTAGAGATTTAGCATTAAGAGAAACAAGGCATAGTGAGCTACTGAAGCTTTTTCAATTATTGCTGCCATACAACTTTAGAATTGAGTGCCAGAAATTAGGGTTGCACTGTTTTGTCAGTCTGCTATCTTACAACACAATCCTAAGCATGCTTACTCAGAAGTAAGTCCAAGTTATTTCAGTGGGACTTACTCCCATGTAGGGTGTGTATAGCCGTACAACTTTACAGCACAATCCTGTAACTCTGCGCCCTGCGATGCAGCGGGGCTGGTGCAGCCCCCGCTGCATACAGAGCACAGAGCAGGCAGCTGGGAGGTCACCTCAGGGGAAAGGAACATTTGTTCCCTTCCCCCAGTGTAAGCCTCAGCCACCCAAATGGGTGTCCTTGGATGTGTGGCAGCTATTTTGCTGGCGCAAATTCCATAGGCCCGTGTAACGGCAGCCAGGCCTGGGAAGAGGGATAGGATTTGGCAGAGCACATCCCCTCCCATCCTTCCCCCAGCCTGGGCCCGGCCAACCAATCGCACCCCCCTGGAATGCCCCATTCCACCCTCCCCATACTTCTCTGCAGCCCGGTGGAGAGCATACCTGCTCCAGCAGGCGCAGCTCTGGATCTGGGGTAAGTAGAGTGGCGCCGGCCTTGGCACCAGCACTGTCTACTTGCTGGGTGCCACAAACGTGCATTACAGCATGTTTGCGAAACCCTAGACCGGCAAAGCAGTGCTGTCTAAATTCTAGTCTGTGGCTGCATTCCAGTGTAGAACAACGCGATGGGTGTCGCAAAACTGCTGTAATCCACTTTTGTGGCACCCGGAGAGTATGCGCCACCGGTGCCAAGGCCTGCGCCGCTTATTAGGCCATTGCCCACGACACATGCTGCTGGACACACAAGTCCTGTGCTGATCAGTGCAGGGGTGTGGGGAGGGCAGGGAGGGAGGGGGCCATTGGCCAGCCTGGGACGGGACGGGGTGGGGATATTGGCACTGAGATGCGCTGATATCCCGAGCCCAGTTGCAACCTGGGCCGGCCTTACACAGCCTTCCCGGTTGTGCATCAGCTTCAGAGCTGGCACACGTTCGAGGAGGCCCATTGTGGCTTACACCGGGGGAAGGGGACAAACATCCCCTTCCCCCGAGGTACTCCTGGGCTGTGCCAGCATAGTCCGCAATGAGCCTTGGATGCAGCAGCCGGCCCTTTAAGCCAGCCATGCATAGTTACACAGGTTTGGGCTGTAAATTGTAGGCAGGATTGGGCTGTTAATTTAAAACATCTTGATTGACTAAAAGGTGCCATCCATCAGGAAGCAGATTCAACAACCAAGGTTTATTACCTTTCATGCAAGTATTGATAAGAACTAGTGATGCCACTGAAGTTCATAATTGCTAGGCTTGGAAAATAACTTTGGCAGCTCATAATGCTCACCTCAGATATGGAGCAAGTGCTACAACTCCCTAACTTCTTCTCCAGCTCAGATTTTAATCTGAGCTAGAGAACTCAATTCGAACTCCTACTCATCCATTTATCTCAATCCTGTCTAACTTCTTCTGTTCCAGTATTAGGTGGGAGGAAGATATTGCTTTCTCTCCCTGGCACGTGATTCACTGCTGTAGCAACAGGAACATATACTACAATCAGTAGAAAAAAAGGGCGAAGAGGCACCTTTTTAAAGTGGTGTCCTTTTTTATTTAGCAGGGGGAGAAGAGCAACTTCTCCTTAGAATGGCATTTTTTCCAGTGGCCATTGCTGGTGTCTCTTCTGCGTCTTTTTTTTTTTTTTTTTAAGATTGTGAGCCTTTGGAGGACAGGGAACCATTTATTGATTTATTTTATTATGTAAAGAACTTTGTGAATTACTCTTATTGAAAAGTGGTGTATAAGTATTAAAAATAATAGAATGAACAGAAAAGAGTAGTCTTATGCACGGTTATTGAAATGTAAGTTCCACTGTGTTCAATGGAGCGTACTCCCAAGTAAGCGTGCATAGGATTGTAGCTTAGAAGTTGTACATAAAAACAGTCTAAACACTGACACACCTAAATAACTTGATAGATACAAAAGTCTCTTAGCTAAGAAAACAAACACATAACAGAAAGATTTCTAAGCTCTGTCAGCTCTGGCAGCCCATAGCAACTTGGTGGGGACTGTTCAGAGCTGCTGTGTTGGTGGCCAGCTCCCATGATGCCTGCCAATGACATTGTCACCAGGTATTGATGATCAAAGAGATGCTATCAGCAACATGGCTGACAGCACTTCCTATCATGGAGGACTAGGTAGGTGGTATCACAGCCCTTTGAAGGACTGCAGTCATAGTGATGAGGAGGGCAGAAAAGGGAGAGATGGAAGAGACAGAGACAGAGAGAGAGTGTGAAGAGCAAAGTGCGAAACAAAGGGAAGTTGGAGGCAAGGAATCAGAGGAGGAGGGGCATGGACAGCAGTTGGCGAAGCGAAGGAAAGGGCTGAGACGAGGAAAGTGAGTCTCAGGGGATGCAGGGGGAGGGAGAGAGAGAGAGAGAGAGCAAGAAGGAGAACTGTTGTGGTGCAGGTGGGAACAAGACAGAGGCAGGCCAAAGAGCGTGAAGAACCAGGAAGAAGTGGAAGTAAAGCCATCCTGAGGAACAAAGGGGAAGAGAGGTGGAGGTACCATGTCTGGCCTTAGACCATAAAGCAGGACCAGGTTTGACCAAGAATGTGCCTTCCTTCACAACCCACCCAGGGGCTGAAGGATCCTGCCAACATGGATCCCTGGTTGTGATTGACCTGGAATTTAGCTCAGTCTTAAGGTACCTCCACCTGCCAAAGAGAAGATGGGAGTGCAGGGCATCTACATAATGTTGGAGATGGGCAGCGTTCGGCTGCTGGACACTGGGGGGCAGTGTGTCGTCTGGTCACCTGAAAGACCTTTTACCTTGACCTCTCTGTGTTCCAAGGAAGGGGCGTGGCTCCCTGACTCTATTTCCTCCTCCTCCTACCCTTCTTCACCCTCTTCTTCTTCTGACTGCCAACGAGGTAAGATGTGCCAAGCTGAGGTTTCCTGCCCACCAGCCATCTTACAGCACACCGCATGCAGGGCGTGCCAGCTGAAGGGGCACGCCATCCTAAGTTAGAGTAACCTCTAGTCTTAACCAGATGCTGTATATATGAACTGAACCGTGAGTAAACTATTGCTTCTTTTGCAACTTCACTCAGCCTATGCTTCGTGTGTTTATTTAGCTAAGTATAGCAGTCTGCCTGGGTGTAAGGGAACAAAAACTCAAATAACCCCAATACATAAGGGCAAACCAAGTTGGGCTGGAATGATGCCCACTGCTAGACGAAACCCTGAGGGAGCTGCTTTGGTGAAGCAACCATATTTAGTTGATCGCAATTGTGCCTACTCTTCAAATAAACCCTGTTGAAGCATCAGCAAGAATCACAATCTTATTTTGCTCCCTCTACAGATCCCTGGAGGTAAAGCTCCCCGCAAGATAGAGAAGGGCGCAGCTCCCACGGGTTCACAAAACAAAGATACTTAAGAAGGGGTAACAGCCAGTAGGTTACTAACTCCTAGATTTGCAGGAGATTGGAAAAAAGGTTAATTCCTCCAAAGTACAAAAATGTACAGTATAATGTTCTTAATGGGTAGAGCAATCCTGCCTAACTATCCGGCGGGCGGCCCAGGCTGCCCGCTGGATCGTATCATTGTTCTGGGCCAATCGAGATCAGCCCGGAGGTCAACTCGGGGGAAGGGGACATTCTTCTGCCAGCTATTTAGCTGGCGGAAGTAAGAGGAGGCCGTGTAAAGGCCGCGCTGGCCCGGGAGGGGGACGAGGATATGGCGGCCACCATGACATGGGCGATCCGGCGGCGGAGTAACTAGTCTTTGCCCTTTGCTTTATGGCATGTTCGTGAGTGCTCTGCCGCCGGATTGTTAGTCAGGACTGTGCCATAAGATTAAGTAAAGGAATTTACTTCCTTTTCTACAGATTTATATACTTCTGACAACCAGATTCTAATAAAATTAAATGTCTCTTTCAATGTGCAAGAAATAGGTTTTCCAACTTTGAAACTGAATAACATGATTTTTCCATAATGTTTTAAAAGAAAATTTTAGATTATCTTCTGTGCAGTGCAATTCCTTTGCATGCTTACTCAGAGAAAACTAAGTACATAGTACTGTAACAGCACAATCTTAAACATGTTCACAGAAGTACATTTAATTGTGTCCAGTGGGGCTTTCTCCCTAATAAGTGTGTTTAGTGTGCCTTTAGTTTATGCCCAGAAATGTGATATTATCACAAGCTTACTCTAACGTATACATTTAGGGATACCTGACAGTATAAAGTGTGGCAGCAAGTTAAATATCAAGATGACACGACTTTTTTGGTATGAATGTCAAGGAAGGTACTAAAATCTCTTTCTTGGCATTGCAATATTGCATGATTTGAGAATCATGCAATGTACTTAGATGTGTATTTGGCATCCAATATTGAAGAGTTCTTGAGTCTCATTTACCAAAACAAAATCAACAAAATATTCATGATTTGAAGAAAATGCCATCATTACAAAAAATCTTGATTAGATAGAACATCAGTTTCAAAAATGAACCTCTTTCCTGGAATTTTGTTCATGTAGGACAACATGTTCCTTTCGTGGTTGCTATTAGAACAATTAATTTGTGCAAACATTTGTACTGCTAGACTTTGGGGAAATCCTCGTGTCCTGAATGGCTTCGATGTTGAAATACAGTGGTTATTTATTTTATTTATTTAAAGAATTTATTTATTTATGAAGAGCAAGCATCTCCTGTATAAAAGGGGAACAGTTTATTTGCTTAGGCCGGTAATGAACCTAAAGGATTTCCTTTTGTGTTAAGGATATTGTAATTTACATGGTAATGAAGTTCAAGTTTTGGTATAATGGCACTTCAGACCCAATGGTGAACACGAAGCCCATACAACTGCAGGAAACGTGCCTGGTGCCATGGCCGGGGTGGGGGATGGATTAGACCTCACTCAGTGGGTTCTTGCTTCCCCAAGTACAGAGCTGCCCCCCAGACAGTCAGTGCTGCTGGCCCAGATTCATTCTTCACCATTTCCATCCAGAACTCTTAAATAGAGCCCTCTTTGCCCTTGCCTTGTTCCAAAGTGGACTGGATCCTAGGTGTGCCTGTCGGGTAATAAATCAAGGTGTTTGTAGCCTTGTCTCTCTTCAGTGTTTACCAAAAAGACAGACAAAAAAAAAGAGTGAGAGCAACCTTCCATGCATCAACAAGAGATCTTAAAAATCCTGTTTTGAACTAGCAGTTCAAGCATGCACTATGCTCTGTCACCACCAGGATAATCAGAAATAATCCAATTCAAATATGCCATTGGCAAGCTGTGTCTCTGCCAAATCTTTCTCATGAAACCCCACTAGGGCAAAGAATGTTTGTGCTCATGAAGGAGCACATTTTAGGAGCTATCAGGCCACTAGGTTTTTCCAACAACAGTGCCATGGCACAGTGCACAAGATTTTAGAAGTCCCCCTACTCCTCACCTTGTGGCTTCCCTGTGTTCCAGGGATTCTGCCAAGAGACAGCATGACTCAGACTCTTGACTCATCCCTCTCTGATCAGCACTATGAGATCAGGAAGTACATTTACTCGGCTTCATTGTCATGTGTCTTGAAATGGCTGAAAGAGTGTGGAATGGATCAGAATATCAGACTGGAATCCCCAGCTGACGTTGTCTTTTGAGGGCCTGAACAAGTGGGTTTCAGTCTGCAGGAAACAGAACTTCATCCATGTGATGATCAACTAAGGGCTTTCCATAGTATTGATCTTTCTTATGTAGTACTGATGGCATGCACCCCATAAGTGACCCTTAAATGCTTTAGAAAGTGAATAGAAATAGGATTCAGAATAAGAGAGCTGTGGAGTTTTGCTGAAGAATTTCTCATATATGCAAACACAGACCATTCAACCTTTTTATTTTATACAGAGCCCTCAGATATGTTACCCACTGCACTGCTTACTCCTCACAGCTTCACTGGTACCACCAAAGTCTTTCTCCTGCCCTGGCCCCTCGTGGCTGTCCTGCATACGTCCTTCCCTCTCCCAGTGGGTGGGATGAGATGTGCCAGCCTGGAAAGAGGGAGAGTGTGGCAGGCATACATGAACAGAGAGAGTTCAAGAGTACAAGAAGGTGCTTTGTGGCAAACAGATTGGCAACCTCCACCCCCAGGTTCCCCAATTCCCCCTCCAACACTCATCCCACTTCGCTCACAGTGCAGCAGGTGCTGTCGTCCCCATTAATCCAGCCAAGCCAACTTTATTAAAAGCAGTCCGTCCGTCCGTCCCATCCCCCCGATGCTGGGGTGTGTTAAAAGCCTTCCCCTCAGTGCCAGTCGATAAACAGCTCCTGGGCCTCGAAGCACTGTCCTCTAACTCAAACTGGACTTAGGCCCTTCCTTGGTGTATATTTACTAAAATACTTGTACAAACATTGGTCTTCTACTTTTACAGGTACTCAGGACAGTGAATATCAAACATGAATAAAAACAGTCAAATTTTTCAAACCAGCAGCCACAAATCTCAGCTCGCAAAGTATAAACAATAGGAACACTGGCTAATGCCATTCTGCTGGGCCACAGGCCAGAGGAAAAGAATTGTTGAAGCTTACGGAAAAGGCCTTGTCTTCTTGAGTTCCCACCAGCCTCACCACTGCTAGTGTAGGAACCCAAAGCAGAGCCCCTCCTGATGATCTCAGGGGGCAAGCAGATTCATATGGAGTCAGGTACCTGGTTCATGGGATCACGAAGGGTCGGACACGACTTAACGACTGAACAACAACAACAACAACAACCTGGGACCCAAACAATTTAGAGCTTTAATAAGGGCTAAAACCAACACTTTGAATTGGGCCTGGGGGGGGGGGAGCATCAGAAGCCAGTACAGATTTCCACAAGGTGGAAGTACTGTAATCTGCTCTGCAAAACACTCCCAAAAGCAATCTAGCAGTAGCAATCTTCACAAGCCGCAGCTTCCAAACACTTTTCAAGAGAAGCCCCACATAAGAGCATATTGCAGAAATCGGGTCTGGATGTAACCAAAGCAGGTGGTATTGTAGGCAGCTCTGCTTTTTCCAGGACATTTCTACCTAATTGCTCAGTCAAACATTTCCAGCAATTTCCCTTCTTTCCTCACCAGAAAGAATCCTTAGAAGGTTAGGATCTCTGGAAATGTTCCCTCCCAATGGTTAAAAATGATGAGCACTGCAACCTAGGTTTGCTTTAATTGGCCTGTCAGCATTCTCTTATTCCCATGGCTATTACAGCCATTCCTAGAGTTCATTGTTTCTGGGCATACTCATTACTGTCTGAAGCCAAGTTCTGACATCATAGTATTGGCTAATTTGTGTTTTTAGGGGTTTCCTCCCCCCAACACAAGTGGGAATTTCCTGCCTCACCCTTATCTTTTGGCAAATCTCTGGTTCTGAATCTTCACAATCACTATAACCAGCCCTGAGCCAATTGCCCGTATGCAGATGATGAAGTACTTCATCTACTATACATTACTGCTAGGTCACAAATAGGATAATTCTGTTATAATTCTATGTATCATTCTATGGACAATTCTTAGTAGAGAATTCTATCAAGTACATCTAGAAACAATAAAGATCTGTGTTATGGTTCTTACTGCCCAATTCTATCGACTGGCCGAAGTGCCAGGATTCAGGTGGAAGTGCCTGGATCCTGATGCATCACGCAACATTGTTGCGCTTGCCGATGCCACCGCCTAACTCAATGAGGCCGCCAGCACAGTTGCTGGCGGCCGTGCGTGCTCACTGGTGGCAACAATACCATCCACCAGCACCAGGTGAGTTGGCAGTAGGGGTGGGCAGTGGGCAGGGAGAGGGAGGAACAGGGTGTTGTTGGGCAGGGAGGGGAAAGGGATTGGTGTGAGGAGGGGGTGGATCTGGTGGCAATGGCACATGCTAGATCTTATTCCCTCATTTGACCCCTCCCCAGCCCTTTCCTGTCCTCAGACATACTGTACCACAAAAATAGGTGGCATATGTCCAAGGAGACCCATTGAAGCTCAGGTAACCTACCAGGAGGTAAATACAAAATGGTTTTACTTATCTCCTGCAGGCTGTCTGATCACACACACACACACCACCTTAGGATGCAGCATGCACCATTTTGGTGCACGTGCATCAGCAGGGGGTGGGATTTGGATAGGATTGGGACTTAGTTATGTTGGTAAGTGGCTCCTAGGCTTAAAAGTATTGGTGGTTGTTTTCTACATCCTTAACAGATCCTACTCCTGTGCAATCCCCCCCCCCAAAAAAAAAATGTATGAAGAACAACTTGTTGAAATGGAAAATTTCACTAATGAATTTCCTAACAGAGAAGTCATAAGTGTTCATGTAAACCCTTTGTAGAGTTAGGTATGTCTTTCATACAGAAGACAAAATGATAGCTGTACAAGGCATATTGATGATCTCCTTCCTTTTGAATCTAGCTTGAAAGTGAATTATCTCGCAGAAGCTGAATGTTATCAGAAGGAATTGAAGCATCTAAGAGAGTTATGAAGAAAACGTAGAGCTTTGAATTGTATTGCAGATTGTTGTGACAGAAGACACTTATCGTTCCCAGAACCAGTGTCAGTTCCTCTGAGTCTTGTTGCGAGACCAGTTATGATTTACTGTCATATTTGTGTTGGGAGGAGGGATTTACAACAGCGGAAGAGTCTTCTGTCATAAAATGGCTCCCAGCGGAGTGCAGCATGCTCTGTTGACAGCCATTTTGGGAGCACTGTCGCAAGAGGCGGCAGCACTCCACGTTCATCGCCAATTCCCACTGTGCCCATCAGACCAGGTAAGAGTGGCAAGGGTGGGGAGGGTGTGAAACTGGGTGGTGAAGGGGGAGGAACGGAGGAAGGGTGGCAGTGGATCTGGTGGCAATGGCACACGCTGGATCCTATCCCCTCTCTTCAAGTCTACCCACCACCATATCTTGATGTTATTGACTTCCCTGCTATTTCCCCTTCCTATTTCTTATCTGATTTACATCACTTATTGTTAAATGGGTAGTCATGCTACAACTTTTGATGGTGACCCTACAGCTTTACATAAGGCACAATCCACCACCCACTAGAGTCAATGAAAAAAAAACTCCCATTAATCGTAATGAGTGAGGAGTGTACCCATATTTTGACAATGGCCTTTTGTTTGTAGACTGTTTGTAAATCTACTGTGATTCAGTCTGAGCATGTTGCAGATATGAAATATTTACATCAAAATAATGTTTCTCTTTTCCTGATTATGACTCATTCTTAGGTACAGTATAGGAAAATTACTTGGGTGACTCACAGCCTCTCCTTCTGTGCTGTACCGGCATAATCAGTCTAACTGAAATGAATGAAGCTTGTGTTGGAAAAGTGCTTGGAGGATAAACACCCAAGTGTGAATTCAGTATGTTCTTATTAACCATTCCAGTTGGTATTGCAACTGCTATATTCTTTGCAATACTTATGCAAAAATCATAATGCAGAATCACAATACTACTTGTGACTTATAGTCAACATTATTTCTTCACGAGTGAAGATCACAATGGAGGGGGTAGTGATGTAGGGGGCTTTTATATTGCAATGACACTCACAGGGGTGCAATATGGCATTGCATATTCTGTACACAGATACATTATGGAATCAGGGCCGGCCCAAGACCTCATGGCACCTGAAAGGGCATGCCAGATGCTATCCCCCTGATCAGCCTCTACTCCTTGGACATTCTAGCCCACCACTCTCCTCCACACTTCCGCTTTGTCACCTTTTTCCTTTTCCAATCCAGGGAGTGGGAGGAGAAAGATAAAGTGGAGGCAAATGGGTAGATAGGAGTGGGTGCCCCCTGTCAGTCTGCCACCTGAGGCGACAGTTTCAGTTGGCCCCATGGACAGGCCAGCCCTGTGTGAAATCTCTCCATGGTGACTGACTGACCCATTGTCAGGGGTGGAAGGCAGGTTTTGACCTCCACATTGCAGTGCCTCGTCCAGTGCATTTTCCTTGTAAGTGGTCTCAAATGTCTTAGCGGTGTCACCAGATGGGGCACCATGGCCCTATTCTTCCAGCCACTTGGAAACAGACACTATGACTGCATGAGAGGTTTTATTGAAAAGGAACCTCCTTCCTTGGTCAGTCAAGGTAGGGATGGGGAAAGAAATTAAACCCTGGCAAAGACATCAGTTTGATTTTTCCAGTGCTAACCCAGCAAGATTCTGGCACTCATACTCATGGGTCCACTTCTGACCCTTGTTCCTGTTTCCTTTTGCATTCTGCAAAAAAGGCTGGAAGTGCTATAATGTTGAAGGACAAACATATAGCAGGTCAGGGGTCCTGACAAGAGAATGCTTCTAAGAATCCACCTGCCTGTTTGTGGTGATTAACCCCCCTTCCCTCCCCCACAGGAATAGGGCCAAGATTATGAAGCATGTTGCTTCTTCTTGGGACAATGCTCTCACCTGGGGAGGGAAGCTGTACAATGGGTACAATACTGGTAATGATGTAGAGATCCCCTTTCATTACCAGTTTTAGTACAGCATTGGACATTTGATGGGTGCACTCATGGGGTACAATGGATCATATTAAGAATCCTAATTTAAGAAAATTCACAATGTTTTATGTCAAGATGCTGTAGATGCACTGCTACCTAAACTTACTGTAATACATGGGATTGAAAAGGAGAAAAGAGAGTGGTATCTCTTGCATGCAGAATAGTCAATTGTCTATGATGTGTACCTCCGGATTCTTAGCTCTTTTATTTTAGAAAGAAGCCAATATTTCCTCTTTGGAACAAAGCCAGTCATCAGCTAATTATATACCACCCTAATTAGTTCAAAGTGGTGATAAACTCTGTTGCTTTGCTTGCATCAGCATGTGGAATTCTGAATATAGTGACTCTCCCCCCCCCTACATTTTATAAGCTGTCATAAACCATGGCATGACATGGGGGGATTCATATCTAGATATTCTTTGCATTGGTCATAGGAATAGTTAGCTGTGCATTAATGTTTGTTCTATTAGTGTGATCCATTATTTTAATAGGTTCAACTTGCTCAGGGAAAATTGCTGGCACAGTGATGTTATAGCCTGGATGTTAGCCAAAATGCTTCCTCTTTCTCATCACTAGACCTGCCAGAGAGAGGGAGGTATGTCTTTGAAAAACCGAACCTTCCTTACAGAAATACAGGATCCTATTCCTCCTGAAATTCTGTTTGCAATATGGTAGAGATCTATAACAGAGGTACAATACCAAGCATAAAATATATAATACCAAGTAAAAAAAACACATTAACCTGCACTGCCCAGTTCTTAAATTTGCCAGCAGATTCCTTGGAAAGGTCCCTGAAACCACCTCTGGTGCCCTTCACATCTTACCATAGAACTCTGGACTCCCACAATGTGTAGGTAACGGATATGTTGTTGCATTTCATTTAAATATGTTTTAGACTCCAGGGACCTTCTCCAGGGACATTCTCCAATGTCCTGGTTCAGCACTCTCATCCCCTCCACATTTCCTCTTTGTCCCCCTCTTCCAATTCCAGGAGTGAAAGTAGGAGGTGCAGTGGGGGCAAGTAGATAGAGATGGCTGCCCCCCTCCCCCATCTACTGCCTGAGGTGGCAGTTTTAGTTGGGCTCATGGACAAAAAAAATGTACTGTTCTCTCTCAATCTCCAGAATTAGAAATCCTGTTCTAGATGGCCATCTTTCCCTACCTTGCAATGGATATAACTTAGCTACAAGATGAGGACTGTGAAGGAACAGTGTATAAGAACATGTACTCTGAGAGACAGGTTTAACCGTGAAATCACTCCCTGTCTCTGTTTCTCTCTGGTCCCCAAGCACAGGCCGTAAGTGGCTAATGTCTTTCAAAACTGTAGCTGCATTACCCAGGTGCTTGACAGCTGTACTTGTGGGAGAAGATTTTTCTCAGATGGAGGAAGGAGTCATTCCTAAGTAGTGGGAATGCCCTTGTGTTGTCAAGGGCATTCCCACTATTTAGGAACGACCCCTTCCGCCATCTAGAAATTCTAGATTCTAGACTAGAATAGATTCCCAGGTAAGGAATTCTGTCTGTCTTAGAGAACTCATACACATAGCTCTGCACCTCTCTGTTTCTAAACATTTGAAACATTGTCATGTTTGAATTCTTTAGTTGGTAAGATAAGTAGAATGTAAAAAAAACCCTTTTTATTCAATATCACATTACTTCCTAATAATTAGAAGGAATGGAAGCTCTACTATAACATTTACAATGGCCACGACCACACGAACACACAATCAATGGGTTAAAATGTTCCCCACCTCAATGGTTACAGTCTGGGTAAGGAGCATTTGCTCTGACCTAATTTTTGAGTTGTATTTGGCAAGGAAAGTAACAGTTCATAGGTCATTTCATCTTTTGCTTGGAAAATAGGTGTCCTATCATTTGCTGTAGGTGAGCACGCATGGGGTACAGTGAACCAATCAAGCTGAGAATAACCACCTTCCATAGGAAAATTGTGTGTGCCCTGAGTTCAACAGAGCCAGCAGGCCTAAGAAGAAAACCTGCTATTATAGCATGGGGATAACAGCTTATTAGGAATTTTAAGGAACCATGACATAAAGATTTCATACACCATGAACTGGAACAGCTGCCCTAGCAACCTAGTTAATTGTGCCTGCAAAGCATAGCGGGGAACTGGCCAATTGGAAGAGGAATCTGCAGTCCCTCGTTCCAGATAGAAGTTTTTTTTTATGGCCAGTTAAGATCTCTGCTTAGAATGCTGAACTAAGGCAGAAGAGTGCCAGTTATAGGAACAGTGTGAATGAATAATTCTATTACATGTGTAAACTTTATTGAAAATATTGAATCACAATTTCTAAATTCTGATATTATCCTGCCCAACTGTCATGCAATAGGTAAAATGCAAAAAAAAATTTAAAAAATGGATTTACAGCATAATTTGATGGTGCAAAAATGGACAATTGATTGTGCAATTCTACAGGGTAGCCATAAAGTCCCTATGCATGAGATTGTGTCATCTGTTAACTGTCAAAAAATAATGAAAAAAGGATTTGGGATTGAAGCTATTTAAGCCTGTGTTAATGAGCTTTACAACAGTGTCTTGGCCACTCATGGGGGGTGCTTGCAAGGCTCTTTTGCAGTGATTTCCCACCATTGAATCAAGACAGAGTTTTTTTTTTTTATGGATGTGCTATTTACCTTAGTAATCAATCAAAGAAATGTTTGGTTTTGGTGTAAAGAAAATCCGCATTTTTATGAGGAAATTGAGCAGCTGCCTCCTCATGTCATGATATGGGCAGCAATTTCAGAAGATCACTTGATAGGGCCATATTTTTCAATACAAGTGTCAATCACACTGCTTAATGCTTCAGACGTAGTTTGTTCCACAACTTTGTGAGAAAGGGTTTGAAGCAAAAGATGGTGCATGAGCACTTTATGCTCTCCCAGTTAGAGAATATCTTGACAACAAATTCAGTGGACAATGGATTGGACGTGGATCCATATGATGTGGCCTCCTTGAAGTCCAGACTTAACAACATGTGACAATTCACTTTGGGGCATTGTGAAAAAGAAAGTTTCTCACCTCTGCCTAACAACAGTTGAAGACCTAAAAACAGCTATCATGGACTGCTTTAATGACTTCCACCTGTCAACATGCAAGATGTCCAGAAGAACATGGGGAAAAATTAAAATTTGTGCAGAGAATGGAAGGGAGCATACAGATAATTTCTAACTAGCATGTACAGGGACTTTGTGGCCACCCTGTTGTGTTCAAGTGGGCTTACTCCCAGGTAGGATCTACACCCCAAGTCATGAAGTTCTTCCAGATCATATTGAAAAAGATTCATTAGCACCCCACAGTTTGGGGGGGAAACAGCTTGGGGGGGGTTGCCAGTGTTTCACAGACAAGCAATAAGGAGGAATGTATCTCTTATGATGCACTTTAATAACTGTGCTCTTGTACATGTACCAGCCTCAATTTCTTCTGTAGAACTAATGTGAGCCCAGTCTTACTGAGCACCCTCTGCTATAAACGACTGTTATATGGGCTAATGTGCACATTTGAGGAGGAACACCTACAAGCTGGCAAAACACCAATACCAGGAAGTTATGGCAATAATTATTTAATAACACATGATAATGCTGAGCTGATAGGGCAGGTAGGTTCCCCAAATAGTTCTGTTTGTCAACTTGATTTAGGACACCCGTTTCATAATATGAAATACAGTATGTGATTTTTCTTGCAAAGAAACCAGTTATTTAAAGCTGGTGGTCTAAATTTACCCAAATCAGCTGTCATCAAAAGGTGCCATCTTTATAGAGCACCCAGCACCCCTCCTTCAGTAGAATAAATGCTTTGAGTCTGAACAAATGTTTTTAGCAGTAAGATCCAGAATGCTGTCATGAACGTGGAATGCACCCAGATGTGAAAATTGTGCACTGCCAGTCTCATGCAAAAGTGACTGTGAATTCACTCAGCTCCACTGGACAGTAATATCCAAGGATGTTCTCAGTTTGCTCCTAATTAGTATATATTTTAAGTGGAAGTGTATGTTACATTTAAAAGAATATAAAGTATTTCAAAATGCACGTTTGCTTAAGTACAGATTACCAACTAGAATGCTTGGCCTATGAAGGATTGTATCAAGCAACCAAGTCTAGGTCCTAAACCAAAGGTTGTTTCAAACATGACTCATAGTTAAGTCAAATGCAGTAAATTTTTTAGCTGCCTCAAGCACTGAGAGGTGTGCAGTCCATACCTCCCTCCACACACACACACACACACACACCAAACTGCTGACAACCTGGGGCAAGCCCTGTACTGGGTTCCTATGGTGATACTTACCAATACTATGATAGCACATTGGGTGCTATCACTGCTACCACTCCTGAGGGTTCAGAGGTTGACCCAAGCATCTGAAGGAAGTGGGCCCTTGGCCAGTATCTGGCCTAGTTGACCCCCAGTACCACCCATGCCCCTGACCAATACGAATGCAGTCTGAAGAAGCTCGAATTGGCTGGGGGGGGGGCAGAAAACAAGTGCTATACGATGTACACTATACGATGTATCAGTTCTTTTTCACATAGAGCAGGATTTAGTCCGTTTGGGTGTTGTTATGTAGAAGTACTGCGACATGTATCATCTCAACATGTTCCTAGGCCCTTGGCTCCTAGAACCTTGCACATTGAGCTGTTCAAACACCAAAGTACTCTGCTGATAGCAATTACCACAGTGTGAACGGACTGCTAACAGATTGGTTGAAGTGGGCCTGTTTGTGTTTAATAACGCCTCTGCGCACAGATGAGGTAGTGATGAGGTTGCAATGTCATGCCTAATTTTGGCTTAAGGTTTGGAACCAGAGCACTAGGAAAATGAAGATGGAATCGTTGAATTAACGAAGTAAAAAATAAAAACATTTCCATTCTGGCCAGCTGTTCTCCTAAACAGTGTCTTCGTCCTGAAGAAAAATAAATGAAGAAAAAGGAGAATTTCTTTTAATAACTTTTTATATAGAGGACACAATGCTAGAGCATTTTAAAAATCAAAGCCTATTTTGGTAAGCCACTGTTTGATCTAGGTCAGATCCAATAAGATTTTCCATTTACCATTTTTTTGCTCTATAAGATGCACCCCCCCCCAAAAAAAAAATAGGGGGAAATATCTGTGCGTCTTATGGACCGAATGCTATAAAAATGTCTTGCTTTTAACAGCTTACCTGGTGATTGTTTTGCAACTCCAATCTTCAGGTTCCTCAGCTCCCAGTTGTGTTCGGCGCCTGCGTTAAGTTCCCAGGCGCTGGACGCGACCAGGGAGCCCTGCACAAACATCGCAGCAACTGCGATTTTCCGGAGGGCTTGCAGTTGCACCCTCCGGAAACATCGGAGGAACTCTGATGTTTCCGGAGGGCTTTGAAGTTGCATCCAGCATCAGGGAACTTCACGCAGGTGCTGAACGCGACTGCAGGCTCTGCGCAAACATCGCAGTTGCTGCAATGTTTGCGCAGGGCTCCCTGGTTGCGTCCAGTGCCTGGGAACTTAGCGCAAGCACCGCACGCAACTGGGAGCTCTGCGCAAACATCGCAGTTGCTGCGATGTTTGCGCAGGGCTCCCTGGTTGCGTCCAGCGCCTGGGAACTTAACGCAGGCGCCGAACGCGACTGGGAGCTGAGGAACCCCAAGACTGGAGCTGCAAAACAACCACCAGGTAAGCTGTTAAAAGCAAGACATTTTTTCCCCTATTTTTAGCTCCATAATACACATGCGTCCAATGGTCCGGTGCGTCTTATGGAGCGAAAAATACGGTAAGTTGCTACACCATTCCAAAATGAAAAAAAGAACAATCTGGAGAACCATATTTCTTTATTACTTTATTGCCAACTTCTTAAAAACCTCCAGATACCACAGAAGAATCAGAACTTCTGAACATATTTAAAGGACATCAGAATTGCTTAGGAAAAGCCTTCTGTGTACCAAAGTGAGAAAACCAATGAAAATAGTGGGATGACTGAGGCTCAAAAAGGGCTTTTCCAGCTAAGGGCTTTCTACAGCTAGGAACACACTATGCTAACATAGTGCGGGCTCCAGGTGTCTATCAAATTAATGCATCTATTGCAGAAAGAACCAAATGTTTTTCTCTCTGCTAGAAAGAATGGTAAAGTCTGCAAGCAGTGCCAGGAAAGGCTACAACAGTCAAGATTGTGCAGCTTTTCAAGAGGCAGAGGAGGCCCTGGACAAGCAATGAAAAAGAGATGAGATTCTGCAGTGTGGGAAATAGCCTATGCAGAGGCATTGTTAGGGAGGGGCGGTGGGCCCCAGGGCAGCGGGCGCCATGTGGCAGCGGGCGTGTATGTACTTGCCTCTTGGATTCGCCGCCGGGTTGCCCCCTCTGCCACCACTCCTGTCTTCTTTCTGCACCGCCAGGCCGTGAGATCGGTCCTCCCGCCCACCCTGGAGCTGTTTGGCTCCAAAACGGCTCGAAAAGCGGCAGGGTGTGTGTGTGTTTCGTGCCTATGTGCAAAAATGATGTCATGCCCCCAGGGGGCGGGGTGTGTGGTGTCACGTGGGGGTGTTGCATCGGCGCCCCCCCATGGGGTGTAGGAATGCCTCTGAGCCTATGTGTACTCCAGTGCTGGAGAAAAGGAGCGTACACATGAGTCAGTACTACTCATTTATCTTTATCTTAGATCTACATTTAAATTTCTCATGAATGAAGATTAAGAGCCATTAAAAACGGACATTTCCAACAGGGAACTGGGGATGGAGAAAGAAGATTTAAGGAACTATCGTATATACTCGAGTATAAGTCAATCTCATAGATAGGTTGAGCGCAATTTGTATGCCAAAAAAATCATGAAATTTGCTATGACCCATAGATACATCGAGTGTAAACTTAGGGGTGTATGAAATTCTTTGAAAACGACTTACCAGTAATTGTTCTGAGGCAGCAACAAAATGGAGCTCATCTCCAAACAGGAAGAAAGGTGAAGGAGCATTTTATATTATATATGAAAATATAAAATGCAATAGGCTCTCCTGCAGGAGCTGAGCTCTTTGCAAAGCAATTAGCAGCTGTCTTGCAAACTGCAACAGCAGAGCTCAGCTCTTTGCAGGGCAATTAACACTTATCTGATTTTTAATAGTCTCAGGGCTTTTGTTCAGGAAGTCGATCCAGGTTTTCAGGGTCTATTTTAGGGCATAAATTTATTATCTTATACACGAATATATACGATACCTTGAAAACATGCAGCCCAAATGCCCTGTTTTCCTACAATGTTCAACTAGCGAAGGAAGACAATGTTTTGAAGACTGTGATGCATACAGGCAAGAGTGATGAATATGGCAAGAAGAAATAAGCAACAAAACTGAATAAGTAGAAAGAAGTTGCTGAAAAATCCACTGGCCAGAGACAAAATTTTTACATCTAAAAAGGAGGTATTCTGCAACGTATAAAATGATCAAAAATCCTCAGGTGATAAATACTGAGCAACTTATATTTTCATCTCCACTTTTGTACTGAATTTTTATAAACTACTAAAATTACCCCAAGAAATTAAATAGCCCAATCCTAACTATTCCCCCCCCCCCCGATGCAGCCATGCAAATGGAGCGTGTGCTGTATCCTGGGGGGAGCTGTCCCAGAGGCCTCCTCAAGGTAAGGGAACATTTGAGGTAAGGTAAGCCTTCGCTTCCCCGATAGGTCTACTCAGATGTGCACCAGCTCTTTGGCTTGGAGAGTGGACTTGGAGAGGTGGATCAAGGCCAGGAAGGGGGAATAGGATATCGGCAGAACCACTGCCTTTGATAACCACCCCCATCCTGCCCTTGACACACACCCTCTCTGCTGTGGTCCCCTCTGTTCTTCCCCCTACCTGCCCCATTCTGCCCACCCCGTGCCAACGTACCAGTGCCAGGGCAGCCTGGAAGGCCGCTGCTCGTCATTTATGGCAGCGGCCCAGCTGCACGTGACAACGTGTCGCATTTTGCAACACTAGAAAGGCTGTTGAGCTGCCGGAACATGAGTTCCAATGATGCAGCGGCCTGTTAGGATTGTTGATGAAAACAGGATGCCTAGAATATTTGGTTGTTAGATATGTACATCATGCTGATCATTTTTCCTTTATTTACAGATTTGTTGCTTCTAGATTTATGGACACATCTTACCTAGTGAAAAAGGAGTAAATGCTTCTTTCTTGACAAACTGTCCAGAACTGTCCAAAAACCTCTCAGGACAAAACACTTCTGGGTTACTCCAGTACTTTTCATCAAAGTGTACAGAATAGAGGTTTGTAATTACTGTAGTGCCTTGAGGGATAGAATAACCACGCACAACTGTATCCTTAGAAGTTGCATGGAAAATACCCAGTGGAGCTACGTTACAGAATCTTAAAATTTCATGTAGCACTGCCTCTGTGTATGGCATTTTACATTTGTCTTCTAGGCAGGGTGTTTTGTTTGTTCCCACGACTAAGTCAATTTCTTTCTGAACTTGTCCTGTTAAAGAAAAAGTTGTCAGTTTGAGTAATGGTTTGGTAAAAAAAAAAAAAGTAGACATAATACTTTTTCTAAAACACTTAAATATGAAATCTCAGTACACAATAGTAGAAGGCTTCTTTCTAATTTAGTTATTTATTGGTGCAATTTGACTGTGACAGGTGCCACACATGAGTCAGGTGTCAGGTGGTACACCTGGCGACAAAGGTTGGGAACCTCTGGTCTAAATGAATTCATGCTCACAAAAATGTATGCTACAATAAACCTTTAAGGTTAATTTTAAAGGTGCCAAGAGACCTGCTTGTGTTTGCTACAACAGATTAACATTTCTACCCCCCTGGAATTAGTCTGGTCACTCCATGGTGGCATCTTTCCTCCAACGTTACCTGAAAGTTATTCTGGGTGTTCCATGCATTACGGTCACATCCACTGCCCCTTCTAGTCCCAGCCCCATATTACATTATCCTCTTCCATTCCTGCAGCTGGAATGGTTCCTGCAACTAAAGTGGCCAGGTCTGCAGTCACTGCTTATGTAATGGAAAAACTAACAGCTCTTGGCAGGGGTTGATCATGGAACTTTGATACAGTTCTTACGGTCCAGTCCTATCCGGGCCAGTTGCTAGCAGAACACGCATTGAGCCAGTGGCAACTGCTTTACAGCAGTTGTAAAGCAGCTGCCGATGGTGTGTGCTGCCTGGCCACTGACGGGGAGGCTGGAATGGCCTCCCACGTGCCAGCAGACAGCCAAAGATCCGCTGACCGGGGGAGGCAGGACAGGGGAGGGGGGAGGGCAGGTGGCAGGGAGGAACAGGGAGGGGTGGGCAGAATGGGGCAGTGACAGGGACGGGGAGGAGGGCGGATCAGGCCCAAGAAGGGGGCAAGTTCGGTGGCAGCAGCTGAACTCCCTTCCCGAATCCTAACCCCCTTCCCGGGCCTGATCCACCTTCATGACTCAACACAGACTTGCGCTAGATATTGAGCTGGTACAGGTCTGAGTTGACTCATGGCGGCTGCTGGGGCTTTCCCCAGGGAAGAGAACAAATGTTCCTTTACCCAGAGGAGGCCTCAACATGCTGAAACTCTCCTGTGGGATAGAGCAGAGGCCGCATTGACACTGCTGCATGGGGAGTTAAGTCAGGATTGGGCTGCACAATTTTTAAAATTAAAACCTATCATATGAACATTTATGCCAATAAAGGTTTCATTCATTCATTCATTCATTCACATGAACAAAAATAATTCTTCACTTACTGTCTTTGTGATACTAATTCAAGAAACCGTTGACATTCATCTTCTATCATATATGATAATAATTAGTAGTCAAAATAGAGCTGTACCATGATGGTTTAATGCCTCATTTCTCTTTGCTGCTCCTGTTTCTTTGACTTTTCCCTCAAAATTGCATGGTTTGTCACAGCAATCTCTTGGTATTCTCTGGTGAGTGTAATGTCTGACAGAGCGAGGCACGCATACCCATGTAGGTGGCAGCCTAGCGAACCTGTCATTTGCATATTTTTGTCCCGATTTGTTAACCCAGACAGCTTCATTATATTTGAATGTGGATTCTTTATAGGCTGAATTGTATATCTACATTTTGGCATAATTTGCAACAAACAAATGAAGCAGAAGTTGTTCTCTACTTCTCTCATGAATTGGAAGCAAGAAGTAATGTCTGTGAAAGTCCACTTCCTGTATGTTTTGAAAATGCTGGGAGAGCATGTAATAGATTGGTACAATATATTCAGATATTTCACGTAAATAGCCCAAGCCCCACATTTATATACAAGGCCTAAAAGACTCACATTCCAATCTTGCCTAAGTATCCGGCGGCCGACCCAGCTCGCCCACCGGATCCTATCCCCGTTTCCCGGGTGTAGCGCAGGGAGGCCCCACTGGGCCTCCTTGGATTTCCGCCAGCTATTTCGCTGGCGGAAGTCAGAGGAGGCAGTGTGATGGCAGATCCAGCCCCGGAAGGGGACAAGGATATGGTGGCTGCCATCCACCCCCACCCCCCTGGGCTGACTCGGCGAACAGCCGGCCTCCCTCACTGCCCAGGCCGCCCCCGCCAGAGCTGCACTTACCTTCTCCGGCAACCGCATGGACGATCTGGTGGCGGAGTGAGGGCAGCCAGCCTCCTCACCGGCTGCCCTTACTCGCAAGTCATCACAAACATGCTTTACGGCACGTTTGCGACGGCTTCATACAGTGGAGCGTTCGCTCCGCTTTTCAATACTTGCGCAGGATTGCGCCCTCAAGGTCCTTATGATGTGAATCATAAAGCCTTTCATTAGGCCTTTCCAAACACTAAAGAATGGATCCAATTCTTTCTTGAGCATGCAAGTCTGATTTTTTTTTTCATTGTGGTACTCCACCCCTGCCTGTCTGTGAAAAATGTGTAATACTTCACCACCACACATCAGAAAGAGCATATCCAAAATCTATAAAGAATATCTGGATATAGTATCATTATAAACTGTACAGAGTGATGTTAACACAACCCAACTCTTCAGCACTGGTAAAGATTAACAAAGACAATACCAATAGACTGCATGGAAAACGTGCTCTTAATAATAAATACAAAATATCACAGTAATGGCATAACACTTACCTTGAATATTAGGATAAAGAGCCATGAACAGTACTGCCCATCTTAGAACATTTGTTGTAGTTTCTGTTCCAGCAATGATAAGTTCTCCAACAGAGAAAATTAAGCTTTCCATTGAAAATGTGGACTCTGGGTCATTTTTATCCATCTCATCTAAATAAGCGTCTATGAAATGTCGAGGTGACTGAGGCGTCCTATTCTGTGAGACTCGCTGAATAAGATGGAGCAGAAATTTATATACTTCAGCTGCGTTCTTAAACAGCTGTTGATGTTTTCCAAAGGGCAAGGCACCAATCCAGGGAAAAGCATTATACAAAAACACGGAAGCACTAGCAGCTAATTCAATGTTTTCACTAAATATTTCAATCATATGCTGAAACTCAGTATCTTCATATGTAAATCTTTCTCCAAAAATAATCAAATTAGTAATATTTGAAACGGCATTCGTTATCAAGTGTTTCAGATCAAAAGGTTTGCCTTTATAGGTGTCAATGGCGTCAAGGAAAATAATGGATTCTTCTGATATTTTGCATTCGAAGGACTTTTGACCACATCCAAAAATCCGAAAGCTGGTTACAGCTAATTTGCGATGCTCTGTCCATCCTCTGCCATATTTGGAATTTAATAAACCTGAAATACACATCAATAGGGCTTAGCCCAGGATTTCACTTTCATTTTCTTTCATCTAAAGATCTTGCCCATGTTTTGAAGGAATCACAAGCCTGCTATCACAAATTCATATATTTCAGAAACGTCACAGGAGAATCAGTTTCAGACTGCCAGTCATGTACTAGGTCTTCAAGCAATATACGGTTAAAAAAACCAACGCCCCCGTATGGGATACATTCCAAGACCTACTGCGGACACCTGAAACTGCGGATAGAAGAAAACCCTATATACTGTATTTTCAGATTCCGGACTTTAAGGCCCAGAGGCAGCCTGCTTGAGTGATGGGCTGCTTGGCTGCTCTCATGTTGACAGCCGCCAAAATGTCTCCGGGCTGGAGGGAACCACCTGGTGAGGCGCTGTGAAAGGCAGAAAGGGAAGTGCGGTGGGCTTCCCCTGCTCCACCTCGGCATGGTCTTTGTGGAGAAGCCTCCAGCTGGTAAAGTGCTGCTGGATGATACAATGCCGCTGAGCGTGGCAATCAAGGTGAGCCAGATCCTGCAGTCACACACGGTGCACTTCAAAGGGCAGCACTGGTGGGCTGGGAGGAGGAAGGAAGGAGGAAGAACTTTCTGGATTTTAAAAAATATTTTCGATCCGCAGATAACTGAAACCAGAGAAACTGAGCCCTGAAAGTGTATAAATACTGTATGTGATTCCTGTTAGTACTGTTCTACCCTTCCCACTTCTCCAAGTAGTAGAAAGTTTTACTGAGCCAGTTTCCTTGTGCGATAGAGTGCTGAAGATTTGCAGTATTTTCAGACTTCGTTCCCTTCCCACGGTGTAAGCAGCACGGAACCCAATGGGCTTCCTCAGAGGAACGCCAGCTCTTTAGCTGGCGCACAACCATGGAGGCCATGTAAGGCCAGCCCGGACTGGGAAGGGGCATAGGATATTGGCGCACCAATATCCCCGCCCCCTCCCAGGCCGGGCCGGCCAATGGTCCCTGCCCTTGCCATCCCTGTCCATCCTCCAGCCAAAGCACTCACCTGCATCTGAGTGAGCGGTGTTGGCCTCCGTGCCGGTGCCACTTACTCGCAAGGAGCCGCAAACGTGCTTTACGGCACGTTTGCGATTCCTTTGGTCTAAAGATAGGCAGGATCAGACCGCCCATTTAGTTTAATATTCTATCCTGTGTTTGGTTGGATTCAGCATGGCTCTTGCACCACTGTTGCACAAGTCATCTTCCTCAATGTTTCAAGTGCCCTGGTCATTTCCCCATTCCTGTTAACCAGCGTATCAACAAGACCATTAACCATAATTGCAGGAAAATCCCTCAGAGCCTTCAGGAATACTTCTGGTTTCATCAGTCTCTGGTGGGAGGGAACCATTCAAATAGGTTTCCCACCCATGTGGAGGTTGAGAGCCCCAATTAATCTAAAGTCTAAACCCTACCAGGCAGTGATCAGACCATGACAAATGAGTAATCTGAATACCCTTCACTCCCTGTGCACCATCCTTCAGCCTAGCAGTAAACACTAGGTCCAAAATTTGACTGTCCTAGGTGGGCTAATATTAATTAAAACAGGTTCATAGTTGTCAGGTGGCCATGAAATCCGGAGCCACACAGGGGCAGGATCTCCAGTGTTGAAATTCACATCTCCCAAGACCAAATGTCTGGGGGACTCCGAAGCCACCATGTCACCACCCCCAGCAGTCCAGGCAGGGAGATGGTTGGGCTGCAGGGTTGGTATACCAAAAGAATCCAATCCTGTCTTTGCTCCTAAGGCTAGACGCACGACACCAGACAACTGCTAGACTAGGCGCCTGGATAGGGGAATGGATTTATGATAGACTATTGTGACTCCGCCTCCCCGCCCCTGTAGGATCAGCTGGTGCAGTACACAAAAAAACGTGGCAGGCAAAGCTGGGAAAGGGCAATTCCTCCTGCTTTTATCCAACTAGGTATCAGTTATACAAGCCAGATCAGCCTGCTGATCCAGGATTAATTCTTGATATCCAAGGACGTATTGTTGAGAGGTCTAGAATTAAGCAGCAGCATCTTCAAGCCATAGGGGCTGCTACTACAGTTAACAGGACTTAGAGCACAATCCTCCAGTGCTCCGCCGCAGGCTGCCTTCAGCAGGCAGACCATGGCGGAAAGTCTACTCAAAGAAGGGGACGCTCGTCCCCTTCCCCGGGTGCAAGGGCGGCTGGGGCAGATAGGCCTCCTTGGATTTCCGCCAGCTATTTTGCTGGCGGAAGTCGGAGGTGGCCGTGTAACAGCCCAGCCACCCTCCGGAGTCCAGGTTATGGCGGACACCATGTCACCGCCCCTGCCCGGGACGGCTGGCCCTATGGGAAGGATGGCTCCACCGTCCTTCCCCCCTATCCACCGACCGACCGAGCCGTCTGCCGGATCCACACTTACCTGGGTCTGGCGGCCGCCCGACTCCTCAGCCGCAGAGCAGGGCAGGCTGGCCTTGTGCCAGCCTGCCCTGCTCTAAAGTAGTCAGCAAACGTGCTTTACGGCTCGTTTGCGACTACTCCGGGCTATTCCAGACGGCGGATCGCTAGGTCTGCTGCCCGGAACTTAAGTTGGATTGGGCTGCTACTTGGCTGATAAGGGAACCAGAAAAAGGAGTCACCACCACTCAGTGATGGTCGTCCCCTGTAATGACCTGTTCCTCTCCCACCACCATTACTTAACTACTTCTTTGTTTACCTGGCTTACTCTGTGGGCAAATTACACGCAAATGCACATAAACAAAACTCTTTTTTTTTTCTTCCTAACATAAAAATGGCCTCAGGAGGGTGAGATTTTAAGTAGTGGAGTGGTATGGAGGGAAGGAACATTTAACCCTTTTTCAACCAGTTCTTTCACTGCTCAATATCGCCTCCACACAAGCAGCCTTTCCCTCCATAAGGTTTCAGATGCATGTTTATAAAGGGCCTCACATGAACTTGATGACACCAGTTTCAATTTGACTAGGTTGTGTCAGCTGCAAATAATTGCTACATAAAACTTTACAGAATGGGTTAATTTTTAAGCTAAATGACAAAGAGTAAGAAATGCACAGTGTCTCAACAAGTAAACCAAAGGAATGCCTAATGCGAGGCAAAGAATATTAGACAGTGTGCTCCAACTTCTGTGGCCAAAACACTGACAAAATATTTTAGAGCATAATACAGACAAATACTTTAAACTTCCACTGATTTCAAACAGAGATTTTTGGACATTCTTAAAATGTATTTCATCGAAATAAATAATTTTGACTGGATTGCGGCCTTAGTTTTCAGGTACAGTGAAGGAAAAGAGACAGTGAAACAGATTTTGAATTTCTGAAGTAAAGATTTCTAAGCGATAACAATAACAGCGGATTTACAACAGTGATACTTCCGTTCAGCTGTCGTAAAATGCCCAGCGATGGTGCAAAGATCGCACCGCTGCCAGGCCAGTCGCAGTCACTGGTGGATAAGGGCAGCAGCTTTGCAAACACACACACACACACACACACACACACACACACACACACACACACACTGCAGAGCCTGGGCTGTGCTGACTCTGGTATGATGGTGGCACGGCAGGGGTGGGAAGGGACGTTTCAGGGAAGAGGGAGGATCCCGGTGGCACCAGCATGTGCCAGGATCCTATCCCCTCTTTTTGAACTCATCCTGCCCCTTTTCTCTCCTCGGACTTATGCCAGGTATGTAGCTGGATGGGTCCAAGGAGACCCATAGACCACTAGGAGGCCTATGCAGAGTTAAGTAGAAAATATTTTACTTACCTCCAGCTAGAGGTGTTTGCTTTTATTGAATATGAGAGGATTACAACCTAAGTCTTACTGAACACAATGGGCTTACTTCTGAGTAAAAATAAATAACACCATTTTCAATTGCCTCTACCTCTAACAGGCCTCCTGATCACCGCCCCCCCCTCCCGATGCAGCGCACGCCCCGCTGGCATGGCTGCATCGTCATAAACGGTGGGGAATATGATTGGGCCATCAGTTGCATAAATGCAGCAAGGCTGCACTGTATGGGCAAAAACTGCTAGGTCTTTTGTTGCCATAACGTGTAAAAACATAGGTAGCAAAGCTGCAGTTAAAAAGGATTAGGTGTAGAACATATCAGTTTGAAAAACAAGAATGGCATAATGAAAACGAAGTATATTTTACACATGAACAACATAGCAGTTTCAGAATTACAGACAAATCCTGTGTAAGGATTTGGACGGCTGCCCAGGGCCACCCGCCGGATCCCATCCCTGGCCATGGCCCACCATGTGGCGGGCCAGAGGTCTACTCAGAGGTCTACTCAGAGGTAAACCGGGGCCGGCCTTCCGCCTAAATAGCTGGCGGAAGTAGAAGGAGGCCGTGTAATGGCTGAGCTGGCCATGCGGGGACATGGCCGACGCCATCCCTGCCCCCTCCCAGGCCGGCTCGCCCAATGGCCCCCTCCCTTGCCGCTCGGACCACCCACGCAGCCACCGGCGGGAGCCTTACCTGCCTCTGGTGGCCGCATCCTTGATCTTGTGACGGAGTGATGGAAGCCGGCCTTGCACTGGCCTCCTTTGCACTAAAGTAGGCGGAAATGTGCCGTTTGCAACAGCTTCTGGCGCCGGAGGGGTCGCTCCGGCACTGGAAGTTTAAGGTGGATTTCACCCTTAAAGTGGCAGCCACATAAGTTTGATTGTACTGTCCCCGAATAAGGCTTCAAAAGAGGATAATGTTTCCAACTGTGCCCACCAAAGCAGACAGGTGGCTTACAGGTTTGGGTTTATCATCGTGGCCTTTTGTAACATCAGAGATTGAGCAACTTGACAGACCAAATTAGAGAGCTCAAATTATGAATAAAAATCTTTCTTGTTTTGACTGTTTGTTGCTGGTTGTGTGTCTAATGTTTTGTATTTTATATATAACATTTATATTGCATTTATATTGTTTTACTATCGACATTCTATGTATTTTAATAGTCTATTCTAAGCTGCTTTAGGTGCAATCTCGGGAGAAAAGCAGGATAGAAATAGAATAAAAAAGTAATCACACAATAATATTTTAAAGCAAATAGATAATTCAATGAATACTACACCCATTTAAAAAAAAAAAATCACATCCATGAAAACAGCACATACCTTCCATTTTTGTCAGCTTCTTGAACAAAGGAAGCGATGGCCTATCTGCAAAAACTTCACTTTGTTGAACAAGGCATTCTTTTATAGCATCATAGCCGTTCAGTACAATAGCTGAAATACCTCCAAGATCAAGACTAAAGATCTTTAAAAACAATGATAATTCATGTCATTTTCAAGATGAAGTTTACAAGCAGTTTTTTTTCTTCTAAAAAAATTGTTTCTTGTTCAGTTCATAAAAGTAATGCTATCGAACATCCTTGCAGATAGGGCAGGTATATATTTTTAAATAAACAATATTATATGGTGTGTACAGTACTACTTGCATTGCGGTAAATTCGCGGGGAGGGTCAAATTTGCGGTGGGGGCCCCCAAAAAATTTCGGGCAGCCTCACGGCCGGCCTGCAGCCAATTTTCCCCATGGGAAAATGGCCCCCCACCCCAAATAGGTTCCCCACCCCTGATCTACTGTGAAGTACCATAAGTGTCCCACTGTGTTCAGGGGGACTCCCAGGAAAGGGTTGCAGCTTCAGTGTATTTTGCAAAGTTACTTGGAGCCTAGCATCAGGAACATGCACCAAGAAGCCCCGATTAACTGTGGCTTCTCCATAGCGTATCCACTATGTGTTTTAGGATCACATGTCCAGTATGTCAAATACAAACAAAGAATCCAGTCAGTGGCACTCTAAACAGAAGCACATTGGGGGATATGGTAAGCTTTTGAGCGGTACAGCCAATGCTGTCAGGCTCAACAAGTTTATGTAAAACAGGTTTTGGCAGGAAAGTTTTGAAATTGTGCTAGCAACTCCATCGGTTTGTTATGAGGGCAAATCAGGTGTATACTTTAACAAATGCTGTACAAGTGATTAACAATAACCCAGATTTAAAAAAAACCCAATTCTCATACTTAAAATAAGTTAGCACTCAACCCCTGAAAGGGTTCATTCAGAATTAAGTCCCATCCACCTTACTGGGATCTGCTTCCAGTTCCACGGAACGTGCCTTCTCCTGGAATTATGCCCTACTGAACTCCGCGGTATTTACTGCAGAGTAAACATTCACAGGACACTGGGCTACTACCAGGATTGCACCCTAAAACCTCTTGATCGTGGAGAAACCTTGGGAAACCTAACTAGGCTGCAATCCTATACACACTTGCAAGGGATACTGGGTTGTGAACGTGTACTGCTCTTTGTCGCTTGCATAACGCGTTTTCCTGGAAAGCGCCGCTGCGCTCTCCAATTCATATTGGGGGTTTTCTCTCTCCGCTGCTCTGTGCTGGAGGTCGTTAGACTCCCCCTTCTACAAACCGCAGGCTGTGAGGATGGAATCAATCACTTGCCCTAAAGGAGACACCGAGTCATAGGCAGAGGTAGGAAACTGGCAGCGCCAGGCCTCCCGGGTCCAAGCGCAAAGGCAATTAGATAATTAAGCCGAAACTTAATCATAACGCTAGAAAAAACCTCGTTCAACTGAACGCGCCTCCGTGTCGGGTCGACAATGGATAAAAGCGAGGTGCCCCAGACTGCGAGGCAGCCCTTTTCCCGGCGGCGGCTCCCTCCGTCCCTCCACCCCGGCGGCCCCTAGTCCTGGGTGCTGAAATACCTGCCCGTGCAGCTGACTCTGCTTCTTCATGTAGATGTGGGGCTGTTCCGAGGCCAAGGAGAGAATGTTGCCAATGAGAGGCAGCCCCGCTGGGCCAGGCGGAAATCCGACCGGCCGCCTCTGCTTCAGCAGCTGCCTCACCACCAGCAAAAGCAGGAGCAGCAGAAGGGAGACGGCGCCCGCGGCTACCGCCGTCGCTGAACCCACTTGACCCTTCGTCCACATCCCCTTCCAGCTCTGACGGCCAACTCCTAGGACCCGGAGAGCCTACAAGAACTCTCCGACTGCACATCGCCTGCTGTGTTGTTACGCCTCCTGATAGGGCGCCGACGGGGCTTGTCAAGCGGAGGAGAGCCTGATTGGTTGATTTTCCTTTCTTTCCGCCTCCTTCTCTCGCGCCAGAGTTCTAACTTGTACTGCTGCTAGAAGTTTGAGAGTTGGGCGCCCTGGGTGGGCTGGGCGCGCTAGACGAGACACACAGGTCCGTGTGGTGGGGGCTCCTTTGCAGTAGCGCTTTTTCCCCCAGCGTCGCCCCAGTTTGCTTTATGCGAGCTTGTTTACTAAACAACCGCGCAAGGCGTTGGCTGCTTTGCTTACGTAATGGGCGACATTGTCGCCAAACCGATTTGAGTGGCTCAAGGGAGAGGAACCTGGCTGCCCGTGCGGTTTCAAAAAGCACAGGTACCATTTTGAAACTCGAAAGGGTTTCTTACCTTTTGAAGCCTTTGTACCCTTGTCACACGTCACGTCAGCAATTTCACCTCTTTCAATGGCTCTTTTTCAGTGGCAGAAGAAAACTTAAGTATACGACTGGTCCATTCTAAAATTAAGGCTTACAAATACTGTACAACACAAAGGAAAATTTCTCTACTGGACTCAGTTAATGATTTTGGAATGTTTCCAACCATCCCTGAACTTATTTCTTGTTCTTTTATGTACCGGTTTGTGTTTTTATGTGTAGACATATGAAGAGACCACAGAAAACATGCTACAAAAAAGCCCTGGTTTGCACTAGGCTCCCACACTGAGAACATTTGAAACAGGAAATCAGGGGCTGGATCACACATTCCTGTATTTCACCACTATTTCTCTACTCTGGATTATTATACACTAGAGATTATTGGCAACTGAATGTCTGAACAGACTGCATTGAAAACTCTTGCGTTTGTGAGGTGACATGAAAGTTATGTTTGTGGAATTAGATCTGTGATGGGCATTTGCACATGCAAGTGATCATCTCTTGATATTGCAGTCATCAAGTGGTAAAGATACATAGGACAGGTAAATGATGTGATTATTTCTCCCACAAGCACTGAGCCTCTCGGGGCCCACAGTGCTAGGGCCCTGAGGTGGCATCAGAGGTCAGCTGATGACTGAGGGCCTTCCCGGACAGGCTGACCCCTGAATATTCAGTTCCAGTGGCAGCGGTAGTATCCAATATGTCATGGGGGGGAGGCAGGGGGGCAAATGGTGAGCCAATACTTTGCCAGTGTTCCCTTACCTGTTCTTGAGGAGGTCTCCATGACTGCCCCTCCACTGCAGAGTGCAGTGCGCACCCTGTTGACATGGCTGCATTGGCACTGGAAAGTTGGTTAGGATTGGGCTATTAGTATAGGACCTGACTGCAGAAACAGTGATGACACACCACAAATCTTAACATAAGAATTTGGCCTTTCCTGGCAGTTTGCAGTCCCACAGAGAAAATGTTGCAGTGCATATGGTAAGCTGCTGCACAAAAACAACACATGACTTGATGACAACATCACATGGAGGAGTGTCCTCCCTGCCGCAGTTCTAATGTAGTGTTTAGCTGTAGTCTTACAAACAGAGTGGAGACAAACATTATCTGCACAATCTTGCATTGTGCACAATCTGTGTACAGACAGGGACTACAGGATTATTTGCTCATGATTTAATTTAGCACATTAGTTCAATGCAGTCAGGCCAGACTGTTACAAAAACCTGTACATGAAAAATAAACTTTATCTTGTTGGTAAAGGTAGAGAAGCTTCTTCTTTTCTCCTTTAAGGGAAAAACACATTAACTACGTATATGCTAATTTTTCACTCAAAGTGTGAGAACTATTTCATTAGCCTCCCAGCAATTGAGATTACAAGTAGATTTTATCTGGAAGATTGAATAACTCTTGTCGATGCTATCAGAAATATTTGTTATATTAATTAAAACTTTTGTGGCGTCAGGATCCTCAGGCCAGGATTCTGCTTTTTCAGAAGATCATTAACTCTTTGTAAGCAATTGTCTATCTCTTTTTCTAAAATACATTGAAGTGAGTAATTCCTGGGGGAGTACATTTCTTTACATTCTGGGGGAGTACAGTCTTTACATGTGAACAGAGCAGAACTGAGATGTACTCTGGAAGTGCAATCCTATGCAAGTCTACTCAGAAGTAAGTCCCACTAAGTTTAATGGAACTTACAATACTTCCAAGTAAGTGTGTATAAGATGAAATTATACATACAAAGCTTAAACTAAGCATCTGTGTCTCAAACTGAACACGTGATTGCTTTTTAATGTTTTATGCCTGTTTTAAACAACGTGGCTGCTATGAGAATCTTTCCATGCTGGTGAATAATTATTTTTGTCAGCTTCAACAGCAATTGTCACCCAGTCTGTCGTTAGGTTTCTCTCTGTTCATCTCTTGCACTTTTTACTTTCAGTGTAAGGTCCACATTGAAATGCACAAAGGGAAGCACATGCGTTGAAAAATTGCTAAACATCGTTTATAGGCAGCAGCAAAGTGGCAGACACAGAAATGTTAAAAGTGTGTGTGGGGGGGGAGTAAAATCATAGATTTAATGGTAGGTGTGAACTCAGCTATAACATGTGAACCTGTTACTCCCACCCCAGTTGTTTCTTATTGCCTTGGTTCTAATCCTCTTGTATTTCTAAGGTGTTCATTAACATGATGATATTGTTGATTTCCCCTTCATGGATCATTGCCTTGTCGTGGCGAAGGGGCTTGCGTAACTCAATGAAGCCATGAACTATGCCGTGCAGGGACACCCAAGACGGACAGGTCGTAGCAGAGAGTTCTGACTAAAAGTGATCCACTGGAGAAGGAAATGGCAACCCACTCCAGTAACCTCTGCAAGAAAATCCCATGAACAGTATCAAAAGGCTAAAAGATATGACGCCGGAAGATGAGCCCCTCAGGTCGGAAGGTGTCCAATATGCTACTGAGGAAGAGCGGAGGACTATTCCAAGTAGACCCAGAAAGAGTGAAGCGGTTGGGCCAAAGCCAATAGGACGTTCAGCTGTGGATGTGTCTGAGGTTGAAAGGAAAATCCAATGCTGCAAGGAGCAATACTGCTTAGGAACATGGAATGTGAGGTCTGTGAATCAAGGCAAGCTGGATGTGGTCAAAAACGAGATGATAAGATTGAACATTGACATCTTGGGAATCAGCGAACTAAAATGGACGGGCATGGGCGAATTTAAGTCAGGTGACCATCATATCTACTACTGTGGGCATGAATCCCTTAGAAGAAATGGAGTAGCCCTCATAGTCAATAAAAGAATGGGAAAGGCAGTACTGGGGTGCAACCTCAAAAACGACAGAATGATTTCAGTTCGAATCCAAGGCAAACCATTCAACATTACAGTAATCCAAGTGTATGCCCCAACCACTGATGCTGAAGAAGATGAAGTTGACCGGTTCTATGAAGACCTACAACACCTTCTAGAACCAGCACCCCAAAAAGATGTCCTTTACATCATAGGAGACTGGAATGCTAAAGTAGGAAATCAAGAAATAAACGGAACAACAGGCAAGTTTGGCCTTGGAGCGCAAAATGAAGCAGGGCAAAGGCTAACGGAGTTCTGTCAAGAGAACACGCTGGTCATAGCAAACACTCTTTTCCAACAACACAAGAGGCGACTCTACACATGGACATCACCAGATGGTCAATACCGAAACCAGATAGATTATGTGCTTTGCAGCCAAAGATGGAGAAGCTCTATACAATCAGTAAAAACAAGACCTGGAGCTGACTGTGGCTCAGATCATGAGCTTCTTATTGCAAAATTCAGGCTTAAATTGAAGAATGTAGGGAACACCACTAGACCAGTCAGATATGACCTAAATCATATCCCTTATGAGTATACAGTGGAGGTGAAGAATAGATTTAGGGCATTAGACCTGGTAGACAGAGTGCCTGAAGAACTATGGACGGAAGTTCGTAACATTGTACAGGAGGCAGCAACGAAAACCATCCCAAAGAAAAAGAAATGCAAGAAAGCAAAGTGGCTGTCAGAAGAGGCTTTACAAATAGCTGTGGAAAGAAGGAATGCGAAAAGCAAGGGTGAAAGGGAAAGATATAAACAACTGAATGCAGATTTCCAGAGAACAGCAAGGAGAGATAAGAAGGCCTTCTTAAATGAACAATGCAAGGAAATCGAGGAAAACAACAGAATGGGGAGGACTAGAGATCTCTTCAAGAAAATTGGAGATATCAAGGGAACGTTTTGTGCAAAGATGGGCATGATAAAGGATAAAAAAGGCAGCGATCTAACAGAAGCAGAAGAGATTAAGAGATGGCAAGAATACACAGAAGAACTATACAAGAAAGATCTTAATGTTCCTGATGACCACGCTGGTGTGGTCACTGACCCACAGCCGGACATCCTAGAGAGTGAAGTCAAGTGGGCCTTAGGTAGCATTACTAACAACAAAGCTAGCGGAAATGATAATATCCCAGCTGAGCTACTTAAAATCCTAAATGACGATGCTGTTAAAGTGCTGCACTCAATATGCCAACAAATTTGGAAAACTCAGCAGTGGCCAAAGGATTGGAAAAGGTCAGTTTATGTTCCAGTTCCAAAGAAGGGCAGTGCCGAAGAGTGCTCAAACTACCGTACAATTGCACTCATTTCACATGCTAGCAAGGTTATGCTCAAAATCCTACAAGCTAGGCTTCAGCAGTATGTGGACCGAGAACTACCGGACGTACAAGCTGGGTTTCGAAGAGGCAGAGGAACTAGAGATCAAATTGCCAACATGTGCTGGATCATGGAGAAAGCACGAGAGTTCCAAAAAAACACCTACTTCTGCTTCATTGACTACGCAAAAGCCTTTGATTGTGTGGATCACAACAAACTGTGGCAAATTCTTAAAGAGATGGGGGTACCAGACCACCTTACCTGTCTCCTGAGAAACCTGTATGCGGGTCAAGAAGCAACAGTTTGGACCGGCCATGGAACAACCGACTGGTTCAAAATTGGGAAGGGAGTATGGCAAGGCTGTATATTGTCACCCTGCTTATTTAACTTATATGCAGAGTACATTATGAGAAATGCAGGGCTGAATGAATCACAAGCCGGAATCAAGATTGCCGGGAGAAATATCAACAACCTCAGATATGCAGACGATACCACCCTAATGGCAGAAAGTGAAGAAGAACTAAAGAGCCTCTTGATGAGGGTGAAAGAGGAGAGTGCAAAAGTTGGCTTGAAACTCAACATTAGTAAAACTAAGATCATGGCATCTGGTCCCATCAATTCCTGGCAAATAGAAGGGGCAGAAATGGAAGCAGTAACAGATTTTACTTTTCTGGGCTCCAAGATCACTGCAGACGGAGACAGCAGCCATGAAATTAAAAGACGCTTACTCCTTGGAAGGAAAGCTATGGCAAACTTAGACAGCATAATAAAAAGCAGAGATATCACCATGCAGAGGTGGATCTAGGGCGGAGCCAGCGGAGCACCCGCTCCAGGCGCCATCGCCTGAAGGGCGCCCCGCCCACGAGTCCGAGTCGGACTCGGAGACTCGAGTCCGACCCCCCCCCCAATCAGGAGAGCCGGCTGGGGACGTCTTCCCCGGCCGGCTGCCCGGGGCCTTCTGAAGGCCCGCGCGAGAACGGTATTTATACCATTCTTTTTGCGTATGCTCAGACTGTTACTGAGGGAAAAAGGCTGCCCTTTTTCCCTCAGTAACAGTCTGAGCATGCGCGCGCGCGGGCCTTCCAGAAGGCCCCGGGCAGCCGGCCGGGGAAGACGTCCCCAGCCGCTCTCCCGATTGAGGGAGGGTGTCGCCGCCTCCCGGAGCGCCTCCTCCTCCTCCACTATTTTAATAATAGGGGCGCCACCCCCCCGTTGCTCCGGGCGCCAATGGGGGTAGTGACGCCTCTGTCACCATGCCAACAAAAGTTCGCATAGTCAGGGCGATACTGTGGTGCTGGAGAAGACTCCTGATTGGACTGCTAGGAGATCAAATCAGTCAATCCTAAATGAAATCAACCCTGACTGTTCCCTGGAAGGACAGGTACTGAGGCTGAAGCTCAAATATTTTGGCCACCTAATGCGAAGAGAGGACTCTCTGGAGAAGACTCTGATGCTGAGAAAGATTGAAGGCAAAAGGAGAAGGGGAAGGCCAAGGATGAGATGGTTAGACAGCATCAACGATGCAATGAACATGAAAATGAGCGAACTCAGGAAGATAGTGGAGGACAGGAAGGTCTGGCGGGATATGGTTCATGGGATCACGAAGGGTCGGACACGACTTAACGACTGAACAACAACAAATTGTTGATTTATAAATCTCCAGTATTGCATGCATATGTCCTCTTCTTAGTATTACCTGCTCGGAGGTTTTTAATTTGGTTTAATAAGCCAAATACATACAATTACACCTATGTACCCATGCACTCATACACACACCAGTAGCTTTTGTATGGCGTGAAGAAAAAGAGTGGAAGGACTTGACATATTTCCATAGAACTGTGAAGAAACTAAGATTGCGTAAGCTAGGAAATATCCCTTTCCTTCCCCTGCAAATAAACCAAAACAAGAAATTATCAAGATGCCTGTGGATACATGGGTGTATCCAGTGCAGGCACCAGGTTGCTGGAGACCCTGGGGCAAAGTCCTGGACTGGGCATCTCTCCAAGTTTGCCAGTAGTGATGGCAATGGGTGGTGACCCTGCCCACCCTCCTCATTCTTCAGGTTCTTTTATTATTGGTGAGCTAAGCTTCATGTTGCACTGCTCACGTTGTACTGCCAGGGCAAGAAGCTTGACACTCACTGATTGGAATCCTGAAGCCTCCTTTCGAAGGCTGGAGAGGCATGAAATGTTTGTTTGCCTCGCTCTCACTGTATCTGCAGTCTAAGCAAAGGAGGGAACTATTGTCAGGCTTGCTCTTGGGTCTGCCTTGCCAAGGGTGAGTCTGATATTAGCCCCTCAGGTTCTCCCTGAGAGCACTTTGGGTCTCTCCTATCTTCCCTATCTGTAGGGACAGCTTATCTCTGGTGACACTGGTGCTTGGAAAAGTAGTACTGCAAAGGTGGTACTTGCAGAAAGAAAGAAAGAAAGAAAGAAAGAAAGAAAGAAAGAAAGAAAGAAAGAAAGAAAGAACGAACGAACGAACGAACGAACGAACGAACGAACGAACGAACGAACGAACCAGCTTGTGTACAATCTGCACAATCAATAAAACCCACAAAATATTCCACTAAAATGACCATAATAAAAGCAGAAGGCTAATCTAAAGAGAAATGTTTTAGGCCCCACTGAAAGGCTTCTAAGAGGGAACAATTAATTAATCAAAAGGGAGGAAATTCCATAAAGTTGGTGGCGGGTGCCACTATCGAGAAGGCCCTATTTCTTGTTGCCTCTTCTCTCACCTCCATAGGCAGCAGCACATCTAAAAGGGCCCTCTCTGATTACTGAAGAGGGCAAGCCGGACTATACAGAGAAAGGCGGTCCCTCAAAGGCATATTAGGCTTTAAAGGTCAACCAACACCTTGAAATGGGTCCAGAAAGAACTGGCCGTCAGTGCAGCTGCCGGAGCAGCAGTCCAACATTGCCGAACCACCAACCTCCAGTGACCACATGAGCCGCCACATTCTGCACTTACAGGTTCAAAACCAACTTCAAGGGCAGCCCAACATAAAGCACATTACAGCAGTCTAACCTTGATGGCGTGGATCACTATGGCCAGGTCCAAATGAATTATGCACCAAACAAATGTTAACTGTATTCATTTCTTCCATTTGTTTGGAAGAATCTATTTGTTTCTTCCCTTCACACCTTGCTTTTCTGTCTTCCAGAGTGGTTTACAATTAAAAATCCAGCAGTAGATACAATACTGTACAAGTAACTATGTTTGTGTATATGGTAGGAGAGGAGATGGGGTAACCTGCACCTCATTATTCCAGCTTCATGTTCTTTCTTGCTTTTGACTTTTTAGTTGCTACTGTTGTCAGTTGCTGGAGATGATATATTATAGAGAAAGCATCTTAGATATTAGATGCTTCCAGCAGCTGGTGGCTGCTAACTGCAGAGGTAGCTAGGCTGTATTGCATTAGAGACACTGGAGTGGTTCATGCTATAATCTGGCCATAACGTTTCTCTCTGCTGACTTTAGAATGGCTCAGGAAAGCCAGAAAGACCACGACTGCAGTTTATTGTTGTAATTATGCTTAGTATACAAAGATGTTGAAAGAGGAAGTAAATATTTCAGTAAATATTGCTCATATGAATTGCTTAGCATAAATTTAATAACTGGGAAAAACGTTTCTTCATATGAAACAAAAAAGGAAGGAAAATGATGCTGTAAACTTACTTGATCCACTTAAGCACATTGCTTAATTTTCTAGTACTATGTTATAACATTACATTTCCAGTTTCCGTACGTTTTCTAGCTGGAAGGAAAAATTGAAAGGGTGTTCACTACTGTGAGACGTTTTAGCTGGTCCTAATAAAGGGTGTTACACTACTGTTACTTCTGCATTTGTTCTAATGGTCTGACATAGCTACGTGCAATTTTTGTGCACCTACAGTTAGTTGTTGTATGGGCAACCCAATCCTGTCTACATGCTAGAGTGGCGGAAAGCCCGTTCAGCCACTCCAGGGTGTTGCAAACGTGCCATAAGGCTTGTTTGCGTCACCTGGTGAGTAGGCTGTGCTGGTACCAAGGCCGGCACCAGCCTACCCTCCCCAGATCCTGACGTGACCAGGTAGGTCTCTGCCGGTCAGGGGAGGGGCGGTGGGAAGGGTGGGGGGGAGGATTGGTGGAACAGGCCTGGGAAGGGGGGGTTCGGCAGAGGAGGCCTCCTTACATTGTGATATAAGCCCATTTCCAGTTATATAATTTTGGCCGGTTGGGGTTCCAGAACAGAGAAAGTCTCCCTAAGTTCAGTGGTTTGTTTGCTGAAAAAGAGCATGGGAATATGGGTGTAACCACAAAGCATGTTGGTGTGGAGGGGTGTGGCTGGTTGGTATGCTCCTGTTCCCCCTCTAGCTGAGTACAATGTACCCACAATAGAGCTATAATGCATAACTGAAAGAGAACAATGGCAATGATGCTGACTCTGGGTACACAAAGGCATTTTTCCTGGCAGTGGCTACACTTTGTTTTCAGTCAAGGGCACTTAAACCAATGAAAAGACAAGTCATGTGGACCCACCATATAGGATTCCAAGGAAACAAAGCATCTGTGAAAAGGAGAACTTAATCCTTGACATCACACATGCATGCACAGAGACAGACACAGAGAGAGAGAGAGAGAGAGAGAGAGAGAGAGAGTACACACAAGGGCCAAATGTTGGTGGGGATCTAACGTATTGCCAGGGATCAAACCTGAAAGTCAGTGCTGCTGTCATTGATCTTATGTGGTTCAAGGTTGGACTTGGTTGGAAGTGAGAGGCTCAGCCATGCTGGAATTCATAACTCAAAGCTCCTTGAAGCTCTAGTCTAGGCGGCTCTAGTCTAATGCACGCCTCGGTATCATTTCAGGCGCAGCAGCACAGTTGCATGTCCTGCCCTTCTTCATCCACAGGGAAATTATGAGGCCTCATAGGGCAAAAGTGGTACTGATGTTAGGCAGCAAAATAAGATTAATGGGTTTCAAAACCAGAGATAAGAGTCTAAAACAGTCCTGAGCCCTTATGACAGGAGCTTTGTTAACTCAAGTTAACAGAGGAGAATTGGGAAGGTGGACTTCTTCCATTGTATTGCAAGTGCAGGAGCATGATGGCTGGTACCACATGCACACATACACCCCCCCCCCCCCGCTTATTCGACAGGTTGGGGACAGGAGCACTGTCAAAAATGGAAATCGTCGAAATGCGGAACCCAGACTTTTTTTAGCTTGCAAATGCATTTTGGCAGCCGAAAAACACAAATAACACACTATATATCACTTGCGAATGTGTGCGAAAGCTAAATAGCACAAATATAAGAGACGCGCTGCACACAATTTCTAAGAGATGCATGGTGAACGATTTCTATACAATACACAGACTGAACGAATAGATGGTGCCAAGTCGATTGAGAGAAAAAGCACTGTGTGGTCGCAGAAGCATGTGGAAGGTTGTGGAAACATGATGAAATAGGTCAAAAGTACGGACCACACGTTGAATGTATGGGTTCTGGTTATGAAAAGGTTGAAAGAGCGGATCATCGAAAAGTGGACCATCAAAAAGTGTGAGGTGCCTGTACTTGGGAGAAAGCTCCACTAAAATCAGTAGGACTTATTCAGAGCAATCAGAGGTAGAATACACCAAGATACCCTGCTAGCAACTTTTAAAGGGCCAGTGTCAGGGATTGGCATCATTGGGTAGCTGTTGAGAGCCAGCCCTGGCCAGGCTCAGAAATTCCACTATGTAGAACAGGCAAGGAGTTTAGTGAAAAGATTCAGTGTTGACTAAACTGAAGCTAAAGTTACTAACGGCCCGATGTTAACTTCTGCGATGGAGCAGCATGTGCTGCCCCAGTGCAGGGTGTCGCAAAAATGTCGTAAGGCACTTACGCAAAACCCGGCGAGCAAGCAACGTCAGTGCTGCGGCCAGCACTGCTTGCTCCACCGTCTCCCTGGCCCAGCGCTAGCTAGCTGGCGCAGGTAAGCCCTAAACTGGGTGGAGCAGGGGTGGGGGGCAGGGATACTGGGGGCGGGGATCCCCGGGATCCAACGCTCCCTCCAGGCCCCAGATATGCCGGCCATGTTGGCGTTACTATGTGTGAGCTCTAGAGCTCGCTCGCACATGCGAGTAGGCCCATTGGGCCTACTGACACTGACACTGAGGGAAGTGGATGATCGTCCCCTTCGCCTGAGTTGCTCCTGGGCAGCCCGGGAACTCGATAGGATACGGCGGCCTGCCCTTTAGGCCGGCCGCCATATCCTACACAGGATTGCGCTGTTAATTAACCATTATTCACTGAAAGATTATCAAACTACAATAAGAGGAGTTTGCAATTTAGGTAAAGGACATATATTGAGATAAGTGAACAAAGTGGAGGTTCACAGACTTGGGCAATCTAATAAAGAAGCAATGGTATGGCTTTTTAAAAAAATGTAACCACATGTTTGGATACTCCTAATCTACATTCATCTTATGGGCTGGAGCAAGGAAAAAAACCTACCAACCAACATATTTATGGTTCTGAAATCAAAGCAACATGTGAGTCATGCTACAAATGTGTGAAACTCTCACTTTCAACATTTATTTGGTCTTTGGTGCATCATAAAATCAGGGTTACTTTACATTTTTAGATGTACAATTAGCACTTAAAAATGTAGGGTGTGAATGTGACAAACACATATTTGTAAATGTGTATTATACAGGTGAATTTTTCAGAGAGCCAGGATTGGCTGAGGCTCCCTGATGACCTGTCTACTTGGTGGCACATAAGTGTCACTCAGAGTTGGAAGAGTGATGGTGGTCATCCAAACTCGTGAACTTAAGCAAGCTATATTCAAAGCACAGCTTTTTCAAGCAAGTTCAAGGAAGGGAGATCTCCAGTTTCCGTGGCATCATGCCACAACAGCCACAGTTCTTCTAATCTTTCTGTAAGAAGAATCTTTCTGTAAGAAGAATTAAAGAACGCACTGCAGAATGGGAGGGATGGAGGTCTGTGTGTGACAGAGATCAGCTCTATGAACAGCTCTATGGTTCACTCACTGCCCTTGCAGAAGGTCCAAGTAAGGCTGGCCTGGCTCTAAGGACCCGTCTGAAACCCTGGCCTGAAGTCTGCTGCCAGTCACTGTGTAGACAATACTAAGCTAGACTGCTAGATGGGTCAATGAGTGGGGTCTGACTCAAGGCAAAGCATCTTCCTAGGGGAGTAGTAGTTTCCATTTCCATGGGACTTACTTCTGAGTCAAGGACGGGACCTGGCCAAGCAGTTCATTCCCATTCGAGCCGACTTTCTTGAAAACGGCCTTACAGAGCACGTATACCTTTCAGGAAGGGGTTGTTGTCTATCTACTGTATTCTATTAATGTAATGCAAAAGAGGATCAAGAACGTCACCCCGGCCACCAACACATCGGAATTTAAAAAAAAATCCAGGAGGTGAGAGATGACGCCTTTGCCTCCTCTTCCCGTTCAAGTGGCAAGCAGCTGTGTGCCCATTTCCGAGGAGGGCTGATCATGGGACAGAGACCGGCGCTCTCATTGTGCTGCTGCCACAAGTGCCGCGTCCTTCAACGAGCCTTCTGCAGACCCTTTCAAAACACTCTTTCAAAACACTCTTTCAACAGCGAGCAGACAAGTTGTTCTACTTCCCCCTCCCTCCCTCCCTCCTCCTCCCTCCCTCCCATGATTAATATCAAAGCACAGCCAGCTCTTCCCAGGATATTGCTTAACCTTTTTGTAAGTTGCGACAATTCCATCTTTCTGGGGTTTCTGCAAAACATTCTTATTGCTCTCTGACACCATCCCGGTGCCTTAATGGATTCACTGCGTTTCTCGATTTCTTGAAACGCCGACCCGCTCCGTGAGAAGTGTCCCAGATACTGGCAGACAGGGACGACGAACATTCCTGCTGCACGCGTACGTGCACACGTGCATGCTGGCCTTTTTATTCATTTGAACGCTTTCATCAGGATGTAAGCTGTGGAAATCCCACATCGTACGACGTACGCACGGGTACTACGCACTTTGGCAAGCTTGCAAAATCTAAAACAATTCACAGGTATACTGAGCACACGTGCACAGGACCCGGGAAATCAAATCTCCGAGTCCCAGCATTCTGGGAGGAGGGAGAGGCGTGAATCGGTAGCCATCCGACGAGACTGGTGTCTGACTGGGCCCCAATCGTCTGATTAGAAAGCCACACTGTGGAGCAAATTATGCCCCATTAAAGTCAGTGGGAGTTTTGCCAGTCCTTTCTAAAGGGCGAGGGTTGCATCCTGTGCCTCAACTGATGACGTTTTGTTGTTCCAGACGAGGCAGCGTGTTCCTCTTAGGAGAGGAATGTGATATGTAGGTTAACGTTTCCTCGGATCAGCCTATTATGGAGACTGCAGCCCCAGACGTCCAGTACACTTCGCTGGAGCTCTGCTGGCAAAACTGCCAAGTGGCTTAAAGGATTGCATACGACAGATTGTAACTTACTTCGCCTGTTTTCTTGGCCCAGGATCAGACGGACAGCTATGCATATTGCAGAGTGTGACCAACGGTTTTTCATCAGAGCTCCTGTGCATTTAACTAACCAACTCTGGGGAGATGGTTCCGGGCCGGCTTTATACTGTGTGGTGTGTCTGGTTCTGTATTTGATGTATGTGTTTTCTGTTATGCCAATAAAGGTTTATGAAATGAAAACTGACCAACTCAGCAGGTGAAATGAACGTGCATCTTCACCTGCTGTGTTTTTGTTTGTCCCGCTGCTTTTAGAGGCACAAGAGCCCTGCCAGAAAAAAAAATAGCAACTGTAATACTGACCCTTTAAAATATCCCTAGTGTTTGCAAATGCAAAGTGGCATATAAACTACTGATATTAATCCTTCCCAACCCATCACACCAGTGCCAAAGGTTTTTGGGAAATCGCCACCACTTCCAGGCGCTCATCTACATTCCGATACAATGGTTTGGGATTTTTAAGTGTAGATTCCTTAATTAACCATTAAACCGCCAACCGAATGACATTCACTCCGAAGTAACTCACGCAGAATGCAATGGGTGTGTTATTCTCAAGTAAGTGTGCTTGGGATTGCAGCCCGAGATTGCAATCGCAAGCAACCCACAATTCACATATTCCAGAGAACTCGGGTTGTAGCTAATGGAGCTACTTTGGAGTAAATACCGATTGTAGAGTGAAACCTGATATAAGTAACCACTGAATCGATAGCAATTCCACTGGAAAAATTAAACAACTGAACTAATTATTTCGGATATCTTTGACTTTAGACTCCCCTGTAAAGCACCGGGGGCCCGCCGCCCTCCTCCCCATTCCATGCATACAATGCAGAAAAGGAAATGTCAGATCCAGGTTTAGGTGCAAGATTCAATGTCCATGACCTAAACCGTAATTTAAAAAAAAGTTAATTTAAAAATTGCATTCGAAGTTGGAATTGCATTTTAACTGGCGGCTTCAGACTTCTGTGGAATGAAATGAAAATTAGAACCGTCCTAAAGTCGCATGCACTTCGAAATACTTGTGAATAGAAGCACAGGTGGAGGTGGTGCACCGTGTGTGGGCCCTCCAGTTCACAGCGGGGCCATTTCTAGGCAGGCAGCATTGAGGAAACCCCCCGTGTGCTGCCGCGGTGGCTGCACGTTTTGGCCAGAAGGCAGCCGCACCGACCAACCATATTCCCTCCCATCTTTTTTCTTCCCATCCACTTTGTGGACTCTGGGGGCTGTCAGTCTCTGGAAGGCAGCTCCCTCCGTGGGCCCTGTGCGGGTGGGTGGTCTCGTTAACCTGTGTTCGGGGCAGGAGAGAAAGAGCGCGGCTTTCCCTTCCTAATAATAATACTCGGGGTCGGGGGCTATCATTTCACCCCGCTGTTATTGGCTGCCAGAATATCGGCTTCTCTCTCCAAACAAATGGAAACATTTATGAAAGGCAATGAAAGCCTTTCACTGCTCAGGAGACTCTCTGGGGAGCAATAGACTCTGGCTCTTTCTGATTTAGTAGAAGTCGTCAATCTGATGTGTTTGTTTTCATCCTTCCCCCCAGGCCCCCACATCGCCGGAAGAGGGATCCCCCCCGCCAAGCCACTTTCTTCTTTCTCAATCCCCAGATCTCCCCCCCTCCACACACACATCGAATCACCACGCCAAACACAGGGGGTCAGAAAAAGATTGAAACTGACCTCAGGGCTACCAGGAATCCCCTCCACCAAGTCGTCCAGCTAGAGTTGGCAATAATCTGAGTCGCTCTTTTTAGCTGTCAAAGCTTGGCTCTGGCGGAGACGACCTGCCCTAAGACCCTCTAGTGTTCTAAAAGCAACACCTGACACCCCCCCCTCCCCACGCACACACACTTAAAAACCCTCCTTCATCGATAGCTACTTGGCTACGAAGGCCAGCAGACTCTTCCCGGTACAGAAAGGAAACATGTCTCCGAGTCCTCTTAATTGCACAGTGGGGGGGGGGGGGGGGGAGAATCACCGCTTAACTCAAGAGCTTAGGATGGTGTGTGTGTGGGTGTGTGTGTGTGTGTGTGTGTGAGTGAGTGAGTGAGTGAGTAAGTAAGTGAGTGAGAGTGGTTTTATGGAGCAGCAAAACTTGTTGATCGTCCGCCTTCCGTAGTTGAGAGATTTCCGGAATAAGCCCCCTCGAGGTGCACAGAAGGTGCACACCTCTCCTCCGGGTGGTTTCCCCACCCACCCACCCCTTCAGCCGCCGCACCGTCCGCTCGGCCTCGGAGTCTGTGCGTGGCTTGTCATGTCTAGTCCAGCCAGCAAATCCAAACATCCTGGATGGAGCAGGTGTCCAAGCGCCAGGCACGACTCTGCAGCTGCGAGACAATGACTAAGAGGCCCCTGAAGAGTGATTGATGATCGGCCCCTTGTCGCTCTCGGCCCGCGGCGTCTCCACCTCCGCTGCGGACTGTGCTCTTTTCGCTCCAAGGGCCGGGGCTTAGCGAAGCAGCTGGAGATGTGCCGGGACGAACGTGGCCACTTCAACCCAGGAACAGGGGGGCGGGGGCGGTGGGGAGGCGCGGGCGCAAGCCTGCTTCAGAACTCCCGCAGCGGAGGCTCCGTGTCGCTCCCAGAGGAGCGCTTGCCAATGCAATTTCCCATTAGGCCATCGATCACGGCCGGCCGCTGGGGTTTGGCACCGAGTGACTGAATCACACTGGAGACCAGACGCGCCACTCCTCTCCAGGCCCAGGGCGCACACACGTTGCCTGGGGGACGCCCCGGTCAATTTCCTGCGGGTTAACGCTACCCTGGTGTTACTTGCCCATCGTGGGGCGCTGACACGACAGAAACGCAGCTCCTCTCTGCTCTCTCCGCATTGTATCCCACCCCTCCACGCCGGATCTGCATACACAAACGCTCGCAATTTTCTCCCGCCTTGACACAAAGCAGGTTATAAAAAATGCCGGTGGGGGAAAAAAAACCTTTTAACTAAATTCAACTAACGATTGTGCTACTCAGAACCGAGTTTGTTCTGAAGGAAATAAGCGAGCCTGCTGGATTCTTTGGATTACTCCAAAGTTAATGTGTCGAAAGTGTAGAGAGAATGTGCATTAGTCTCTGCAAGAAAGGAGGGAGACTACTCCTCTTACGTTAGACCTAACCCCCGCTTGCTTTCCACGCGACTGGACTGGCAGCGTTCCTCAGAAGAGTCCAGACCCTCATGGTCCTCTTTTGCTTCCAAGACGACTCACGACACAACTGGGCACACTGGCTGGCCGCAAATCAATCGCTTTTCATTGTAGCACATGATGCGATTATTTCATCTCTAGTTTCCTCGCGTTCCTCTTCAGATTTTTTTTCAGGAGCAGAAGGGGCGTGTGTGTCTCTTACAGCCTGATGTACAGCCCTCTGAAGCGAAGTATTGAGACTGGAACCGATTTAATCCCAGAATGGGAATAGGGGTCGCTCGCCTCGAACCGCTTCAGATTTCCCATATCCAGTAAACTGGATGCGTGTATGCCATGTCAAATGTGTGTAAAAAGCACGACTCTCAGAAGAACAACTAACAGGGAAAGACTCCGTTTTCTCTCACGCATATCCAAGGGTTAATTGTACGCGATCTCAAGGCAGTGCAAACGAACCCTTTGACTAGGAGTCGTTTAGTTGGATCATTCTTAGCTCTTAATAAATCGGTTCCTCCGATTTACCCACGTACTTTTCAATTAGCCACCTTCTTCAGTTCCAAAGTCCATCCTAATGTCATCAGATCTAATGTCATCAGGAAGCATTTTATATCGGAAAACCGGATCTTGCAAAGTTAATGTCTCAGAGAAATACACGCACGCAACACGAACCTGTACACTCTGATTCCGAGGCAAGCCCCCCACTACGTTTAGTGGGTCGTACTCCCAAATCCATGTGCATAGGAGGATTGCAGCCTACAAGATCGCAAAAAAGGATTTGATTTTGTAGAGGTTTTAGAAGGTATGAAGCAATAGGGAGGACAAGTACAATCTGAACCTAAATGCACAATCCCGTGATCCATGGAGCTCAACAATAATATTATAAATAGCCTCCTTACAATTAACTTTTAATTCATTAAACAAGTCACGTAGATTGTAACGCGTTCCCACAGCAAAAGGTTCGGCTGAGTTTGGGGCGGCGGGGGACCCTGATCTCAGTCACTGAAGCCAACTTCGTCATAAATGTTAAGAGCAGACTTCTCCACACAACCACTTAGCATCGCTATGGTGGTCACTGTTACATACAAAGTTTTAAAAGGAAACCTGCCAACATCCCTTTTCTGCAATGCAGCATTTTTTGCAGTAGATGTCGCCTCTAATAAGTAAATAACCTGCCCTTTAAGTTTGTTCATTAAAAAGATGTGGTAACTCTTGTAGGGGTGAGAGTGTGGGGTGGCCTAGATATTATTAATGAGACGATTTCCCTTACATTTCATTAATCGTCTGATACGTCCCCCTCCCCTCTGCTTTTTTCCCCGTTCAATGACCTCAATGCAAATAAACCTATCAGATGTGCCCAAATGACTGGCAATTTTTGTGAATGGAATACTCAGTGACTGGAGGATGACGTAATTCTCGAGCTGGGGTTTCGTGGTTAGTCATCGATTGGTTGTATAGTGATAACCGTGATGCTGATTGGCTGGCAGGTATTCGTCGAACGCCTACACACTTTTACCCTGGCGGTAGATATAAAAGGGGGTAGATGGGCAATGAAGAGCATCACGATTTAGAAACGCCCAGTGAGGACACTTCTGCCACATTTTACTCTTCCTTAAGGAGCTTGGCAGTTGAAGGTAAGCATTTTCTCCTTGCTATTAATATATCAGGGTGTTGAGCCTTTTCAGTGGTGGAGAATTTACATGTCTGGGAAGTTGCGGGTGTCCCGAAGGGCAATCATTTATTTCACTTTCTGAGAAATCTTGTGATGTCTTTTTCACTTCTCTGGATTCTTGAGAAGAATATTTCTGGATACTGGGGTAGAATAGGGAGAGACTAAGCAGAGAGTATAGATAGAGTTTGGCACTTCGGGGATTGCAAATGCTAAGAAAAGGTGCTGGGATAATAGTTTAAAACCAGCATTGGTATGTTGCACGTTCTGTTTCGCATGGGAAATCCCATCCCCTTTCACTTGTGTCAAGGTTGATGACTTAGTTATTTGCACGCTTCTGTATTTCTTACCACATCTGTTAGAGTAAAGAAGAGTAATGGAAAGCTTCCATGTGGCAGCACCCAAATTCGTGGTTTTGGAATGCGCCCTAAAGCCGGCAGCACTTTTTTTTTCAGTGTAGCTTTGTTGCAGCAAAGAAGAACCCTGTGACACCTTAGAGACTAATTCATTGCACGAGATTCCATAGGCACCAGCTGCTTCATCAGGTGCACAAACTGGACAGAAAAAGTGAGGCGCACACAGGCATTGTGTGTGTGTGTGTGTGTGTGTGTGTGTGTGTGTGTGTGTGTGTGTGTGTGTGTGTGTGTGTGTGGTGGCGAGAGAGGGACTTACAAAGTGAGTCTAAGGATGGAATGCATTATAGACTAGAGAGGCAGGTAGATTCAATCCACGTAAGCCAACCATACAGTCAGATCAGATGCAGTAAGAAAAGCTGAAGATGCGACACAGTTGCATTTAAGATGCTTTTTAAAAAATGTCTCCTGTTTTTAAGTGCTTGATCTGAAAATCTCTGTATGAAGGACGGGTTTATTATTTTACATATTGAAATTTCTGGATTTTATTTTCCAGAAATAAAACGTTATATCCAGAATAACCAGGATTTGCATCTTTGCTTAATAACGCTTGACGTGGGATTTTTGTAACAATTTGTTTCAATATAATGTCCTAAACTCGCCCTCAGTTTACCTTTTAAGTTGAAAACGAAATCTGCAGATTTTCTATGTATTAATCTTCTATTCTTTAAAAACTGAATATCTAGTCACCTTAAATCCTTTTCCTTGAGAGAACTACTGTTCTCAAAGTGATATTATTTTTCAGGAGGAGGCAAATGTCATCAGCCCCCCAATTGTGCATTTTTAACTCTGCAAAGCCTCCCAATATTATCATTCAGGAACTGGAGAATGTTTGCAAAACAAGACCCAGAAGCCTAAACGAATGGAAATCTTCATGTACATACACAAATGCCCCTTTTTTCGCCCAGATGTCATGCACGCTTCCAGATGTAACATCCAGATGTAACATCTCTTCCCCAAAAGTAAATCTCGCTGTATTCAGTGGGGCTTATCCAAGCACGCACGCAAAGGCTTGACGCTGCAGAGCATGGAAAAATGGCCACTCTTTTTAACGCGAGCCTTTCTTGCAGAGACGACACTATGGTCATGCTGAGGATCTCCTCTTTTCTTGCTGTCTATGCCTTGGTGGCATGCCAGATGGAAAGCTACCAGGCAGTCCCACTCAGGTAAGAAGAGGCACTGGCAGCAGCAGCAAACTGTGGGCGGATGCATGAGCGCAGTCAGGACTCACCTGCAACCGTGGAGCCGTCTAGCCGCTCCTGCTTTGCGGTCTAGTGATCTTTGCCATCAGTCTGTGGTAGTATGACACAGGAGAGAAACAGCAGCAGCAGGGTCCTCCTTTGCTAGGAGGAAACCCAGTTCCGTTTCTGAAGAGGGGGACCAGCGAAGTAGCAATAGAGGGCTTGTCGAGAAAGGACCGATCTGCCTGCTTAGACAGACAAGATCGCTTACTAGAATTCAGAATCAGACGATGACTCCCCCCGACACTCTATAACCACCCGGGGGGAGGGGGGAGGAGGGGTTAAGGTGTAATGAAAAAATGGGATTTCCTCCCACTCGGACTTCCAGTGGATGGCGAAACGGGGGTTGTGATCCGTGTTAGTGATGATGAATACAGAAAAGGGGGAGTAGTTACCCCGGTTTAACTAATAGGGCATATGAGCAAATCCCCCCCCCTTTGCAGGCCGACAGCCTGGTCACCCCAGAGGCCGGTGAGCCGCCCTGCCCTCCTTTCTCCCGTCCCAGCCCTTCCCTCTGTCGCCCCCTTGAGCAGTGACGCTGCCATTCTCGCTGTCTCCGCCTAGAGCTGGCTTAGAGCCCGTCACAGACCGAGGGACGCTCGGGGACTATGAAGCTCGGAGGTTATTAAACGCGCTGGTGAAAGAATACGTGCAGATGACGGCGGAAGAGCTGGAGCAGGCGAGCGAAGGAAACAGGTAAGAAGAGGGGAGTACCTCCCCAGGGAGAGAGCAAGGCTGAGCGGGGCGGGGGATCTCTTCTCTCTCTGCCTGTCATTTCCCAGCAGAGCTGCCCGTCGGGGGGCAGAGACGGATGACCTTGCGCAGCACTTGCGACACACGCCCTCTTGGGCCCCCACTCTTGTCCTGTCGTTGTCCAGAGGACCACTTCGAAGTTCGCATGTCACTGTAACGACGAGTCTGTTTCGGATGGCTTTTGTGTCACTTTCTCTCCTGAGTTACCTTTTCTTTAAAAACACCCCCCCCCCCAAATAGGTTGAAAGAGAGAGGGGGTTGTAGTAAAGTGGGACAGCAAGAGGTACGTCTCGATTTTATTCCCCCTCCCTCCCCCGTTAGAAACGAGCAGAGCCCCCCCCCCATTCAGTGTCTTCTTTTGTCGCGGTAGTCAGTGCATGCCGTTGGGAGGCATGATGGAAACCATGATTGGCAGCAGCGAGGCCGCCACCGATGCACGCAGCAGCGCCTCCCTTTCCCGCCGAGGCCGAGGCTTGCAACTGCACTTGCCCTCTCGTTATGAACTCCCATGGCAAAGCATGATGATGAATGAGAGCCAGCAGCATGTGCCAGTACTGTATATGGAACTGCCCCTCCATTCTAACCGGTGGGATTGCTAACTTCTACGAGCATCCAAACCTCCCCCTTCCTTAGTCCATCTGCTTGAACGACGACAGGCAATTAACGTCTTCAGTCTACTAGAGCCCAATTCTCCCTCTCTGATGTACGATTGACCCCTTGCATGGAGAGATCTGTCTTGTTTTTCCTACTGTTAAAACATGTATGATATCCAGTTGTGGTTTGGTCTGGGGGATGGAAATGAGGCATGACTCTGCATGGTTTTCTGTTACTTTGTTCGGCATGTTTTTCCCCCTGCAGCTTGGATAGACCTATTTCCAAACGCTGTGCCAACCTGAGTACTTGTGTGTTGGGCAAACTGTCTCAAGAATTGCACAAGTTGCAAACTTACCCTCGTACTGACGTCGGGGCTGGAACTCCTGGCAAGAAAAGGAATGTGCTGAGTGAGCTGGAAAATGAACGCTATGCAAACTATGAGGAAGCCCTCGGAAACAACTAGAGATGCTTCTATTTCCTCCTCTCTCCCCCTTCTTATTTTTTTAAAACTCGATGCATGTGGATCTAACCTTGATTGCTACCTTTGCTATGTTCTTTTGAATCTGTTTTTGAGAGAGAATGCTTGAGTGATACTTCAAGTCAGGAAGTTAAGGTGACCATCCAATTCCCAATTAAAGTCCCCAATTAATTCAGTTCTGAGTAAACATGCATAGGGTTGACCTGTAAGGAACATAACACACACCTACCATGTGGGGGGGGGCTGGGTTGTGGGAAAGCATACACCAAATTAAATGACTAGACTAAATAGCATTGCCTTTGAGATTTCAACTGATTTTCTTAGATGTTTATTTTACAAAGAATAATCTTTTTGATTTCTGGCTTTTCATTGTAATAAATAAATAAATAAATAAATGTTTCTTTCATGCCTGACCATGCAACTGTTCAATAAACCTATTTTTCTATAAGGATTAGGTCTATTTTCTAATTATGAATTGCATTTTAAATTAATTAGTGTTTATTATAGGCTTTCTAGGCATAGTTTCAATATTTATTTTTTTCCAGTGCAGGAGAAAAGTAGTGCAACGTGAATGTTTGCATTCTTCTTTATGGTATTTTAAAGACACTTAATAACTGCTTAGGCATAGAGAGGACACGGAAGTCAGTGGGAAAGTTCACATTGACTTTAATGGTATCAGCTTTTCACTTCTATTCAGTCATCCCATACCACCTTTGTACAAACACAATATGCAGTATGCAAATGTTAGAAATCTTATCGATATTCTGATTGAATTCATCTAGGTAAGAATTTTAATATTATTTCTATATAACTGTTTGGTTTATATGAACCTATGTAAATGCAGGAGTGACTTACAGTATATTGATGAACTGACAACTTGAATAGAATGGGGTCTTTATGTAATCCATGCAGCAACATTTTACAGATAATTCAGATTTACAAGGTGTGTCTTCGTATTGTCATTGTGTTTGAAATATTTTTCTTATTCGTATTGGGTTCAATCCAGACAAAGTTAAGAACTGGTAGTAGTTCTTTATTGAAATCAATGAGACTTCAAAATGCTTGATTTTTAGATTGAATTCATCTATTGCATAATTGGCACATTTTAGACTGCAATCTTTCTCATACTTGCCTCCAAGAAAGTCCCATTGAAATGTGTGGTTTATTTCTGAGTAAACACAGGTTGGTGTTTAAATGCATTTTCCTGTCCATGGGACTGTAGCCATTGTATCTTTTACCAGCTTTCCTTTTTTTGCCAATGCTGCAATCCTAAACACATCCACTAGGGAGTAAATCATGCTGAACTTGGAAATAAGTTCCACTGTGTACATGTGCACAGACCTGTGCTTCGCAGCTTCTGTCTTTAGCATTTGCTAAGCTGTTGTTTGCACCTATAGGCAATATAGTTTTCTCAGATGTTAGTCTGACTTGCAGAACTTTTATTGCTTGTGATAAAAACACAAGAATAAGAGCTCAGACAATTTATTTTGGAATAGTATCACTAAACTCAAATATTGTACATTAACTTTGAGCAAGTAGATTGCCATTAAAGCAACAGAAATGAAGCCTGAGCAAACAACTGGATATAGGCATCCTATAAAGCTCCACACTCTTATCTTGTTAAGACATTTTCCAGGGTCCTCCAATAAAGAAAGTGGTGTTGAAAGCTAAACTTTGTCTGTGAGATCTTAACTCTTAGTTCTCTATTTGAAAAAGCAGCGTAACGGCACAGAAGAGGGCATGTAACACAGCAACCTGTGTGACCCATCGTCTGGCAGACTTCCTGAGTAGGTCAGGAGGAGTGGGCAAGAACAACTTTGTACCTACCAACGTTGGAGCAAAAGGTTTTGGCAGGCGAAGAAGAAACGTTCAAATGTAATCTGCTGAATGACCCCTGGAATATGGTAAGCATACAATAGACCTCCTTAGGCAATATCAGTGATATTTGTATACATTTCAGTCCTTGGAGGGATGCAAAGTATGAAATGTGGACCTCACTGCAAGTGAAACACAAAATTTCCAGTGAATTCAGTACAATCAGGATTTCACCTGCTTTACTTAAAGGGATCACCACTGTTCTGTCAATAAACAGCCTGTAATTTTATGAACATCTGGATATTATATATTATCACAATTTGAAGACAGTGCGGTGGTGGTCAGATTTAAACCTGAATAATTAGCAGCTTTGGCAAAGCAAAATTAGATTCTTCTTGTGAAATGTGTTCACTTGGTGTGCATGCCCAGGCTAAATGGTTTTGAGAACATATGAGAACGGATATGCATTGACTTGGAAAACAATGGATGTTGTGCAGAAATCAAATATACCATCCAAATATATTATTTGTTGATTCACAGATTTGTCATGTATACATCTTCACATGGAATGTAGGCGTTTTGTGCTTTCATTTTGGAATCAGTGTGGTGTTGTAATAAACGTGAAGTGCAATTTTATGCATCTCTCTTTGGGTGTACATCCTACTGGGTTCCATGGAACGTACTCATAGATAAGCATGGATAGGATCACAGCATTAATCTGTTCACTTCTTGACCTTTACTGCCATTTAATGACTAGCAAGTGGCTCATGAAGTTTTGTGAGTTTTTTTAGGGGTATTGGGAGGGCTTTGGGGTCTTACCACACTTTCCCTTTCTCTGGAACTCAGAGTTAGCTTTGAGAGAAGGCCCTGCAAGTTCCCTCCTTATTCCTTCTTGCCTTTTTGTGTCCACTGCTACCTACTTTTCACCTTGTTGGGGGAACATTGAAGATGGCACTGCTACATAGAATGGTAGCTTTGTTTCTTCTAGGGTGCTTCCATCATTTTCAAGATGATGCCACTTTCAAGGAAACCAAAGTTGCCATTCTAGATACCTGATGTCATCTTGAATACTCTTCTCTACCAGGAAGAGAGTAAGCTGGTGGCGGCGGCAGTGATGGTTGAAGAACTGCAGGACGGTGGCCGAAGGCTCGGGGGAAGGTGGGAGGGAGCTCCCAGGCCATCCAACCCAGTTCTTCTCCTCCCCACCTCTGCTAGGAACTATTTGATTTTTGCCAGGCTTGGTCCTCCAAACCTGATAAAGTGCTTAGACATGCCTAGGCTTACCAGATCTCCAACCGGGACAGAGTGCTACACCTTGCTTCTGAGTAGACATGCCTAGGATTGTGCTCTAAGGTTTAACAAGCTACACCTGCCTACAGTCCTTCTCCTAAAGGGCTACATTCTGTCCCGGGAAGAAATCTGGTAAGCCTAGACATGACCAGAAGCTAACCACCTTCCTTTTAGATTTTTCTATGTTCTAATTTCTTGCCACCATGAATATTTGAGTTACAAGTCAGAAAAGTGCATTTAAAAATATCAGTAATGCCAATTTAAATTCTGTACAACGAATTACTCATAACGTTTCCATTACAGTTTAATATCTTTTGAAGTGAGAAAGCCTTCTTACAGCAAATTACTTGTCTGCAATAAAGTTAAATGGCTGTTATCTGAGGCTTGTTTTTTGAAACTCTAGTTCATATATACAGTAGTTATATTTTAGTCCCCATGCAGCCCCAGGTCATCATAACCCAACATAAATAGCAACCCCATTTCTCTGGTTGCTTACCTAGTTGATCTTCTCTAGGCCATGTGGATAAATGAGATTGTCCCCATCCTTTAATATTTAAGTCTAAGGACTAGATACAGTACTCACAGACAGAAAAAACTCCACTGACAAAAAATGGTAACCACTGATTTGGTTTCTTTCAGATTGCCATGAACCTGAGCAGTGAACTTCTTTTATTTTTTCTTGAAAGCAACTTTCTTCCATAAATCAAGATGGCCAAACAGAAGACTCATTTTTGCATCCTTCTAATATTGAAGACATGTTTTGTTTTAAAATTAAAGCACTTCTGTTATATATAATATATATATATTCCAAGATAATTATTCAAATTAAATTATTATATATTCTTTTTATATGCAGTTCTATTTCAAACAAAATGTGACAGCTTCTATTTATTTATTTATCTTCTAGTGTATCTGTGAAATATGACCCATGCTATTTATCTTGGCAATACTGCCAAATCTCGGGGATTACACTAAATTGCTGCCTATCAGGGCATCTCTGTGAGATATGGTGTGCTGTGCCTTGATGTAAAACATTTAACTGACATGATTGTACAGTATGTTTAAAAGACACTTACAATATTGTATCATTTGTGAATTTATGCAAGATTAAAAAAAGTATTTTAGATACACATGGATTGAGAAACTGATATTTCATTTAAACTTCATTACTAGTTTATTATGTAGCTACCAGTATTTGAAACATCTGGCAGTAGTCACAGTTGGAGACCAAATTCAAGAGTGCTTTGATGAATTTGAAGATGGCACTTTCTAACTACTAGTGCTATAGAATTCTAGCTGACAGTAACATTTTGAATGCTCAGAACCAAGGAATATCTTCCTTTATGACTTTTCAAGCATCTGAGAAACATTGTAGTTTCAATACATGAAGGCCGCAGTGCTGAATACACTTACCAGGGAGCTGCCCAGCAGGAATGTAATGGTGCATATAAACAAATATCACAGGAAAGGCAAAGTGGAAGATATTTATCTACTATGGGATACATACACCCTGAAAAACAGAGAGGAAGAGAAACCATTGCGGACTGTAAGACTCAGCATTTCAAGCAATTCTGAACCTCTTTCTCCTTTGATATCATTTTGATACAAATGATGCCCTGTGTCTTTTCTTGGATCCAGGCTTTCTGCTTTGAAAGCAGAGCAGAGAATGAGAGCTAGGAAAAGTCTGCATATGCTATTAAGACCAAAGAGCACCTAGAGGGGGGAAAAGTATCCCTTTGAAATCCTGCATACCAGATTAATGCCCACCTAGTCCTGTAGTCCACAGTATGCAAGTGGCCTGTATGGTCATTTCCATTCACTCAAGGTGGATCCTTATATTATATATAGTAAAAGTACCCTGTCTTGGGTGACAAGATTGTTTAAAAGCTGCATTCAATTAGTCAGTGCTCCACCACTGGATCACTTAGCATTGGATTTACGGTTCCAGGGCTGTACAGCATAATACTGGCACTAGCTCTCTCCACGTTACATGGTTCCAGAATGCAACATCCTAGCAGCCTTTGGTTTTATGGATACAACAAAGCTGGTATAAACTCACACAAGGTTTTTTTTCATAGAATGAGGCTAGGTAGGGGTGCGTACAGCTCAATTGCTTTGTCCCATTTGAAGCTGAAGCTGCAGTGAAATTTGGCTAGGGTATGCTGGGTTTAATTTCTTTGAAACTCATAATCTCTGCCCTTGTTTAGGCTCATGATGCTATAGAGTACTTGAATATCGTCCAAGGTCTTTCCAGATCACTGTTTTATAGCACAATAAATGTGCAATTATTGCTCGTTTGTTGCATCTAAACATTTTATTGCTGGAAAAATGGGATTCTTCCTCCAAGTAGATCATCCGCTGCTCTTGCAATTTGACTTGCATATGATCTACATTTCTATAATGCCTTTGGCACTATTTTTAAGTTAATGTCTGGGACTATATGCTATAAAAGATTTTCATTTCCTTACACTGGAGAAGCTATCTGAATATCAGAACCCTTTGTTCAGTTCCGCCAAGGGTTCCATCCACTCCAAACAGTTTCAAGACAGATACGACTAAGCAACACTTTTGCATTTAAAGAACAAGATAACAATTAAATGTCAATTACTAATGTCTCTTTTAACCTAGAAAGAGATATAAACAAAATGATTTGTTCTGTAGACTTGGTTAAAAATACAGATAAGCGCAGAGTTATCTTCACAGGGGACAAACCTACCCCAAAGATTTTTTAAAAAGTAGCATTATTAGAAGTGACATTGATTCGAATGTTCAGTCTTTAGTGCAATAGCGTGATTGATATAAAAAGTTAACCTTTGAACACAAGATATGAATGGAATCCAAATATGCTATGCAATTAACATGGGGGCAGAAAATTGCTTCTGAGCCTCTCCTTCACATAAATACTGAACAGAAACATGTAAACTAAATGTCTATCTTATCATTGTGGCATATTTAATGAGCCTTTAGGTAGTCTGCAATGGAACAGTCCTGCTCCCCTCTGACACTAGCCTGGGGTGGTTAGGTCATGTTGGGTGGAGCTTGCTTTCTCAAGTTCTGGACCTGAAGGTGTGTTAGTACAGCTTGCTGCTAGTCGATTGTGTTCCTCTGAGCTGTTCTCAGTAAAATGCTGATACCTGTCTCTGCTGAGTGCTGACCTGAGGGCAGGGCCTATTGGAGCTTGAGAGCCTGCATAAGCAGGGGGGAGTTGAGGAGAAGTGGGAGGACAGTGGAGTTCTGGGGCTTCTTCTGCAGCAGGAGTGGACTGTGGAACTTACTTCTGAGTCAAGTGACCAAGGTACTCTAATGTACCCTTAAATTATATTTATCCATTGTAGGATATTTCTTAATATTCTTTTTCCATTTTTATGCATTTGTTTTAAACCATTACAACCTGCTCCAAGAGTTTGGAATAAAATGAGCTGGCTCTTTAAATGAAGCACAATCTGTTTCAATGCAGGAATAAGTGGCAGGAGAAGAAAAAATGCTAATAAAGAAATTTAAAGTTCATGTTTCTGTTGTATCATCTTAGTGAGGCGTGGCTACAGAGAGTGTCATGAAGAGCTCCTACACTTCAAATTGTATCACTAACAGTCCAATCCTATCAGGGTTTATGCTGGCTGATCTCGTGATCGACCACTGTAAGTCCTGGACCGGTGGCGTGAAAGTCGCTGCTGTCGTGCACACTAGGGCCGCTCGCACAAATGGCCAGAGGCCCCATGTGCAAGAGCGGCTCCTGTGATGACCCACTGGAGCAGGGGTTGGCAGTGGGGGCGGTTCAGAGGAGATCTTGAGTAGTTCAGAGTGGAGAGTGAGCTGAGCATGGGGCAGTTCAGGGGCAGGAGGGGGAGGATCTCACACAGGGTGCACACACCAAGATCCTATCCCCCATTTAACACCCTGAAGTGCTCTTGGTCTCCTCCTCTTACGCTAGCTAAATAGTCCAGCTTTCGGAGGCATCTGGTGGAGCCACTGTGAGATACAGGAGGCTGGGCCTTTGGCCTGATCCAGCAATGCTCTTCTTATGTTCTTATGCTCAAGGAAACCCATTGGTGACCAGGCAGCCTATGGGGAGGTAAGTAAAGAAACCCTTTACTTACCTCTCCTGGGTCATCTGGTTATCCGTCCCCCCCCCCATTGCATATATTCCATCAGGCAGGGGGTAGGATTGGGCTCTACGACACTGTGAATGAGTACTTCACCCCTGGAACCCACAAGCAAAGAGAAAACACTATAATGATGTGATTGTGATACCTTCACACAGATTGGCTAAGCTGATGTGATGGTATTGAACCTTCTGAAGATTCAAAGTACTCAGGGAACAAAGGTAGGAGAAAAGAAAATTGTTGGTTTGATTGCAATTAAAACAATGCAGAACAAGAGAAAAATGTAATGATGTGTGGAGCAGACTAAGGACTGGAAAAATCTGGGTAGGTGGGGGAGTTAAGGGGAAGAGGCAAAGTTGTTAAAATAAAGATACAGAGCAAGGCAACGCACTGAGTGACAAACTTAAGGGAAAAATAATAAATGAGAGTTGAGGGAAAGGATATTGATTTGAGGAAGAAAGATGAACTTCTGAGTAAAAGATTCCTCTATTTTGAGGAAGATTTGAGGAAATTGATTTGAACTAACCAGCTAATTTATTGGTTGCAGATTTTGACTCTAAATGTATGTGCCTGTTAAAGGAAAGACTCTAGCCTTGTGGCAACACTCACTATATGCAAGGCTGGCCCAAAGGTGAGGCAAGGTGAGGTGGTCTGCCGGTAGCATTCTGAAGGTGGCATTCTGTGCTCATTGGCCACCTTCTTTGCAGCCACCTCTGCCAGCCCACATATGTCCCTTAACTGTTCTTCTTGGCTCTGCTGCTTTATGGTTTGAAAAAGAGCAGCATAACAGGATGGAACAAGGAAGTTGGAAGAGCACTGCCCTACTTCCACTTCTTCCCAACTTCCTTGTTCCATACCATTCTGTCATGCTATTTCAGAAGAGCACAACAGCCAGGAGGAGGAAGCAAGTAAGCTGGAGGAGGGAAGTGGTGGTGGTAGCGGCAAAGATAGCACTTCTGAATTGGGCAGATGAGCATTGCTGGTTCCACTGCCATCTCCTTCTCCTCTATGTGTGAGGAGGAGAGAGATCATAATGGCCCTCTTAGCCGCCATGCCAAGGAAAGCTGAGCAAGGGTATCACCCTTGCTTGGCAGTTTTCGGTTGCTCCAAATTGCTTCTTCATGTTGAGAACACAAAGAAGCGACTTGGAGCAGCTGAAGAGGACCATGCAGCAACTGGGTTGTGTGGCGGCCATGGTGTCACCCCTAAAATTGGTGTCACCCGATGCTGCTCAATGTTCAAACTGAAGCAAATGTGAGCACTGAGAGATCTGCCTGCCTGAAATTCAGGCCAGTAATATATCCTCAGCAAAATCTGCCATGCTACACATGGAATCCTGACCCCATTAAGGCAATGGCAAAATTTCCATTGATTTCAGTGGGGTGCGATGTTCACCTTATGACCATGGTAATTATCTATACACATCTAGGAATAAACCAAAGTATATGTAGACTTACATTATCTAACTAGTTTTCAAAATTACTCCACTTCATGCGGACATCACATTTCATCTGCTAATTATACATGACAGTGTTGAATGCGATAACTACTGCCCAAATATACTGCTGTCTGCTAACGTCTACTTTTGGCAAGGCTCTGTGACAGAAGCGATAGCATTAGCCCAGCTTGGTTTTTATGGAGAAAGCAAGGGAAGCTTTCACACAGATAAATTCACTTCCTCTCACAAGAGATAAGCAAAGAGAGACCACTGATGAGAATTACTGGACAAGCTGCATGAAGTTTCTTGGATTAACAGTTACATATTAATTATTACATATGTACAAATATTACATACATATGTACATGTTAGTTACATATTAACTATTCGCTTATTAAAATATTTATACACTGCTTTTCTGTGGAAAAATGTTCAAGGCAGCTTACAAAAACAAGAGTAACAAAACAGAATAAAGAACACAATGACCACAGCATTTTTTGGTATTATTCTTATTAGCCACATTTAACAGCCCAATCCATTGTAGGGATGTGCTGCATTTTATAACAGTAGGACACAGTGTTGCTGTTGTTAATGGCTATACAGCAGCGCACACAGGGTGCCACTAGCAGCCATTTTGAGTTCACTGCTGCAAACAGCAGTGGTGCTGGAGGCCCACTGCTGGCTACTTCTAGCAGCAAAGGTAAGCCAGTGATGAGGGCAGGAGGTGGGTGGAACGGGGCGGGGAGGGGGAGGAATAGGGGAGTTTCTGGATAGGGAGGCACAGGCGGGAGGCGGAATGGGGGGTGGATCCCAGTGGCACCGACGTGTGCTGGATCCTAACCCTGTTCCATCTCCTCTTCCCTCTCCTTTACTCTCCTTAGCTGGATGGGAGAAGCCTCTGAGGGAAAGAGCCAGGCCCTGAGTGGTCTTTAAAATGTCCTGCTTCCCAGACCAGTAAGGAAATGAAAAGTTAAGACCAGCACTTTGAATTAGGCCCAGAAGCAAACTGGTAAACAACGTAACGGAAGCTACACTGGAGTGATATGATCAGAATGACTTGTCTGATGAGGAATCCACAGAGACGAAGCTATGCCCCCATGTGGGGGGGGGCGCCGACGTGACGCCCCCACGTGATGCCACAAGCCACGCCCCCTGGAGCCAAAATAGCAGGCATTTCAGAGCCAAATGGCTCCAGGGCGGGCTGGAGGGCCCAGCACAAAAACGGACCGGCCGGCTCCAAGATGCATTCCGGAGGCAGGTACGCTCCCCCGCCGCCTTGGGGCCCATGCCCCCCCGCCCCCATCCCGACGACGCTTCTGGGAATCCATTAGCACCTGTCATGTGAGGCTTGGCCACCATCCCAGATCAATAGGGAATGTGCCCTAGAAGACATTCAAATTCCCCTGCAAGTCTAGATTGAATCGGTAGTGTTGGGCCAACTGTATTCTAGGGACACTGGTCCATCATGGTTGATATTTTCATTGAACGGCAGTGGAAAACCACTGCACCAGGGTCACTTTGAGTATGCTTTCTGGTGGTTCCTATGCAGGCAGCTTGCAAGGCCAACCCTGCATAGCTTTAGCTGTGCAAGTGCATCATGCACCCTCAGACCATGCTTTGGGTTTGTTGATTCTGTGCTTGTTTTCCTCATGATTGGAGGGAGGCAGCGGAGGTGCAAAGAGAAAGAACCCCCCCCCCCCCGATAGTCAGGGGAAGCTGATAAGAGCATTCTCCCATGAGTTCCAGGATGAGGACGGTCATCCCTGCTGTCCAGCCCTTGGCGGCTTAATGTAGACATTGCCTGCTGCCTATTGAGACTTCAAAAATGATGTAGCATTGACAGGACTGATTTAAGCTGTGCTATTTCCTTCCATACACATTCCTGAGATAGTTAATACCAAGGGTTTGGTGTCATTTGTACCAACTCAGAGTTTTATCAATCCAGCACTTTCGGCATGGTTCAGACAGGCAGTTCAGGTAAATGAACCAAAAGAGAGTGATGTGTGTCTGTATACAATGCTCTTTTCTATTGCTCTGTATTCCTCCCCACTGACCTCGTTTCCTTCGTTTATTGACAACAGTCGCTAGGATGGAAGAAAGTTCAATCAATACTCCTCTATAAAAGAGAAAGCAGACAAAAGATGAAACCTAAGGGTAGGAGCACTTTTATTCTATTATATTTTTTCATACTTGTTGAATAAGATGAAGATGTTACATAATTTTAACACACTGGCAGCGCAATCCTGACTAAGGATCCGGCCAGCAGCCCAGGGCCACCAGCCAGATCCTGTGCACAGGCTGCCTGACGTGCACCGGGCAGGAGGTCTACTCGGGGAAGGGGACACTCGTCCCCTTCCCCAAGTGTAAACCCGGGCCGGCCCTATCAGCCTCCTCGGATTTCCACCAGCTATGAGGAGGCCATGTAACAGCGTAGCTGGCCTGACGGGGACAGGGATATGGCCGACGCCATCCCCGCACCCTCCCAGGCCGGCTAGGCCAATGGCCCCCTCCCTCTTGGGCTGGACCGCCCGCCCACACGGCCAGCGGCGGAGGACTCACCTTCTGCTGCTAGCCGCATGGAGATCCGGCACCGGAGTGAGGGAGGCTGGCCTTATGCCGGCCTCCAGAGTCGTCGTGAACGTACTTTTTGGCACGTTCGCAATGTCTTCCGGCGACGGAATGCTTGTTCCGTCACCAGATTGTTCCGGTGGATTGCGCCCGAAATCCAGTAATTGAAATTACCCACAACTGCACAATAGCTCCTCCCTGCTTAGAAAACCAAAAAACACCTCTTGGTGATGCAGGGGATCACTGATCATTTTGGTTATTTGTTAAAAATAGGACTTCACAGAGCAGTAAAGTCAGCTGAAGTGTTCATCCTGTGCAATTCCATTTTTGCAAAGCCATAGACAGGAGGCTTTATGTTTCTGGTGAACCAAACTTTACACTGGATGGGGAGCAATTACCCTTCTTGGATCCACAGATCCTGCCATAGAAGGAGAAGAGCCTTCCACTTGCATGAGGAGTTGCCATTCCTCCTCCTGCTGTCTGGACACCTCAAAAGCTGCTCCGGAAGGTCTCCCCCATCCTCTGGAGTCATTTTTCAAGAAAATGGGAGGCTGCAGATGGGAGGAAGAATCAAATGGAAGCGTGCCTTCCATTCACACAGCACAATCTTCTTTGGGTGTGAGTCATTTATCTTGTGACAGCAGATGCAGCCTCCTCACTCAAGGTGTGGCTACTGCAGTGCTTTCAAGCTTGTAATATTGAGGTCCAGAAGAATCACTGGCAGAAATGGGAGAAAAATGGCACCAGGAATCCATTCGGGTCCATATATCTCCAGGGGTGTTCCTAATCGGTCCCTCACTCCTACAGGAACTGCAATAAGCCTAAACCATACCAGGGAGTGATTTGTCCATGACAATGGAGTGATATCACACTGTAATCCTATACTGTATATGTTTACTCAGAAGGAAGTCCCATTATGTTCAGTGGGACTTGCTCATAGGGAAGTATGCCTAGTGTTGCAGTCTTACAACACAATTCTATCCAGGGCCTACGGCAGTGGATCTCACACTCAGCTGCTATAAGTCTCAGTGTGTTGTTGCAAACGCTGCACTGCTGTCACACACTTTGGGGGTGTTGACACAATGTCCAGAGGCTTCACATGCTTGCCACTGGCTCACTCACCCTGCACCACAGCAAGTAAGGTGGCGGTGGGGGCGATTTGGGGGTGGGAGGGGGAGAATCTCAGTGGCAGCTGCCAAGATCCTATCCTCCTTTTTCCAGCCCAACATGCATCCTGAGGCTCCTTAGACTTACACCAGCTAAATACACTAAATAGCTGGTGTAGGTCCGAGGAGAGCCATTGGCAGTCAGGTGGCTTACAGGTAGGGAAGTAATTTTTTTTACTTACCTCTACCAGGCCATCTGGTTGTCTTCCCACCACAGCATGTGCTCTATTGACAGCGCTGCATGCTATGGGTTGGTGGGGGATAGGATGGTGGGGAATTGGGCTACCCATCTGCTCCACTAACAGATCACTGCTAAATCGCCTAGAGCAATGGTCCCCAATAGCTCCCCCACTGTGACTTACTTTGTTCTCTCACGCTGGGCTCAGGACACACACCCTCAGCCTCCACTGGCCTCAGAATGCCTCTGGAAGCAACCGGAAGTCACTTCCACGAAATTGGAAGTAAACTGGAAGTGACTTCCAATCGCTGCCAGGCCCGCAGAGGCCCAGGGAGTGCCTCCCAGGCCTTGCGTGTTCTGGGAGCAGCCTCCAATTGCATCCAGAGGGCTCCAATTTGGAGCCAACCCGACACAATGGTGAGTGGGCAGGCCCAACTCCGCAACCCACGGCACACTGAGTCGCAACCCACCAAGTGGGTCGTGACCCACAGAAGCACCGGCCTAGAGGATAAAGACCAAGTTTAGAGTATGCCCATCCTGATGGGTGGGAGCAAGTATTGTTTGGTGCAGGCTCATAGTTGTCATGGTGGCTATAAAATCTTGACCCACACCAGTGCTGGAGGCCTTGGCATGTGAACTGAAGTCACCCATCACCAAGAATATTGTTATGGTCTGTATTGCTACAGGCAATCATTCCTTGTAATTGAAAAATATTTAGTAAGAGAGTGAGTACTTCTGAGCTAAGGAGTGAGAAATGCAACTTCTTGAAGCTAGAGGGCATAGGAGATATAGAAGTATGAGTGCAGCATTTAGTTTAAAAAGATGAGATGGCTATTTACAGTCATTTTCCTGAACTTATGCAAGACGTGATTCATGCTGTAACACAATAGTATACTGTTCAGACTGATTGTATCCCTTTGCAGAAGAGCAGGCACTGAAACACTTTCTGGAATTTCAATTAGCTTTCTATATGCAGGAAGATAAATATTAATAATAATATCAACCAGTGCTTTGCTGCATTTGAATTGAAATACAGATTCTAAAGTAACAGTAGAGGCTCACAGTAATTATACCAGGTTGAGTGGGGTATATTGAGGAAGGAGCATGGCTGGCCCATCCACGAGGCCACCTTATGTGGGTTGCATCAGTGGCAGATTGCGAGGGGCCCAAGGGGCTGGAAGATTCAAGGTGCCTTTCACTTTGAGTCTGCCGCTGCCGCCACCTCCCTCCAATCTGTCACTGATGCAAGCTGCAATGATCTGCTTGCAGCTCACTGGGCAGGAAGGAAATAATTTCCCTCCTTATCATGTTCCTTGTGCACTGTTGTCAAACCTGGAAGTGTGGAACTCAGTGGTGTACCTAGCACCACTGGTACCCGGGGCGGACTGCTCCCGCCACCTCGCCCTGGACTGCTGGAAGCCATGAGTAGACCTGGCCTCCACTTTGAGATCCCCAGTGGAACCCAGGTCTACCTGGCATTCAAAGTTGCAGGTAGACCTGGTCTCCACCTTGAGTTTTTCACCAGGGAGGCCTGGTTTACCCAGCATTTGAAGCAGCAGGAAGACCTGGCCTGTACTTTGAGATTCTTCTCCCCCACCCCCACAGTGGAGACCAATTCTACCCAGCATTTAAATACCCACACCCAGCCGGGATGCCTCTGCTCCTGAGCATGTTGCGGCTGGAAGGGGTGGGGCCAGATGGGGGCAGCAGTACTGGGTTGCTAGGAGGATCAATTTTATTTACAGGCGACGTGGGCACCTCTTATCACTAGCACCTCAAAGCATCAATGAGGTGCTATGATTTTCGTTCTAGCCCGTGACACGAGAATGCAACAGGCACGTGATGCTGGCACCCCCTTATGGCTGCCATCCGGGGTGGGCTGCCCCCTGCTCCCCTTGGTACATTGCTGGTGGAACTTCCAGTTTTATTTACAGGGACAGTGTGAGCGCCCCACACTCCCAGGTTTTATAGCACGCAAATACAGTACTGTACTCTGGTATCACACACAAACATATGAATATACTAATGGATTTGTGTGTAGAAACTGAAGAGGAAACTAGAGGATTTTTTTTCCTAGTGAGAAAGTAATAAAGTTTACAGGGCAACAACTCTCTTCTATTAACTAAAGGCCTGATTCACACACACATTAACATTGTGATCAATACAATACAAATATTTACATAGATTTCAACAATTTTTCTAAAATGTGATTGGATTGTATAATTATAAGATCATTCAACTGAAATAAACTAGATGACACTTGGAAGCGTTCTAGAAAAAAGTTGAGTGTTAATCTTAGAAGCACTTTCTTGTTTACATTTCTCTTATTTGCAACAATGAGATGATTTCAAAGTACTTGCTTATGTGAGAAGAAAAAGGGGTGAAGGACAGAAGCTATCAGGTGCATTAATGTACAGTGTTGATAATAAATAATACCAGACTAAAGAGTGTATAATTTTAGTGAATAATTCATCAGCTTCTAAATTATGCCATAATGGCTATGAAATAAATTCTGCTGAATACATTTGGTGGCAATAGCAATGTAATGCAAAATATTTTTCTTACATTATATTCCGGTAATCTGCACTTTTTCTGAAGCACACTTATATGTAGTGATGATTTAACTGTACGCCTGCAGGCAGGGCTTGCCTTTCATCTTATTTATTGAACAGTGCATGTTTAAAATGCACTTTAGAAATATATATTAATAATAATAATAATAATAATAATAATAATAATAATAATAATAATATGGTAGATCTGAGTAATAAAGACACCATTGATGGCTCTGTCCTTTGTCCATCTTAACATCTTCAACGATACTGGAGTTGTGAAGAACTGATCTAGCATGTGCTCCTGATCTGTGATGCTGATAATGTCGCCTTTTCCTTTCATTTTCTTATGTTTATGCTCAGGGCCAACCCGGCCATGAAGTGGACGGAAGCAACTGCTTTAAGCCGTGGGCTAGAGCAGATGGTGAACTGATGAGGGTTGCCCTCCACTCCATGTCTTCCTGCTGCCCACCCAGCTGCTTCACCATGCACAAGGTTCTTGAGCAGGTGGAGGATCAGCAAAGTGGCCGCTCACATCTCCCTCAGGTGCCACTGCCACAAACAATTGCAGCAGTAGTACTGGAGAATAAAGTGGCAGGGGATTGTTGTCCAAGACAGCCCTAGCATCCTTCATTTGCATGCTGATTCCTATTGGCTGAGAGTTCCGAAGCCCTAGCATCCTTCATTTGCATGCTGTTTTCTATTGGTTGAGAGTTCCGAAGCCCTAGCACCCTTCATTTGCATGCTGATTCCTATTGGTTGAGAGTTCCGAAGCCCTAGCATCCTTCATTTGCATGCTGATTCCTATTGGTTGAGAGTTCCGAAGCCCTAGCATCCTTCATTTGCATGCTGATTCCTATTGGTTGAGAGTTCCGAAGCCCTAGAATCCTTCATTTGCATGCCTTACCAGGGTGAAGACTGTAGCTGTGCCTATTTGCACAGAGGGAGATAGGTTCGGAACTTTCGACTCAACTGCCAGAGGAAGGGTATAAAAGGGCACAGACCCAACTGCTTGGGTCCACTCTCTTTTCCTGCTGCAAAGTTAGGGTGTTGCTGCTGGCTGGGTATTAGCCAAATTGGGAGGTGGTTGTTTTGGTGGGCTTCGCTGCGAAGATTGTTTGTTTCGCAATATTGGTAACCCAGTGGGGTGGAGACTGAGCCAGTAGGCATTGTGTGTTTGGCAGGGTAGGAGTTACTTATCTGGTGTATGTTTATCATATACTGTACTACTTACCTCCTTTTCCTAATACCTTTAGTCAATAAATTAATTGTGTTAACTAGCTACCTCTGTGAGTTGTTAGGTTGTGACCTCACAGGGCCCTGAGGGGAATCTCGCTCCTGGGTGTTATTTGGGGCGATTTTTCCAACAGGATTACAGTAATCCAGAAGCAATCCGAACAGGATTGCTTCACCATCCCTGCCCCAGTTCCTTTGCCCAGGATGGAAAGGAGGCGGCAAAGGTATAGGCTGAATGTACCAGATTGCCTTTGGTTTGAAGAAGGCACTGGATGGGAACAAACAAAGCAGTGGTAAAGGTAAAAGGGGAGGGATTGGGGGAGGTCCCAGGATTGCTGCTGCTCTGGGGGAGGGCAGGAGGTGTGTCAGGAGGCTCCAGATGCTATCCCACACCTTCCAACATGCCCCCTTTCTCTCCTTGGACAGTGAAAGAGCTGGCGCAGCCGCGCAGGTCTGAGGAGAACCATTGGCATGTGGGAGGCTTATGGGGAGGAAAGCGAAAAATATTTTACCTTACCTCTCCCAAGTGTGTGTGGGGTCCACTCCCCACAGGATGCAGCACAAGCCTTTTTGGCGCAGTTGCATTGGTGGTGGTGGGAGGATAGGATTTGACTGTGAGGGTAGCTACAAAATTAAGCTGCACAAAATGAAATAATGGAAAAATGAAGCCATCCAGTGGCGTCGCTGGAGGTGGGGTGGAACGCTAAGTTCCATAACAGAGAGTCAGTGCAGTGCGGAACTAAGTGTTCTGCCCCACCTCCAGCGATGCCGCTGAAGCCACCACCTTGAACACCAAGTTCTCATTTCAAAGTGGAAAATCTAAAGTTGACCAAATGTAAAAAAACCTGTGTCACTAATGGCCCAATCCTATGGGGTATGGGTGCTGGTGCTGCGGCCGTAAGGCACATTTCAGTACCCGTCCCAGAGAGGAGGCGGCACCGGCAGGAAGGCCTGTGTTGTCCTGCCGTTGCCGTATCCAGGTCCCACGTGCACTTGAGTAGGTAAGGCTGCTCCGAGTGGCGTGGGGGTGTGGGGAGGGCGGGGAGTCGACGTAATGGGGCAGAGAGGGCAGGGAGGATAGGATTGGGCTGCCCATGAGAGAACTAACTATTTTGAAAGTTGGTAAGCAGGCTTTTGTAGACATATAAATATCATAGGCCACTAGTAAAATAAGTTATATGAGCTCAAGGGGGCTTTTTTTAATCAGCAGTGCCACATTGTGTGTGTGTGTGTGTGTGTGTGTGTGTGTGTGTGTGTGTGTGTGTGTGTGTGTGTGTGTGTGTGTGTGTGTGTGTGTGAAGATATTTTCAAATGGAGAGGACATTCAAGGCACATGGGCCTGCTTTTTAAAGGAGAAAAAAAGTCAGCAATTCAGCTGCAAGCCTCTTGTATGAACCTAAGCAGCAATTTGGATCCTGACCATCATTTAAATCAGAACGTATTTCGGCTATCCCCCACTGCTCCAGCAGATATAGCAATTGTCAGAATGTCTCTTTGATTTGCACATCAGTTTCATGTGGGAGGTTGTTTTTAGGAGGGGTTTTTTTTGACAAAAATAGGGTGGACAATCTTTTTATCAAGGTTTGTTCCTATGCCTTTGTCTCTATGCCTTGAAAAATCTCACCTACTGATTTGTGCAGGTTAAGCTACTGTTGAAGCCATGGGAGTAGGCTAAGTCTTTTTGTTTTTTTCTGGTCACTTGGCATTCCTAGACAAAAGTAATTTTTGAACGAGTTGCCCCAAGGGCTTAGAAACAATATGAAATTGTTCCTTCGAGAATGCTGTTAAAATGACCCTATTCACAAACTAAGGAGATAATTAAACCTTTCCTCACCACGATACATGCCTCATGCCCCCAGAGTTATCCCCAGAATAATTACAGTGCTTGAGAAGTGAAGAGTTCATTATTTCTTCAAGCAGGATGGACCCTGGAACTAATATTCTGTACAACGTTCAGACTGAAGCATGCCTAGATTTATGAAAAGGCCCTGGAGGCATCATCAGCGTCTCAGGCAAGTAAATACTAGCGTGATCACAAGCAACAATGTCTTCTTTTTACAAGTCAGAGGAAGGAGTCTGAAAAAAAAGCCCAGTTCTGTTATAGCTACATCCAGTTCCTCTCCAATTATTGCAGTAGAACACTTCAAACTGTAGAATAGGTATTGTTAGAGTTGGAGGAAAATGAACAGTAGAATCCCTGTTAGTAGGATGTACTTGGGGGCGTGAAGCTTGTCTCAATGGAGCTCACGAACCAGAGTGAAATAAAGTGCAGAAGTACAGTTGCACCTTCAGTTAGGAGGGTTCTGATAAGGGAGGCATAGGCAGGGGAGATTTCAATCCACTATACAAGCTGTAATTCTCGAGTAGGGTTATTGTCTCTCTTGGGGAGAGAGAGAGAGAAAATCCATGTGAACACATGGCAATCATGTCACATTTCCTATCAATGATAATTGGAGGGCAAGCTCAGAATGGCTAGGTAGGCAGAAGTCAAATCAGTTGTGGTGAAGACACCATGCAGATCCCAAGGGATGCCTATAGCCTGGCTGCCTGCAGTGACCAGTGTGGTTCCAGCTGCTGCTTGGCGAGGTTGCTGACTTACTCCTTCTTGTCAGGTCCCTGTGGCTTTGCAAGCTTCATGGTAGTGAACCAGCTGGTGCAACCAGACCTCACTGGTACCAGTTACTTGGCTGTCTGTTTGATAACTTGCAGTGGCACAACAACCCTGCTGGGAGGAGGTGGCTGGCAATCCCACTTGGGTGTTTGTCTGTAGCTGCTGCTCTGTCGTGATACAGTTCAATAAAACTGTATTTGGCTGGATCACATTTGTCTCTTTTTTTAATGTCCTTTATTAGTGAATAATAAAACAATAATACAATTGCTAAACAAAATATCAAATGTAGAAAGAAAAAAAAAGGAAAAAAAGAAATATATATCTATAGACATATAACACTGGTCTACACAATTTTTTTTTCTTTTGGCCTGGACTTTTGCAGCTGTTTTAGACTAACTTCAGGGTGCTGATTCCAAATCTAATCTCAGATTTGCTCTATCAGATCTCATTTTTATGCTATCGGCGTACCCCATTTTCATTGATTTTACCCGAAATTAACTCTTTGTCACTTATGATTTCAAGTTGTTGCGAGTCAGTGACTGCTTTAGTGTTAAAATATGGTGCTGTATTTTTAGGTTAGTGTGTTTATAATATCATTTTATGTAGATATTCACATTTATTTAATATTTTCCTTCTGCAGGGTGTGATCTAACAATGGCTACAACAAGGGTTCTCAACCTGTGGTACGGGTACCCCTAGGGGTATGTGGACCTCTTGCTGGGGGGTACGCCAAGCCCTACCCCTTATTTGCCCCATCAGCAGCTAATTAAGTGTTAATTAACATGGATTTTAAATTGTAATTATTTTCGGAGCCCTTCTGTCTCTCTGATTTTGGTTTTGGGCTTATTTTTCTACTTTGGAAAATGTACTTTGGTGGGGTGGGGGAGGGAGGAGCTGATTTTGGGAAGTGTGACTTGGAGAATAAAACAGATCCTTGCGTCTGTCTGTCTGTCTGTCTGTCTGTCTGTCTGTCTGTCTGTCTCTCTCTCTCTCTCTCTCACACACACACACACAGTTAAATAAGACATTTTTTCACATTTAAAATTGTTTTAGTACTTTTTACTTAATGATTCATTACCTAATTAATTGATTAATCCAATTAATTAGCAGTTAATTAGCAGGGGGTACTTCAGAAAATTGGACTGTGATAAGGGGGTACCTGGGCCACCAAAGGTTGAGAACCCCTGGGCTACAACATCCGAAAGAAGGAAATGCAGTAATGACCCAGATATCTTCTGCTACATCTGTGCACTTTGCAGGATTAAAGACGCAACATCAATACCTTTGTCAAGAAGGTTTATCTTGCCTACTTTAAAGTATGACATCAAAGATATGATGAGCATAAGTTTGCTGTTTTTCATTGATTTTATCAAATGCAGTATTTGATATCTCAAAAACCTGATGTGATAGACAAAAACTGATGCCAGATTTGGAATCAGCGCCCCAAAATTACCTTAAAACTATGCCAGAAAAAGTGTGTTGACCAGTGTAATCAGTACAGTAAACGTACAATTAAACATAACCATATATAAAAATGGATATTAGTAAAGAATCTATACACAAATTTCCAAATATCCAAAACCTTATCCATATGCAATTGTCTTCTGTAAGCCATAGATTCAAATATTGACAGAGTTAAAAGCTCCTTAGTCTACTGAAAGATAGTAGGAGAACACTTGTCTTTCCAATATTTCTGTATGAGTCTTTTAGCTATGGTAAGGGCATAAAGAGTCCATTTCCATGGTCCTTCAGATAGCTTCCATACAATAGGCAGATAATTCAAGAGAATACTCATATACACAAACGATTGTTTGTTGTATGGTTAAACCTGGTTAACTTGCTGTCTGTTAGTAGATAGGGATCCCTTTTTCCTCTGGGGGGACTCTAGGGGGACTCTGAGGGACTCTGGGGGGGCTCTGCTCTCAGGGTCTGCAGCATTCTCACTCTGTGACTTCTTGGGCTCCATGGGGGGGGGGCGCTGCTCAGTGATCATGACCCCCTGTTCTCTGCTGTCATGACTCATGATATATGGTAGACAGTGGCAAGGGTGGGCAGCATACTGACAACTACGCCAGCAGGTGCCAGTAATGCAGCAAAAAAGCATGGGTTTGTGTGTATTTTGCCAGGACAGTGTTGGTTTGCCATTGTTGGTTGGCATATGACGTTGTGCCGGTGTTGGTGTGCCATCAACGTGGTGTTGCCAGGACAGGCTTAGGACAGACTTCGGAATGTGATGGATGTTGCGCTGGCATCCATGTGCCATTGGCATGGCTTCCATGCACAATCAGTGCAGTGTCTGATTAGGATTGCGCCTTAGTACTCCCCCTCTTTTTAAGAAAACCTCATGCACTTCTCTGGCAGCATAATTCCTTATTATCTGTAAGGGAAAAAAGGTGGAAATTCCAGTAGCAAGAGAAAAGGAGGAAGCGGTAGAGAGCGACACATTGAGGTGAGGAAGGGAGAGAAAGAAGTTGAGAGAAATCCTTGATGTGATGGTATCAGTTCTGTTGAATGACTTTGGCTGTGGATGAATGGAAACCCTCTGCTTTCTCTCCTAGAGTTACTGTTTCTTTAAATGATCTGCTGGCACATGCTTTGATCCAGGAAAGGAACAGAAATTTGCAGGAAAAGCCAAGAGAAGGGAGGAGAAAGAAGAAGTTCAAGTGGTTACAAAAGGAATTGCAGTGGTGCTTTGTTCAGCCAAGGTAGTTGAAGAAAAACATACCTGGGCAATAGTTCTTCAGGAATATGATGTGAAAACCGGTAAGTACACCAAGCTTAAGAAAATGATGAAACGTTAAGCAACTGGGTTAGCTGTGTGATACACTTTGGTTTTGCTGGCATCTTATACTGAATTTTTCTGTTTTCTGAGAAATAGAGCAACTTCAGCCAAAACCTGTAATTTACTAGAATAACATCCTGTAGAGAGAGATAGTTTAGTTTTAAGAGAGGGTTAAGAAAAGAAAATACCGTTCAATGCATTTATATTGAGCTGTATAATTATATATATGTATAGCATTCATTTTCTTGAGACTGGGCTTTTTTACTTCTTAAAAAAAATTGGGTGTGTCCCTGTCTGTGTTTAAAGTTGGAAGCATAGAATTTCCACATGTGGTATCATTTACTTGCTTCAGAAGTAACAAAAACAAATGTATTTTTGAATATACTTCAAAAGAAATCCTCTCCCAGATAAAGCAATGGAAGTATACCTTTTGAAGGGTTGAGGATAGATACTAGTTTCTAAGAGCTCCTTTGCATGCATAGTTAGGGGGTATTTTTTCCACATGGTTTGCCATTATGTCAGGTCTCTGAACCTCAGGCAAGAAATGCTCAAGGAAATAAGAAGAGAGTTGGAACAAAAACAGAATTGGGGGTGAAAAACTCTGCTGATGGAAAAAAAAATAGATATATCATCTAAGGTTCCTGGAATAGGACTTTTTCTCATCCAAACTATTAACTTTTAGTGCTTTAGTTCCAATAGATAAAGTTTCCAGTTTGCGTTTTCATATGGTGAAAAATGCGGAGGTGACCCGTTGAGCTAAATCTATAAGGATATGTACAAGACTAGATAGGTAGGAGGAAGGAGAGGTAGTTGCTTCCTATAGCTTGCCGTGTAGCAAGTTGCAAACATACTTTGGGTTGGATGGCAGCATCAACTAAACTGCATTAGTGAACTTGGAGCCAGGATAGCAGGGCTGGCCCATCCATGAGGCCAACTCTGCTGGTCACCTCAGGCAGCAAAGTGGTGGGGGGAGTCCTCTGTCCACCCACCCACCTGCGATCTTTCTCCTCCTCCTCCCGCTCGCTGATTGTAAATGGAAGAGGGGGATAGAGTGGAAGAGAAGAGTGTGGTGGGCTAGACTAGAGCATCTCTCTTCTCCTCTTCCTTTAACAATTCAGGGAGTGGGAGGAGCAGAGGCTGACATATCACCAGTTAATGAGGAGCAGCATTTGGCATGCCACCTCCAGTGCCAGGAGGTCTTGGGCTGGGCCTGCAAGATAATGTGCCGTTTTGTCTAGAATCTGGCAGTGGGGTGAGGGGAGGGATTATTCAGTTCTCAGAAGTTCATTTGCTTCTTGCACGCTGAAGTGGATGCATTAACATTATATCAATAGTATTTTTTTTGTTTCTCATACATATGTGACCTTGAAGGAAGAAAAAGCAAACTTTTCTCATTGTGCCCTGGATGCAGCATGGTTGTGGGGCACTGTGGAGAAAACATGGGAGCTGCTATAAAATCATTTTTATATTGCGATATTTACCCACAAAGAGGGTAGAGTTTTCTTGTGTGCCCAGCCAACAACTGCATTCAATTATTGTGTGGGAGTCACTTGGGATTTGCTCTATGGTGGCTTTCCACTTGAAAATGAAATATGTATGTCATTCAGAGAACAGAGTCGTTCACCCACATGGGTCATCTCTGTCAGGTTCTGCTCCTATCTGTGTCAATCACCTTTGACAGTATTCTACAAGATGCTTTGCTTCTGAGCACACATGCACAACATTTAACCACATGAATGCCCTATTAAATATCCTATGTACACTTACATGAGACTAACAGCTCAATCCTGAGTAAAAATCCGCCTGCGGAGCGTGTGCTCCGCAGGCGGATGGTGCTGTAAATGCATCATAAAGCGCGCTTACAACACTCGGAGAGTAAGGCCCGCCAGCGCGCACGCCAGCAGGTCTTTCTCTGCCGCGGACTGGACCTGCTCCCACCAAAGCATGGTATGAGTTGCTCTGGTGGAAGCAGGGGCAGCCCAGACAGTGAGGGAGGGCGGTGGTTGGCCAAGTCGGCCCGGGAGGGAGCAGGGATGTTGGCCGCGATATCCCCGTCCTCATTCCTGGGCTTGGCGGCCGTTATACGACCGCCTTGGATTTCTGCCGGCTCTTGAGCTGGCGGACATCCGAGGAGGCCCATCGGGGCTTTCCAGCTCTACATCAGGGGAAGGGGATGACCGTCCCCTTCCCCCGAGGAGACCCCGGGTTGCGCCAGAGCGGCCCGGGAAGATAGGATTCTGAATCCGGCCCAACGCAGGATTGCGCTGTTACGTAAGCCCTGCCCTACTGACTTACTTTGGAGTAAAAAGGCATAGGATTATACTGTAACATTCATTAAACATGCATGCACATGTGTGCAATGTACCAGTAAGTATACAGCTCATTTTTAAATACTGTATACAATTGGCCAACGGGGGTGGGGTGGCCATGCTGTCAGAACTGGACCATGCATAGACTATGTGTAACTCTTCTCCTGCATCATTATAATGGTGAAAAGTGCCCCCTTGAAGTGGCTGTTTGCCTCGGAAGTGGTGAGTTGAGACATGCATGTGCATGCATGTCAAATGTGACTGATAAGTGTGCCAAAATGATGATGGACAAAAAAGAAGTCTGTCACAATTGCTGGGGTAATTGGACAGTCAACATTTCTGTTATTAAATTGTACTTACAGATGTGCTCTAGTATATCACATCTGGCATTTTAGCTTGGGTGTGAGCTCTCTTAATTCCATTGGTCCCTGGGAAATAAATGCATCCTAATTTTTTTCTCTTTAAATGTGCTCAGTTCCTTTTCTCTGGGCTGGTATAACCCTACCAGGGCCTTTAATTACATTTCTCCTCCTCTAACTGACCACCATAAAAATTAAAACCCTTGCCACAAATCTGTAAAAATGTTTCCACTGCAATGGGAGACAAAAATAGAATAATTCCATGTCTTCTTGGATGAATGCCTAGTTGAAACTATGCAGGGTTTGACTGACAGGAGGATGTAGTCTTTGCTGAAAACGGTGGTTTTTTTTTAAAAAAAAAAAAAACGCACTGCATTTAGCCTTTAAGAATATTCAAGCAAGTGAATGAAGAGAGGATTTACTGTACTCTGGTTAGGCTCTTATTTGTCTCTTGCTTTCCCCTGATTTCTCTGCAGTTTGTCATTCAATCACGGTATCTGCTTGGCTTCTTCGTAATCATGAAGCACACCATCATATAAGTGGGTGAGTATTAAGTTGTTTGACTTTGAGCGGAGGGGCTACTTCAGCCTCTTAAGAGTTTTTAGTGCACAGCTGGAGCAGGCAAATAACTTCACTCATAGACTTGGCAGTGAAAAGCAATTCTAGTATAGAAGGGCTGCCTGCAACTGTATCTATTTGACCATATTCAGCAAGAATGCTGTGTTAAATCAAGCCAAGCAGCAGAAGGTAGTGGAAAGCATTTTGAGTGCATATCCCCAAGGGTCTTCTACTTTACAGTTGCCCAGTAAGCCCTCAGTTAGACTCTGGTGGTAGCATAAGATGCGTGCAGAAGAAGCATAACAAAGCTAATTGGTAAATTAAGTGGAACAAAGCGGAACATTCCGTTTGTTGGTTTGCTCTGGAATGTGAAAAGCCATATAAAAGAATAATACTATGCAGTGGTGCAGCAATAGTCATTGTTTTCTAACATGCCTGTGAGACCACACAGGTCACGAGGATTTAGTAGCAATCTTTCAGGTGAAGTGTACTTTATTTTAACAGATTGGTACCCACACTTCTTTCAGAAATCCTTTTCAGAGTGATGTCCCAATTTTTATTGAGTATTGGTACAGCAAACTAACAGAGATTGTAGTAAGATTTCATCGTGATGCGCATTTCTTTCTCTACATTTGTGTTTATGATATCCCAAATGTTGAAAATCTGCTTCTCTCTGCATTTTATTTCCAGTGTAACTTTATTGACAGGAAGCATGGTGTGGCACATAGACAGCTTTAGAAACAAGTTGCTGGCAAACACGTTGTGATGTTTTGTTGTTAAATATAGTGAAAATCCTTGAGTGAGTAAAAGGATTATTATTTATTTAAAATATCGATATCCTGCCTTTTGCCATCCAGTGGAGGTGTCCACACTGGCTTATGTCAATGATTAAAGCAAATACAAAAAATACCACAATCATAATAAAAAAAGGAAATGGCACCAGTCAAAAACGAGAAATGAGCAACTGTTTATTAGTACTGATCAGTCTTATGATAGGAGAAGAAAGTACGATAGTAAGTGCAGTACGATTAATATAATAGTCATAGGAATATTAATAGGAACCAAGACTGTGCTTACTTGTATCAGTGCAATATTGCTATCACACAACATGAGCATCAACAAAAGATGCCAAAACAAAACTGCCAAAGTGCATTGCTGAAGCATCTTGGAGAAATACAGCATCTCAGACAGTGAGGTGGATCCAAAAGTGGCAGTGCTGTGCCACGCGACTGTACGGCACATTGACATGAATGAGTGCTGGCATTCATGGCCGCCCACATGGCCCTGGAGTACAAAGAGAAGGGAAGAGAGAAAAGAAAGTGAGCAAGAAGCATGTTGAACAGAAGGCCCACGCAGGAAATGCCATCATTGCAGAGAATGTCAGTTAAAAAATAAATCCCACAATCGTCGCACATTCAAACATAATCAAAGTTTAAATAAAATAGTATTTTGCTACAAGAGAGACTGGGCTCAATGCAGTGGCTTAAAAGTGAACTTGTGATGTCGCATGTAAAACTACTCTTGGGGTTAAACTAGATATGACATTTACAGCACAATCCTGGGCATGCCTACTCAGAGGTAAGCCCCATTGATCCCAATGGGACTTACTCCCAAGTAACTGTTTATAGATTGCATCCTTAACATGTCTTTATATTCCGTGTTTGGAATGTTCCATGTCTTGTTTTCAATCAAGCCACAGAAGCCACCAATCCAGATCAGGATTGAGGTGCAGGCAAAGGTGGCATTTAACCCTTTCCCTGTTCTGTTTGCTGAACACCAATTATTGTCTCTAAAGTTGCTACTTGCCCTGGCTGTTTGCAAATACAGTGTACTGGCCATCTGTATCATATTAGCAATTTCTAATCCAGTGTGTGGATTATGAGACAGACTGGGCAGGCGACACTCTGTGACACTGTGAAAACTTATTTAGGGTTTCAGATCCCTTTGTTTGTTGTCTGAGTTCCTGGGAAAAGTGGGAAAGACTGTACAAGCATAAGCAGAATGGCTGTACTCTCCCTAGAGAACTGATTCTGGTTATCTTCTCTCCCAGAAAACCCCCCAGAACTGAATGTGCTTCTCTTTCCAGAAGTAAGATGATAAGAGCATCAGCAATAAGGGGTCCCATCTTATAACCAGGGAACAAAGTGACTAAAGTAGTAGTGGGATGTGCTTCCCAAAATGGCTGTTTTATGATCTCACACTCATGTGTCTGCATTTCCAGTACTGTACAATGTTTAATGTATCAATACTTGTTGTCACTAAGTACATTTCCAATCCCAATCCCATGCCGATGCAGCGGTGTTGGCACGGGCTACGCTGCATCTTGCGGGGGTAGCAGGCAGAAAGTCTCCTTGGGGTAAAGGGACATTTGTCCCCTTGCCCCATGGAAAGCCCCAGCTGCTGCTATGGGTCAACTTGGACCTACACCAGCAATATCACTGGTGCAAGTTCGAGTTGATCCGTGTTTACGGATCAAACATGGGGGATTAGGTTGATCCGTGTTGATTCGAGTTGATCTGTGTTTACGGATCGGAAGGGGGATAGGATACAGCATATGTCAGCACCACCCAATCTGCCCACCCCGTCCCTGTTGCTGCCTTTCCCCTGCCCCGTACAACAGGGCAGCAGAGAGGACCTGCCAACGAAGGTAAGGTGCCGGGGAAGGCGGGACAGGGTGGGGGTGGAACGAGGCAGTGAATGGGGAGGGCAGATCAGGTTTAGGAAGGGGGCTGGTTTAGTGGTGCTTACTGCTTAATATACTTAACCCCTCCTCCCCATTATATTAGAGGTGTGTATTGTGTAGCCTTAATATTGCAATTTCAGTTTATAACTTTTTTGCATTTTCCAATCAATTAAAAACAAGTAGTACTAACTCGCTTGCTTCACTACAAAATTCAGATGCTGAAATTAATACATCTGAGCCCTGCATATTTGCCACTGTGTAAACAATGCTAGCTCATGTTTGCATTCATTCAAAGTGAGAATGTAATTTGATTTGTTACTAGACAGCTCAAATTTTTTAAAGAGGAAACAATTACTATATTGTTCTGGAGTGTCTAGAAGATAGGTTATAAAATAATAGCAATGAATCATTGTGCAAAATCTTAATATGATAGGCATTAATAAAACAATAGTCCTTACTGTTGGTTGGGCAGAGGGTTTTTTGTTGGTAACAAAAGTGGAATTGAGGTTTGAACATGTTTGAGATTGCTTGAAAGCATTCAATTGTATGTTTCCATGGCTACATATGGGAACCTGTACAATAATGGGCTATGTGCTTGAATACTGTCTGTGTTCTGTGCAGAGAAATGCTTTTTTTTTCATAAGTACAGGAAGAAACACAGTGAAAAGTATAAATGGGAAAAGACTCTGACAGTCTGACCCTAGTATTTGCTAAGTCAGGAAAGAATTACTGAGATTATGTCTGAATAGAGCACTGGTTCCTATGTTATTTGAGGGATTTGTGTGGTGCAGAAGCACAGACCACCCCTCTTCTTCACTGTAGAGGTGATGTAATGCTTGAACTGAGGCCTCCATGTAAATTGGCTGGTTGCACAGAGGCCCCATTGGCAACTTCTCTCTCCCCCCCCCCCCCTTAAGGAACTGCATGATCAGGCACTCACTTGGAGGCCCAGGTCATACACTGAGTCAGTTGCATGGGAAAGTTGTGTGTGTGTGTGTGTGTGTGTGTGTGTGTGTGTGTGTGTGTGTGTGTGTGTGTGTGTGTGTGTGTGTGTGTGCTTCCTTCACCATAAAATTGGAGCTATGGTTTTTTTCTGCACACTTGCCCCACTGGATAGATAAGTTTGCCTGAACTATTTTTAGAGTGGGCATCAAATAGAGTTACCAACAGATGACATTTTAGGGCTAATTGGCAAATTAAAAACGTAACAAGTTGCCAAGTCCAGGTGGCACACATCAGAGCATTCTAAAGAATTCTGATGTAAAATTGTGACTAGTAGCAGATTGGAAAGTATCCAGTGCATTTTTTTAAACTTCCCCAGGGGCTGGGAAATTACAAGATAGTTATTACAAGCTTAGTTAGAAATTACAAGCTGTATGTTTCAGGTAGACTGATAAAAAGCATTCTTTAAGACCAAGAATTGTACTTCCCCACAGAATGGGTAGTTCATTTAGAGACTTCACTATCACCGCCTCTTGTGACAATGAATACCTTGGATGAATTTGAATGGGGATTATTAGACAAATTCAAAACTCTTATGTCTCGCTTACCGATAAATATTGGCAAATCTTAACTTTAAAGCAAATTCCAGTTGGAGATCAGCAGGATTCCCTTTTATGAGAAGGTTTGCATCCGACTGTTATTAAAGCATTTTGCCAAGGAAAAAAAAGAGTGTGTGTGTTTCAGGGTACAGGTATTTGACATGCCTAAGAAAATAGTGGCTTAGGAGGCTTAGCCATTGCTGGTGTTGTGTTGCTGGAGGCCTGGGGACAAAGCCTGGCCCTGGGTCCTGACCCCCAAGCTGCCAGGTGACAGCTCCTCCTATCCTCCCATCAACAAATGGGTGGAATCTTTAGCAGTAGCAGTTCCTCCTCCTATCATTGGAGGCCTTGTCCTGCCCTTGTTTTGCCGTTGTTTGCTTATGGGGGTGAATAAAGAGATTGGGAAGAAGAGGACCTTCCACCACAGATGACACTCTCCAAGAGATTCAGGTGGCAGCAGCTCCTCCTCCCCTGCATTAGCCAATGGGAGCATCCTCTAGAGCAGGGGTTCTCAACCTTTGGAAGCCCGGGTACCCCCAATGAAGGTCAAAAATATTTGAGTTCCCCCAGCTAATTAGCATAATTTATAGCTAATTTACATAACTTGCACAAAATACACAAAAATGCTAGGATCTCTATTAAAAAACACTCAGCAATAAGACATGCACAAAATGCACAAAAAGCCAAGATCTCTTTTAAAAACACACACACAGTAATAAGCTTGATCTCATGTTGATTGCACTGTGCACCAAAATGCACACACACACACACAAAATGCCAGGATCTCTTTAAAAAACCAGACAAACTCACCAAGTTCCTCTCCCAACTCCCCCCCCCCCAACAAAGCACTTTTCACACATTAAAAACATAATCCCCACGTAGAAAATTCACCAAATTCCTCTCCCAACTACAAATTAGTGGCCAAACTCACCAAATTAGCCCCCGTTTTTCCCAGGCTGCGGTGCGGCCGGGTGGGTTCTCTTGCCTGCGCCACAACCCGGAGGGTAAAGCTACAGCCCCGTCGAATCAGCAGGACTGTAGCTTGACCCTCCAGGTTGCAGCGCGAGTGGGAGAACCCGCCCGGCTGCGCCGCAGCCCGGGAAAAACGGGGAAATTGCCCACAGTAGCTTCCCTTACCTTGTCTCTTGGCCACCTCCATCTTGAATCTCGCGAAAATCTTGCGAGATTCAAGATGGCAGCGGCCAAATCAAGGGCATATGAGGCATGAAGACTACCTTGTGCCCTTATGAGATTTGGCCGCTGCCATCTTGAATCTCGCAAGATTTTCGCGAGATTCAAGATGGAGGCGGCCGAGAGACAAGGTAAGGGAAGCTACTGCAGGCAATTTCCCTGTTTTTCCGCTCCCCCTTATCAGCTGCTGATCGCAGCAGCTAACGGGGACCATCCCATGTACCCCCAACCTGCGGTCCGTGTACCCCTGGGGTTACGCATATCACAGGTTGAGAACCTCTGCTCTAGAGCAGGGTTCCCAAGGTTTGGAGGCCCACACGTACCACCTATGTGGGCCTCCGGCCGCCCACGTACCACCAAAAGAAAGTGTCAATAACATCATCAGCACTTTCTTCCAGGGGGGGCAGTCTACCAGCTGAGGCTGCGTTTTCAGCTTCACTCCCCCACGATCGAGGAAGAAAAGCTGAAGATGTGGCTGCATCTTCAGCTTCACTTCCCCGATCGTGGGGAAGAGAAGCTGAAGACGTGGCCGCCGATGCACTGGGATGGCCACATCTTTGGCTTCTCTTCCCTGATCGTGGGAAAGAGAAGCCAAAGATGCGGTGCCTTGCGGCTGAGATGGCGGCTGCCATCTTGGTCACTGACATCCCGCATACCACCAGCCTGTAGTCCGCATACCACCAGCCTGTAGTCCGCATACCACAGGTTGGGAACCTCTACTCTAGAGGCCTTGCAATGATACAAGGCCCACAGATAATCTGGCCCACAGATTATGCAACCTGAATGCATTGTGTGAAGTGGCATCACTCCTCCAACCCACTACCAGAACTGCCTTCCTCCAACCCACTGCCAATGGAGCCCCTCTGACCAGCGCTTCAATCCTCTTCCCACTTGCTAAGAGTGAGTGAGAAGAATATTGGGAGAAGGGGGCTGCTGCTGTCCAGAAGGGAGAGGGGGTTGTCCTCCCTTCACCTTTCCCCCTTATTTGAATACCTCCTGAACACTCCCAATCTGTATTGGGGTATTCAGGAGGTTGATCAAGAGGACTCTCTGATAGGTGTGAACCCACCTGACTGCCCTCTGGGTCTATCAGTGGTGATTAGACAAGATAGCATGCTATCTCCGAATCTTGAGGTTCCTGTTGGACACTGTATATCTCTTGGGTTATATCTAGTAACATCAGAAAAGTGGGCCCTTTCCTACAGGGGGATGTTTGTGGCAAGATCTGCTATAGATTCAATAGATAGCCGATGCAAGGAGGAGAGTTATCTTTACCTAGAGAGCTGCCCCTCTGATGACCTCTGGCAACTTCCCCTTCCAACCATTTAATTCTCATTTCGACCAAAAAATATAATATCACTTATTAAACGTTTCTTTGTTACTATATTTATGAAGCACTTTCAGGAATTAGGAAATGGCAGATCCATAAGATATGTGCTTGCAAATGCTGTTCAATTTGTGATGTATGCAATGAATATGTATACATTTTAAGGCACGAGGAGAGGAATCTATAAGAAACACTGACATTTTCCCTTGGCAAAGCCAGCAAAGCAAGAAACAGGGATTTTTATTATGTTTTTTGTTTAACTATTTCTCTCTCTTCCTTTAATTCCTTAGTTTCTCTGATCTGCACCTTTGTGACTCGCTGACAAGAATCCTCTAGGGAGGATCAGTGACAGGTCTAATAAGCCTGCTGTTACTTTACACCAAGCAGAAAGTAACAGTTTCATCTGTTAAATTGGCAAATAGAAAATGTTTTTCTATCGCCCTCATTATTCTTCCAGGAGAAAAAATGTTTCCGCTTTGATGTGACCGAGAGCAGATAAAATGGATTCAAAGCCATGGATGTAAGTGTCTTCAGTCTTATGTAAGACTTTTCTCATTCGTTATTTAGTTGTTTGTACTGAAATATGATCAGATGAACGTTGCATGGTCCAGTTGTGAAGCAGGTTGTAGACAGTGAAACTCTAAAAGCAATAAGACCTTGTGACTACAGCAGATAAGAGACTGGACTCCTATCAAAAAAACAACAAACACCCAAATAATGCACAGTGCAAGAATTTTAAACTCCAGATTGTTTGTTGAAGGATCAGTTCTGTGCTCTATTGCTATTTAAAAATTAACTTTATATATGTATTCTTTGAAATTGTATACACTGCTTTTCAGCCAAAAGGCCTAAAAGCATTGGGTTCAGAAAGACGTGGGTGTAGAGTTAAGCAGCTTCTGCTTAAGTCTGTTTCGTCATTTTATACATGCTTTCACTTTGTACATATGACTAGATTTAGCTGGTTTCATTTGCTCATGAAATTCTGGCTTTCATGAGTGCTGACGATGGAATAAGCTCTCTTTTGTGATTTAATGAGGGGCACCATTTCAAGTTTCAGTAAGGGAAGGGCAAACTGGTTTTGGTGGGTCACGCAGGGTTCACAGCAAGATTCAAAGGCTTGTTTCTGCATATATTCTCGATTAAGAGGCCAAAAAGTGGTATATTTTGAGGCAATTTGTTGTGGTTACTTCCCTTTTTGTTATGAGATATACAGAGAGAGGTGAGGGAAATTATTTGATAATCGCATGTGATTTGAAACACCAGGGGGAGAATTGCTCTCCCCTTCCTTTAAATGTCCCCACAGTTTAATATTGGATTTAAAATACAATTGAGGAATATAAAACCAGAATTCACTGTGAACAATAAAGTCTAATGTTCTGAATTCTCTAAATTGTTTAAAAGGCAGGAACCAATAGCACTATAAAAATCTAATATTTATTTAAAAAGTTCATATCCTGCCTTTCCACTATCAAGCATTCAAGGGAGCTTATGAAGAGTTAAACCAAATAACAATAAAATCAAAATATAGTATCTAAAGTCCAGCATAAAATTCAGTTGATTTTTTTTTTAATGACTATGAGGGGCAGTTTCTCTAGAGAATTTGATATTTTTAACTTGGCACCTAAAAAGATAATGAAGTCCTCACCAAACGAATATTTCTGAGGAGGGCTCCATAAACGAGGCCAGGGTCTCTGAGAGGGGGGTTAAGGGGGTAATTTGTACCTGGGCCCAGGGCGAAAAATGGGTCAAAAAGGGGACCCTGGAGCGAAAAAGGAGGGCCCAGGAGCCAAATTCATATGTAGGAAAGGGGCCCAAAAGAAACTTTGTACCCCCTGATAAAATTCCTCTGAATGGCCCTGAACGAGTCACCATCACCACCACATAAATTCCTCCTGTGGCTCTACCCAGATGTCCCTTGGTACATGAGATGTTGAACACCATCATGCAGAATCCATTTACAAAATTCACGAACGAACAGGCAATTTGTTCAGTTTTCCAAGATGCTATTTCTTTGCTGAACTTTATTTTGTTATACAGGCCAGCGGGTGGCGCAGCGGGTTAAACCGCTGAAACCATAAGCTGTTGATCGAAAGGTCGGCAGTTCGATTCCCGCGACGGGGTGAGCACTCGTTGCTTGGCCAGCTCCTGCCAACCTAGCAGTTCCAAAGCATGTCAATGCGAGTAGATAAATAGGTACTGCTTGCGGGAAGGTAAACAGCGCTCCGTGTTCCAGCTGCATGCTACGCGCTGCGGCAAGGACAGTCATGCCGGCCACATGACCACGGAGATGTCTTCGGACAACGCTGGCTCTTCGGCTTTGAAATGGAGATGAGCACCACACCCTAGAGTCGGACATGACTGGACTTAATTGTCAGGGGTCACCTTTACCTTTACTATTTTGTTATACAGTGACTAATTTAAGAATTCACTCAAAATGGAAAGATGAAATAAATGGAAACATGACTAAAAATAGATGCAATCAGAATTTTTTTTTAAAAAAAACACCTTAGAAAGTACCAATCAGGTAATAGGATCTCTGTGCCACTGAGGGTAGAGTTGGTTGGAAAGCGGAGGAAGAGCAGCAAACAGTTTGCATGCCACGGTGATGCGGGAGGAAGAGCAGCATGCTCTGTACACTTACCACATGGCCTTGGTCGTTGGTGTGTGTGTGCGTGCGCACGCACGCACTGCACGCACGTGTGCACGCTTGGGCCAGCACTGGATCCAGCCTTTCTAAATACATTGAGTTGGATCCAAACTCACTCCTGTGAAGGCTCCTTCTGTGAATGGAAGGAACTTTCTGTTCACAGAAGGATCTCTTCCACAAGTGAAATTCTCCACTTCTGAGAGTGCAGGCATAAACTTGTGTATTCAAGCCTATATCTACATCTATATCCACATTTTCGGACAATTATAACATTCTGAAATCTTTCTTCCTTCAAAGTGATCTGCTTTGCCAAACTTAAGAATCCTATAATCCAGTGCCATGGAAATGTACTTTCCAGGATCCAGCTTCCTTCTTTAAGAATTTTTGCATCCCAATTTACTTGGATTTAAACCACACTGGATTCAAGGGAAACCATACAGGCTGGAAGGCATGATTGCTACCAACCTAGGTGAATGGGTCTAATTTAGAGATATGGAAGGGACGGGACAGGTCTTCATTACATCTGTAAATGCAAAAGGGTGGTTCTTAGATGCCAGGAAACGGCTCTAGGGCACGCATGCTATCTTGGGTACAAACAGCCGGATACTGTCACGTGGGTACAAACAGCCGGATACTGTCATGTGAGCAAAAATGATGAAAATATTTCAGTTAAGGGTTAATTTTGTCTGGCATGTTCTGTATTTTTTGTTTCAACATTAGACCTTTTTTTGTTGTTAAATATGATAGCACAGCACAGGATAAAAGTTAAATTTAGCTTTAACTAGAGGAATCCAATTTAATCTTGGCTACTTAGGAACTCAACACATCCGTGGAACACTTTAGTAAATTTGATTCGATTATATTCTGTTGGTTTGGCAGTTAACTGTATCTAGACTCAAGTCTACTCTTAATGACTAACTTTAGATAAAACGAGTCAGCATCACTCCAGTCCTAATGGACTTCTATCCTAATATCTAGTACTTCTAGTCCTAATATCCTGAGCTTCTGCAAAACAACTTATTCAGGACTGTGTAACTGCTTGACAAATTGGAACAAACATTTGCCTTTTAATCTAATTGTAAGAGTAAGCAGCTATGCTTTCTTAGTATGCTAAGCAATAGATCTGTTTTGCATTCATCACTGTAATGTCCAAGTACCGGTAATTCTACATCTTCATATGAAAATTTCAAGTAATCTTGAAAGTAGAAACGCTTGTGTAATTAATCTAGTGCAGGGGTTCTCAACCCCTTCCCAGCCGAGTACCATCTCCGGTGCCACTCTCCTGCTGCTTACCACCGGAAGTGACTGGCGATGACATCATTGCCAGTTACTTCTGGGTTTTCAGGTTTTTGGAGGCCAGGAAACGCAGTTAGGAGGCTCTGGGTGGGTGGGAAGGCCCTTTTCAGCGTTCCCGAGAGGCTTGGCCAAAGGCAGCAGCCTCTTGGGAGTAAAAACATGCCACCAAAATCACTGCGTCAGAGCAGGGTTCTGGTGGTCCAGCAGTCTGAGTACCACCAGAAGTCGGTCAAAGTACCACTGATGAGAAGCTCTGATCTAGTGTTTGTGAGTATTCTAGACCAGGGGTTCTCAACCCCTTCCCAGCGGAGTACCATGTCTGGCGCCACTCTTCTGCTGTGTATCGCTGGAAGTGACTGGCGATGACATCATTGTCAGTTACTTCCTGGTTTTCAGAGGCCAGAAAACGCAGTTAGGAGGCTCTGGGTGGGTGGGAAGGTGCTTTTCAGCATTCCCGAGAGGCTCGGCCAAAGGCAGCAGCCTCTTAGGCGTAAAAACACGCCGCCAAAATAGCTGCGTCAGAGCAGGGTTCTGGTGGTCCAGCGGTCCGAGTACCACCACCAGTTGGCCGAAGTACCACTGGTGGTACTAGTACCACTGGTTGAGAACCCCTGCTCTAGACTCTACAAGGCACAGTGATGCTTTCTCTACATTAAATGAAAATGAGCATTGATTTCTAGACTTGATAATGTGCAGTGGTGACTTCAACAGGGTTTTTTTTGGGGGGGGGGTCTTGGGCAAGAACCCTGTGACAGGTCCTCAATAGTGCATGTTCCCCCATGCTATGGAAGTGCATGTGCACACCAGCTATCCTGCCATGATGCAGAATGACAGTCCTCTTTCACTGCTGCCACTAGTTATTGATTGATGACTGATGCTGCCATCCAAAATCTGACTGAAGTTTTCGTGCTTCCTCAAAAAGATCCACACAGTTGCATTTCCACGGGTGCTCTACATGGTGTTTCCACCACCATCTGATTCTTAGCTAGTATCTTGCCTGCATTTTCTCATTGCGTGATGAACAAAAACATAGTGGGATGGTTGCTGACTGAAGAAACTCACTTTCTAGTTGTATAGCAAGTTCTGAGCTAGCGAATAAAAACTGTTTTGACTACTCATTTTAATAATTTTGATTATGATTTTATAACTGATTCTTAAAAAAAAACCTTTCCCAACCTGCATGCAACAAACACATGTTGTGCAAACTGATTCTAATTAACTCAAGGGTGCCTTTGGCTGTTTCACAAGCACCGAGAGAGGATAACTAGAGGATGCACAAATTATATACTGTACCTCCATTTCTGCTTTCTATGTTACAACTGAAAGTGGGGAGAAAGTCCTGAAATTATTTCATAAATTGGTTCTTGCCACGTGATATATTTTCAGTAAAGAAATGTCATGGCTATGCTCCTGTTTCACCACATGGGAAAGTAGTAATAAACTACTTTCTAATAGTTTCTATTGGTACTGGTAGTAGCAATAGCTGTGGATGGATTGCTAGGGGAAAAAAATCCTGTCTGAGATTTCTCTATATGTTATAAAATAATGAGATATAACCATCCTGAGTTACCTATGTTTGGGCGGCAGCCAGAAATAGGGCCTTCTCAGTAGTGGCACCAACCTTATGGAATTCCCTCCCTTTCGATTTACGAACTGCTCCCTCCATTGATACTTTGCAGCGAGGCCTAAAAACCTTCTTGTTCAAAGAAGTCTTCTGAGCTCTTGCCTTTTTTAACGTCCTGCTGGTACAGGTGGAGTGCTGCTGTTTTTATGCTCTTGTTTTAATTGTAGTAATGATCTTTTTAATCAATTTTTAGATACTCCTTTTATTAATTTTCGTTAACTGTTTTTTACTGTTTTAAAATGTGACTATTTTTGTATTGTATTTTTGGTACTGTATTTTCTTTTTTGTTGTAAGCCGCCTTGGGTCCCTTTGGGGAGAAAGGCGGGATAAAAATATTGTAAATAAAAATAAATAAATAAATGTTGGCTATAATTAGGCTTACCAGATCATCGACTGGGACGGAGCGATCTACCCTTAAGGGGGGCCAGAACGCGTCCCGGTCGACGATCTGGTATGCCTAGCTATAATGAAATAGACTGTAGCACCAGTATGAGTCCAGTATGATCCTATTTCCCTTCTAGGGCTACATAATCAGCAATCCAGGTCAGTGGTGGTATAATTTGCTGCTGTTCAGCCAGGGCTAATAGGGGTACTTGACCTCACTGCTCTATTGACCACATGGCAGTGCTGCCCTTGACCCAGTCCTGTTGGAAAAGGAGATGGCTGGACCAGTGATGGCCTAGTGGGCAAGATGTGGCTGTGCTGCTGCTAGGCCCTTCAAAAAGGCATGGTTTGGGACGGGAGACTTTCCCATGTCGGCTTTCCAAAATTTCTGCCTGAAGCTGCCTTTCCCTGAACGTGGGGAGTGGCCATCCAGTTTCAGGGGCGTGTGTGTGTAATATTTAGGCTGACATACATTTAACCATTGTAAGAAGAGAGAATTTGAGCAGGTGTAGCTTGTTGCACCCTTCCATGATGAGCTTGTTGTTGTTCAGTCGTTAAGTCGTGTCCAACCCTTCGTGATCCCATGAACCATATCCCGCCAGGCCTTCCTGTCCTCCACTATCTTCCTGAGTTCGCTCATTTTCATGTTCGTTGCATCGGTGATGCTGTCTAACCATCTCATCCTTTGCCTTCCCCTTCTTCTTTTGCCTTCAATTTTTCCCAGCACCAGAGTCTTCTCCAAAGAGTCCTCTCTTCGCATTAGGTGGCCAAAATATTTGAGTTTCAGCCTCAGTACCTGTCCTTCCAGGGAACAGTCAGGGTTGATTTCATTTAGGATTGACTGATTTGATCTCCTAGCAGTCCAAGGGACTCTCAGGAGTCTTCTCCAGCACCACAGTTCGAAAGCGTCTATTCTTCGGCGCTCAGCCTTCCTTATGATCCAACTCTCGCAACCATATATTGCTACTGGGAACACCATCGCCATGACTATACGAACTTTTGTTGGCATGGTGATATCTCTGCTTTTTATTATGCTGTCTAAGTTTGCCATAGCTTTCCTTCCAAGGAGTAAGCGTCTTTTAATTTCATGGCTGCTGTCTCCGTCTGCAGTGATCTTGGAACCCAAAAAAGTGAAATCTGTTACTGCTTCCATTTCTGCCCCTTTCTGCCCCTTCTATTTGCCAGGAATTGATGGGACCCGATGCCATGATCTTAGTTTTATTAATGTTGAGTTTCAAGCCAACTTTTGCACTCTCCTCTTTCACCCTCATCAAGAGGCTCTTTAGTTCTTCTTCATTTTCTGCCATTAGGGTGGTATCGTCTGCATATCTGAAGTTGTTGATGTTTCTCCCGGCAATCTTGATTCCGGCTTGCGATTCATTCAGCCCTGCATTTCTCATAATACTCTGCATATAAGTTAAATAGGCAGGGTGACAATATACAGCCTTGCCGTACTCCCTTCCCAATTTTGAACCAGTCGGTTGTTCCATGGCCGGTTCGAACTGTTGTTTCTTGACCCGCATACAGGTTTCTCAGGAGACAGGTGAGGTGGTCTGGTACCCCCATCTCTTTAAGCATTTGCCACAGTTTGTTGTGATCCACACAAAGGCTTTTGCGTAGTCAATGAAGCAGAAGTAGGTGTTTTTTTGGAACTCTCGTATTTTCTCCATGATCCAGCGCATGTTGGCAATTTGATCTCTAGTTCCTCTGCCTCTTCGAAACCCAGCTTGTACGTCCGGTAGTTCTCGGTCCACGTACTGCTGAAGCCTAGCTTGTAGGATTTTGAGCATAACCTTGCTAGCATGTGAAATCAGTGCAATTGTGCGGTAGTTTGAACACTCTTTGGCACTGCCCTTCTTTGGAATTGGAACGTAAACTGACCTTTTCCAATCCTTTGGCCACTGCTGAGTTTTCCAAATTTGTTGGCATATTGAGTGCAGCACTTTCACAGCATCGTCATTTAGGATTTTAAGTAGCTGCACCTGATGAGCTGCACCTGCCCAAATTCCAATGGTTAAAGGTATAGGCACCCTGTCCCTTTTTGGATATGGTCAGCCTAGTAATATTAGGTTCTTAAGACCTAGCCTTTATAACCTTAGGCAATGTACTCCTTGAGTAGGTCCAGTTGGCATTTGATTTATTGGAAGCCAGTGCCCGCCTGACATGCACAACACTGTTTCCATTACAGTGCTTCTAGGTCTTTTTCTTATCTGGAATTTATTTCCCTTTAATGTTAAATCCCTTGATAAGCAAGAAAGAGCAATAATATTTTGTTATTGCCCTGGGCATGATTTGAACTGGCACTTATAAGCCACACTCATAAATTTGTACAGGAAAATCATTGGAGAGAATAAAAACAATGTAAATATTAGCCCATTAATTGATGTAATATTCAGCAAAAGTAGACTACAGCCCAAGTGTGTGTGAAAATAGGAACGTTGGATTCATTAAATCTGTTTTCATGAGAAACAAACGAAGCCATGATTACTGTATGGATAAAACTGTTCCCTTTGGAAATTGTTTTGCGCCATCGTGGACTCGAGCACCTATTGACGTAATTGCATAATGACAAAGGCTCCATGTGCAGCCAGTGCTCTAGTTTCAGAATGCTGCACAACTCCAAACTTATTACTGGTTTTCCTCAAACCCATTCATGTAGCACTAAGAGGGCACTGAACTAAGTGAGAATAAGATATCCAACTCCTTTATTAAACGTGAATATGATTTTTGAACAAGAGTGAAGAAGTGTAGTTCAGGGCTTTTTTTTTTAAAGCTAATTCTTAATGGTGCAAAATACGAATAGTGAAATCTGCCACCTAGAAAGAGCTGTTAAAAGGCAAGTGCTTAAGGTGACTGGACCCTACCTAACTTTCCTTGTTAGACATTCATCCACCTGGATAATTTGGTGCATCCCCCCCAATCTCTGTAAATACAGATTCTCCAAATGGAACTCAGATTCTCATTATTACCCGTCTGCTTAAATGGTCAGCAGCAGCAGCAGCAGATATGATCCTGCCTATTGTGGTGCTTGGGTTAGGAACTGCAGGTGCACGGCTACAGGTGCAGAGCCTCCCCCACCTGTTGCAGCCTTTGGTAAAGGCCACCCCAAAGTGAGGGGATGTCTCGCAGTCCTCAGTGGGGATGCTCACGTTACGGGACTTTGTACCAGGCCCTGTAAAACCTGAAAGGGCTTGATGACCTTGAGCACGTCCGAGCAGGCAGGATTCCTATTCCCTCCTATCAACAGCCCCTGGGATGCAATCTGCCCTCTGGCAGTCCCTTGTACTTGTGCAGCCATATTCTGGCTAGGCCGTCTGCATGTGAAGGCCCTGGCTGCTAGATGCCTTGATGGGTATGTCAAGCCTATGCTATGTTGCATGTGGTAGGCCATGTGCAGGCTTGCAGCATAGCCTAGGCTTGGCATGGTGGAGGATGAACTCTCTGTGTGTGCTGTCCCTGGGAGCTGGATGACTAGGACAGAGGCATATAGCTGCTTCTCCTGCTCCTGGTGTGCTTGGGCACATTCAATGCCTTTGCTTTACTCCACTTTATGAATCTCACCAGGTCTAGATTGTGGCATAATTTTTAAATGAGTCAGAAACAAATATGTGCAAAATAACAAACTCCCCAAAAAGAAAAAAGTCCCAATATTTTGCTTGTCATGATCTGCTTTCATTACAATGCTTAGCCCCTTCCATAGGTTTTGAGAGAAGATATCCTAATTTAGAGTAGTTTTCAATATTAAGCAGTTCAAACCTGAGTCTGCTACCAAATCAGTCAAACCTGGCTTTCTGATGCATGCATCTGCCTAACACACGGATTTGTTGCATTCACACTTTAGTGTGTGCAAAGCACTTCACATGTATTGATGTGATGCTTACAACAACCTTGTAAGGTAAGCCCTGAACCTATTGTTGTTGCCACACTGCAGCAGAGGAGCTGAGCGGGAATGACTTGCCTAAGGTCACCCACAGTGCAATCCTGATGCTGCTCCCGGTGCCGGAACGAGCGTTCTGGCGGCGGGAGACGTCGCAAACGTGCCGGAAAGCACGTTTGCGAAGACTTGTGAGCAAGGGAGGCCGACCTCCCTTGCTCCGGCCACGGAGCACGCCTGCAGCTGCCGCCAAACCCAGGTAAGGATCCTGCGGGTGCGGGGGCATTTTGCCGGGCGGGGGAGGGGGCAATTGACCCAGCCGGCCTGGGAGGGGGCGGGGAATGGCTTTGGCCATATCCCGGACCCTGCCAGGTGGCTGGGCCATTACACGGCCTCCTCCGAGGAGGCTGGTCGGGTTGGCTGGCATTTACACTCGGGGAAGGGGACAAGCGTCCCCTTCCCCGAGTAGACCTCCGGCCCAGCGGCAGCCTGGCTGCCAGTGCTCAGGATCCGGCGGGCAGCCCTGGGCCTCTGGCCGGTTCCTTAAGTAGGATTGCGCTGCTTATGTGTTCATGGCAGAGGTGAGATTCTTCAGATTGGAGATGTCCCAATTAGAAGCTCAGTCTCTTTGCCACGACGCTACACCAGCCTATCGCTGATTAGTGTGACTTCATGGAATTGATGAAGAGCAACATTGAGCTGGCAGCTGAAAGCACAGGTGGAATAATTTCTGCCTTTTTATTCAATCATCAGTTTGCTCTTTAATTTCTTAGGCCATAAGAAATCTACATATGGGGCTTAGAATGCCAAGTGAGGTATTTCACCACCCCTTGGCTTTTGACATTCCGTTTTCCTAGTAATTTCTGTACAATGTGAAACTCGGGACATTTACAGATGGATTTGGATATTGGAGATCTGGAACAAAAAGGAGATTTAGAAAATACACCAGGGATTGCAAATCCCTGTGCCCTTTGCCAATAGATTTAGAAGGGGATGCATAAAAGTCACATCAATCTTCTCTTTGTGAGAAGCTGCTTGGGAAAATGACTGTGAACCTATAATAGAGAGATAGTATAATTTTGTTCATATCTATTTTAAGTCAATTTTTTATCAGAGATGACAGAAAAGTTGATTTTGATTTGTGGGCCAGACAGGCAGTGAATTTATGTTTAAAGGGTGTGAGAGACTGGACATCCTATGATCTTGGGACTTGCTTGGAAGGCAGATTCCCTCACAGCTAGTTTTATGGAAAGAGATGCAGAAGGGAAGCAGGGAGAGAGGGGAAGAAGAGATTTTGTGCTCTAGAAATATTGTAGGGTTTTACCATGATACTATTTTTTACAAAAGAGAACGAGGGTGGATCACAGGGGTGGGGGGAGATACCAAATGATGTTAAGCTTGTATGTTATGTAGTTTGACAAAACAAACACCTGCAATTTCTAGGTTAGAATACAATTTTTTAAATGGACTGTATATTTCCAAAAATTGCATTGTGCTGTACTCCAGCGGGATGCTGATGTCTTGCTCATTTTACATTGAACCTTATTTGTGAATACATACAGGCTAAGATGTCCAATGGGATTTTCCCCCCGCCCCCCCTTGAATTATGGCATGTTTATATACCGTATTGGTCTGAGTATAAGACTCACTTTTTTCTCCTAATTTAAGTTTTTAAACTAGGGGTGCGTCTTATAATCAGGCTGTTGCAATTTAATGCCAGTGATTTAATTAATTTTTTTTAATAGCACCAAACTTTAAGGATGCGTCTTATAATCAGGTGTGTCTTATACTTGGGACAATACGGTAATTTGCTCTTCTTTTTTGTCTCAATAACGGGATACTCAAAGTGGCTGCTGCTAATCATAGGGCTGCAATACTATTCCCACGTACCTGGGAGTAAATCCCATTGACTATAATGGGACTTCTGAGTAGACGTGCATAGGATTGGGCTCTAAAACCACAAAAATCACATATATTATTGCAAAACAAAAGCAAAACAATACGGGAGTATGCCAGTTAAACTGCTTTTAAAAGTATCTTTCCAAAGTGGATTGCCATGTGGGGTTCTTTTTGAGAAGCACAACAGGACACCATGCAAATGGCACAGTTCTTTGTATCTTGGTCACAATTTTTATAGATCAAATAGGTTATTAATAATCTCCACTGGAGAGCCTTTCAGATCAACAAGCTCCTTCTTCTTGGACATAACATCCTTTTTTGTCTTGTGGACACTGGATTTGCTGAGTATACTCCACACCCAAAAACTGCTTAACCTTGAAGGGAACATAGATACTGCAGACATCAAAATATGAACAGATATACTTTCATCTGCTTTGTATGATCAATTTTATTTGTTTGAGGGAGGGAGTACCTTATTTTCAAATCATATTGTCTCTTTGTAAACATGATTTGAAAATGCCCCCCTATCCAAGCTTGTGGAGGATGGGGAGAGTTTACCCTACTCACTTGCTAAAAACGCGAGGTTTGGGTATGCTCAGCTGGCTGAAGCTAGTGAATTGGGGGCCGAACTGAGAGGTGGGGCATTCCTAATGATGCTCCACTCCATGGAAGACCTTTCAGTTGGGACAAGGCACCTGCCCAACCTCTTGTGTGTGTGTGTGTGTGTGTGTGTGTGTGTGTGTGTGTGTGTGTGTGTGTGTGTGTGTGTGTGTGTGTGTGTGTGTGTGTGTGTGTGTGTGTGTGTGTGTGTGTGTGTGTGTGTGTGTTTTGCAATATGGGATTAGCAGATATGGTGACCTGGTAGCCAGGGTGAAAGGAGTGCTGGATTGTGATCCTTTGGGGCTGTATGGCACGAGGTGGAGTGGTTGGGTCCTCTTGGACTGCATGCATTTCCTTACATATCCTCAAAGGCTGTTCAGCTTGAGGAGGTGAAGGGATGGTAAGACTTTCTTGACCATAGGCATGGGGGGAACAGAGGGATAGCCTGCTGTTCTCATCAATGGGGTGGACTTGCCCAGGTATGGGGGCAAAGGGATGGTAGCATCCCTGATCCCAAATAACTTAAGCTTGTACTGATTGGGGAAGGGGTGAAGAGTTTGGAAAACTATACTGCATTAATGTGGTGTTGTGGTCCATTTCACCCCATTTCTCTGCTTCATATCTTTCTGCATAAAGGCAATGGAGGGGAGGGAGCCCTTTCCATAAAGATCATGTGAAACAGCCCTATACTTGGATGCCACTGCCAGTGCGTCCAAGTCATAAGAACATAAGAAGAGCCCTGCTGGATCAGGCCAAAAGCCCATCTAGTCCAGCTTCCTGTGTCACACAGTGGCCCCACCAGATGCCTCAGGGAGCACACAAGACAACAAGATACCTGTGTCCAGTCGCCACTCCCTTGCACCTGGCACAGAGAAAACCCACTTCTAAAACCAGGAGGTTGCTTATGGCTTGTAACCTGTGATGGTCTTTTCCTCCATGAATCTGTCCAAACCCCTTTTAAAGGCATCTAGGCCAGATGCCATCACCACATCCTGTGGCAAGGAGTTCCACAGATGAATTACACGCTGGGTAAAGAAATATTTTCTTTTGTCTGTTCTAACTCTCCCTCCACTCAATTTTAGTGCATGTCCCCTGGTTCTGGTGTTGTGCGAGAGGGAGAAGAATTTCCCTCTATCCACTCTCTCCATCCCATGCATAATTTTATACGTCTCAATCATGTCCCCCCTCAGGCGCCTTTTTTCTAGTCTGAAAAGCCCCAGACGCTGTAGCCTTTCCTCATAAGGGAGGTGCTCCAGCCCACGAATCATTCTGGTCGCTCTTTTCTGCACCTTTTCCAATTCAACTATATCCTTTTTGAGGTGTGGTGACCAGAACTGGACACAATACTCCAGATGTGGCCTTACCATCGATTTGTACAAAGGCATAATGATATTGGCCGTTTTATTCTCAATCCCTTTTTTAATGATCCCGAGCATGGAATTGGCCTTCTTCACAGCCGCCGCACACTGGGTCGACATTTTCATCGACCTGTCCACCAGCACCCCAAGATCTCTCTCTTGATCCGTCACAGACAACTCAGAACCCATGAGCGTATATGTGAAATTTTGGTTTCTTGCCCCAGTGTGCATCACTTTGCACTTACTTACATTGAAGCGCATCTCCCATTTTGCTGCCCATTGTCCCAGTTTGGAGAGGTCCTTCTGGAGCTCTTCACAATCCCTGCTGGTCTTCACCACCCGGAAAGGTTTAGTGTCATCCGCAAACTTGGCCACCTCACTGCCTATCCCCGACTCCAGGTCATTTATGAATAAGTTGAAAAGCACCGGTCCCAAGAGCGATCCTTGGGGCACACCGCTTTTCACCTCTCGCCATTGTGAAAATTGCCCATTGACTTCCACTCGCTGTTTCCTGGTCTTCAACCAGTTCCTAATCCACAAGAGGACCTGCCCTCTTATTCCCTGACTGTGGAGTTTTCTCAGGAGCCTTTCATGAGGGACCGTGTCAAACGCCTTCTGAAAATCCAGATATATAATATCCACGGGTTCGCTCGCATCCACATGCCTGTTGACCTTTTCAAAAAATTCTAAAAGGTTTGTGAGGCAAGACTTCCCCTTGCAGAAGCCATGCTGACTCTCCCTCAGCAGAACTTGTTCTTCTATGTATTTTAAGATTTTATCCTTAATGAGACTTTCCACCATCTTCCCTGGAACAGATGTTAGGCTGACCGGCCTGTAGTTTCCCGGGTCCCCCCTCCTTCCTTTTTTAAAGATTGGCGTGACATTAGCTATCCTCCAATCCTCTGGCACAGTGGCCGTTTTAAGGGACAAGTTGCATATTTGGGTCAAGAGGTCAGCAACTTCATTCTTGAGTTCCTTCAGAACTCTTGGGTGGATGCCATCCGGGCCTGGTGATTTATTGATCTTTATTTTGTCAATTAAGTCTGAGACGTCTTCTCTTTTAACCTCTATTTGACTTAATTCTTTAGTCAGGGGAGACCGTTCCGGCAGCGGTATTTGCCCAAGGTCTTCTGCCGTGAAGACAGATGCAAAGAACTCATTTAATTTCTCTGCAGTCTCCAAGTCCCCTTTTATCACCCCTTTCTCTCCCTCACCATCCAGCGGACCAACCGTTTCCCTGGCAGGTTTCCTGCTTCTAACATATTTGAAGAAGCTTTTATTATTCCCTTTTATGTTGCCTGCCATACGTTCCTCAAAGTCTTTCTTGGCCTCCCGTATCATCTTTTTACATTTCTTTTGCCACAGTTTGTGCTCCTGTTTATTTTCCTCAGTAGGGCAAGACTTCCATTTACGGAAGGAAGCTTCCTTGCCTTTTATAGCCTCCTTAACTGTGCTTGTTAGCCATGCCGGCACCCTCCTGGACTTGGTCGAGCCCTTCCTCCTTTGTGGGATACACTCCCGCTGGGCCTCTATGACTGTTGTTTTAAACAGCCCCCATGCACTCTGGAGCGATTGGACTCTTTTTACCTTCCCTTTCAGCTTTTTTTTAACTAGTCTCCTCATTTTGGGGAAGTCTGCCCTTCGGAAGTCAAGGGTTTTCGTGTCAGATTTGCTCGGCACTCTCCCTCCGACATGCATGGCGAAACAGATCGCAGCATGGTCACTATTCCCCAACGGTTCGGTAACATTTACCTCCCTGACCAGGTCTTGAGTGCCACACAATATCAAGTCCAGAGTCACCTGTCCTCTGGTCGGTTCCGTGACAAGCTGCTCTAAGGCACAGTCATTTAACATATCCAGAAATCCAGTCTCTCTTTCATGACCTGAGCATGAATTGACCCAGTCGATGTGAGGATAATTGAAGTCCCCCATGACTACAACCCTGTCTCTCGTTGACACCACCCTGATTTGCTTTCTCATTTCAAGATCCCCTTCAGGTTTTTGATCTGGAGGACGGTAGCATGCCCCTACTATTACATCACTCTTTGAGCCTGGTAATCTAACCCACAGTGATTCTACGGAGGAGTCAGAGCCCCCCTCCAGCTCTACTCTGGTGGATTCTACCCCCTCTTTGACATAGATGGCCACCCCACCTCCAACACGCCCCTCTCTGTCCCTCCTATAGAGTTTATATCCTGGAATTGCAGTATCCCACTGGTTCTCCGCATTCCACCAGGTTTCTGTTATACCTACTATGTCAATGTTTTCCCTGGCCACCAAACATTCCAGTTCTCCCATCTTTGCCCGAAGACTTCGGGCATTTGCATAAAAGCACTTATATACCTGGTCCCCCAAGAAGGGCTGCATGTTTGCACCTTTATTCCTGCAGCCTTCTGTCCTGCTAGACTGGCTGTCATGTCCCATCATGCTACCACTCCCAATTTTTACTCTGCTATTACTTGACTGTTCCCCATCCTCTGCACCCTCATTCCCTAGGGATGAGGAGTCCCGAACCGGATGCCCCTCAGCTCCTGTCGGCTATCCCCCAGGAGTCAGTTTAAAAGCTGCTCTGCCACCTTCTTAATGTTATGCGCCAGCAGTCTGGTTCCGTTTTGGTTCAAGTGAAGCCCATCCGTCTTGTACAGGCCCGGCTTGTCCCAAAACGTTCCCCAGTGCCTAACAAACCTAAACCCCTCCTCCTGACACCAGTGTCTCATCCACGCATTGAGACCCCTGAGCTCCGCCTGCCTAGCTGGCCCTGCGCGTGGAACAGGTAGCACTTCTGAGAACGCTACCTTTGGGGTCCTGGATTTGAGCTTCCTACCTAGCAACCTAAATTTGGCCTCCAGGACCGCCCGGCTACATTTCCCCACGTCGTTGGTGCCAACATGCACCACAACCGCTACCTCCTCCCCAGCACTCTTTACCAGCCTATCTAGAAGAGACGTGATGTCCGCAACCTTCGCACCAGGTAGGCAAGTCACCGTGCAGTCCTCACATCCGTTACAGACCCCCCTCTCTATGTTCCTGACTATAGAGTCACCCACGACAAGAAGCCCCCTTCGCCCCCTCCCCAGAGGAGTATCCATAGTGCGACTGGATACAGGCCCATCACCTGAAGAAGGGGTCCCCACTGTGGGATTGTTTCCCTCTTTTCCAGAGCAACGTCCTCCAGCCCTGAGACTCCCTTTCCTGGCAGCTGAGGAGCTGGCCAACTGAGGGTGGGATGATGCCTCCACATCCCTAGAAGTCTCACCCTGGTTCCTCTCTACCTGTCTCTGCTTCTCCAGGTCAGCAACCGTGGCTTCAAGGGAGCGAACCCGTTCCCTGAGAGCCTGGAGCTCTTTGCACCGAGCACACACCCATGACTTGTGCCCGAGAGGCAGATAGTCATACATGTGACACTCAGTGCAAAACACTGGATAGCCCCCACCCTTCTGCTGGCTGTCTGACTGTATAGCTTTTGAGTGTAAGTTATTAATTTATCAAAGTTTGGGCACCTTAATGTTGTTGGAGCTCTCCTCTTCTTCAAGGTTGTTGGAGCTCTCCTCTTCCTCTCTCCTCTCCACAGAGGAGACGTGCCGGGCAGTGTGTGGGGCCTGGCTTCCTCGCCCTGCTGCTGAACTTGCCCCGCTGCTTAACTTGCTGTGTCTTTTTTTACCTTGCCACTTGGTCCCAGCGAGGCCACTCGTAGCTCCTAAAAGGGCTCACTCCCAAACCAGCCCCAGATTTAAACTGTTGTGTAGCTCCTCCCCCTGCCTACCTGAAAGTTTGAAAAGATTGGCCTCTAGGGGGGGGGGGCTGATGGGGTTTACTGGCAGGAAATTCCTGTTGCTATTGTTCCTGCTGCTGCCGCTTCAATTTACATCTTGCCTACTATACCATGCGGTCTGTATGTTTTAAACTGTATGTTTTAAATTCTGCTTAAGTTTAACTCTGCTTAAGGTGTAGTTTAGCTTGCTTTCTCCCCTTCTTTTAGCCTTCTCCTGTTTTGTTTTGGGCTCCTACTCTAAAGTAGACTCAGGTCTCTGCCCTGGGCTGTTACTCTTGAGTTTTACTCTTGGTTTTACTCAGAGTAGACCTGTTTAGATTTGGACTGCAATTCTCTTTAGAATCAGCTGTAGAATCTACTCAGAGTAGACCTGTTTAGATTTGGACTGCAATTCTCTTTAGAATCAGCTGTAGAATCTACTCAGAGTAGACCTGTTTAGATTTGGACTGCAATTCTCTTTAGAATCCGCTCCCAGGCTTGTCCAGTTTCTGCCCCTGTCTTTTAGATAGGTGCTTGTTTGTTTATTTGAATCTATTTAATTTCCCCACCTAGCTTCTGTGCCTGTGTCCTAGCTACTGGACCTTAAAATTCTCCTCCTCAGGTTATATTTAGTTCTACTTAGCTAGGCTTAGTTCTAGCTAGGTTTAGTTCTATCTTAAGTTTAAGGTAGCTTAAGGTAGCTTTAACCAAGTCTTTTACAGTTAATGGTAAATTAAAGCTAGACAAAGCTGCACAACTGAGAGAGTTCACTAACCTTCTCCTCGCCCTGCTGCTTAACTCGCTGTGTCTTTTTTACCTTGCCACTTTGTCCCAGTGAGCCACTTGGTCCCAGCCACTTGGTTGTTTACTTTCACACTTGACTATAGCAGAGCTTGCTACTGACCTGTCCTGCTCAATCCAAAGAGTTGACATACTGTTTAGCCAGTTTATCTACAGTAGCCCAACAACCACAGTTAAGCCCTTTAAAATCAGGAAACGAGTTTGACAAACACTTCTGTTCAAATCTTAGTTGCCTGCAGGGAAAGGCCTTGGGCCGCTGTAAGAGTTCTAAGATGAAACAATTTGTTTTAGTTTGGCAAACATCTACTTCTCCAGTAAGTGTTTTCTTTTCTTAAGTTTGCAGCGGATTGAATAAACAGTCTTTTGTTTTGTTAGGGTTTTATTGCAGAAGAATATGCTTCCATTTTTAAATTGAGCAAACTATACAAATTCATGTACCACATTTTACTTTTTAAAAATGTAGCTAATCTGATCTGCATATACTGTTCTCAGTTGCTCTGTGCTATATGTTTTGGTTTTTGATTCCCGCATACTACTATGTTAACTTTGTATTATAGCTTTTATCTTTTGTATTGACCCTAGCAAATTCTGTGTGGCAGAATAATTGCATGAATTTGTCACTTTGGTCTTGTTCTCCTTTGATCTCCTATGTATTTAGAGTAGAGCTTGTTCAGGGACATAACTATTTTCTGATACAAGCATGTTTTGCAACAGTACTACAGTCCATTTGAAATGGACAACTTAAAATGATTTCATGTCAGCTATTTTTAGATTAAATTCTATTTTTATGCCCTGTATGTGCATCTCTTAATTAACCTTGTGTAACTGGTATAGTAAGTCATAGTGATTCTACTTATGCTTGCACATTTATGATGACTTGCTCATTATGTGATCTAGGATAAGAAGATTCTCACTTGGTGCATGTTGCAAGAGTTTAATTGAAAGAGGTGGGTGTCATGCTGACTTTAGCTGATGATCTTGCCTATATGTGCAGTTAGACCAATTAAGAAGATAAGGCATATTATTTCCCACACTTTGATTGCAGAAACATTGCAAAAATCTTACAGCAGAACAAAACGTTTTTATTCATATTCAGTTCAGATCTAAATAACTATTTCCATATGCCCAAGGAGGTTGTGTTTCATTTTCAAATAGCAACCCGCCACCATACCGCAAAGCTCGGTGGAAACTGAAAGGATGTTCTAAAGTCAGTGGTGTAGCTATGCCCTGTGGGAGGGGGGCTGCACCCCCGTGACACCCACCATGACGTCACTCCCAGAAGTGACATCACTCGTCCTGCCCCCAGTGATGTCACTGTGGCGCAGAACGGTGCCTGGGGGGCGGGCGGGGGCATCCTTTCCCACTGCCACCCGCAAGGACGTTCCAAAAGGCAAAAGGATGCTCCAAAAGCCCTTCACAGGCTTCTTTGTGGCGCGAAATTCCTTTCTGCTGCCGACATGCCGCCACCGCCAAATTGCTGCTGATGTGGCAGCTTTGACACCCCCCCGCTTGTCGTCCTGGGGCAGTGGGCCACCATCCCCCCCACAGCTATGCCTCTGTCTAAAGCAGTTTGTGTGATATGGCTTGGTGGGGTCATCATGCTTTTGCGTGTGCAGTAGAGTTTGGCACCCCCACCTCACAACCTTGACAGTACCCAAAAAACTATTCAAAAGTCAGAACTCCTCCAAAAGACACTTCTAAATGTGAAGAGCTGCAGTTGGAAAAGAAAATCAGTGAATTTCTGGTGAAGATGTGGAGTTATGAGAGCATAGACCTAAGCCTAGGCCTCCTGGTGCATGGATCCCAGCCAAGGTGCCACCCTCTGTGAGCTGTGGAAATTTTGCCCACCTCAAGCAGTTGTAGCGCTTGAGTCTCAACTTGAGGTACAATCCTCCTAACTTAATTTTATTTGATATGCTTGCTTGCTACACTTGCTCACCACCCCTTTATGTGCCTTCCCCCCTTTTTATATTCTCCCCATCTTATCCCCCCCCATATGTGTGCATGCTGCATCTTGTACCATCTTCTCCTCACCCCAACTCGTCACTCCTGCCACTTTAAAAAAGAGTGGCAGGGCAAGGAGCAGCAGAGGAAAGCCTGGGAAGCCTGGGAAGTAGTGACTGTTGTAGCCAGAGCAGCCAAACCCCCCCCCCCCACTCCTCCTCTTGCCAGTCCTCACGCTGCTGCCACTCTTTTCGAATGGCAGGAACAGGGGTGTCCGGCTGGGATGCAGAGAGGCATAAATGCAGGGTGGTGGTAGATGAAGCATCACTGCTGCAGCTGGTAGGGAATGGGGGATGAGGGGAGAAGGGGTCACCAGCTGGGGCACATTCTGCTCTGCCCTGAAAGTGCCACTTGGCAGTCAGGATCTACAGCAGGAGCCTTTGGAGGTTCAGCTCTTTAGGCACAAGTCCACGGGGCGCATGAGATCCTGGCCTGCATCTCCAAATTAAGAGCCTGTGTTTACTGGTGATAATCATATAAACTGAGCCACACGGCTGGTTTTTTTTGAGTTCCGGATCTAAGGCACTTTTCAGACCTTGAGAACACACTGAGCCACATTCTCAGCCATCGAATGGGCGTGTGTGCAAGTATACCAAGCAAATCCCCTAGTCTAGTAAATTATTCATCACTAATTGTTTGTCTTCTGCCCTAATGCCACCAAAGCCTAATGTGAAAGAGGTAATGGCCTCTTAGAGCAAATGCCCAAATGAACAGCATTCTGCCATTTTAAAAGGCTTCCCATCTTCAGTTAAGAAAGGATGTAGCTGAATTTTGCAAGTTTGTTGTGTGTGAAATTGACACTTTTGGTTTTGCCAAGAGCAAGAGGCTTTGTGAGACCAGGGCAATTTGGAGGACGGTTTTACTAGTCCATATGGTGCAGTGGCTTATACCTTCGTCCTGGAATGTATGCAAAGCTACCAGTGCTATGGCAGAAGTTGCCAGTTCCTCCACGCCACTTTCCAGAGGTGACATTGCATTGGTGCACGATGATGACTATCAGAGAAAGCGAGGTCTGTATAAAGTTCCAACAGCCTGTGATCAGTTGCTCTGGGCTGATATGCATATTTTGCAGTACTGTAATGTGCTAAAAGATGAATTCAGGCAGGCTGGGCCTGGCCCATGGCAGCAGGTGCAAATGACTGCCTGTGTCTCTATAGTTTCTGACTCCATGGCCATAATACACTGAGGTATCTCCAGGTGTAAGTATCCCCAGGGGAGCGGAGCCTGAGAGGCCACATAATGAGTTCTTGGCAGAGGCGAGATTTAGTCCAGGGAAGTTCTGGTTTTCAGCTTAGGCTCTTGAAGACTATGCTACACCAGCTCTGAATGTTTGTCCCTCCAAGGAGAAAAAACTTGTGTGTGAGAGAGAGAGAGAGAGAGAGAGAGAGAGAGAGAGAGAGAGAGAGAGAGAGAGAGAGAGAGAGAGAGGTCTTGATCTAGAAAATGGCTTGAGGAGAAAGAGTTAACCACTGTTCCTCACAGCCCAATTTTCAATCCGATTTAGATCCCTTAATAGCTGCAGCAAACCAAAGAAGCAAACAAAGCCCAAACATTGATGGGCCTCCTTCATTGCATCTCATCTGGCCCTCGTTCTGTTGCATGTGTAGACTAGGTCTCAGTTTGTTTTTGAAAGGGAAGAGCAGTTCTTGGCAGTAACGCTGATATTGCAAACCAATACTGAGCTCCAAAAATAGTTGAGCTTATTATCTCCAGATTTTAAATATGGACTTCTAAATCAGATTTTAATGGCAGACTTCACATCTGTGGTAGGGTATTTGGCTGCTACTGTGATAGTAAACTGTCTGTCTGTGTGTGTGTGTGTGTGTGTGTGTGTGTGTGTCCGTCCGTCCGTCCGTCCGTCCCTGTATTCAGGTAATATGTGTATGGTTTTCCTAAGCACAATTAATTTATCATTTTAGCCAAGGAAAACAGTTGAGTTTATATAAACATCTTTTTAAAAAATGTATTTAGATGCTGTAATTGTTTGAATTAGTTGAAGATGTGATAGTGCAAACTGATTTGTATGTTTGTTTTCTTCCAAAAGCTGAAGGTCAAATGGTCACTAGGCATGTCAAGAAACCTTTTGACACTGGTCACTATTCATGTGAAGGAGGGAGGAAGGAAGGGGAAAACAGACGTTTGCATTTATTATGTCTGAATTAAAAGAACCAAAAGGCAGTTCCTAGCAGTGGAAATGGATGGTAATCCAGGATGGCCAAAAGCATAACGCTCGTTCTGATCCACATGTGTATTGGGGCAAAACAAGCACTTTCACTCTCGGGGCAGTGGCCTTTTTGGACATGGTGATCTAAATCTTTTTTCTTTCTTTGCTGATATTTGCAACTCGGACTTTCTGTTCAGACATCATATTATATACTCTGTGCTTATTCTGGCTGAGACATACTAGGTGGCCCAATCCAATTACATGGACCTCTACACACAAATCACTTGGGCACTACAGACATGCATCAGATGTGCATTGGAGTGAATGTCTGAATGTGATTGCCACCTTTTGATACTGTAGTGCCTTTATTATAAAAAAAGTGTGGCTGGAGCATGATTGAGGTGAGAACAGTTTTCTGGGCTCTGAGGTCCCACATTCAATACATCTACAACCTGCTCTGCCAGTGCATACCCCAAGTCCTTGCCTGCCCTTTTAATGAATAACAGTGCAATCCTGTGCAGATTTACTCAGAGTAAGGCACACTGTGTTCATGGGGGCTTGCTGCTAAGTACGTATGCATAGGATTGCACTGTAAGAGAAGTTATAAGCTTTCACAAGTCATTAAAGGCATCGGTGATGCGAGTACAGACAGAATCATACCTGCAACACATGGGTCCACTAAAGAATATACTATGGCCAGTGTGTAACAGGTTTATGCAGGTGAGCCACTGGATGCCATTCATCTATGTATCTAAGGGCGCAATCCAATCCTACTTAGGCTGCCGTTGTAACCAGCGGCCCAGCGAAAACGGGAGGCCCCAGAACAGAAAGGGGATTCAAATCCCCTTTGAATTCCCCTTTTGGAGGGGATTTGAATCCCCTTTCCATACTGGAGCCTCCCGTTTTCGCTGGGCCGCTGGTTACAATGGTGGCCGAAGTAGGATTGGATTGCGCCCTAAATTTCATTGCAAATTGAATGTAGAGAGGTAGTATATGCAGAAGGAATCCAGTTCAATCCCTGGCATTCCCAGTTAGACTGGGAAAGACCCCTGTCTAAAACTCTGGAAAGCCTCTACCAGTCAGGATTTCCACTTTATTTTCTCTTCTCTGTGGGTTGATCCTGTGAAGGTGTGGAAAATGTCCCATGTCACATCAGGTACACTTAATACCCAATTATTTGAATGCCGCAGGCATTGTTCATGTCCATCCACTAGAGCTGTGTCAGTTTCTTTTGCCCTGTTTCCCCTCCTTCCCTTCCTCTGCCGCTTCTTTCCTTTTAAGACCTAGCTCTATTCTTGCATGTCGCCCTGTCACGGTACGGTACTGGTTGTCTTAAGTGCAGGTAGTGGTTAGTAGAACATGTTGAAAAATGTCAAGCAAGTGTATGTTCTGCCTTTTTGAATAATTGTAAAGATATGTTAAAACTATGGACCATTTGAAAGGATAAAGAGCCAAACAAATCTATTTATACACCTTATCGTTCACACTTAGGAGCCCAGGAAAAGAGCCATTAACATGAGCGGCTTGTGTTTTGCCTTCATTGTTTGAAACAGAAGGGTCTCAAGCAGAGTTTTGTGTCAAATTGCAAACCTTACTAAATAATGTATAAATCATGCCAGGAAAAGTCTGTGGCTGTGCTTGATCCTGCCAGCATTTGCCAGTTATGTTTATCAAATCTATTTCCCCATACCTTATTCCTATTGTAGACTTTTCATACTGCATATATTATTGAAGAAGGAATCTACAGGTTGCATGCCAGGTACCACAGGAAATAAATATTTCAGAAGGCCTTTGTTATTGTTATTGGCATAAGCTGCGTGGATTAAATGTTAAACTCCCGAGTAACTCTGTAGCATAAAATAACACATGTTTGCCTTTTATGCTGCTGGGAAGGGAATGGCGCCAACATCGATGAATGGTGCAGGCTACATAGACGTAGTAAATTAGTTGTGTTTATGCTATCTGCTCTTTTCTTTGTGGTCTCTGAATTTTTTTTCCACATTAGCCATCATACAAAATGAAAGGGAGGAGAGTCTGCCAAGGCCAAGCTTTAAGAAAAGCAAGATACAGTGGCCTGCTTCAAATACAACAGTTTTTTCCTTTACAGCAAAGTGTCGGGAAAAGCATGCAACCAGCACAGAGGCTGTTATAAGTGTATTGCATGTGGTAATCATCTGTGTGGCTGTGTTAGCATCTGCAACAAAAATAGGCACGTTTGCAATTGTCACATGATTATATATGCTGCAGAACTAGTTTTGAAGGGAAATCGTCATGTTTGAGGCAGCCCACAGCAAATCCCTGATGACGCAGAGACAAGCTAGAAGAAAAGGTGCTGGGTGTAAACTTTTGGCACTTCTGTAGCTTACAAGCTTCAGACCAGAGATGGACCAATTTTGCAGCAGACCATTTCTAGTTGAGGTGGTAGCATGGCAAAGAAGGTAGAAAAAAGGGTTCTGACTGTGTACAAAACAAACAACAATACTTTCCAGAGTTGGGGTCCCACTCCCACTATTTCACTCCACAAATGAAAGCTCTGAATCTGTTTTGCTTTACCTTAATCAGAAAGGGTTGTGAGCATCTGAACTGAAATTGTTTGCACAAGGGATGTTTGGGAAGTCCCCCCCCCCCCCAAGTGATATGTCTGTGACTTTCTAACTTTGGAGTTTGAAGACTAAGGGACAATAAGCAGCTGCAGAGGTTGGCTTCGTCCATGAAATGCTTGTTACTTTCTCCTGTTTTGTGCCTAGCAGAACCTGTCACTTGGATAAATGCAAGTGGTTTGCTTGGAATCCCACAAGGTGGTATGAGATTGCTGCGCTGGATGTGTATGCATTCAGCAGAATGGGAAAACAGTACTTATTAATGACAATTGACATTTTGTGGTGTTTGGTTTGAAACCCCCCCCTTTTTTTTTTTACCGTGGCAGAGTGGAAAAATTTGCTTAAGAATCCAATTCTCACAGTGCAAGCCTATTGTCCACTCAGAAGTAAGCCCAATTGAATTAAATAGGACTTACTCCCAGGTAAGTGTGTATAATTGCAGCCTAAATCAATAATAAAAACTATAGTTAGCCATCTTGGTCCATTTAAAAATATATATGAAAAAGCCATATTCTAATACAGTAAAACGCTTCTTAGGACCAACCAAAGTGACATAAAATCTTGAGCAGCTAGCTTCTGAGTTCTTTAGAACTCTTCTGTAGTTGTTGAATAGATTTACAAGCCATGTGGAGTACTGTTTTTAAATTATTTTTGGTTTCGGTCTTGAAATCAGTGACAGTACAAGGATCATTATGAGGTCTCCATGCACCAACTTCTCAGCTTTACTGCCATGTTAATAAGTGTGCCCTGGTTATGGATAAAGATATCCTTTACTGATAACCAGTATAAATCAATAGCTGAATCCTAATGGGAACTAGTGTTCCACCAGTGCTGGCTGGAGCGCTGGCAGGAATGCTGGAGCACTGGCAGTAATGTCCCAGCATTGGCCGCTCGCCAGAGCAGGTAAGCCAGCGCAGGAGGTGGGAGGTGGTATAACTGGGTGAAGAGGGAGAGGAATGAGGTGGGAGGCTGTGGAAGGGGGTAGATCCGACAGTAATGGCATATCCTATCCTCTGTTTTCGCAGCCTCCCCGTCCCCTTTCTCTCCTCAGACTTGGAATTTCTACATTAGAGAACCTTAATCATTGGGTTGTATCCAAAGAAAGTTAGTCATGACTAAGCAGCACTTAAATCAATGAGTCAAGTTAGTCGTGACAGACTTGCATTCCATTAATTTCCAGGGGACTTAGCCATGACTAACTTTCTTTGGATAGAACCCATTCTGTGTAAATTAGCTGAATTATATCCTTTGGCTGTGCTCTTAGCTATAGCGGAGATAGTGTGCTGTTGGGGTGCTAAGATCCTGTGCCAAAGATGCTTGCGTACACCATTCTTTCCTGTAATATTGTCTTAACAGCTGACTCTGTGCTCTTTTATCCATTGGCTTTCATTTCTGGCTATCTGCCAGCCAGGCATGCAAATGGAAGCTGCCAAATTGTTCTTCATGCTGTACTCCTTAGGCTGATTTTTTAGGATTGCTAACCTGTGTCCTGTAACTTTAACATGACACACTGATATTTTAGCAGGGGAAGGTGTTTCTAGTAGTACAGAGCAGAAGGGATGGGCTTCATCCACTAAATGTCAACTTGTCATGCACATGTTGAAAGGCATAGAATCATTTGGCATAATTGGCAACCCTCTAAGTCTGAAATGTGGGAGAAAAAGTAAAAAAAAAAAAAAAGGAAAATTTTAAGAATATTGATAAGAAATTGCCTCCCCAGTTTGATTATATTTTATTTTAGTCCAGGGCCAGTTTCCTAAGCTAGATGCAAAGTTAAACAGATGATTTGAGTATAAGGAAGTGGTTTCCTTGGAAATGTGAACCATATGGAAGTTTTCATAACTTCCTTCCCTGTTTTGTAATGATACCAACAATAGAGCTTGGATTCATGAATGTGGACACCCAACAAAGAAAGAGGATGTATTATCCAATGAAAAGGATGGTAGTAGGAAAGCAGGTGGTTTCTAGGGAGTTAGCTGAAATTTCTGAATAGCTATCATGTGCATAGAATGAGAGCTAAATCTCTTTATATGTTGGTAGTGCTAAGTTTCAAATACTAAGTAATAAGTAAAGTTAAAAAGGTTAAAAATCTACTCTTTATTTTCTTCCTATGGACAGACTGGGTTCAGATATAATACCAAGCAATGGTTTGGTGCTACTTGAACAAGTCTTGGGCATGCACATAACTTTGTCAATTCCCTCCCTCTGTGTTTAGAGGCAAACCATAGTTTGCTGTTTTATCTGCTGCCAAACTGGTTTTCATTTGCCCTCCAAACTAGGCTTGCAAACTCAGGTTTGATGCTGGAGTGTAAGGTATAAGCACAAACCATAATTTGCAGGTTCAGATGTATGTAACTTTCAGTCTAATCCTACCTACGTTCCCCGTGCTGATGAAGTGGCTCCAGCACAGGCTATGCAAATTTAGCAGATGGGGGGGTCTCGAGGTAAGGGGATATTTGTCCCCTGGCCCCGGGGAAAGCCCCTGCCCACGCAACGGGTCTACTCAGACTCGTGCCAGCCATATGGCTGGTGCAAGTCCGCATGCATCCGTGTCGTGTCAGCGGATCAGGCCTGGGAAGGGAGATAGGATGTAGGGGGCTCCAGCACCGCCTATCTTGCCCCCTCCTGGGCCCAATCCACCCCTCCCCCTCACCATTCCAACTCCCGTGCTGGCTGGCTTACCTGGGTCAGCGCACATTGCTCCTTGCGCTGGCACCGGCGAGAAGGGACAGGCCTTCCCGATGGTGCTGCTTCCTCATGCACTGTCTAAGCTTATACTTGCTTGACTTGCTTTATTCTTGACTTTACTGTGTCAAAAAAGGATGTGGCTTGGCATAGTCACTGGAAGGAAGTTTAGCTACAAGAGAGGTTGCCTCCCTCTCGAGCATTTTCCTGAATTCATATTGTGCTTCCTTAATACTTCTTATGGAACGCACACACACAGAGGTTGACCTACAGCGTTAGCCTTTAGACTGGGTGGTGATATCTTTGGGTAAAAATGTCTGTTTTATGTATCAAGGAAAGGTCTTTGTTGGATACTCTGGGAGAAGAGAGACTTCAGAATCAAGGTGTGTGCCCAGTTGCACTGGGCTGTAGTGGTCTCAGATACCGATGGTGGCATTTGGCAGGCCCTGGTCTACTGTCAGTAAGAGGCTGAGGGACCTGCACATTGCACAGCAAGTGTATGAAGGCAGCTTCTTTAGTAAGGACTGTAACTGGCATTTTGGTCACTTCCACATCCAGGTTCTCCTTTATTGTTATTTCCATTGATGCTCTTTTGTTTGCATTTTATTGATGTTGAAACACAGCAAAACCCAGTCACTTAGCAAATTAGTGCATTGACCTCAGTCAGAGGAGGCAGTCAGTGTGATGGTCTCGGAGGCCTCTCACTATGTGGAAATAGGAGCCTTACCAATTTTTTTTTTAATTAACTACTGCTAAGGAACAATTTTTTTAACATCCCCAAAACAAAAACTTCAAATTGAGGTCCTGCAAGGATGAGCAAAGTGTTTGATCAAGGCTTCCATTCTTTCAAGCTATGACCTTTTCCATTTACAAAAACAAATTAAAATGGCTCTTTTAGTTTAAATAACTTTTTTTTTTTACTAAGCCAATGCATCTCCAATATGATATGACCAAACACATATGAGAGTTGCAACTACCGGTACTAGCAACATGAATAGCAAAAACATCTGCTAGTTCTGGTGTTCACTCTCTAAACTGAGAGAAAGATCTGTAGACTGCAGTCAAATTCTGTTCCTTAGAGCCAAATTACAAATTCAGAAATGTCATTGATGCAGTTTTCCTTGGACTGTAACACTTCAGAGTGCACTTCTGTGGTAGAAGTATGTGATAAATAATTCTCTACATAAAGAATTTGCATCACATAGAAAATAAACACTGCAGACTAGGTTCTACCTGCATCTTCCCCCAATATGCTAATTCCTGTCTTGAGAGAGTGTGTACTGTATTTAAGCATTGTCGTATCATGGTCTCCCACCATCATTCCAAAGTGGTACAGTCCCAGAAAGAGTATATTTTATGGTGGTCCACATGTTCAAAACTGTATTTGAAATGCAGCCTGGCATTTTGAACCTTTCTCTGTGTACAGCCGACACATGCAGAATTGCTTGTGCCAAGTAGCTGCAGTGTTATCTTTCCTCATGGTGTGTGTTAGTTTTTACATCTGATTGTACAGTCATCTGCTAACTTGTTGATTCACAGAACTGTAGCTGTTTTACAAACATTAAGTTGATGAAGCATTGCATCATTTTGAGGAAGAAAAAAAAAGAATATATTTAGACATGACAACACACTAAGTTGATGGCAAACTGACCACAATTGAGCATGCATGCCACATTTGGTATTTCTTATATTCTCTCCATAATCCTGATTCAGATTAAAAAAAATAATGTACTCTTTTGTGGTTTTGGAAATGTTTACCTACTCACCAAGTTTATTTATTGACCAGATTCTTGACTTGTCTCCATTGGTGTAAGAGAGGCCACAAAATGAGAGCAACTGACAAGCAGAGAATTCTTCCAGTGTAGGGCAAACCATGAATGGCAAAGGACTAGCACAAAGCTGTTTTTCCCTTCTCTTGTGGAGCTTCTGCTGTGTATGGTGTCTGTGAGAGAAAGATGAATATAGTGTGGTTATTGAGAGAGCAAAGTCGAGACATCCATGCTTGGAAGAGAGTTCAAGGTTGCTATGGTGGTAGTTCTGTCTAATGAAGCTGAAAGCTGGAAATGTGCACATCTCCGACTTCTGTTACCTATTTAGAGTCGAAAGAGGCATCTTTCGATGCAAAGAGTTGTGCATCTTTTGCCACTGACTCCCAACTTGAGATGGGAGTGAGCAAATGATGTGCTCAAGGGGAGAATGCACTCTCAGGAGGAGGGGGCTTAAAAGTGCGCCTGAAAGTGGGTGGAGCCAATGACGTTAATCGTTTGTCCAATTGAAAACATGGCCTAGCTGCCAATCCGGTCTTTATAGAAACTGAAAATGAACAAATAAGCAACTTTTTACTAGCATAAGCTGTTAATAGTTTTGAGTTTTGAATTCATGTCCTATAAGAGTATTGGCCTGAATGTCATTTTTTCCCCCCACGTTCGCCTTTCCTGTGCAGCTCTCCAAACACACTCATTGATGTGAAAATGCTACTCGATGAAGAGCAGCTTTCTCATTTGGTCCAAAGCCAATGCCATTTTCTGGCAGGTAGTGTGATGTAAAATGTGCGCCGAAGGGAGTTTTAGGAGATCATCAAATATCAGCAAGCGAACAGTGAGCCACTTCCGAGTAAGCTAAAGAAAGGTCAGCAGATATTGGATCTGTTTAGTCTCACCATGGTAAAGAGGACAGAGGAGATATTGTATGAAAGCAATGCCAAGGTAGAAAAACTGTTTTAAAGTGACTGAAGGAAAAGGGTCCATTCTGCAAAAGTTTAACAAAAAGTTTACTTCCTTAAAAAGGGCAAGATCCTTAGCAAGTGTAAATAGTAGCTCTGTTGAAATCAATGGAGCATCCAATGTTTGCGTAAGTGGGAGAGTGACTTGAGGCAGAGCACAGCAGAAAAGGTTCTATGGGAAGCAAATGCCAGTTAGCAGAAACACATATTTGGAGAGTTGCAAGGTCAACAGAATGCAAAGACGACGACAACAACTTTCTTTTCTGATCTCCCCCCCCTCCCAGATAATTGAGTAAAAAATTGTTAGTGTTTCATGAGACATTTTCCAATAAGCAGTTGTTCTCTTGCTGAGAATCAGCTTCAGGTTCAACTATTCACTAAACATCTGTCTGGGGCCAGACTTAGCTGACCCAGGGAGCAGACTGCCTGGTGGCCACAGGGCTGGGCACAGGCCGGGAGAGGCTGAAAAGGCCTCAGTGGCACAGGGCATGGGCCATTGGCCCATTGAGTGGAGTGTGCCTGTGCATGCTGGAGCAGACACAGAGCAGCAGGGCATGGCAAGTGTCTGAAGGAGCCTTTCCAGGCTCCAGAAGAGGAAGCTTAGGACCCAGGAGGTGACCAGGCTGAGTGGGTGGAGCCAGGAAGGGACCAGCCAAGGCCAGGGGAACATAAGGAGAGGGCCAGGGATGAGAAAGGGCTGGCTGAGGATTGGAGACTGGTTGGAAGGGAGGTTCTAGTACCCTATGAAGCTGGAGAAAGCCCTGAGGCTGAGGAGTAGGGTAACCCCCCCTCCTTGTCTCTGCTCTCTCTGAGGCCCGGGGGGGGGGGAAGACAGCTCTGAGGACACATGCCAGGTGGGGGTGACCCTGGAGGCCGTACATAGGCTGCTGCCCAGGCTCCTCCCCCAAGACTCCTCCCCCCTCCATTCTTGGCACCCTTGACAAGAGCCATTTCCAATGTGGAGCTGAACTAGTTTCCTGAATTTCCCTCTCCCCAGAGAACACTGAAAACTCTAGTTCTCTGTAGGTGGGAGAGTATCTCTTAAGAACTGTCAGTGCCTCACCAAACTACAACTCCCAGGATTTGTGTGTGTCATGACAAGTTGATATAGATAGGCCCAAGAATGATAAGCTTAACATAAAATATGTTTTTTTACGTAGCTGTGTTCTAAGCTTTGAATCCTGAAGCTTTTATTTGAAACCGTGGAGTGTTACCTACCAAGAAGGGCTGCAGGATGTTCGACATTGTCCTGCGTTCATTACACTCTTGCAGACTCCCTGAAAGTACAGGTGGGCCCCCATATCCACTGATTCGCTATCCACTGTTTCAGTTATCCACGGATCGTGGGGACCCCCCCAGGCTTTTACTTTTTTTCCAGTAAGCTTCGTTTCTTCCTTAAAGAAACAGGAGAAGCTGCTTATTACAGGCAAGTAGAACGAGACTAAGTACTAGAGAGGCTCTGCAAGCAGAAGCATCGCCTGATATGGTGCGGTGGTGCGGTGGGCCCCAGGGCGTAGGGCGCTGGGCCCCTTGGGGGGAGGCAGGCCTCCGAAAAAGTTCCTTTTTTCGGGTTTTTTTCCATTTTTTAATCAATTTCTTGGGTTTTTTCTAAATATCGCCCCCCCGCTGCAGCTGCCGCCCCCCCCAGGGCGTGTGTTTGCTTTTGGCCCACTTATCTTGCTTAGGAGGGGCGCAGGCTCCATTTTCCCTGGGTGCCGCCATCTTGGACTGAACAAGATGCATGCTGGGGATTGTAGTTTTTCCCCCTTGCCTTCTAGCTTTGCTTTGCAGCCCAGGAGTCCTGACTCACCCCCCCCCCCCCCAGAGGGCACTAAGGGGAAATACACCACAAAATTCACAAAATTGATATTTGTCAATCTGGTCAAATCTGGTTCCAAATGTTTGGAACACTTTCAAGTTTATTCTGCAGAGCAAAATTCACATCAATCAATATGAATGCCTCATCATGTGTGCTGCTGGAAATGGAGACAGGAGGTACAAAGTGGACAAGGAGGCTTCCAAACTGAAATAAAAAATCCCAAAAATTTGCGGCGCGACTGTGCCGTGGTGTGAAGGGTTACGGCCGCGCGTTTTTATGGGGGGGCGTCAAGGGTTTGGGCCCCGGAACAAAAATGGTCTGGCTCCTCCTCTGTCTGCAAGGTTAACAGAAACCTTGCAGAGCCTCTCTAGGACTTAGTCTCGTTCTACTTGCCTGCAATGGAGGCTGCTTCTCTGTTTGTTTTAAGGAAGAAACAAAGCTTGCTGAAAGAAAAATAAGAGCTGGGGGGCAAGCATGCCTGCCTGCAGGGGAGGCAGGGTGGGGGCCCCTCAGGAAACCATGGAGGGGGTGTTCGCTCTTATCCATGGTTTCAAGTATCCACGGAGGGGCCTGGAACATATCCCAGCGGATATGGGGGCCCACCTGTATACGATAGCACACTGATGGGCTGCAGGCAACAGTTTAAAGAATTGCTGTCCTAAGCTAATTCTATTTCCCTTTTCAATGGAATGGGATTGTAGCCCAGTGACAGACTGCATAAAAAAGCCTGGGTTCAATGCCTGACATCTCAAGGTAGGATTGGGAAAGAAAATTTGCTTCCATTCAGCTGTAGGCAATATTGAACTACATGGACCAGTGGTCTTACTCAGTGGAAAGCCACTTCATGACACTTCTTTATTGGATGGCTTTGCAAAGCTAATCTCTAATCCCTGAGCCAAAGAAGACTGATAATTGTATCTAGCATACCTCTTCATTTCATTTGCGTTTTAGTAGTTTTAAATATCTTTAAATGTAAGACACAAGTTTTATGGGTGCAGTAGCCATGTAATTAAATATAAAATACAAAGAATTCCAGGCACACACGTGTAAGATCTTCAAAAAGTGCCACTCATAACAAGCAACAAAACAATGAGTGCGGAGAACTCCAATGTTTACAGGAACCGACGTTTCGTCTTATTTCCTAAGACATTATCTAGGTCAAGACAGCTTGGCTGTTGGGATGGCACTGAAAACCAACTGACAGAAACGGAACTTAAAGGGAAACAACAGGCAGAGCTTAACAGAGATCTTAAAGGAACATCAGACAGATTCAAAAGGCAAAACACATCTTATAAATCTTGCAACAAAAGCTTTCATGGCCAGCTACTAGACTAAAACAATACCAGGTATCAAGGTATCTAAAACATCTGTCAGTACACTAATCTTATACGGATACAGAATTAACACGTATTGTTCCCTGTATATTTGTGCAATATGGGAAACCATATTTTGTCAATAAATGTTAATTCTTGTTGGCGGTTAATAAGATTTTGCGATCTTCTTTTACTAATGTCAATTGCTTCCAGATTCTGGCGCGTTCTATTGTTCGAATCATTAGCTAGACATTTAGTCTCATTGAACAAAATACTATGGTTAGTTGTCATTGAATGTCATTGAATTTCTCTGAACAAAAAGACGGGGTAGCAATGGGGAATCCATTAAGCCCCGTTTGTGCCAATCTCTATATGGAATTTTTTGAAGAACAAGTTCTCAAGACGGCACGGTTCCGACCCAAAACATGGCTTAGATATGTTGACGATGTTTTTTGCGTGTGGGAATATGGAGAGGAAGAATTACATAAGTTCCTGGGACATTTAAATAGTTTCTGTTCCGCTATACAGTTCACTATGGTACGAGAGAAGAACAACGCTTTGTCATTCTTGGATGTTTTGGTCACTAAAAAGGACAACTTGTCGTGTGGGCATACAGTCTTTAGGAAACCCACCCATACAGGTCGCTATCTCCATCAGCAATCGAATCATCACCCAGCCCAAAAAAACTCCTTGATAAATTCTTTAGTATATCGGGCAATTAAGATCTGTGATGAATCCTCTCTAGAAATGGAAAGATGTATATTACGTGATTCCCTGAAAGCCAATGGATATACAGCGGCACAGTTTGATAAGACCTGGACTAAACAATACAAGAAAATTAATACCATAAGACCACCCAGGGATCAGGAAGAGGAGACAGCAAAAGAGGAAAAGAAATGGGTTACTTTGCCCTTTATAAAAGGGGTTACTGATAAAATCTCCAGGACCTTTAGACACTTCAATATCAAGACAATTTTTAAACCCACCTCGAAAATTGAACAACTGCTCCGCAACCCAATGGACGCCAGACCATTGCTGTCCAATTCTGGAATTTATAGTATACTTTGTGATTGTGGGAGAAAATATATTGGTACTACAAAAAGAATGATCAAAACAAGGATCTCGGAACATGAACGCGCGGTTCGTCTACGACATAAGGATGTCTCAGCCCTCGCAGAGCATTCAATGACAACTAACCATAGTATTTTGTTCAATGAGACTAAATGTCTAGCTAATGATTCGAACAATAGAACGCGCCAGAATCTGGAAGCAATTGAGATTAGTAAAAGAAGATCGCGAAATCTTATTAACCGCCAACAAGAATTAACATTTATTGACAAAATATGGTTTCCCATATTGCACAAATATACAGGGAACAATACGTGTTAATTCTGTATCCGTATAAGATTAGTGTACTGACAGATGTTTTAGATACCTTGATACCTGGTATTGTTTTAGTCTAGTAGCTGGCCATGAAAGCTTTTGTTGCAAGATTTATAAGATGTGTTTTGCCTTTTGAATCTGTCTGATGTTCCTTTAAGATCTCTGTTAAGCTCTGCCTGTTGTTTCCCTTTAAGTTCCGTTTCTGTCAGTTGGTTTTCAGTGCCATCCCAACAGCCAAGCTGTCTTGACCTAGATAATGTCTTAGGAAATAAGACGAAACGTCGGTTCCTGTAAACATTGGAGTTCTCTGCACTCATTGTTTTGCTGCTTGTTATGAGTGGCGCTTTTTGAAGATCTTACACGTGTGTGCCTGGAGTTCTTTGTATTTTGTATTTAATTACATGGCTACTTCACCCATAAAACTTGTGTCTTGTATTCTAGTAGCTGGCCATGAAAGCTTTTGTTCTAGGATTTTTAAATGAGTTTATAATTAAGTAATCATTGGGAAAAGCTATGAAAGTCATTTTTATTTGTTATGCGTGTTGAGGCGGGGGGGAGTGGAGGGGGAGCTGGGTGGTTAGAATTCAATGACAAATAAATGGAGTCTACATGCCAGCATCTTGCACAGTATTTGGATGCAGACAAGCACATGTAGGAGTGCATGCATTTACTCTCCCTGCTGTAGCTTAAACAATGGATTCTGTAAGATTAAAATGCCCCACCTGCATACTTGCACACTTCTATTTTTGCCACGTCAAACAATATTAAATGAACACAGCACTTCTCTCTCTCCCTCCCTAACTAATTGAATAATTTACTGTAAATAGCTGTCATTTACTTTCAGAGGAGTAGGGTATCATTAGCCAAATGGATGTGAGTAAGTCATGGCTTTAATGCGTTTGAGGGTCTAAAATGGAATCATCTTAATGGGACCATCAATACACCAAGCTGAATAAAGCCCATAAGCACTTAAGGCTTCAAGTCCCCTTTCTTGTAAATTACATATTCAGTTACCAGGAGAGGGAAAAAAAAGAATCAAGAATTCACAGAAAATATGGCATTTTTCCCCCAAAGCTTTGTTTTTCATGAATATAATAATGCAGTGTATTGGTGTAACTGTGTTTTGGATACCCCTCATTTAATTATCTACCCCACCCTCTGAGTGCTTGCAAGCAATGCTTGTGCTGACTAATATTGGCTGAACTCTCTGGGGAAAAGTAGAAATGAGCAGGTAATAAAATAGCGAGGACATCTGGCCTCACTAATTGCCCAATTTCAGCCTGCATTTGTCTATGGCCAAGAAGCTGCCTTATATTAGCTTGGCCAATTTACTTACCTTCTGAAATTCTAAGCACTGTTAGGGTTTAATGAAACATCTGCTTGAAAGTTCTGCTTAACTTTTTCTTTTTAAGGGCCTCCCACTTGCTGCCTCTAAACATATGGCTGCATTTGAAAGGATATGCAACATGAAATGATGATCTCTGGCTGAGAACATAATCGAATATCTGTTAAAAAAAATCTGTCAGAAGGCATGCTGTCATGTAGAAGCGATACTACCTAGAGGAAGCTCCTTAAAAAGGCGACTTCTGAACAGAGCCAGCCTGAGACTTCTTAGCACCTGACATGATGCGCCAAATGCTGCCCCGTTTGTATGGCACTGTGCCATGCCTTTTTTTCAGGTTCTTTACCTGGCGGTGAACGAGCCACTGTGTCTGCCCCACTTCTTTCTGCTCCCTAAATATGAAAAGGAAGAGGGGAACAGAGCAGAAGAGGAAGTGTGGAGGTGAGTAGAGTGGTAAGCTAGAGAGTCAGAGATGGTCTGTGTTTTGACATTTGTGTTTAGATTGTTTTTGCAAAAGCACTGTACTCATGTGCAGTTCATATTCATTTTATTGGAGCTTGTGCAGGAGAACTTCTTGGTGAATTATGTCCTTGGGGCAGAGTACTATTCAGTTGGGGGTGCAGGGTTTAATAATGATGTAGTACAAATGCTCGTTTATGATAGTGATGGTACTTCTGAATCAAGTCTGAAAGAAACAAGCCTGTTTACTAATGTGGGAAGCCTGGCTAGGGTAGCAGAATAGAGTGATCTGAATTGTGTTATGGATGAGATGAATCGTTTCCCTAAAAGTGATTGGAAAGCAAAAGATTTCCTTGCATACCGAATTCTGGGATTGTGCATTGGATTGTCTTGACAGAGCACTCTTCATGTCTTCTAGGTCTCCTGGAATGTTGCAGAGGATGCTGTGGCAAAAAATCTTGGAATGAGCAGGTGATCTGAGATGTTCTCTAGCCTCTAGATCAGCGGTTCTCAACCAGTGCTACTAGTACCGCCAGTGGTACTTTGGCCAAATGCTGGTGGTACTCAAACCACTGGAACCCTGCTCTGACGTGGCGTTTTTGGTGGCGGTGCCTTTGACTGAGTAGGTCCCTCCCACCCACCCAGAGTGTCCTACTTGCGTTTTCTGGCCTCTGGAAACCCAGAAGTAACTGATGATGTCATCGCCAGTCACTTCTGGTGGTGTGCAGCAGGAGAGTGGAGCCAGAGATAGTACTCGGCTGGGAAGGGGTTGAGAACCCCTGCTCTAGATAATTGTAAGAAATTGCAGAGCACACTTCTCAGCTCATGCATTTCTTCATTGATTGGCATAAAAATATTATTGTCCCACCTGCCTTGCTTGTGCAGTCAGGACAGGCCTGGACATGGCCGGCCCATCCATGAAGTGGTCACCTCAGGCAGCAGCACATTGGTGGGGAGTGATTGTCTGTCTGCCTACTAGGCACCACTGTTCCTCCTCCTCCTTCCACTCCCTGGATTGAGAGGAAGAGGAAATGTGGAGGGAGGATAGTGCTGAGCTAGAACATTGGAGAGTGGGAGGTGTAGAGGCTGGCACATCAGGTAAGGGGGGGCTGCATTTGGCAGGCAGGTCTTGTGCTGGCCCTGGATATCGCAGAATTTATCATACAGCAAGAGGAGTACCTGTGACTCCAGTCTTTAAGCTTTCCCCGTTGTGCGGTTCTATGATTGTCTGTCATGGTAGTTACCAACTCTGACCTGTTGCACATTTTACTTGTGTGGCATAGTAGCTGCCCAGAAGGCACCCTTCCCCGAGGAACGTGTCAAAACAGCTGCTCTTGTAGGTTGCCTGGGTGATGATGCTGTTTCTATCCCGCCTTTCTCCCTCCTAGGGGGACCCAAAACTATATAACATTAAAACTCCTAAAAAACATTGATATGTCTAAAAACAATAAAACATAAAATCAATAAGCTTCTAAAAGAGGGCCTGAACCTATAAAATCTTTAAACTAGGCAGTAGCTCAGAGGATTTGTTTAAAAAGAAATGTCTTCAGGCCCCACCGGAAGGCCTCTAAGGAGGGAGCAGTTCGTAAATTAAGAGGGAGAGAATTCCATAGGGTCAGTGCCACTACTGAGAAGGCCCTATTTCTTGCCGCTGCCCCTCCCACCTCCAAAGGCGATGGCACTTTTAAAAGGGTCGGGGGGAGGACCGGATTGTACGGAAGTAGGCGGTCTTTCAAATAGGCTGCCCCCAAGCCGTATAGGGTTTTAAAGGTCAAAATTGGCACTTTGAATTGGGCCCGGAAACGAATTGGCAGCCAGTGCAGCCTCCAGAGCAGTGGGCTGACTGAGTCGAACCACCTACTTCCAGTGAGCACATAGGCTGCCATGTTCTGTACTAGTTTCAGTTCCCGAACCGTCTTCAAGGGTAGCCCCAAGTACAGCGCGTTACAATTACCCCCCCCCCCAATAAAGCACACCAGACAGAGGCACGTTTGGAGAAAGGGCTACTTTATTTAAATTAATAGACCTACAAAGGGGGAAAAACTTAACAAAACCTAACTTCAACGAAATAGGGGTTACGAGTAGAGAAGCCATGCTAAAAATAGAAATTCTGTTTGTCTGGGTTGTTTCTAACGTGTTGGTGCAACTCGGATAAAGTGGATATTATTTTTTATTTCGGCTGGAACGTTTTTTTCTATTTTTAGCATGGCTTCTCTACTCGTAACCCTTATTTTGTTGAATGTAATTGCTGGCCATGATAGCTTTCGATCGAAAAAAACCTAACTTCAATCCCCCACAGTGTGCGGGCACTATACGGGGGAAACGGTAATAACCGTCTGCCCCCCCCCGCTTAAATGGGCATCAACATCCTGACTCCAAGCTCCCTTAGTCACAGACCGAGGAAGCCTATCACAGCCAACCCCGAAGGGTCGAGTCGAGGCATCGGAACAGCACAGATTTCCACAGGCCAGGCCATGTGGTTGTCTTTGCATATTCCAGCCAGGGGGCTTGCCAGCCAGTCTCACTGACTCGGTCAAGTGTCATCTGAGCGGTCCTGGCTCACCTCCTGACCTTGCTGATCTCAGAATGTATGCCGGTCCCTCACGCCCTATGTACCCAAACCCGCATGCCACCTGCCAAAGTGACTGAATGTTAACATTCCAATCCCAAACCACAGTCTGAGGTAGGTGGAAAAACTGCCATCTTGGTGCCAATCTGACTGGCAGCAAAAAATTCCTACCCGGCCCCCTATGACGAGTGACCAGCTAATCCCAGACTATGATGGAGGGAGGGGCTCGAAGAAAAGGCAGCGACGGAGGGGCCAGCAAAAACACTGGCTGATTTCCTCCCCTCAGCCACGCCCCAAAGAAATACCTAGCCAACCAAAGGGCTTAATTTTCGCGCCCTGTGCTGGTGAGCTCGTGGGGGGGGGAGGGCAAAACCCACGAGATGCTAGGCGTCTCATCGCCATAATCTAACCTTGTTAGATATGGGAGAATCACCACAACTGATGAAGAAACATTTTACAGCTATTCCACGGATAAATCAAAATAACAAGCTTCTCCTGCAAATGTGCACACACAGTCATCCATGTGAGGATCCCCCTCCCGAACCACTGCACTGCACCCTAGTACTGTACCTCTCTGTACATGTTTGTCACCATATGCACGAATACTACTCATGCTGGAATGGAGGTTTAAGATAGAGTACCGAATCTTGCCAAAAACAGCCTTTAACTCCCAGTATTGGCTCTCAAAACAGGGCAATGCTTCCTGTAGCTTACTGTCACCTGTGGCTTAAAGGTGTCTTTTTAAGTTCAAGTGTTTAGATGAATTTAATTTGTCCTTTAAAACTCTTGAGATTCTGCTTATGAACTGCTCTTGCGTTGATTGGATGAGTCATGAAACAAAAACTCCTATCCTGAAGTTCTGCCATGAGTAATGCTTACTATTTTCTTATATTCTCTGGACATTTTAATTAAAGGAAGAATCCTTTCCTTTTCTGCTGTCTTAATGGACAGTTAGGTGGCTGAGCATTTTAACTGATTTATATTTATCACTGCAATAAATACACAATCTGCTTTCCTAGCAAGCCATCACTTTTCCCCCTTGGAATCAATAAAATAAATACTATGTGATTTCATTTCACAGAGAACACCAAAAAATTTGGGTACCATTGATCTAATTCTTATATTAAAACACAAAAATTAAATGGTAGGACTTAGTCATCCCTTGGGGGGGGGGGAAGGAAAAATCTAGTATTTGCTTTGATGTGACCTAAAAGTCAAGCCATAGTACTTGTTCTAGGTATCTGGGATAAAGTTGTAACAATACGCTTAGTTAGAAAATGATTGCCATAGATAATGAAGGCAGAATGGAACGAGGCAACAAATACGACAGAACTGTTCTGTGGACCTGTGCCTCTGTAAGAATATTTTGGAGAATCATAATTGTAAGATTAGGGCTCTTTGTGTCCTAATATAGCACTAACTACTTAATTGTATGGTATCTCGAATAAATTAAAGGATGTGGCAAGATTTCTTATTTATATGTAGTCATCATTCCTTTGCTGCAGCTCCTAAATATCTTTTAGGTTAGGGATAAGTGGTAGGCTCTTGTAAACAGAAGTGTGTTCATTTTCACTTTCTAGGACGTGGAAGAAGGTTTTGAAATGGTAAGACTCTCACAGCCCAATCCTGTGTAACTCTTGCACTGGTGTAACAGTAGATCGACCGGTGTAAGTGCACTTATGCCAGTGTAACTTGCTGTATGCTGACGGACGCAGGAAGGAAACTGGCATAACCCCCTTCGGATGCTGCACATGTGCAGTTCAGACATGGGACAAACGCCAGCCAGCGGCGGAATGAGGGCGGAGCGTGTGGAGTAGCAGCACCGGGCGGGGGCGGTGCGCTCGTCACCCTTACTGCGAGGTGGTGGTGGTGCGGAGCCGCACTGGGCACGTCGACGTCACAGGCCCCGCCCCCTTGGTCTGGGCGCTGGGAGGCCTAGCCTCCCCGCTGACCAGCGCAACTCTGCCGGTGCAGGGGGCATTCTGGGAGCATTCGGACACCCTGGAATGCCCCCCTGCGCCGGCACAGCTGCGCAGGCATCCTTCCCACGTCTGAACTGCGCGTCCGTGGCATCTGAGGGGAGTTACACCGGTCTTTGTACTGTGTCCCTCAGCGTACGGCAAGTTACACTTGCATAAATGCACTTACGCTGGTGGATCTACTGTTACAGGATTGGGCTGTCAGTGCCATCACCTGGGCTCCTTTATGAAGTTGACCTAAACTTGTTGCTAACTCTGGTTCCTGGGATGGAACATTTTGAATTGAGCTGAGATTCGTTAACAGCTAAAGGAGGTCTGTGACTTCTCGCGCCTATTGCATATGTCTTTCCCTTATATTAATGTACAACTACTGCTGTTTTATTATCTTTTGCTATTTTCTTCCTACACACTGGGGGAAAGAGCATGGGAAAATAAAAACAAAGATGCTGGAATATTATTATTGAATGAAAACATCCTGTTTACACTCTTGCAAGAGATAATTGCTCAGTGACCTTTCCATTTGTCTGTCTGGCTGCACTACATTTTTCAAGGGCATGGACATCTTCCTATCAGCCCAAAGCTGGTTTTGAAATGTTCAGGTTAATGTCAAAAGCAGTAATCTGTTTTAATCAATTCTGTGCTGGGAAATACTAGTGACAGTTTGCAAATAATGTGAAATGCCACCATTGTTTACCAGGCTGTACTTTGAGGTACTTCCAATACATGCAAACTATGTGCTGAATTAAACTAGTATTTCTCATATCTTCAAAAAAGCCCTGAATAAACAACCTTTAATATTAGATGTTTAGATGATGCTTTATATGGTATGGATTTTTTTAAATATTATTTGAGATAGAACTGTATCGTTTTGCAAAACGAGATTTTAAGACAAAAAGCAAGGAGATGGGCAGCCCAATCCTAAGGATGGGAGAGTAAGGAAAGAAGAAACTCTGGGGTGCAAAGGGCACTTTTCTTATGAAAATGATAGGTAATGTGGGCATAGGAATCTTTCTGAGTGTGTTTCCTTCAGGTGGACAGCAGCAGTGGGAGGACATATTGGCAAATGTCTTACTCTTTCAGGGACAGCATCAGAAGGAGAGGACAGTGGCTAGTCTCTCTTTGTCAGGCAGCATCAGCATGAGGTCACAATGACAGCATGAGGTCATAAGGGCTATCCTTGAGGGCAGGCTGCAGCAGCATGCTGCATTGGTCAGTCTCTTGTACTGAAGCAGGCAGCAGCAGGTTATGGCCACAATGCTTTTCTCTCGCACACTGAGGCAGGCAGATGTAGGAGCCTGTGAGCACAGTCTCTTTCTGAGGTGGGCACAGTGGTCACCTGTGTCTCTCTCCCTGAAATGGGCAGCAGCCCATGGGCAGAGAAGCAGCAGGCAAAGAGGAGAGGAGAGTTGGCAGGCAAGAGCCCCCCAAACTACAAGGCTTCTGTGAGTACTCCCAGGGTGGCCTGACAATGAAAGAGGGTGAGAGTTAATGGTGGCAGGGATGTTGGCAGGACTCCATCTTGAAAAGAGTCTGACAGAGCTGAGTGCATTTGGAGAGATGAACAGGCAGAAGAATAGTCAGTACTGATAACAACACTCCAGGTACCATGGGGCTCCAATGTGCCCAGGGTGACAGATGGGGGGAGAGATCTGATGATGGCTGGTGCCTGGAGGACACCGGAGTAGTAGAACGTAAGATAGGAAAAGAAAGTGAGGGAGACTGGTTAAGGGCAGCCTATATGTGGGTGGGAGGAGTTTGGAATAGAGAGAAGATGTGGAGTGCAAAATTAGCAATACTCATCCTGGACCTAGCACTGCTCCATTTATCCCAAGTCACAGGGCAGCTTTGGAGGCTCCAATAATAGAAGGTTAACCTTCTAGGAATGCTAGCTGCTAAGAAAAGAATCAGGAAGAATATGAGATGGGGGAAAGAATACATAGAAATTCCTCCACAAACCTCTTCCACGGGTATCGAGCTGCCTCCTTATCTGGGTACAACTTCAATTAACTCACTAAGACTCACAGATTAATTGGACCAGACACTTTTTTCCAGCGGGGGGGGTCCTTGGTGGGAACCCCCTTTGGTCCCTGCTTTCCAAACTGGCATTCTGCACAGGTGGGGTTGGGGTGTCAGAGCTCACATGCTTCGCAAAGGGGCAAAAAATACCTTTGGCTTTAAAAGTCAAAACCAGCACTTTGAATTGGGCCTGGAAACGAATTGGCAGCCAGCGCAGCCTTCGGAGTAGCAGCCCGATGGAGTCGAACCGCCTACCTCCAGTGACCACATGGGCTGCCACATTCTGCACTAATTGCAGTTTCCGAACCATCTTCAAGGGCAGACCCATGTATAGCGCATTACAATAATCTAATCGAGACGTCACCGTGGCATGGATCACCATGATCAGGTCTGCACAATCCAAGTACGGTCCCCCCCACTGTGAAATTCCCAGCAAAGGAGGTGAAGTTGAATCCACTGAGTTGAATTTCCACTTGCTGAACTGACCCCTGAGAGTCTGACCTATTACTGTGTATAATGGCTCCCTCCGTGCCATAAGTTCCAGCCCCACTTGATTTACCCAGGTATAAGGAGTGCAATTAAAACCTGCCTGCAAAGCTCCATCATATGTTATACTGCAAGGCTCCATCCCCCTACTCTTGCACTCCTGATGATCACCTTCACATCTACACCAGCCACTACTGCTGTATTAATAGAGTAACAGTTGCCTCCTCTGCATCTATCTTACTGGCCTCTCCTTACTCCTTGTCCGCTTGTTTCTCCAGGGCTAAAATCCTGGTGGATAGAGATTGAATCATTTTTAGGGGGGGGGGAGCTTCTGAATTCCCTTGACCACTGGCCCCATCACCCTCTTGGCCTCCTCTTTGTTCCTTTCTGGGGCCCTCAAGTAGACTGCCAGAGCCCTCATTATGCCCATTTCCTCTTACAGTGAGGTCTGTGGGAGTGAGGTTAGTGAAGAGGCTTGGGTGCCTTCCTGTTTCTCTTCTGTGCTCTCTTTAGGTATTGTCTACTTGCCCACACAAGATTAATGCCCACCAGTATGTGGGTGTAACAGTTGAAACCTGCCCTGCACTATGCTAAATTAATTGGCAAGAAGAAGGGGGAGCAGATGAGGGAGATCCCTTGCCCAGGCTTCAAAACCTTGGGCCTCAAGGCCCTGATGTATCCAGCAAAATCTGAGGCACTCCCCCCACAAACCCCTCACCACCACCTGGTATCACAAGTCATGCATGTGGCTCTTGAAAGCCACACATGAAGCTGCCTCCTTCACTATTGCTGCTCATCCATAACTGTGAACTCGCCCAACCCCCAGCTGCTTTTTATATGCTCTGCCTCCCAGTGCATATGCACCTGTTGGGGCCAACTATGCTGCTGCTGTTCATGCCATGGCTGCCGTGTGCCTCAGTGCTGTTCATCGCTGAAGTGAAAGGTGCTGTTGCTGCTTTGGTCTCTGTTGAAGCGCTGAACAGGCAGAGCAGCCCAAATGGTGGCCTAGGCTCTTCCCCCTTGGTATCTCCACCAATGAGAAGCCATCGCTTCCTGTCTTGCCTTGTAGGGATGGGGCAAAGATGCTCCTCCCCCTAATAATCTTGGGAGATGGGTAGTACTTCTTAGCCTTGGACCACTTGTGTTGCAATTGATGTAGATTAAAATAGCAAAGAGATCATTTGCAGATTTCTGTAGCAAGGATCAGCATGCAATCATTAAAAATAAGAAATTAGTTTTGGGGAAAAACTGTCCTAAATCTGAGGTATTATATTATTGAGAGAGTCCATGTGAAACTCTTATTAGAAAGAAGTCATTAGGCAGTTGAGAGATGGATATGGAGGCAGAAAAGTGTCATCCATCAGCATTTTCTTATGATTGATTGCATTAGCAGTTTATAGTTGTTATTGAACATCCAATAAAAGTGAAATGCACCTTTAAAATGCAAGTGGTTTTCTTTCTTGGTTCCCTTATCTTAAAAGCAATCTGTTTGTTACTTGTTCAATCTTTCACTTAGAGGTTAATTACTAGAAATGCACAATGACTTGGGTCTGCTTCTGTTAGCAATTTTAAAATCTGTGATTATTTTTTAAATTAATTAATTTAATTTTAATTTTAAAAGGTCTGTGGGAATTACAGATTATTAATGTGATTAATTTTAAAAGATCTGTGAGAAGAGCAAACAAGATGTCAAGAGAAGCTGGATTCTCTGAAGGGTTTTATACCAAGTAAAGAGTACATTTTATGTTATGTAAAAGTCTATATTCCTCAGAGCTACCGATAGTTTGAAATTAGACTCTTGTGGCAGCTTAAACTTTTGAAAATGCATAAGATACCAGCTACTTAAATTACAAACTAATAGCAGATACCTAGGCTTACCATTTGTCTTGGTTTGACCAGGACAGTCCCGGTTTCTGGGGTCCATCCAGGCCTGGCATCCCAGTCAGCCCCAGAAACCGGGAATGTTCCAGACTTTCCTGGCTGCATCTCGTGCTCGACCGGGGCTGAATACTGGCTCGCAGGCCTGTGCGAGCCTCGCACAGGTGCACAACACCTAAGAGCTGTTTAGAATCATCCGGGACTCCCCGGACGATTCTGAGGACGGAGCTCCCAGGCATTGTGCGTCTGCGCAAGACTCGCGTGCCAGTATTCAGTCCTGGCTGAGCGCGAGATGCAGCCAGGAAAGGCTGGAACAAATAATAAATAAATGTATTTAATAAATAAATCCGTGGCAAACTGATATAATCTATAGTTTCTGTTCTCATAATTTTAATGCAAGAGTAGTAAGGGAAATGAAAAGATGATTCCTTTCCCCAATGGCTGATTTTTTTGTCTGCTGTAAAAAGGATCTTGGGGCTTGCATTGGAGCTCCTTTGGAATGTATTGCTGGGTGGGTCTGACAGTTTTTAAAAAATAAATCAAAATATTCTATTTCTGTTAGCTGTAAGTGTGAAAAATATTAGATATTTCTGTTTTCCAATTCAAAATATTTCAGAGAACTGACTTATAAACCAAACAAACCTGGAAAAATCAACAATGTGAATGCACTTCATGAAAGTTTCAAGCCATGTGATAAGATGGGAATCTTTTGACTGGCAAAAAGCATTCATTGATGCTAATTTAAACCACAAGAGCTGTTCAGATTGCACTATTATATTTTATTTTCAGTATTTATTTCTTAGAGATGCATCTTTTATAAGTAAGTGCATTGCTTCCAGGAAAAAGAGACTTTTCAAACCATGTTATTATGTGAATTACTGGCTAAATGAGTAACTACATTGGCCACATTTGTACTTTTAGAAGACATTTGTGGGTTCTCATATGCAGGTCTTGGAGTAATGCAGGGAAAATATTCGCAATAGGATCACTTTGTTGGGGGAAAACGTTGGGGCCCTCATTTGGGACAATTTTGCATGCCAACTTTATCAGAAAGACAAAGAACCACCATTCACCTCCACCTGCTGGTGCCTCTTTAAGCTTGGACTATGTCCTCCTCCCTCAAGTGGCCATTGAAACACCAACTGCTCTGTGGTGGTAGTGAGGAGAAAAGAAGAAAACAAGGCATATCCCCCCCCCCCAACCTGTTGTGCTGTAATGTTTTTTATGGTGATAGCTTATGATTTTTATTTTGTCATTGTATACTTTAAGTGATGTGAGCCACCCTTGGAACCTGAAAGGTGGGATAAAATCTCCAGAATGAATGAAGAAATAAAGGCTGTATATTGATCTTAAAAACTAGCAGGGATGTGGATCAAGTCTCTGACTCCAAGTCTTGAGTCAAGTCCCACGTCTCTGGGTCCAAGTCTCAAGTCAAATCCCAAGTCCTTGCCCCCAAGTCTTTTGTTGTGAGTTGCGAGTCCCTATCTATTTAATGGGGAAAATGGGTTTAAACCTGAATAAAATTGGACTTGTTGTAAAAGGCTCCAAGTCTTGAGTAGAATCTTTCGAGTCTATTACACAATCGCCGAGTCAAGTCATTGACGCGACACAATTCAAAGTGCTAGTTTTGACTTTTAAAGCCCTTAACGGCTCGGGTCCAGGGTATTTGAGGAACTGCCTCCTTCCTTATAATCCGACCCGTACTCTGAGGTCATCAGGGGGGGCCCTGTTGACCGTGCCGCCATTGGCGGAAGTGAGGGGGATGGCGGCGCGGAGTAGGGCCTTCTCCGTGGTGGCGCCCCAATTGTGGAATTCCCTCCCCTTGGAATTAAGAACGACTCCCTCTTTAGAGGCTTTTCGGCGGGGCCTTAAGACGTTTTTATTCAGGACTGCTTTTAATGTCTGACATGGTGGACTGACTTTTTAACTTTTTAACAAATGGTTATATATGTAAATGCTGGTGACCCATTGGGGTTGTTTCTAATCTCAAGTGTTTTTAATTATTTTAATGTGTTTAATTAATTGTTTTAAAGTTGTTTATATGTATTTTAATATGTTGTAAGCCGCCTTGAGTGCCTTCGGGAGAAAGGCGGGCTACAAATTCTTTAAATAAATAAATAAATAAATAAATAAATACTCAAGTCTACATCACTGAAAACTAGTGCCCAGTAATGTGATGTCTAGTTAGATTTCTACATTTCCATGTAGATACATCTACCTACATTTTTGGATAGAAGTGTGTGAAAAATTTCCTCAGTAAGATGAGGATTATTTCCTGAGTAACCTTCTCAGCATCTCAAAGTACATTGGCCATTGTTTCTCTATCGATATTCACCAGTGCTCCCCTTGCCTCCAGAGTTCTTTCTAGCCTTTGTTCTCCTTTCTAGATAAGTCTTCTAGATAAGTCTTCTTAGTAGTGATCTAAGTCTTCTTAGGGTGATCTTCACAGCAACTCTGAAGGCATATAAAATCACATTCCAGAAGATTACAGTACATGTGGTAGATGTGCAACTCAATATGATGGTGGTTCTCAGTTTAATACAAGGAATGTGTGGTGGAGGGAGACTTAAAGTGCAGGATAGGTGGGTGCAATGGAGATCTATCTGTACTTGTATCCCTCAAACCATGCTTCTCCCCAGTGGTTTACCTCCACCAAAAGAAGCTTCTCGTCTTGCAGATGGTGAAAGGTTCTGCTCTCCTCCCTGCCTGTCTTGCATTTTTGATCACTATCCACCATCCATAATTTCATATGACATCACCACTGAGTTGGCTTGTGCACATGGGTCCTCCCACCATCTCATGAGGCTTTGTCCTACGTTTGATTTAGCTAAAGCAACAAAGAATCTTGCAGCACTTCTAAAGAATAGCAGCACGTCTATTGTGGCACAAGTGTTCATGGGCCAGAACCGATTTTGTCAGAAAAATTAAGTTATCTTGAAAGCTGGTCAGTGAACTTGTGGCTTTCAGAGGGAGTATTGTCTCCAGACTTGGTTTCCTGTATGGTTGCAACTGATTAAACATTTGGAGACTATGCACAGTGTAGTTCCTGAGATGTCCCAGGGAGTTTGTTTCCACTTGAGTTACACAAGATGTTGCATCCTAATCTATGTGAAAATGCAGCAGCCCATTCTGGAAAGAAGCAGTCTGGTTTCAAGGCTTCTGAAAATGTCAATTATTTTCCCTTCATTTTAGATTTTGGTCTGTAGAGAAGCACACAAACGAGCTGAGATAGGCATGGCTTTCCCGGCTTTCCCAGTTCAGCGGTAAGTGTGACCTTTTGTTTGTTTGTTAAATAACTGTATTATAACACTAGTCACCAGGGATGTGGATCAAGTCTCTGACTCCAAGTCTCGAGTCAAGTCCCAAGTCTCTGGGTCCAAGTCTCAAGTCAAGCCAAGTCTTTGTCCTTTAGGCCCAGGTCATTGGTTGTGAGTTGTGAGTCCCTATCTATTTAATGGGGAAAGTAGGTTTAAACCTGAATAAAATTAGAGTTGTCATAAAAAGCTCCGAGTCTCGAGTCGAGTCTTTTGAGTCTTTTACAATTGCAAAGTCAAGTTCGAGTCAAGTCATTGATGCGACTTGAGTCCGACTCAAGTTCGAGTCAATAGACTCAGGTCTACATCACTGCTAGTCACTGGCTGTTAACTTGTGAATGTGGTTACTAGGATTCTTCTCAAAGCAAAAATTTAGAGATAAACATTTCAATCCCTCAATTTCCCCAAGTCATAAAAGTTTACCCATTCAATGCAATGGTGGAAGCTGATATATTAACATTCTTCTGCACATATGCTTCTCACTCTCACACTCTCTCTCTCTCTCTCTCTCACTCTCTCTCTCACTCACACACACACACACACACACACACACACACACACACAAGGAACTCTGTATAGGAGATTTTGGTTCTTAGTATATGTAGCTTATTATTTGTGACAGTAATAAAATCAATGTACAGGGGGCCAGGGCCCCCCGTATCTGCGGACCTGCTACCTGTGGATTCACTTATCCATGGATAGTGGTGAGCCCCCCGCACCCAGTACCTTAATTCAGCCTCCTGGTTCTTGTTTAACGTTGGGAGCCTCTCTAGCATGCAGGCTGCTTTCCTGCTTTATACAAGGAGCTGGCTCGTCGTTTGCTTTAAAAGAAGAGATGCGCTGGCTTTGCGCCAGCACTAAATGCTGAATTAAGGTACTGGGCATGGGGAAGGGGCGCAGGGGGGTCACGGGTATAGCGTTCCCCCCTATCTGCAGATTCCAGTATCCGCGGAGGGGGCAGGAACCTATCCCCCATGGATATGGGCCCCCCTCTGTATATAATAAATGGAACAGGCTCAATGCCCCCAACGGTTACAGTAGGCAGAAAATAGATACAATTGTAGACTCTCACGACGTGACCATATTTTGGAGTTAAAAACCCACATATTTCCAGGTAAGACTACGTCGTTTATAAATTCTTTATTACAAAGACAAGATGTTACCAGTAACTTAACGTTTCACCCCTGACATTCGGGGCATCATCAGAAGATTAACACTGTAGGACAGACACTCAATACATACTCCTACTACTCAATCTAACTGACATCAGGTGTCAGTTAGGAAGGGAGGGGAGGGAGAGAGGGGGAGGGAAGGGAGAGAGGAAAGGAGATATAGTTAAAGGCACACAGTAGGCAGAAAGTTTGCCGGCCAATAAGCAACATTCCAGAATTTATTTGAGATTCCATGTAACTAGTCTCAATGAATATAAAGTCTGTGTGCCAATCCCCTTGTCAATGTTTGCAGCTTCTGGAAAGGAACACTAGATGGTATAAAAATAATAGTGGCCTAATAGAATCCAAGTAATGTTTGTGGCATGTGTGGAAAAACTTCCTCAGATGAGTGACATGTAGGAAAGTGGCACAATGGTTCACGTGAAACAGTTGCCACATGGAGGCTGCTATAAATGGTTTAGATTTAGAAGGTGGCTCTTGGCACATGGCAAGCTGATGGTGTGTGGTTGCCCTAAGACAAGGGTGGGGAACCTATTTGTGGTGGCGGGCCATTTTCCCATGGGGAAAATGTGTCGCAGGCCACCGCAAAGTTGGGGGGCCCCCACCGCGTGTGTGCACCCCCCATCGCTCTCCTTACCTTCAGGCTTCGGGCCGCCACCGGCCCCGCACTCACCTCGGCGACTCCCCCTTCTGAAACCGTGGCTGTGTACATGCGCAGAATGCCGCTAAGAGGCCAAGAGATTGCCCTCTCTTGGCCTCTTAGCGGCGTTCTGCGCATGTACACAACCACGGTTTCAGAACGAGGAGTCGCCGAGGTGAGCGTGGGGCCTCCGGAGGCATCAGGAGTGCAAGAGTAGGGGGATGGAGCCTTGCAGTATAACACATGATGGAGCTTTGCAGGCAGGTTTTAATTGCACTCCTTATGCCTTTTCAACTTTGGCTTTTGTTTAACAGATGAATCAGAGGTCTCCATTGTCTCAAAATAGTTTCAACAAAGTGACTTCTCTTCCCAACACCATCAATTGAATCTCTCTCTGCATGTTTGTTCTGAAGTGGACTTGCAGCAGAGAGAGGGGCTTGCTGTCATTCTGTCTATAGTACTGTAAAACTAGAGGCATAATGCAAAGTAATGTATTTAAAATATTTGTACCCCATTTTTCAGCCTTGATGGGACCCCCAAGGCATCTTGCGATGCAATTTAAACTCAGACTGTTGCACTAAGCTTCCCCTCCTTTCTGTATGGTATTTGCCAACTTGAAGAAAAGGGGTCTGAGAACTTCCAATTCATTCCAGAAAAGAGCTCTGTTCTGAGGTACTAAGTTTTAACTTTTTTTTTTTTTTACACTAGAGCTTCTTCACCTCAAAATAGATGTGGGAATTGGCTCTGTCCTGCCATTTGTACTGATGTTGATTATTAGATCAAAATCGCACACTGAACTCTTGACTAGACTAACAGCCCGATCCTGCCTAAGATGCGGTGGCTGGGCTAAAGGACCAGCTGCTGCATCTTAGGCAGAATGCAGCCTGCGCCTGTGTGGCCCGGACTCACCTCAGGGAGAAAGGGACATTTGTCCCCTTCCCCTGGTGTAAGTGCTGTGGGCCTCAATGGGCCTCCTTTGATGCGCGCCAGCTCTGGAGCTAGCGTGTGTCAGGGGAGGCCGTGTAAGGCCGGCCCAGCTTGGGATGGGGCATTGGATATCGGCACAACTCAGTGCTGATATTCCCAACCCCCTCCCAAGCTGGGCTGGCCAATGGCCCCCTCCTTTACCCGTGTCGGCCGGCACAGGCCCGGGTCGATGGCGGAGTGAACAGCACCGGCCTTTGCTCCCATACTGCTTACTCCAAAGGAGCTGCAAAGTGCTTTACAGCATGTTTGCCACTCCTTAGGCCGGCGGATTGGCCTAACATTGCGCAGGATTGCCTCCTGGTTGTAGGAGTAGGTTTTCTCTGTGCCAGGTGCAGGGGAGTGGCAACAGGATACAGGTGTCTTGTTGTCTTGTGTGCTCCCTGAGGCATCTGGTGGGGCCACTGTGTGATACAGGGAGCTGGACTAGATTGGCCCTTGGCCTGATCCAGCAGGGCACTTCTTATGTTCTTATGATTGCGCTCTAAAACTGTGGTTCACAGTGGGGCTGGCTTCTGGACCTAATTTTGGTTCACTGAAGGAGTCCAGTGTGGGTCATTAGCCCAACCATCAGCAGCAGCACATAAGAAGAGTACTGCTACATCAGACCAAAGATCCATCTAGTCCAGCATCTTTTTCCCACAGTGTCCTACTAAATGCCTCCAGGAAGCCACAAACAGAGTTTGAAAGTACAGTAATAATGTTCTCCTGTGACCACTCCCCAGCAAGTGGTATTTAGTGGTATACTGCCTCTGAACATGGAGACTCCATCATGACTAATGGTCAGGGATACATAGGCATCCTCCACAACTGTGTTTAATCTTCCTTTAAAGCTGTCTAAGCCCATGAACATCACCACATGTTCTGGCAGTAGTTTCTATGAATTGTGCATTGTGTGGAGAAGCCTTTTTTGTAAGGGTTAAATCTGCTACTAATCCATTTCACTGGATGACTCTGACTTGTACTATGTAGCATTGTGTCAAATATTCTCTGGAGGAGGAAGGGGGGCAGTCTGTAAGAGTGGGTAACGCCCCTCTGGCTTGAGAGACAGGGCCGGCTTGAAGGTTTTGGCTCCTCCTCCCCAGTCCGGCTCTGTCTCTGGCAGAGCAAGGTCGGCTTCTCTGAGCTCCGTGGAGCTCAGCCTTTTTTTTTTACTCTAGAGCATTAACTTTTCTTTGATTCTCGCTCCGCTTTTCCCCCTGGCCCCCTCCCTATCCTCTCCTTGTTTTAGTGTTGAGTTAAGGGAGGTGGAATCATTTTATTTTTTCTTCACCATCGTTGGACGTCGCCTGTGAGGGGGAAAAGGAGCGGCAGGCGCCTCAGGAGCGCTCTCCCAGCAGCGCGTCTCCTCCTTTCTCTTTGGCTCTTCAGGCCTCGGAGCGGCTGGACGGCCCCGAGGACGGCTCCTGGGTCATCGCCTGTTTAGCCCAGAGATCGCCTGCGTTCCCGGAGCGGCCAGACGGCCCCGGGAACATTCAGCCCGTTCGCGCGCCCCACAGGGGTAGCGGAACAGGGCTTATCAGCGTCAACAGTCACCTCACACCCCCTCCGGAGCGGCTGCAATTTTTCTGCCTTAGAATGCCCCTCATGTAATGTAACTGCAGGGATCACCATTCCTCCATGGATCACGTTGGAATGACACTGCATGAAGACACCATCTTGTTCTGAAGAAAAGAAGCGGGGGGGGGGCAACAGCTGCCCGCGAAATAGTAAAAAATGGTTTAAAAAAACGATGAAAACAAAAAACGAAACCTAAGGAGGCCTGCGCCCCGCCCTACGTCCTGGGGCCCTGGCCCCCTGCCCCCCACTTAGCGACGCCTCTGTCAAGATATTGAAAGATGGGTGAGGGAACAGTTGGTTCACAGGGGAGGGAGCACTGTGGGGGACGCTTTGCTTTGGTTCTACTTAGGTGATCCAGCTGAGCCTAGAGACGAGAAGCTCAGTGAGTTTTTGGAAAAAGGCTGTGTGCTGCTTATTCCACACTGTCCACTGAGGCGCCAGGGGACAGTGGGGAATAATGTTGATGCCACACCAGGGACACAGGGATGAGAGAAGGACACTACAGAGTTAAAAGAACTTTCCTGTGGTATGTCACTCTGCGCATGCGTTAACTCTGCAAAGTGCCCAGGAGCGTTTTGCAGAGTTAACGCATGCGCAGAGCGACGATTGGAAACATCGTCGCTCTCAGCATGCGTTAGCTCTGCAATTCAAGCTCCCAGGAGCCCCGGAGGAGCTCGTCGCCCCTGAACGTCGTCCTAGAACAAGATAAGTAGGCGCAAAGCATACATACACTGTTAGAAGCCCCGTTAGCGCTAAAAACCTTTTAAATAAACGTTTTAAAAACCCGAAAATAAGCGAAAATAAAAACGAAAGTTAAGGAGGCTCCCGCCCCTACGCCCTGGGGCCCACCGCCCCATATCAGACAACGCTTGTGGTTGGAATGGAATGTTGAGGAGGACTCCACTGGGGAAAAGGGAGGGCTTCGCTGAGGGAGTCTGCGGGTCAGATGCTGGGAAGAGAAGATCAGGCCTCTCCCTGAAAGAGCACCATCAGAAGAACATCAAAGAGCAAACATCCTGAGAGCTGAGCTGATAGAGGGTACTGTGCAGTAAATTCAAAAATAATTTTAACCAGTTTAAGCTTAGCTCACTGTTTATAAAAAGCTTCAAATAAAAGTTTTTTGAAGCAATCCTGAGGTGCTGCGTGCTTGTTTGATAGGAAGAAGCGCTAGCCTACCACATCCAGTGGAAATAGAAATTGGCCCTGGCAACGTTACCAGCATAGAAGGGGAGGGTTTCTACTCCACTATGCATGACAGGGGCATTCTGGGACAGGACAGTGGTCATTGGGAAGAGTTCTGGTTAGTTTTGCTTTCCACCCACAAAAACCTCTGACTCCACAGCCAAAATCCTATCCCCCCACCAACACACATACATAATTGTATAAATCTCTATCATGTTCCTTCTAACTTTTAGTAATCTTCTTCATAAGCACTTTAGCCTTTCCTCATTGTACAAAGCCATGATCAGTGTTGACTTCTTAGGTAAGATCTTTAAAAACAAAGTTCCATTTTCTTCATATTTATCATAATCTGGTTAAGGTTATTGATCTGTGTCTTTGACTGTGTAAATTCTGTGTTTGCATTTTGGTTATTGTATTGCTAAAAGCCATCTGGATCATGGCCATTCTTTCTAACCCTTGAGCTCTTGCATACTGCATCAAAATAGGGATTTCTGCATTTTAAAAAAACTGAAGCGCAATTTTGTTGTGGTCATTACGTTAGCTTTTCCAAATACCTACCGTATTTGTTATACCTAATGTTGATTGTCCCCACATAGGAAAGGTTTAGATGTTCAAGAATTTTCAGTTGTTGTTTTCCCCCCAATATTGTATTCTGGTTCTGTTTTTCTTGTTTCCTCTGTATTCTTTTGCAGAGAGGGTAGATTTCAAAAGTCCCTTGGGTACTACTGTCTAGTGGCTTTCTACTGTACTGCCAGACCGATGTACTCTAATTGACATCTGGCTAAAAGAACAAATACAGAGGAGAAAAACAGACCTATTGTGGCAAAAATTCACTTAGCGTTTCTGAGCTATAACAATGTAATGTGGCGATAAATTTGATTGAGCAATAAAGCATTTGGAAATGAAAGTGCATATGAAACCCCCCCCCTCTTTTCTTACACTTGATTAATTTGCAATATGGCTTCTATCCAGAATGGGAAAATCTATGGGTGGGGCTGTTGTTAGAAAGTAGGGCATTGGTGCTGGTGTCAAAGCTGATCTGTTTGCAAGAGTCATGAAACTTCCTTGAGATGGCATATTTCGGAAAGAATTTGCATTTGTAATCTGTACCAGAAAAATGTGTGTGTGTGCATGTGCATGTGTGTGAATTTACTTATATTGTACTACATAATAGTGCATTCTGAAATCTAAGAATTCTTGATAACAGAGGTTTGACTAACAGGAGCTTTTCTATGTATGTATGCTGTTCACTTTACTAAACTTATGTCTGTGTAATTTCATTATATTTCCAGTGTCTCGCTGTACAACCTGCTTGTAGAGAACAATGAGATCGCAGAACTCTCTTATAAAATCTAATTTAATCTTGAAATACCTTTTATGTGAACAAAGAAAAATGGATAGATGGCATTTCTGGTCTCAGTACTGCAGTGGAGGTACTTTAATACACAGCTTTATCAAATTAGTGAGTTTCAGAAAATATTTCCCTACAGTGTAAATCCTGATGCTTCTCTCTTTGAAGCTTTGTAGCATTTTAATTGGAGATTAGTTCATGTTTTTGGAAAATCTGGCCAAGTCACATAGTTATTTGATGGTATTAGATTTTCCTCCCCATAGTATATATAGAAGAATGGTTTTTGGTTGACTGTGGTTCATACTCATGTTACAACCATGTTTTGTTATATTAGTGGCTTAAGGAGCCAGACCTCGGGATGCTAATCAGTTACTGTCCTTGCAGATAGCAGGTTATTACAATATTTTTTATCTATTTTATAAATTTATCTGCTGCCATTCAAAAACTAATTTCCAGGGCAACTCATAACAAGAAAAAGGAACAATAATAACAAAATATAAATAAATAACTACAACAGTAGTCCATAAAACAGCAACATTAAAACTCAGCAGATGGGGAAAGACCTCTCTCTCTCTCTCTCTCTCTCTCTCTCTCTCTCTCTCTCTCGTGTGTGTGTGTGTGTGTGTGTGTGTGTGTGTGTGTGTGTGTGTGTGTGTGTGTGTGTGTGTGTGTGTGTGTGTGTGTGTGTGTGTGTGTGTGTGTAATCTACCTGGCATCAGAAACACGTCACCATAGATCCCAGGCAAGTCTCCCTGAGGAGAGAATTCTATAAGAGGGGTGCTACAATCTACAACATTCTCTTCCCAGTTGTCACCCACCACACCTCAGATGGGAGGGGGATCCCTTGGAGGAGGGGTCAGTGCACATGTGCATTACTCATACTAGGGTTAAGTGAATTTTTGCTCTAATAGTAGTATCACAAGATTAATCCCTCCCCTTGGAAACATGTGACGCTTCTGTGTAATTTGTTACAAATATTTACAAACGTGTTGTAAAGCCAGGAATTTTGAATGAGAACTTCGGAGAATTTCTTAAAGAAGGACTCCTTACCTGTCACTGCACAGAGGTGTGGACTACAGCTTTTCAATATCTCTGCAACTATTGGGAATAGAGTCTGTAAAAAGAGAAGGGAATGTTGCTTTCCTTCAGCCACAACATTTCAAGAGAAACTTTCATCCCCCACTCCCTGCTCTTCTCCCTTTCATTCTTCAGAGGTTCGAATATAATTGGACCTTTTGAGACAGAAAGGAACCAAGATGATTGAATAGCATTGCCCCTTCTATCGCTTCCATCCTGCTGCAATGGCACACCTGGTTTCTGTAATGAAATAGTTACAAAGAAGGTTCTTAGTGCTGGACTGTGCCTGTGCCCAGTCAAATTAGTGAATGGACAGAGCTCTTCTTAAAAAGCAGTTCATAGCTAACCTTCTCCTGCAGTTATGTGCCTCTTCTTCAAAGCATTCCGTCTCAAGCAAGTGTTGCATGTTCATAGTATTCAGTGGGGGGAATGGATGCTTTTTTTAACACCATCTGTGCAGCTTTGTGAACTTAATAAATTCACTTAATGCTCTTTATTTAAAGGAAGCTATCTGCTTTGCAGCTGGAGCTGCCTTTACTTCAAGACTAATGTGCTCTGCACACGCCAGACATTGGAGAAAATCCATACTCCTTTCAAGACTCATGAAGCTGATTGCATTGTATACTAGCAGAGAGCCAAACGAGATGTGACATTAATAATGTCATTTGACCCTGCATTTAAAAAAATGTAAATAGTTGTGGGGGATCTGATACACTTTGGAACCATGGTGTTGGAAAGGGTTTTTAAAATCCTTTCTCTCCTCTGTGGTCCTGTTCTGGATTCTGATGCTCAGTGGCTGCTATTTGTCACAATAGGGAGACTGCTATTGGATCCAATGGGAGCTTCTATAACTGTGAGAACCTAATCTGGATTGGGACCACAGTGGAAGGAAAGGGTTAAATACTTCTTCCACATCCACCATGGTCCCAATCTGGATTCCTCCCCCCTCCTTCGCCATGGCTGCTATGCAAGGTACAATGACGTGATTAGTGCCGTGTCTAATTTGGCCTTCACGCTTACTCTGTTTAAATGTACAGAAAGTTTTCAATATGAAAGTTAACTTGCGTGAAATTTGGTTTTAGTCTTCAATGGTGTCTCTTTGTGGATGGTCAGGGAGCAGGTGGACAAATGGATAAAGAGAAGAAAGAGCTAGAGGAGGCAGACATACAATGAGCAGGTAGGCAAACACAGGCCAGGCAGCAGACACAGTGAACAGGTGGGCAGAGAAACCAGGGTAGGCAGGCGGCAGGCAGGCAGAGTAAACCAGCAGAGACCACCACCAGAAACAGGTGGACTGGCTGGCAAACATAATAAGTACGCATGTAGACAGGCAGACATGGAATAGGTTGGCAAGCAGACACAAGAAGTGGCCAGACAGGCACAGAGTGGACAACTACCAAGACAAGCAGACACCAGTCAGGCACAATTAATAGGCAGACAGATGTAGGATAGGCACAGCGTGGACACAGCAGACAGTGCTGGCAGGCAAGCACAATGAGCAGGTAGATGGACAATAGACCTTGGGAGAGAAGGTAGGCGAACACAGTGTGGACAGGATAGGCAGACGGAGGGGGCTGGCAAGCACACCAGGAGGGACAGATACAATGATCAAGCATGAAGACACAGATAGGCAGGCAGCTCTGCAGGTAGACACAATGAGTAGGATGACGTGTAGACCAACACAGTTAAGGAGGCTGAAAAAAATACAGCACAGGCAGTGGTGGAGAGACAAAGAATGGGCAAAACTAACAGAAGTGAATCAAGGAGATGCAGTGAGCCCAGGAACTGACACTAATGGCCTAATCCTATTCAAAGCCCTGCACTGGGATGCAGCAGCGCCAGGGCAGTCTCCACTGCATCCAGCACGAGGCTGCAGGCTGCTGGAGGCCTCTTTGGAGTAAGGGGACATTCGTTCCCTTACCCTGTGTCAAGCCACAACAGCCTCTATGGAGCTACTTGAATGTGCGCCAGCTAAATGGCTGGCGCAAATCTAAGCAGCTCCATGTCGGCTTCCAAGCCTGGGAAGGGGCTTTGGATTCGATGGAGGCCTCCTCCACCGAGCCTGTCCCTCCCGGGCCTGTTGTGCCCTCCTTCCGCCCTCCCCCACCCCAGTTCGCTCCCTTCCCACCTCCTTTTTGCCCACCCCTTCCTCCCCCCCCCCCGACGCGGAGCTCACCTGCCTCCGGTGAATGCTGCTCCTGCACTGGCGGAGGCCTGCCAGTGCTGGCCTCCACGCTGGTGCAACATGCTTTACAGCACATTTGTGACGGCATGTGGCCTAGTCATGCTGGCAGAGGCCGGCATAGGATTGGGCTGTTTAGTGAGTGAACAGAGACAATGAACTCAAAGTGGCTATTCAAAATGAGTGGACAGGTAGGTGCAAGATACTCTGGCAGATAAACACACTGAACAGAGAGATGGACAGCCACAAGGAAGGGTGGCACAAGACAGCTAGGTTGCTGGTACTGAAATTTTGGGTAGGCAGACAGGTGCACAGACACTGGCAACATAAATAGAGAGAAGATAGGCACAACGATCAGACACTTATTCTGATCGGGGCAGGCAGGTGCGGGCAGGCACGTGGACACATGAATTGGATGGACAGATAGAGGGAGCACTGACCAGGGAACAACAGACATAGAGCAAATTAACAGATGAGCAAGCGGACAGACTGAATTGCCATGAGGACAGATGCTGGTCAGCTACCCAGATGCAGGACAGGCAGGCAGAGAAACACTGATTAGACAAACAGGCACAGAGCAGATAAATCAGACAGAGGACAGGCAGGCTAACAGACACTGAACAGATGGGCAGGCACAATAAGTGGGCAGACAGAATAATGAGCAAGCAGGCAAACATGGGATAGTTGTAGAGTAGGCAAGCAGGCAGGCAGACACAGTGAACAGGTAGACAGATGCAGATAAAATGTAGAGAGCAGACTTCCTTTGTATCCAAAGGAGTGCTGATCACTTTGTAAGACTTGCTGTGTTTTAATACAACGTAGTCCTGTTTGTAAGTCATTCCAGATTTCCCTCAGACTTAGGGTTACCATATTTTGAGGGACCCACCCACGGTTACCATATTTTGAGGGACCCACCCACCCCTATTTCCCCCCTGCTAATTTTTTTTAAAAATTTCTGGCCGTGTTGCTTTTGTCTTTTTTTTTTTTTTTTTTTTAGGAATGTCATGCCATTTTCACTTGCCTTTTTGGCTGGTGCTGCTGTCGTGTCTGCTGCTGCTGCTGCCGCTGGCCATGGCTCCTTGTGCACTGGACGCTCCGGGAACCACGCATGTCTACCCTCCAGCTGCGCCGTGCACATGCGGCCATGCGTAGCTTGACGCTTCAGCCTAGCCCAATTTCCAGTTGGGAACCGGGCAAGGCCGAAGTGTGCAGCCACGCCATGCGCATGCGCTGCTGGGCGCTTTGGACTCTCCCATTTCCTGGCCGCAACTGGGCCTCTTCACGATGCGTGAAGAGGTCCGGTTGTGGCGTAAAGACTCTGGGACGGCACCATACGCCCTGGGACAGCACCTGAAAATCCGGGTCTGTCCCGGCCATTCCAGGACGTATGTTAGGCCTACTCAGTCTGTTCTTTTAAAGCTAGTTTTTTTTGTTTCAAGTGCTCATCTAGATCCAGAACAATAAAACTGACTTCATCCAGCCAAGGTACTGAGTCAAGAACTAAGTTCTTGTTCATGACATGCCCACCAAACTGTCAGAACACTGTGTTTCAAAGGGAAACCTTTCTGGAAGTTACCTGTAAAAGTTCTTTGGGGAAATCGCTCAAGTTATTGGCCCCAAGTGCTTTGGGACTAGCACAGTGTGTTAGAATACTGGTTGATAAATATCTGTGTGACACAGCCTTAACTGTGTGTTCTCTCTTTTCTAAAACACATATTTTGCCCAGGTACCCACCACAAATCACACAAGACAAGGGTGACTTGGAGTAAAATGGGCCACATTTATTGAATTATAACAACTAACTTATAACTGCAGCTGCGCCTATCTACACAAATGCATCCCCCCATGTGCAGGCACCTACCCTGGAGGAGACAGCTAAGCTGTCAAGGCTCCCTTGGGCAAAACCACCCTGACTCCGAAACCAGGTTGCCTCTCAGCAACCCCAGCTTTTTCACTGCCATCCCCTGGAAAGGGAGTCAAGGAAGCTGAATTATTCTGCCCACTCCAAGCCTGACAGTCTTTAAAGTAGACGTTGCAGATCAAGCTCAAGGGATCACCAGTCTGTATCCCCAAGCTAGATAGCCTGTCTTGAGACCATTCCTGGTTCTCCTTCTGATTCTCGCTTACCTAAGGGCATACACCGACTCCCTACTCCTACTCGATATCCTGCACTATACCTGTCAGTCATGGCCACTGTGGCTAAACCCACCTTAAGGAGAGTCAGGGGAGGGTGGAAAAACTCAATTCCAATGGTCAATCAGGTGTGGAGCAAACAATTCCTATCTGGCTCCTGAACAGCGACCAGCTAATCTCTGACTGCCCTAATGGGCAGGCAAGAGCTCAGCCATTGAAGGAATGCTGCAGACAGAGGCCAAGCATGAACAGTGTTATCCTGGCCCTGCCCCCCTGGCTGCCTCAGGCACCAATCAGGCGTCAGTCCAGCCCCCTGCTTTGTGCGGGGGTAGAGACCGGGCAAAGAACTCCCCTGCCCACATACATAGGTGAGGAGGTGACATTTCTGTTAACTTTAGGTATTCTCAAGCAGGTTTGCCTTTCCTGAGGTAGCCTCAGTAAACAGAAAGTCTGAGTACTTTAAACCAACAGAACTTGTTTTGCTTTTTTTTTTTTTTGGTCTGGCTAACGTGTCTGTCTGTATTTATTTTGACTGCATTTCCCTGACAGGTCCAAGGTGGTTTACAAATATAATTAAAATCTTTAAAAATAGTAATCAAAATATACAATAAAATTTTCAGCAACCAAAAGAAAATCACCATTCTGAGATAGCACATTCATAAGATATAGATATTTATTTATACAGTGCCATCAGTGTACAGTCAGTTCTCTTTTTATATGCGAATTCACTACATGCAAATTCATTTACCTGTGAAGGACAGAATTGCCACCTATCTCTCCATATCTGAAGTCTGCTTTCAATATCTGCGATCTTGTCGGTGCCATTGTTCTCATGGGTGTGTACTTGGCTTTTTTTCGCGGGTCTCCACATTGCTCTGGGAGTAAATTTCCCTGCCTTGCTGTATTTACAGTAAAAGGTAATGTCTCTCTTCTGGAGTGTGTGTGTGTGTGTGTGTGTGTGTGTGTGAGAGAGAGAGAGTTGTTGAATGTCATTTTTTTGCAACACGATGGAAACTGTTTGTTCTCTCTGGGCTTCCAGGATACTGTACAATACCTTTTACATTTGCATAAGGTTGTTAGGAAGGAAAAATAATTTGCTAGAGTTAGGAATTGTTCCATAACAGCCAATGTAGTATAGTGGATGCTGCCCCCAGTATCACCCAGCCCATAGACGTCAAGGTAAGATTCAGGTTCACAAAGTTCATATAGTGTATGTCAAAGGGGGTCTCCTGGAACCTAACCCCATTTATCTCATAGGCTCAATGATTCGGTATTCGGTATCCACTAGGTTTTCCAGGAACCTAACTTTAGCTGATAACGAGGACTGTATATCATGCTTTACATAGAATGGGAGGACTGGTCCCTCTACTGAGAAACTTACAATTTAAGCAGATTCAAGGCAAACAACAGAGGAAAAGGGGGAAATGAAGGCTAGGGGAGGCAGGGAAGAATATGTGGTTATTTCAGTTATACATCCTTAAGCTTTGTTGCAGTATGGAGAAGATAACATATCTTGCAACATGTTTCAAACTGACCTTGGTAACTTAAAAAAAAATCACTTCTATATTGTTGTAAATTATTTTTCTGTGTCTCAAATTTCTTGTAGGTTTGCTTTTGGCCAGCAGCATCTTTCTGGAAGTCTCTTGATCTGGTGTCTAAATAGGAACTGTCTTTATTGGTTTGCCTTCTTTCTGTGCTATTTTAAGAACCATTGTTTTGCCATCAGGTTATTAACCTGTATACATAGGGTTGTGTTATGAGTGGAATTTCTCATTAGTGTGTTTGTGTTCAATATTGAAGATGACACATTATCAGACACAGGTGCCTCTAGTTTTTTTTCCCCCTAAATGCTTTTTTGGAGTATCATGGGTATGAATAGGAAATATTTTGCAAAAACCACCACCCACCAACTCCCCAAATGCCCAAACAACACAATGACATTTTCTTGGCTTTCATTTTCACAATTGGTGTGAAAATATTGAAACATTTGTATATGCTTGCAAAGCATATTTATTTATTTGAAAGATTTATGGCTCTTCTTTCAGGACAGATTCTGAAGGTTTACAAATATGCATTGAAACCAATGCATCAGAAAACAAGAACCGTGAAAACAGCAGAGATCAATATTGGTACAATTTAAAGGCATTCAAGCCCCAGGATAAGCAGAAATGTTTTCAATTGGAGTCTAAAAGCTAGTATAGGTGCCAATTAAATGGGTGTGAGTAGAAAATCGTATAGATGCGGTGCCACCACTGAAAATTTCCTGTTACTGGTAGACACATGACCCCCCCCACACACACACAGGTGGAGGCATCCAAAGACAGGTATCCAATGAGAAGCTTAACAGCTGGGCAGGTGCATATGGGAAGAAGTGGTGCATTCAGGTACTCGGAATCCATCGTAAGGCTCCAAGTATTCAAAGAGATGTACATATATAACATAAGCTTTGCCAGATAGGGTGAGGATTTTTTTTGCTTTCATTTTGATTGTTTATATAAAAATTAAACAAAAAAGAAGAAAATCATAGTACACCTTGATGGAGAGATGTGTAGAAGCAGTTCTATTTGGCTGTCACAACCAATCTCAAGTTGCATTTCCTACATCTTAGGTTTTTGCACAATTACAGCAGAGCCTTAGCAATGTAATTTTTTTAATATTAACCCTACTATATCCGAAAGGCATGTTCATGTAAAACTAAGCAGGTGTCTCTAACTCGGAAGCAGAAGTTAGAAATGACTTAAGTCACTAGGTACAGCCGAAGCCAAAGCAGCACCAGAAGTAGCTTTTGCCTTTGATCTTGGGGGTGGGTGGGGAGGAATGTGGCTGAGGGGGAACTTGAATGAGACATAAAATTATGCATGGTATGGAGAGAGAGGGAAGCTTTTATTCCATTCTCACAGTACTGGAACCAAGAGTCATCCAATGAAGCTGATTGGTGCAAGATTAAGGTTGAACAAAAGAAGGTACAGTGGACCCTTTCTATCCGTGGATTTGGGATCCGCAGATTCGGGATCCATGGATCCCAGCCTTGCCCCAAGATGCATTCTTTTAACAGGTTTTTTTAACATGGACCCCAGTATCCACAGATCCTCACTATCTGCGGGGGGGGGGGGGAACGTTGTTGTCTGGAACGGATCCTCTGCGGATAGCGAGGTCACACTGTACTTCACACAGTGCAATCTTGTGTAGAATTCTGCTGGCGGATCGACGGCTTTGCCGGTGCTGGGTGTTGTAAATGTGCTGTAAGGCACATTTTTGACACCTGGCGAGTAAGCGGCACCAGTGGAGAGGCCGATGCTACTCTGCCCAGGGCCGTAGCCACCGCTGGTGGACACAGGTAGGTCCTGTGCCTGTCAGGGCAGGGGTGTGGGGAGGGTGGACCAGGGTGGAAAGGAAGGGGGCGATTGGCCAGCCAGGCCAGGGATGGGTGAGGGATCACTGGCAATGCGCTCCACTGAATCCACCCTGTCCTGGGCCTGGCCAACCTTACACTGGCACCTTGGATTTGCTCCGGCCATTTTGCTGGCTCACATCCGAGGAGGCCCATTGGACCTACTGGGCTCTACCCGGGGGAAAGGGACAAATGTCTCTTTCCCCTGAGAGTGCAACTCCGCCGGTGCGGGCCCAATCCTGCCTAGGATGCAGCAGCTGCCTTAGGTGTGGCGCCACTGCATTCTAGACTGCACTGACAGTGTACAATTAGTTTGTGGAATTCATTGTCACAAGATGTGGTGATGGCCACTAGTTTGGATGACCTTGAAGGGGGATTGGACAGATTCATGGAGGACAGATCTATCTATGCCTACTAGTCATGATGGCTATCCACTACGTCCGGCTTCAGCGGCAATATGCCTCTGAATACTAGTTGAATGGGAGCAATGGCAGGAGGGAACTATGCCTTTCTCTTCTGCTTGTGGGGCTTCCCCGAGCCAGCTAGTGGGCTACAGTTGGAAACATGATGCTGGATTAGATAAGAGTTTGGCTGATTGTTATGTTCCCATGAAAATATTTGCAATTTTACTAGCTTATGAGTGCTCTGCCTAATATAAAATATTGTGAGAATGGGATGCCTGAATGCAGAAAAGTATCTTCTTGATTACACACTGTTTTGATGAACTTTGCATGGGATTTGAAAGGGATTTGCGGCCGTTTTGTACCTTTTTATGCCACTGGACAGCCTTAGACATGTCATTTTACCTCCCTGAAGCACTTCATTTGAAGCTGCTTCTAGGTGTGATATGTTTTCTGTGGGCTATATTATACTGAAATGTTGTTAACACCCTTGAATTTTTTAAAATGAAGTTAGGAATGATGAATCCAGCCAGAACCTTAAATTACTACGTGTGAAAAATGTAACGTGCACAATTCATGCCTTGTTATTGACCACACCTTTCTTCCCTGTCATCTAATAGTCCTGCTGAGCTTCTTTTCATCTGTGAATCTGACAAACTAGTGAAAATCTATTTCACATTGTAATTTTAAGATGTGTCTAACTTCAATTTTTGAAAACAACCAACTCATTTCCTATAGGTTATGAAATGAAACCCATACATACAATTCATTTTAAAACTGCTTGTAATTTCTCTCACAGAGATACTTTTCTGTCTAAAAGAGACTATTTGCTGCCTTTAGTTCCTGTTTACCACCTTCTTTAATTGCCTTGATTTGGTTCACTGCTGTCTAAGATATGAAGAGATGGACTTAGCGCCAGTTGTTCAGTCGCATTTAAGAAGCAAGATGAAAAACAGAGCTGGCAAAACTGTTTCACATTGTTGATGGTTGCTTTTAGCTTCTGACAAACAGGCTGGTGGCCTTATATGTTCTGTGACCCAATTTCTCCTCTTGTTAACTTATTTGCTGCCTACTGGCTATGATGTTTTCCTTGTTCATATTGGTCTATAGGAACAGGAGCAGCAGAAAGCATTTAGGACTTTGTAATGTCCAAGTTTGACATCACTCCGTTGTCATGGACAGATCATTTTCTGGTAAGGTTTAGGCTTGTTGCAGCTTCCTTCCTCTGCAAAGGCGGGGGACCGCATTCTATGGTCCGCCCCCGGAGGCTAATGGATCCAGAAGGTTTCCTGAGGGCTCTGGGGGGCTTTCCCACTGCCAAGACTGGTGACTCGTCTGAGGCCCTGGTTGACCTCTGGAATGGGGAAATGGCCAGGGCAGTGGATGAGATCGCTCCTGAGCGACCTTTGCCACGCCGCAGACTCAGAGCGGCTCCTTGGTTTACTGAGGAGCTGCAAATGATGAAGCGACAGGGTAGATGTCTTGAGCGACGGTGGCGGAAAACTCGTGCCGAATCCGACCGGACACGGAGTAGGGCCCACTATAGAACTTACTCCGTGGCGGTGATAGCAGCGAAGAGAAATTTCTTCTCTGCTACCATTGCGTCTGCAAGCAATCGTCCAGCGGAGCTGTACCGTGTGGTGCGAGGCCTACTCCACCAGGCCGCCCCAATAGATCAGGAGGAACATACGGTGGCCCGCTGCGACATGTTTGCTAAACATTTTGCAGATAAAATCGATCGGATTCGCCATGACTTGGATGCCTCATTGACAATATCTGAGGATGTCCCCTTGGCATCTGCTTGTCCAGTGTTGTGGGACTCTTTTCAGCTTGTACAACCTGAGGATGTGGACAGGCTCCTTTGGAGTGTGAGACCGGCTGCCTGCATGCTTGACCCTTGCCCGGCTTGGCTAATTAGATCTGCCCGGGAGGGACTGGCCGAGTGGACGGGGAGGGTGGTCAACTCTTCGTTGGCGGAGGGGGTGCTGCCGCTTGCTTTGAGGCGGGCGGTGGTTCGACCCCTTCTGAAGAAGCCCTCCCTTGACTCCACAGTAATGGACAACTACCGGCCAGTTTCAAACCTCCCGTTTTTGGGCAAGGTAATTGAGCGGGTGGTGGCGTCTCAACTCCAGAGGGTCCTGGATGAAGCTGATTATCTAGACCCCTTTCAATCTGGTTTCAGGCCGGGCTTTGGGACGGAAACGGCCATGGTCGCCTTGGTGGATGATCTACGCCGAGGACTGGACAGGGGGAGTGCGTCCCTGTTGGTTCTGCTGGACCTCTCAGCGGCTTTCGACACCATCGACCATGGTGTCCTTCTGGGCCGATTGGCCGAGCTGGGGGTCGGGGGCACCGTTCTGCGGTGGTTCCGCTCCTACTTGGCAGATAGGTCCCAGATGGTGGTGCTGGGGGACGCCTGTTCGGCACCCTGGCCCTTGAGGTGTGGGGTGCCACAGGGTTCCATCTTGTCCCCCATGCTATTTAACATCTACATGAAACCACTGGGAGAGGTCATCCGGGGATTTGGAGTGGGGTGCTATCAATATGCTGATGACACCCAGCTCCCAGCTCCATCTCTCCTTTCCACCTGATTCCAGGGTGGCTGTTGAGGTTCTGGAGCGCTGCCTGGAGGCAGTGGGGACCTGGATGAGGGCTAATAAGCTGAAACTAAACCCGGACAAGACAGAGGTTCTCCTGGTCCGGAAATCCACGATGCAGGTGCTAGAGTATCGTCCTGCTCTGAAGGGGGTTGCACTCCCTCTAAAGGAGCAGGTCCGCAGCTTGGGGGTCCGCCTGGATCCGCAGCTGCTCTTGGATTCCCAGGTGGCGGCTGTGGCCAGGGGGGCCTTTGCCCAGCTTCGGCTGGTGCGCCAGCTGCGACCGTACTTGGATCGTGCAGACTTGACCACGGTGATCCATGCCACGGTGACATCACGATTAGATTATTGTAACGCGCTCTACGTGGGGCTGCCCTTGAAGACGGTTCGGAAACTGCAATTAGTGCAGAATGCGGCGGCCCGTGTGGTTACTGGGGGTAGGCGGTTTGACTCTGTCGGGCCGCTTCTTCAGCGGCTGCACTGGCTGCCAATTCGTTTCCGGGCCCAATTCAAGGTGCTGGTTTTGACCTTTAAAGCCCTATACGGCCTGGGGCCAGGATATCTGAGAGACCGCCTACTTCCATATATTCCGGCTCGTCTCCTTAGGTCATCAGAGAAGGCCCTTTTGAGGGTACCGTCGCCCAGGGAGGTGCGAGGGGCGGCGGCCAGAAATAGGGCCTTCTCAGTAGTGGCACCAACCCTATGGAATTCCCTCCCTCTTGATTTACGCACTGCTCCCTCCCTGGAGACCTTCCGGCGAGGCCTGAAAACTTTCCTGTTTAAGGAGGCCTTCTGAGTCCTTGCCTTTTTTAACATCCTGCACAGGTGGGGTGCTGCTGCTTTTTAATGCTTTTTTATGCTTCTGTTTTAATTGTAATTTGATGTATTTTTATTAATTTTAGATGATGTTTTTACCAGCTTTTGTGGATTGTTTTTTACTGTTTTAAATGTGATTATTTGTATCCCATGTTGTAAGCCGCCTTGGGTCCCTTCGGGGAGAAAGGCGGGGTAAAAATAGTGTAAATAAATAAATAAAATAAAATAAATAAAGTAAATAAAGTAACGTCTTATCTAAATCATGTCAGTCATTGTTCTCATCCTACTTTCTCAAAGAATATAGCACATCTATACATAAAATGAAACACACTGACATCCCAATCCTATCTAACCCCTCCCCCCACTAATGCAGCCATGCCACCAGAGAGCGGGGGGGCAGCCCGTTTGCTCTCAGAAAGGTTCTGCGCATGTGCAGAAAAAACCAAATAAAAGCCGTCGACGCGTTCGGCCTTCTCATAAAGCCCTTGACCGCCGAACTGGGCGGTCGCAATGAGGAGGGCTTGTCCCGGCTTCGGAGCGGAGCCTCCGGAAGCTGGTGACGTGCCGAGTGGGCGCGCTGCTTCCCGGGGGCTTGGCACCTGGGCTCCGGTGCCGCGCCCCGCCGCGCAGCCCCAAGCCCAGCTGCCGCGCCCCCCAGAAGCACCGTGCCCACTCGGCGCCTGGGGTGCAGCACACCAGCTCCCCCATACTAAGAACGCCACTGAGGAGAGCACTTGGGGAGAAAAACCACATGGTGGCAGCAAAACTGGAGGAGTAAACACCACATCCTCTTCTCATGCACCTTCTAAGGACAGCATGCAAGAAGAATATGGGGCAATGGCTGGGTAGAGCACCTGGCAGACTGGGGGTTGTGGTGGGCAAATGCAGGTTATTGGGCATCCCCTATCAGTTTGCCACTTCCCTTGGCCTGCCACTCAAAGCGCCTGTCCAGATAGTGAATGTCAGGGGGAAGGTTGGTGAAGGAATGGAACAGTTGGGTCACAGAGGAAGGAACGCTGTGGGGAATGCTTTATTTTATTTTAACTTCAGCGATCTGGCTGGACCTATAGAGGGAAGCAAAGGCTCAGGGAGGATTTTTTGCTAGGAGGCTGTGTGCTTCTGGGGTGGAAAAATTGGCCTTGTACCACTCTGTCCACTATGGCGCCAAGGGACAGTGGGGAACAGTATGCTGCACCCCAGGAAACGAGAAGGGGATGAGAAAAGCAAGGAGACACTCTAGGGTCAAAAGAACTCTACTGTGATTGGGAAAAGCAGTTAAAAAAGAGCAGTTGGAAAAAGAATATTGGGAGAGGACTCCATTTTGGCAAAGGGAGAAGAGTGCTTCTCTTGAGGCATACTGCTGGTCAGATGCTTTAGAACAGGGGTTCTCAACCCCTTCCCAGCCACATACAACCCCCAGGACTACTCTCTTGCTGCGTACCACCGGAAGTGACTGGTGATAACATCATTGCCAGTTACTTCTGGGTTTTCAGGGTTTTGGAGGCCAGAAAACGCAAGTAGGAGGCTCTGGGCGGGTGGGAGGGCGCTTCTCAGCATTCCCAAGAGGCTCGGCCAAAGTCAGGAGCCTCTTTGGAGTGAAAACACAGCACCAAAATCGTTGCGTCGGAGCAGAGTTCTGGTGGTCCAGCGGTCTGAGTGCCACTAGCAGTCGACTGAAGTACCACTGGTAGTACAAGTATCACTGGTTGAGAACCCCTGCTTTAGAAGGAGCTGGAGAAGATGAGAACCGTTCCCTGAGATAACACTATTTGGGAAGCACCACTGAAAAGCAACCTCCATGAGAATAGAATATGCTGAGTGGTCTCTTACAGTTTGGCCTCTTACATTTTGTGCTTCAATACTTACCTTTAACCATTTGTGAGCTTGGCTCTTTGTTAATGTAAAGCTTCTAATAAAATTCTTCAGAAGCAATCCTACTGTGCTGGGAGATCATTGATGGGGACCAAACACTAGCCTGACAAATCCAGTAGTTATATTAATTGGCCACGGTAACATTACCAAGCATAAAAGGGGGGTTCTGCTCCCATACACATGATGCGGCCATTTCTTTTGGCCTCATGACAGCCTTGAATGTCTATGGGTTACTTTACACTTGCCAGAGATCTGAAGAAAGCACATTAAGAATGTTCTCCTGCACCATGTCTGGTGTGGCCTTGAGTGTCATGTATAAGTTTGGCTCCATTATAATACACAACTTGCAAAGTTTTTGCCTTGACTAGCAGTTTCACTGCCACTGATAGATTTCAGTAAAACTGCTGTGTGAATTGAGGTTGCCAAATAATGACAGATATATAAGTCTTTAGTTCCTTGGGATTCTAGGTATTGTCTTCTTCAAAGCTGCTCACATTTCAACTGTAGCTTCCCACTCTTGTTAAAAAAATACCCCTTGTATGTTGGAATCCCATTAGGGGCACATAAATCCAAGCAAGATCCAGTTATGTGTGTTCTGATAGCCTGTGTATTATGACACCAGGATGTAGTGACTGAATGAGTATGTAGTTCTGGTTTTTGAGTCTTAACATTTGAGGCCATTTGAGGCCACAATCATTTTCAACTAAGGTGTAAGACAAATTGGAAGCCAATGTTGGACAATGTGTCACTCTGTCAGCGGAAACTGGTTCACTGAAGGGGTAGAGAAAATAATGACAGTTCAAGAGTGTTCTTATCAGGAAGCTGGCTGGATTAATCCCCTTTTTATGTTTCCATTTCAGATTTTTATATGTGAAAGCCACAGATCCGATCCTGCCTAAGATGCGGAGTCTCCTGCAATGGCCGGCTGCTGCATCCTAGTCAGGATGCGACCTGTGCGGGCGCGGCAGGGGCTCACCTCGGGAGGAAGCACTGGAGGCCCCAATGGACATCCTCAGATGCACGCCAGCTCTTTAGCTGGTGTGCGTCTGGAGAGACTGTGTAAGGCCGGCCTGACCTGGGAAGGGGTGTCAGCAACCCAGCGCCAGTATCCCCACCCCCTCCCAGGCCAGGCTGGCCAATGGCCCCTTCCCTTGCCACCCCAGCCCTCCCTCCCCATGCCCTCCTGCCGACCGGCCTAGGACTTACCTGGGTCAGCCGGTGCAGGTCCTGGGCGACGACCTTGTAAGCGCTGGCACCGCTTACACTAGAGGAGCCGCAGAAAAGCCTTACGGCACTTTTGTGACATCTTAGGCCAGTGGAGCGCTCACTCCGCCTGCCAAAAGTTACGGTGGATTGCACCGTTGGTTAATTTATCTTTTTAGCATTCAATCTACATGACTAGCTCAGAACAGGAAACAAGTTTTATAGCAAAAGCCACAACTATAAGATATCACAGAAAAAGAAAGCATACAGAGTTAAAAGTAATTGACTTGGCCCTGGACACTGAAATCTCTTTCCCAACACTTTTAAAGGTGTGTGTGTCTAAAGCATAGGTAGCCACGGCACGGTGCCACTTAGTGGCACGGCGAGCCTTTTGAAGTGGCACACATTGCCGTTCCTGCTCAAGCCAAGTGCTTGAAGTCCCTCTCTCTTTCTCGACCCCAGCGCGCCTTTCCAAGCCTGTGGCACTAGAGGAGGTCTCTGCACCCCACTGCGCCTTATTCTTCTTGCGCTGTCACTGTGCTTTAAATATTTTCATTACCTTAGATTTATTTATTTATTATTTAAGTGGCACGCTCAAGATTATCTACATAAAATGTGGCAAACATGGTGTGCCACGGGTTGGGCATGACTGGTCTAAAGAAAAAGAAGTCCATAATTGTGAGGCAGACAAGTCTCCCTATGGGTTACAGATGATGATTTATTGTGCAAGGGGAAGAATTAAGCACCTTCTTACATTCCACCTGTCATGCGTAGGGGAGTAGAACCCCCCCTTCTACGCTGGTAACGTTGCCAGGGCCAATTTCTATTTCCACTGGATGTGGTAGGCTAGCGCTTCTTCCTATCAACAAGCATGCAGCACCTCAGGATTGCTTCAAAAAACTTTTATTTGAAGCTTTTTATAAACAGTGAGCTAAGCTCAAACTGGTTAAAATTATTTTTGAATTTACTGCACAGTACCCTCTATCAGCTCAGCTCTCAGGTTGTTTGTTCTTTGATGTTCTTCTGATGGTGCTCTTTCAGGGAGAGGCTTGATCTTCTCTTCCCAGCATCTGACCCGCAGACTCCCTCAGAATCCCTCCTCTCCTTTTTCCCCAGTGGAGTCCTCCTCAACATTCCATTCCAACTGCCTTTTCCAACTGCCACTCTCCACTGCTTCCCCCCACCACAGGAAAGTTCTTTTAACTCTGTAGTGTCCTTCTCTCATCCCTGTGTCCCTGGTGTGGCATCAACGTTATTCCCCACTGTCCCCTGGCACCTTAGTGGACAGTGTGGAATAAGAAGCACACAGCCTTTTTCCAAAAACTCACTGAGCTTCTCCTCTCTAGGCTCAGCTGGATCACCTAAGTAGAACCAAAGCAAGGCGTCCCCCACAGTGCTTCCTTTCCTGTGACCCAACTGTTCTCTGGATTGAGGAAGAGGGCATTCCTGACAGTGGGTAGTCCCTCCCACTTGGAAGGCAGGATCGGATTGGCTAAAGTTGTCTCCTCTCCGTGGGAGGGGCTTCCCAGACCCCAGTCCGATCCTGCCTTCTTAGAGACAGGTCGCAGGTTTTCTGGCTCCACAGCTACTATAGGAAATTTTGTTCTACTTTATTCCTTTTCTCTTTTCCTAGTCTTCTCTCCATTCTTCCCTTTTTTCATTTCCTCCTCCCCTCTTCTCGCTTCTCCCTGCTCTCTGTGGTAGGCTGGGAAAGCTCTCTCTCTCTTTTACCTCAGCACTCGTCCGACAGAGTTCCCTCAGAGCGCTTCACAGCTCGGCCTCGCCGCACCGGGAGGCCGCAGCCCGCGCTTTTCGCGGGCACCATCTGGGCGTTTCTGTCAGGAGGGAGGAGCATTCAAGGAAGCGTTGAGGCGGCGGCCGCTCCGGCATCGCCCAACGATCTCCAATTGCCTTCAGCTGACGCGGTAGATCGGACCTCCAAGAGGCCGTGTCTACCTGCGCATACAGCTGCTTTGCTCCCCTGAACTCCGAGCGGCTACGGCCCGGAGTTTTCTCTCTCACTCGGCCGGCTTTAGCCCCGAGGCGGCGCGCTCAGCGGGGGACCGCATTGATCTCCCCGTCGGCAAGTCAGCGGTAAGCTGTTTCTTCATTGATTTTTTTGGCGGGGGGCCCTGTTCCCGATCATGTCGGAGGGAAAGCAGGCAGAGGGTGCGATTTTGACCGAGCCCACCCCAGCGGGGGAGGGCTCTTCCAATCAGCCTCAGCCTTTGGACGCAGCCATCCAGGCTCAGATCTCTAGGGTGGTCCAGGAGGCTGTTAAAGGAGCTTTGCGAGCCGATTCATCCAGGCCTACAGCTAGGTCTTCCCAGCGCCATAAGTGCAGGAGGTCCCCAAGCCCCTTATCTTTACTTTCCTCGGTCTCTGAGGAGGAGGAAGTACTGTTGCCAAAGCGCTCTCGCAAGCTCCCTCGGACCAAAGTTCTGCACGACCATAGGGGCAGTGGGTCCACGAAGAAACGCAGGAGGCGGGTGGTGATTGAGCTGTCCCCTTCCCAGTCCTCTGAGGATTACTCTTCCCCTGAATCCAGTAAGGAAGAAGGGGAGCTTTCTGGGGACGATGATTTCTCACAGGAATCCAAACTTGATCATCTTTTTCCTCATGATGTTTTTCCCAGAATGTTGAATAAATTGGTTACTTCTTTGAATTTGGCCCCGCCTCCTGCCTCAGAGGCCCATTCTGACCAGCCTCGACCGGCTTCTAGGGCTCTTTTTCCTCAGGGTCCAGTAAAACCAGAGATGGTCCCCCTTCCTGAGGCCTTTCAGAGGGTGCTTGATACAGAGTGGGGTACCCCCACTGCGGCCAGGCACCCCTCACATCTCGCTAGCAAACTCTATTCTTTCTCTGACTCAGTCATGGCGTCCTTTAAGTTCCCTTTGGTGGACGCCCCAGTGGCGGCCCTGGCCACCTCCGCTGTGATTCCATCAGAAGGCGAGGGGGCCCCCCGCGATCCCTGTGACAAGAGGGTGGAGGCGGCCTTGAAGAGGAATTTTGATGCCTCTTCGGTGGCGGTACGTGCTTCAGCTGTAAACTCTATCTTCGCACGTGCTTCCTTTCTGTGGGCTGAGGAACTCGCTGCCACCGAGCACGGTCTGTCTAAAGCAGCAAAAAATACCCTTAAAAAGATTTCTCTTGCTGCTGCCTTCTCAGCCGACGCGTCCTTTGACGCTCTCCAGATGGATGCCAGGGCCATGGCGTCATTCCTTTTCATGGAACGAAACTTTTTGGCTCATGTCTAGATGACATCCTTGTAGAAAACAAGGACAAGCGGAAGGTCTTACCTTCTGTTTCTAAGGAACAGCCGAGGCCTAAGACCCAATTTTTTCGTCCCCCCAGAAACGATCAGCGTAACAGGGACTCACACAGACAACGCCACAGATGGAATAAGTCTCGAGTGTTCCCCAAAAACAAGTCCCAAGGCACCTCGTCTAATAGCCACGCCAAAGTCCATAAGGAACAGCGAACCACATGACTCCTCTCACGGTGTATCCTCCGCCGCTGTCGGCGGCCATCTCCTGCTCTTTGCTCATCGCTGGAAAGAAATTTCCAGCGATGCGTGGATTCAGGAGACGGTCTCCAAAGGTTATGCCCTGGAGTTCGTCCGCAAACCCCGTCCCCGGTTCATAAAAGTGGCACATTCGAGGGATCCAATCAAGCACCAGAACATGCTGAACTCCATACGTCACCTCCTGGACATAGGGGCAATAGAACCTGTTCCCCCGTCTCAGAGGGGAAGGGGGTCTATTCCATCCTTTTTCTGGTTCCGAAGAAGAACGGGGACCCATCCTAGATTTGAAATTGTTGAACAGGTTCCTTCGCAAACGCCGTTTCAGGATGGAGACGTGGAGGACGATTGTCTCAGCCCTGGAAAAGGACGACTATCTAACATCTATAGATCTCACGGAGGCTTACCTCCACGTCCGCATCCTTCCTCGGCACCCATCCTTCCTTCGCTTTTGCTACGGGGGAAAACATCTACAGTTCCGGGCTTTACCATTTGGGGTCACAGCGGCCCCCCGAGTTTTCACGAAGCTGCTCATCGCTCCAGTAGCGTATCTGCGCCAGATGGGGATCTATGTCTATCCCTATCTGGACAACCTTCTCATCCGGTCCCCGTCTCGTTCTCAGGCCCTAGTGGATCTCACAGCAACGACGGATCTCCTTCAGTCTTTGGGCTTTGTGATAAACTGGACAAAGAGCTCCCTGAATCCCTCACAGTGCATAGAACACCTGGGTTTGATCATGAATACAGAGTTATTCAGTGTGTCCCTGTCAAAGGACAGACAGACCGCTCTCCGTTCTATGGTGGATTGAGTCCGGGAATCGGAGTCGGTGGACCTCATGTTTTTGGCATCACTTCTGGGGGTCCTAGTGTCTTGCCAGGATGTGATAGCGTGGGCTACATATGCGTCCGCTCCAGCGGTTCCTCATGCCCTACCAGTTTCAGGTAGAACATCAGTCTCATGTGCAAGTTCTAATTCCGGATTCGATCAAGAACTCACTCTCCTGGTGAGTGACGGGGGGTCGTCCGGGTCAGGGCATGTCCTTGCTTCACCCTCAACGGACCGTGCTGACCACCGATGCGGGTTTGTGGGGGTGGGGGCGCATCTGCTGGGGCAGTTCGCTCAGGGGACTTGGTCCCCGGTGAAGGTTCAGTACAGTATGAACAGGCTCGAATTACGGGCAGTGCGTCTGGCCCTAGTGTTCTTCCACCAACAGGTGCTGAATGCCCATGTCCTCGTCCGCACTGACAACACCTCGGCGAAAGCTTACATCAATCGCCAGGGCGGGACCAGGTCCTCCGGCCTGAACAAGGAAGCCATGCTGCTTTTCTCTTAGGCGGAGCAGAACCTGGCGTTGATCAGAGCCGAACATCTGGCAGGAGTGCGGAACGTGACTGCAGATTGGTTAAGCAGACAGACTCTCAGGGAGGAGGAGTGGCAGCTGCATCCGGACGTTTTTCACCTGGTGTCCCGTCGCTTCGGACTTCCGGTACTAGATCTGTTCGCCACAAAGGTAAACTCTCAACTGCCCAGATTTTATGCAAGACAGCTAGAAGACGGTGCGGAAGGGGTGGACGCGCTACAGTGCCAATGGCCGTCGGGTCTGTTGTATGCATTCCCTCCCATTCCCCTTCTACCCTGGGTCCTTCGCAGGATTCGAGCTGGGCCATCTGTGGTGATTTTGATCATGCCCTCCTGGCCCAGGAGATCTTGGTTCCCGGATCTTGTCAATCTGGCAGTGGAACCTCCCTGGCCCCTCCCGGCTCGGGAGGATCTCCTGCGTCAGGGTCCCCTTCTACATCCGCATCCTGCTCTCTACAAACTTATGGCCTGGAAGTTGAAAGGTCAGCCCTGACGGGGCATGGTTACTCTTCCAGAGTTGTAACAACACTTTTGGCCTCCCGTAGAGCTTCCACCAGGTGGGCTTATTGTGTGACGTGGAGAAAGTTTGTGGAATGGTGTAAGCGGGCGCGGGTGTCTCCGATGAAGCCTAAGATTAGACATATCCTGGATTTTCTGCAGGATGGCCTGGACCTGAGTCTCGCGACCAATACTTTGCGGAGACAGGTGGCGGCACTTCAGGGGATTCTTGGGGCCTCTCTACACTTCGATATTTCATCGCACCTGCACGTCAAGCGCTTTTTGAGGGGGGCTTCTCTCATTAACCCACCTCCTGTACACAGGTGTCCTACTTGGGACCTGAATACGGTGCTCTCGGTGTTGCCTCACCTTCCGTTTGAACCCATGGCAAAGGCCCCTCTACAAGAGCTCACGTTTAAGACCCTGTTTTTGGTGGCGGTTACTAGCGCCAGGAGGGTGTCCGAACTAGGGGCACTATCCACTGACCCTAGTCTCTGTATCTTTCACAAGGACAAGGTTGTCCTGCGGCTGGATCCCCAATTTGTTCCGAAAGTCAACTCGGTATTCCATCGTACCCAGGAACTGTGCCTCCCTTCATTCTGCCCTAATCCCAAGCATCCCAGGGAGAAATTATGGCACACTCTAGACGTACGGAGGGCCTTGCGTTTTTACATCGAACGTACCAAGGTTTTCCGCAAATCTACAGCACTTTTTGTCTACTTCCAGGGTCCTAGGATGGGTTTTAGGGCATCCTCAGCAACTCTCTCCTCCTGGCTGAAGGCGGTGATAGCTTCCGCCTATAGGATACTTGGGAAACAACCCCCCCCCCAGGGTATTACTGCACATTCCATTTGGGGGGCTTCTACCTCGGCAGCATATGAGGGTTTTGTCTCTCTAGAGGACATTTGCAAAGCGGCCACCTGGTCCTCAACCCATACCTTTTTTAGACATTACAGGGTGGACCGCCTGGCTTCTGCCGAAGCCTCCTTTGGTAGGAGGGTTTTGCAGAAGGTTTTGCCACAATAATTCCGGTCCCTCGCTGCCCCCCCTGGAAATACTGCTCTGGTATATCCCACTGTCAGGAATGCCCTCTTCCTCAATCCAGAGAAACGGAATTCTTACCTTGTGAATCTCCTGTTCTGGGATGAGGAAGAGGGCATTCCGTCCCGCCTCTTCACAGCTTGGGAATTGTGGCCAGGTGTCGGTGTTTCGTATTCCGCTTCTATTCTCGGAAGGTGTATGTCCGAGGAGGTTCCTCCTTACCTGAAACAGACTGGGGTTCTCTTTCATCTGAGTGCTTTTCTGTGTTTTTTATCGTTGCCTTCTGTGTTTGGCTTCTTCTTAACACAGATGGTTTTTCATGTTACTCAACATGTTTACTGTTTCTGTTCAGTTCTATGCGCCTCTCGGCGCTGATTTTGACATTGGTTTAATCATACTGTGGTCTGGAGCTGCAATCATATACAGTACTTTGCTTCTACTGTAACACACCATGATAGAGTTAAGAGTAATATAACAAGAGCAAGCAGAAGATCAGAAAAATCACATGTGATTGAATAAATGAAGACAACTCAGTAAAGACGGTCTGAAATAGTAAATCAGCAGTTGCTCGTAAAACTTGGTGCAACATTTCATTAACCCTGTTGAGAGCTGGGCTATGTAACATTCAACATTGCTATAAATGTTTTACCACTGTGTGACTATGAAGATATATTAAAAAAAATTAACTCTGTTTAGCCGTAACCCATTTGTATCTATATAAATATACTGTCCAATAAAATAATGCACTTGGAGTGATATCGACAATCATTTTATAAACAAAATTGGTGGTTTGCCATGTAAAATTATAGAGTACTGTATGGAGAAACATTCTTATAACATGTGCGGATTTAACAACTGTGGCTTAAATGGATACCATCATACCAACAAAACTGTGCTTTACAGTTCCTTAAACACACTGTCATTATAGTGAGGAGCATGATTAAAGAACAACCATGGATGTAAAGAATAATTGTAAAGTATATGCTTATATAGGTTTCTCAGATAACTAACAACACAATCCTATCCACATTTATTCAGAAGTAAGTTCAATGGGGCTTACTCCCAGGTAAGTTTAAATAGGATCGCAGCCCAAGGCAATGTTTACATACAAAGTGCAACACAATTGCTCTCTAATAGAGAATTCATGAAATTCAATTAATTCATAACTATTTCAAGAATTCCCATTAGAGAACAATTGTGCTGCACTTTGTATGTAAACGTTTGCATGTCAACAATAGATTCATCTATTGCAAAGATCTACAAGTTACAGCAGCCGTATATGTATTCATATGAATTGCTGCAATCAAATATTAACAGCCTAATCCTGCCTAAGATGCGGTAGTTGGCCTAAAGGGCTGGCCGCTGCATCCTAGGCTCATTGTGGGACGCGTCAGCGTGGCCTGGGCTCACCTCGGAGCAGGGAACGTTTGTCCCCTTCCCCCGGTGTAAGCAGCTTGGGTCGCAATGGGCCTCCTCCAGTGTACACCAGCTCTGGAACGGGGAGGCTGTGTAAGGCCGGCCCGGTCTGCGGCGGTGCTTGGGATATCAGCGCAACTCAGTGCCGATATCCCCACCTCTCGCTGCCAATGGCCCCCTCCCTCGCTGCCCCTGCCTAACCTCCCCTGTGACTAACTGATACGGAACCTACCTGCGTTGGCTGGTGCAGGTCATGGAGGGCAGCAGAGTTAAGCAGTGCTGGCCCCTGCGCCAGTGCCGCTTACTTCTAGGGTGTCCTAAATGTACTTTCTGGTACATTTATGATACCTTAGACCAGCGGAGAGCTTGCTCTGCCAGCCTAATTCTATGCAGGATTGCACTGTAAGTTTGATTGTAATGATATGTAATAGATACATCTGCTTCATAACATTTAAGTGCCTTGCACTTAATTACTTTCCCTTGAAAACTGAATGAACCTGAGATCCTTGACAAAATATATACTTTCTATGTCATTTAGCACAAGCTAGGACATTCTGTTTACCCTACTGAGGCACCTCTACATTATTCAAGTTCAGGAGAACATCTTGCAAACGCTAGTGCAATCCTAGGCATGTCTATTCAGAAGGTGCAGCAAGGCCAATGGGGCTACTCAAATGTGCACCAGCTATTTTGCTGGCACAAGTCCGAGAGCCCCATGTAATGGCGTCCAGGCCCGGGAAGGGGGATAGCGTAGCCTTTGCCGACTATCTCTTCTCCTTCCCAGGCCCAGCTGACCAATCCCCCCCCCCCCGGAACTCCTCATTCCGCCCTCCACTGCTCCACCGCCCGGCAGTGAAACTACCTTCTCCGGTGGGCGCTCCAAAAGATCTGGGGTGGAGAGGCCTGCGCAGCCTTCTCACCGGGTGACGCAAACGAGTAGTTGGTGCTCTGCCAGTTTTAAATGTAGAGCGAATTGGGCTGCTAATGATCTAGTTCCTGCACTGTCAAAAAAGACTTAAGATGAACTACAACCTTCTGTAGTGTGTGAATTTCAGCAGCCAGTTAGGTTGTTGGGTTGGCACTACCATATTGACAACCATTGTCACTGGTAGGTTTCGAATGTGCAAAACTGCAGGAAGTGAGAAGGAAAGTAGTGTGGCTATTTTTGTCCCCAACACACTGCTTCATCCTAATGCCTTGTTATCTGCTATGGTGTCATTTGTTTCAGTGCAACCTGGAGCAATTTGGGTTTTTATAAAGTGGTTGTGGGCATAAATTCATAGGCATTATTCTGTGCTTAATAACCTGTTTCCCTGAAAATAAGAGCTCCCCCGAAACTAAGACCTACCATCATTTTTGCGTGATTTTTGCTGGCACTCATAAATATAAGACCTCCCCTGAAAATAAGACCTAGCTAGGATCATCAGCCAGACAGACTTGACCCCCCCCCCCCGGCACTTACTTTGACTGATTTAAGCTTCATTCTTTCCCGAGGGTTCAAGGCTCTGCAAGGCCTGCATTTGAGTCCTCCACCATAGAGATGATGTGCTAGAAAGGCCTGCAAGGAGGCTGCAACCTTGCAGAGTCTCTCTAGCACATCGTCTCCATGGTGGAGGACTCAAGTGCAGGCTTTCCAGAGCCTTGCACCCTCTGGAAAGCATGAAGCTTTAATCGGTCAAAGTAAGTGCCGGGGGAGGGGGGTTGCACCACATAAGAAAATAAGACCTCTCTGAAAATAAGACCTACCCACTGTCTTATTTTTGGGAAAACATGGTATTTAGTATTAATTTTCCCAGCAGGATTGCTAACAAACATAGGAAAAGCACATCTCTTCTGCTTGTGTTGCACAGGGTACAGCTGTAGCTACATCTTTTTTTTCCTCAACTGTTTTCCATGGGGTCAGTTATGCATATGTGTTCCAGAGGTGTTGTTTAAGCTGGAATAGAATGATTTCTTGGGGGGGGGATTTATATCTTCATGTTTGAATATTTCATTTTCTACTGAATTATTTTTACTGCTGCGTTTATACAGTATGAAACTATTTTTTCCATTTTTAAATCTGGATGAATTACCTTTTTGTCAATATGCCATAAATGCAGTATATATTCTTTAGTTCTATCAGTAGAAACAATAGTAACTCTAATACATTGTACTAATTCCATTAAAAGCATAAACTGATATAGTGCAGAGGTTAAGAGAGCTGAGATTCATGGCACAATCCACCGGAAGTTTGGAATGGCGGAGCGAGCGCTCCACCATTCCAAGCTGTCATGAACATGCTGTAAAGCATGTTTGCAACAACTTTCGAGTAAGGGTGGCCGGCACAGAGGCTGGCCGCCCTCACTCTGCTGCCAGATCGTCCCCGCGGCCGCTGGAGAAGGTAAGTGATCCCTGGTGGGCATGGGGGTGATCTGGGTGGAAAGGGAGGGGGGTCATAGGCCGAGCCGGCCTGGGTCGGTGGGGATGGCGGGCGCCATATTCCCGTCCTGTTCCCAGGCCAGCTCCGCCATTACACGGCCTCCTCGGACTTGTGCCAGCTAAATAGCTGGTGGAAATCTGAAGAGGCCCATTGGGGCCTCCCCGCGTTACACCGGGTAGACCTCCGGGCTGCTCCTGGAACGGGGATAGGATCCAGTGGGCTGTCTGGGCTGCCTGCCGGATACTTACACACAGGATTGGGTTGTTTTCTTTTGCTTAGACCACATGACAACCCTTCTTAAATCATAAGGCTGACTTTCTGCTGGTTTTCAAATCCAGCGCGAATGCTCTGTCCCTTGCTTCAAAGGCTCCATGGCCTTGTCCTCGTGTCTCTCCACTTGTAAATGCCAATTCCTTCCTTCACTTTTGCTCCTACAGCTGTATTACCCTTAGCAATCTGAAGGTCTTGTATTTTTTAAACAGTTTTGCCCTTTTCCCCTTGCTGCCCTTTATGCCTAGAACTCCACTGCAGAACACTGATGTGAAGTTGTCTCTTCCTTCATATTTCTTCTCAAAATCCATAGCTTCTTTGAATCCTTTGGCACGACACCTTAGTCTTCCTTTACTTATTGAAACTAAACCCAAGCATCTGCAACTGACTAAAGTCATATTTTTCCCTTGTTGACCCTTCTTTCTCCTCCTTGTCTACTATTTTCCTTGTGTTGAATTTTAGATTGGGATGGGGAACCTGTCTTCTTGATGTTAGGTTGTAAAATGGAAAATACTGTACTGCCAGGTGCAAGGATCCCAGACATCTTTTAGTGCAGTGTTTCTCAAATTGTGGGTCGGGACCTGATTTCTGGTGGGTCCCAGGTGATGGAAAGATCAGATAAGTAATTGCCACAAGCCTAGAGGCTATTCAAAAATCAGATAGCTGCTCATTGCCCTTCAAAGGAATGAGCTCCTGCAGTTTGCAAACAGCTGAGCTCCTGCAGTTTGCAAGCTTGTGTAAATATAGGGAGATCAATGTTTGAGTGTCTCGCAAAGCTAGGTGGGTCCCGATAGAGCAGGTGGGGGAACCTCCGGCCCGCGGGCCGATCCGGTCCGGCCCGCGCTGGACCGGACTGATCCGGCCTGTGACCGGAGGCTCCGCAGCCGGTTTGAAAAGGAGGCACTGTGGGAAGGCGGGTGGCGGCCCGGAGCCTGAGGTAAGTTGGAGAGTGGAGGGAGGGGGTTTGGAGAGCGGTGGGTGGGAGGGTGGGTGGGTGGGAGGTAAGTTGGAGAGCGGAGGGAGGGGGTTCGGAGGGTGGTGGGAGCGAGCGGTGGGTGGGAGCGAGCGAGCAAGCGGTGGGTTGGTGGGTGGGAGCGAGCGAGTGAGAGCGAGGGGTGGGCGGGCGAGTGAGCGAGCGGTGGGTGGGTGGGTGGGAGCGGTAAATTTGCGCGGGGGGGTCAAGTTTGCGGTGGGGGCCTCCCAAAAATTGCGGGCGGCCTAACGGCCGGCCCGCATCCAATTTTCCCCATGGGAAAATGGCCCCCCACCCCTGCGATAGTGTCATTTTAAAAAGTGGGTCTCCGTGAGAAAAAGTTTGAGAACCACTGCTTTAGAGTCTTGTAGCAGACCAGAAGGAAGAAACTTCTCTTCATGTCCTCGTGTGAGGCCTTACCTTCCACCTTTTCTGATTGACTGGGAGTTTGTACCCACTATGCTCCATAGCCAGGAAGCTGGATATTGCAGCTGTTTGACTGGGAATGCCAGCCTTGGCATTTTCCTCATTGCTTTTTAATGGAACAATGGGAAAAGTTATGGTCAAAACAAAAATTTACGTTAAATGTTATATTACGGAAAATATTTATAAGATGATATATAGGTGGTATATGATCCCAATTGGCGAAAATGTATGGAAATATGTCAAATAAATGCTGGGAATGTGAAAAACAGGAAGGATCGTTTTACCACATGTAGTGGACATGTAACAAAGCCAAAAAATACTGGATTCAGATACATAAACAGATGCAGTTGATTTTAAAAACTAAATTGCAAACTAAACCTGAAACAATTTTGTTGGGTATGATGGCTAAAACAGTTGGCTAAAAAAATTGGAATGTTATTTTCCTATATGACAAGCACAGCAAGAATATTTATGCACAATACTGGAAAAATACATAAATACCTGCGATTGAAGAATGGTGGATAAAAGTTTTGGAGTTTCCAGAAATGGATAAACGTATGACCTTACTGAAAGACAGAGGGGTAGCTAGCCCCCATGAAGGGGGGGAACCACGTGACACCCCCATGACGTCGCAAGCCTTGCCCCTCCGGTGACGTTTCTGTCAAAACACCCGCCCCCTTGGCATTTTTTCGACTGAACAGGCTTGCAAGGAGGGTGCTCGAAGCTTTCTTCGCTAAAAGTGCCTGGGGGGTCGCAACCCCAGCGGCCCCTAGGCACCCCCTGCGACTCCCCAGCAGCTTTAGCGTCTGAAGCTTAGTTTCTTCTTCAAAAGCAAGACTAGGAGTTTCTCCTCCAGCAAGGTTGCACAGCCTCTTTAGCACCTAGTCTCGCTGGAGGGGCCTGCAAGGAGGCTGCTTATTGCGTTCCTTTTGAAGAAGAAACTAAGCTTCCGACGCTAAAGGTGCCTGGGGGTCACGACCTCCGTGACCCCCCAGGCACTTTTAGCAAAGAAAACTTTGTCGACATGCTGCTCTTGCACCCCCATCCGCGTGTCGCGCCCCCTAGCGACGTCTCTGCTGAAAGAGAAGTCAGTAGACTATTTCGTGAATAATTGGAAATCACTCATTGACTTTCTGCATACGAGAGAGAATAATGAATTAATGATTATGGGATTTGATGAATAGAGTTAATGAGAATAAATTAAATTATTGGAAGAGGGAGAAATTAAATTTAAGATGTCGGAGATATACTTTGTTTGTTTGGTTATTATGCTTAGGTAGTAGTAGAACGGTATGTTATTAGGATTTACTGCTTCGCTATTTGTTGTATTTTCTGAAATACCGTATTGTCCCGAGTATAAGACGCACCTGATTATAAGACGCACCCTTAAAGTTTGGTGCTATTAAAAAAATTTAATTATATCACTGGCATTAAATTGCAACAGCCTGATTATAAGACGCACCCCTAGTTTAAAAACTTAAATTAGGAGAAAAAAGTGAGTCTTATACTCAGACCAATACGGTATTTTTTAAAGTTTAGATACTGATATTATTATTATATAAAATTTAATAAATATACATATATTCATAAATGGCAACTTCCTCATCGCTGCCTATGCAGGCATAACAGGGCCCCTTGAGTCATTCAAGGGAGTCAGGCAGTCATTCTGTATAATAATAGCAGTATTACAATATATTTAGGTATCTATAATAATATGATATATATCATATACAGTATACACTTATACGCGCGCATGCACGCACACACACACACACACATATATATATGTGTGTGCGTGCGTATATGTATATATTGTATATGTGTGTATGTGTATACACATACATACGTACCGTATATGTATATATTAACATGAGAGAAATAAAATGGGTCTTTTGTGGCCTCTGCCTGAATCACTTAAATTTATGGGTTGAACTAATAAATGATCTCTAAAATCCAACTTGACCACCTGATGTTGGGAATTTCAAAAATCTCCTTCATGCATTTTGTTATTGCCTCTGTCGAATCTTCTGGAATACTCACTAATTTCCACTCAGAATTGTCAGGTCAATGCTAAGCACTTTGACAAATGCCTTTCCTTAATGCAATTAAACAACTCTGTCCCTCCCTAGAGTGACCCTGTTCTTTTGTTGTGCAAATGTTGCAGGGAGGCTGCCCAGACTTAAAGAGCAAGTTGCTTTTTTTGCACTAAAAATGAAAGGGTGATACTGAGACACGTCTAATTTGAGAGAATTTTAAAGAAATATGTTAACTGTACTGCAGCCAAATTGATCTTAGTTTATGCTTTTTAATATTTGCATAGGTAATGTCAAAGGACAGATGCTCATGCTGACAAACCCAAACTCTTGCGTACGTAGTGTAATGGGAACATGTGTATGTGTGTTTCAGGCCCATGTTTTAGAAGTGTGTCTACTCTACTCAGGGCAAAACTAGAAGATATGAGGGAGATCCAGGGTTTAGAACCCTGTGTGTCTGTTGTAATGTAAATGCTGAAACTGTGATGCATTATGGGGGTGTATGCAAGGACTATGCTTTGCTTCATCATATTCCATTTCTTTTCATTACCACAAATGCATTTGTTTAGTTATTTATTTGTAAAATTTCACATTCGTTTTATCTTTTAGTTGCATTCATGTTTGCTTCCCCCTCCAATTTTTGTAATATTTTTGCAGCTGTCTGTAGTGGCAGAGGTAGCAGAGCATATTTTTCCTGAATGTCCAGATGTTGTATCATTCTGGAATATTCTGGGGGGGGGGAGGGAAGGACAGCCTCCAGTAGGGGCAGGAGCTTTTTTTTTTTTTGTGGTGACCACCATTTTTTCCACAGAATGGCGAGGATCATTTGCAATGCAAATGGAATTCTGGTTAAAAAAGGCAGCTGTCAGAGATGACAATCAAAATGAGCCTCATGCAGGGAAAAAAAAAACATGAACAGAAAATGAGGATAAAAATATGAGTGTGTTTACTTGTTTGAAACCATTAGCATTTGATTCAGAACGACTGAAAAATGAACCGAATAGGACCCCAAATGAGCGGAATGAAGTGGTAGCTGTGGTAAAATGAAGTGATAGGCAGTATGTTAATGTGGTTTTATTTTGAAAACTGTTTGTGTTCTCAGTAATAATATAGTGATTGAGAAAAAAACACAGCTATGAGAGGTGAGATCTTATAGCTGAAGAAGGGATATAAAACCCTCCTCTTATTTATTTTTATTTGATCTATATCCCACCTTTCCCTCCAAATAAACAGAGCACTCAAGGTGCTCCTTGGGGATTGGTGGTACAGTATTGAGTTAAAGAAGCGGTTGGCTCTTAGAAGCGAGAGAGTGGTCAGTTAGAAGTGACAGTTAATGACAGTTAAGACTGAATGTGAGCTGTGAGAAGAGGCACCTGGGAGAAAAAGAAAAGACAAAAGAACCCAAATGGTGGCAGTAGACCTCTGGCTACTGGTCACGGAGGCCTCCTCAAGGTAAGGGAATGTTTGTACCCTTACCTTGGGGCTGCATTGCGGTTGCATCAGCGCTGGAAAGTTGGTCGGGATTGCGCTGTTAAATAATTAAAAGCAATATTTACAGAAATGCTTCATTTGTTTTTCCTGTGAACTGGACAACAATCCCATTGTTTACAAACCACAGAGTTTTATGGTTAGAGGAAAAAAAAGGAACATTGCTGTGCCCTGAATTGCCCTGGAATGGTACAGATGATGTGTGGCCCTGTCTGGCATAAGATAATGAAGAATCTTCTTAGATTTTCAGCATATAAACCTGCAATCCTATGCACGTTCCTGAGAGCAAGCCCCACTGAAGTAAATGAAACTTACTTCTGAGTAGACAAGAATAGAATTGTGCCCTATATGGGATTGGGCTGTACTGTGGAGCCCATTAGGACAGCTTTCATGACATTTACTTCCACTGTTGTAAAATGGCTGCTGATGGTGTGTGGATAGTCATCAGTGGCTATTTTGCTTACGCTGCTGCAAGGTGCAGCAGTGCCACAACTCTGCCGCCGCACTCCGCTGCGCCTCTGCTGCCGCACTCCGCTGGACCAGGTAAGGCAGCAGTAGAGAGGGGAGGGGAGCGGAAAAAATTGGGCTGGGACGGAGAGGAACGGAGACGGGGAGGAACGGGGACGGGGAGGCGGGACAGGGTGGCTCTGGTGACAATAGCATTGCTCTGGATCCCATCCCCTCCTTTTTAAGCCTGCAGTTCCTTTCTCCTTGGACTTGCGCCAACTACAGAGTTGGCACAGGTCTGAGGAGACCCATTTGTGAGCAAGAGGCTTATGGAGGGGTAAGAGGAAATAATTTTCCCCTTCCAAGTTTCCCAATCCACCCTGTCCACCCCCTGCTGGATACATCACAAGCCTTTTTGGTGAAGCTGCATGGGGGGAGGGGGAAGAGGGGCACTGGCCCTGGGCGCTTTGGCGAAGAGGGTGCGATTTCTCCCCAGCGTGAGCCTCCAAGTAGAGGCAGGAGACTCGGCATGGTGAGGAGAGCTGCAGCGTGCGAAAAACGCACACTGGGAAAAGTCCTCCTGGCTGCCTCAGGCTTCTTATCGTTACGTTGAGGCTTGCGTCGGGTCTCCGAACCTGTAAGTCTCCATTCCAAGAGAGTTGTCATGAGGAAGGAAGAAGGTTGGAGCACCACCACACAGAGAGCCCTGTACGGTAAATGAGAGATGGAGCTGAGAGGCGAGCAAGCAGCTTGCAGCAAACTCAGGATGCAGTTCTATATGCACTTACCTGAGGGTAAGTCTCATTGAAATCAATGGGACTTACTTCTGAGTAGACATGCATAGGATTGCACTGTGAGCTAACTGGCATCTCTGCTCACCGCCCCAGACAGGCAGAGATGCTTGTTAATGATGTGTGCTAATTAAGCAATTTTTTACTGTATATATGAAGTACTGTATATGAAGACACTCCCCACCCCTGGGGCTCTGAACCTGGAAGTGAGTGAGTGGCAATGATGTCACCCCCCACTCACTTCCACTTCCTTCCTCATGAGGGCCCTGCTTAGAAAGTTGAGTCTGCATTCCTAGTGATGAAGTAAGGAGGGCAGAGGGGCACCACAGTGAGAATTCTGTCGGGGGGGGGGGGGGAGCTGCAGGAAGACTTGTAAAAATGTTAACCAACATATTTGGTCAACTGTCAACCCCATGGATGCCATTTAACAACATTTTTTATTGTATTATCTTCACGTAGTTCTTACAAAAATGCTGGAAGGTAAATATTATCCCCACATTTCATTTAGGAAAACTGAGGGTGACAGGAAGTGGTTTGCTTAAGGCCACTTACAGCCCAATCCTATAGGCCACATGACAGCGGATCTATTGATCCAATGTCATAAATGGCCCCTTGGCTGCACAGACATCATGCTGCTATTGGAAATGGCCAGTGGCTCTGTGCACATTCCAGAATCACTTGGACACTCGGCTGGCCTAAGTAAGGTGAGGGAGGTTCAGGGAGGGGAGGGCAGAAGGAGGAGGTGGATCTTGGCAGCAAAAAGTACACATTGGATCCTATCCCCCATTTTTTCCAAACCTGCCCTGCCTGCTTCCTCTTTTCGGATTCATGCCAGCAAAATAACTGGCAAGGCCGGCCTCCCTCACTCTGGCACCGGATCTCCACGCGGATGGCGGCGAAAGGTAAGCAATTGTGGGCGGTCCAGCCAGGCGAGGGAGGGGGGCCATTGGCCTAGCTGACCCAGGAGGGGTTGGGGGATGGCGTCGGCCATATCCCCATCCCCGCCAGGCCGGCTACGCCGTTACACGATAGGGCTGGCCCGGGTTTACACTCAGGGAAGAGGACCAGTGTCTCCTTCCCCAAGTAGACCACCGGCCCGCCGGTCGACGGGCAGCCCATGCACAGGATCCGTCAGGCGGCCCTGGGCCACCGGCCAGATCCTTAGTCATTGTCCTGTCGGTGGCCTACCAAGAGGTAAGTAAAAAAAGTGTTACTTTTCATTCCGTTGGTATGCTGTATACTATGGAGTGGTGGGGGATAGGATTGGGCTGTTAATGAGTTCATAGCAGAGGCAACATTTGAACCAGTAGAGTCCTATACAAGCTCTCGTAGTAAGAACAGATGGTCAGCATTTGCAATGTCAGCTTTGATAGCACCTGTCATCTGTGGGGAGGGGGGGTAAATGCAGAAGCCTGAATTCAGGCTCCCCACCTTTGAAACAGATAATCGGTGCTGACAGAGCTGATGTGACCACACATCTGAAAGGGGGCCAGGTGTGTGTAGTAGTAGTAGTAGTAGCAGCAGCAACAGCGCAGCAGCAGCTTCATCTGGACAGCCTACTGCTATATCTGAATTGTGGCAAAAATGCCCACAAAAATAGTTTTTGAATTGTTAAAAATATTTATAATTATTCACTCATGGTGACTATCCTTCCAGTGGATTTCTATTAGACTGTTATTTTTCATCACTGTATTCCAGCATGTTAGGAAAAAAGGAGAACTGAACATGTGAACATTAATATGATGTTGCCTTTGCATTTCATATTCAGGATACTACTCATGCATTCTATAAATGAAATGTGAATGTTCACAACCTAATTCTCATGTTGTCCTCTGCCTAATAAGGCAATTCTTGACATTGTTTCTGATACAAGCCAACAGAGAATTCCATGGGTCCATTATATGAACACTTCACAATCCCTTTCCGTCACAAAGGTTATGTTTGCTGAAAGATGCATGCCCAACCAATCTCCACGCTAAAGGCGAGTGGCTGGAAGCTGTAGTTTTATTCAAGTTGAAGCACTTCTGTGAGTATACTAAAAATGTTCAGTAGGTGATATTCACGGCCTAGGTCAGAAAATGTCTTATTCCATTTTTTTTCAAGAGTGCCATTATTTTTCCACCGCTTCCAGCACTGATTCATGGAATCTAATTAGGGCCTGAACCAAGAGCACCACTAAGGGGAACAGTAGGGGCAGTGCTGTTTCTATAGCTGTTAGCATGGACTCAGAATGATTGTCATTCTCATGCCTTTAATAATCTCAGGAAAATTGGCCTAACCATTTTACCCCATAAAGGTTTCTATCTGTCTGGTTCACTTATTGATTTTAATTTTAACCAGAATTGAGAAAGTAATGTAGAATATAGTGGTGCTTAGAGCTATGTACCTACAGCTCTGGGGGCAGTTTTTGCATGCTGTAGGTGGCATCTCTCATAAGAACATAAGAAGAGCCCTGCTGGATCAGGCCAAAAGCCCATCTAGTCCAGCTTCCTGTATCACACAGTGGCCCCACCAGATGCCTCAGGGAGCACAAGACAACAAGATAACCTGTTTCCCGTTGACACTCCCTTGCACCTGGCACAGAGAAAACCCACTTCTAAAACCAGGAGGTTGCTTATGGCTTATAACCTGTGATGGTCTTTTCCTCCATGAATCTGTCCAAACCCCTTTTAAAGGCCAGGTGCCTTTACCACATCCTGTGGTATGGATAGGTATGTGGTATGGATCCACTAGGCCAGGTGCCATTACCACATCCTGTGGCAAGGAGTTCCACAGATGAATTACACGCTGGGTAAAGAAATATTTTCTTTTGTCCGTTCTAACTCTCCCTCCACTCAATTTTAGTGCATGTTCCCTGGTTCTGGTGTTGTGCGAGAGGGAGAAGAAGTTCCCTCTATCCACTCTCTCCATCCCATGCATAATTTTATACATCTCAATCATGTCCCCCCTCAGGCGCCTTTTTTCTAGGCTGAAAAGCCCCAGACGCTGTAGCCTTTCCTCAAAAGGGAGGTGCTCCAGCCCACGAATCATTCTGGTCGCTCTTTTCTGCACCTTTTCCAATTCAACTATATCCTTTTTGAGGTGTGGTGACCAGAATTGGACGCAATACTCCAGATGTGGCCTTACCATCGATTTGTACAAAGGCATACATTTTGTACATACGATTTGTACAAAGGCTCTCTCTCTCTCTCTCTCTCTCTCTCTCTGTGTGTGCGTGTATGCGTGTGTGTGTGTGCGCGTGTGTGTGTGTGTGCGCGTGTGTGTGTGCATTGCTTGCACCTTTGACTTGTTTGGTTGCATGTAGGTGAATGTGTGTACCCCAACCTGTCATAGGTAGGTGTGTGTATATAAAATAAAATTGAACCATGTGAATAGATTTCATAAATACATTTTATATTGAGTATGAATAAGGATGTAATATAAAATTGTTCAGGTCCAAATGTCTATTCCAAGTTGGAAACTCAAGCATAGCTACTGCTTTGATAGTTGGAGCACACGAGAGAGAGAGAGAGAGAGAGAGAGAGAGAGAGAGGCTTTTCAAGTGTACATGATTATACACTTAAAAATAGGAGAAAAAAGTGAACCCACTAAAACAATCCCAAGAGTTGACCAAGACTAAAATTTTGAGAACGGAATATGAATGAAAGGGGCTATTATAACGTGAAATTACAGTACAACAAGAAAAATAGAAGTACCCAAATTATAGTTTTGAAGATTAAAGCACATGAAAAATACAGCCCATAAAAGAAAATAATGTTGGCCTTTGATATATAGCATTGCATTTAAGGTAACTATTATGAATTCTGGAGTGATTTGTGTATCTTATATTTAAATAATATGTAGAATATTTTCAAGAGAGTTGTGGATGTCAAGTGGCTCTTTGTGAACATTTTGCACCACATCAGCTTATTTCATAATGCCAAATGGCGCATCTAATGGAATAGTGGAAATTGTCAATACAGGTTTACCTGTGCAGACAAATTAAGTCATATGTAGCTGTGGTTTTGCAGAAGAATGTATTAATTGCATTTGATGAATGCAGTCATATGTCTTCCTTAAAATTGAGAAAATGTTTATTTCAAGTAAGTTTTCAGCCTTTTCATATATCTTGGTATCTCTCTGTGTTGTTGGCACTTGAATTTCAGTACCCAATTTAGTGGCTGTTAGGGACATGCAAATAACCTGCTTTCATCAGCTTTACCTGCTTTACTGTTACCTAGATCATCTTCTAGGTAACAGTAAAGCTCAAATATTATGATTCAAGCCCCAAAGAACCACAAAATAACCTTTAAAATCAGGGAAGCTAAAAATATACTGGTTTGGTGTGTGTGAGCCCAATCCTACCCCCCCACCCTGTAGCATGCAGCCATGCCAAAAAGGCTCATGCTGCATGCTAGGGGTGTGTGTGTGTGTGTGTGTGTGTGTGTGTGTGTGTGTGTGTGTGTGTGTGTGTGTGTGTGACCTGAAGGCAAATGGGAGGTAAGCAAAAACTTTTTTACTTACCTCCACGTAAGTCCTTAGGCCACCAATGGTCTGCTCGGGCTTACGCCTCCCATTTTGGTAGTGTATGTCTGAGGAGAGAAAAGAAGTGGTGAGATTTTAAAAAGAGGGGATAAGATTTCGGTGTGTGCAACTGATGCCGGATCCTCCACCTCCCTGTCTGTCCCTGGTTCCTTCCCCAACATGCCCTGTTCCTCCTCCCCCCTGCCCACGGCCCATCCCCTGAGCTAACTTACTAGTGCCAGAGTATCCAGGATGGCCACTGCTGTGTGGCCAGCACCGCTTCCTGTTTCTGGCAGCGATCCAAAGGCGCTGCGCGCATGATATCACGTTTTGCGATGCCGTAAGTCGGGCTGTGCTGCCAGAATGCTGGTTTCGGCAGCGCAGCCTGATGATAGGATTGGGCAGTAACTGCCATAATGTTTTCAAGTTTTTCTCAGCAACCATAACAGCTACATTTTCCCCCACTTAAAATAGATTCACAAGATTTCAATAAAATCCAGTGACCCTAGTTTCTGTCGAGGTGGAGCGAAATGGGGCAAGGCAGAAATGAAGGTGGTCTATCTCAAGAAGCGTGTCACCAGAGTTTCTTTGTTGCTCAGGTCAGACAACAAACCTGATGATGTGGAAGCTTTTGTAAGGATCTGGCCCTACTGTGTGACCTGCTCTGGTCTGCTGTTGTTGAGAAACTTCTTGGCTAGTTTGGTTGTATGCTGTGTAATTGGCCAGACTGAATCTCCACCTCCCATCATTGCTCAGGTCTCAAAATTAGGATGTCCAGCAGTAAGGATGCAAAACGTATTGCTCAAACTGTGTGAATGAGAATGTGTATGGCAGATAAGATGTAGTGTGAGTGCAAAGTGCTGGACTTCAAGACATAAACTTCACATATATGTGGATGGGGTACCACATATGGTTATGATGATAGAGATCTTTGGACCATAGTGAGAACTAGCTCCCTGGAAACATCTGTGCTTTGTAACAAGGACAATCCAATATTAGAAATAGTTAGGGAACAGAATCGGAATAAAATGGCAAGTCTTATAATGCCATTATAGAAATCTGAGCTTCGTCCATGTGTAGAACAATTGGGCAGTTCTGGTTGCCCGATCTCAAGAAGAGTATTAGAACTGGAGAAAGGTATAGAAGAGGACTACTAAAATAATCAAAAGAGTATGGAGCATGTTACCTATAAAGAAAGTTGGTCCTTTATAGTTTAGATCAGGGGTTCCCAACCTGTGGTACTAGTACCACCAGTGGTACTTCGGCCGACAGCTGGTGGTACTCAGGCCGCTGGACCACTGGAATCCCGCTTCAATGCAGAGCTTTTGGTGACGCATTTTTGCCTTTGACTGTGGCGCATTTTCTGCCTCCCACCTGTCCAAAGCCTCCTCTCTGTCTTTTCTGGCCTCTGAAAACCCGGAAGTAACTGCCGATGATGTAATCGCCAGTCACTTCTGGTGGTACTCGGAAGGAGAATGGCACCGGAGTTGGTACTCGGCCGGAAAGGGGTTGGGAACCCCTGGTTTAGGTGATGGGCTGTCTACGATTTGGCATGATAGAGGTTTATATAATTATGGCATAAAGGCAGTGAATATACAGATTCTTTCCCTCTCAAAAAAATAGAATACCCAATTAGAATGGTTGGTTCAGTCACCACAGACAAAAGGAAATATTTATTTATTCATACAATACAGAATGAACATATGGGATTCATTGCCTCAGGTCGTAGTGATGGCTACTTAAGTTTTAATGGTTTTAAAAGAGGATTAGTCCAATTAACTGAGAATTTGTATACTGGTATCAATGGCTATTAACATGAGAATGAGAAATGTAATATTTATATTTAAAGGTAGTTTACAAGACTCTAGGGACAAACATGGAATGGCTATTTTTATCATGCCCTGTTGGCAAACCTGTCAAGCTATGTGTTTGACCACTATTGAAGATTCTGGTAAACTAGATGATACTTGATATGATCAAGCAGATCATGAAATCATCCTCGGAATATCTGATCTTGAGTTGACTTAGGGCTCAGTGTCAAATGCCTGGATCCAAAGGGCTACACAACTTCAAAGTGAATATGGAACCATGCAAGGAGGTGCTTCCCAGTTTTCCCCATGCTTGGGGAAAGCCATGTTACTCTATTTGCCCCAGTGTTGACAATAATGGGAGAGCTCCTATTTAAAATCCTTTATCTAAAATTAAGTTCTAGGATTTGTACCAGAGCCATTAGAGAGGAGAGCTACTATGTGTAAAAATAAAACAAACAAGTAATTGTCTTTTTCTTTCCCTCTTTTTAGCATGCATTTAATCCAGGTGGACTCTGTCCAGCGTTGGATGGAAGACTTAAAATTTATGACTGATTGTGAATGCATGTGCATTCTTCAGTCTAAACCAATCAGTATAGAAGACGATGCACAAAGTGAATATTCCCTTACTTCACAACACGGTACCTGTGATAACTTACAGTTGTTGTTGAAAAGAGCTTGGATTATAAGCACTGAACTGACCAGGATAGTTCAAAAATTAGAGAAGAACAGATGGCAACGAGTCCATAGCATGACAGTAAGAGTCAACTGCCATGTCCGGTCAATGATAACTGAATACAATACGTTCACAAGGAATTCTTGGGAAGAAATGCATCAGGTAGGATTATTAGGAAATACTGTACTATTTGCATCCAGAGTACTTTTATAATTGCTTAAAAAGAAAAAAAAAACTAGGGTCTTGGAACTGTTGAGAGCAAAGCCTTATGTACATGCTTTCAGTTTTTAAAAAACTGAACATCTTAAAAATGGTACTCTGTTTTCTATTTCCAAATCTAAACAGGAATTAATTTTACAGTTGGCCCTTGCTATCCGCGGGGGATCTATTCTGCAAAAAAACCCAAAAAAACCCCACCGATAGCGAGGATCCGCGGATACTGGGGTCCACCATCAAAAACCTGTAAAAAGTTTAAAAAGCCCCCCAATCCCTGTTTCTACACTTAAGTGGCCAAACTGCGCCGTTTTCAAGCCTCCGCAGGGCTTCTGCAAACTTAACGATCCAAATGGGTCGTTAAGCTTGCACAAGCCCTACAGAGGCTTGAAAACGGCGCAGTTTGGCCACTTAAACATAGAAAGTCGGATCCACGGATAGAAAGGGTCCACTGTATTTCATTTGTTTGCATCATATGTTGTGTGTCGTGCCATCATTATGCTATTACTCTGCATGGACTGATTTTGCAAAAATTATGTATGAAATAAAATATAACTGATTCTGAATTAGTGAAGAAGAGTCACTTTCCATGTTGTGGAACTTTCTTCAGATTGAAATGCTTAAGGGCCTAACTAGTGTCAGAAGCAAATATGTGTAACAAAACACTGGCAACCTTTCATTTAAGATAAAAGCTGCCTTGGAAGTGGATTATTTAGAACAGAGAAGTGGGAATGGGTGTGGGTAGTTAATGCTTTCCTTATCCACTAAAACCCTATGCAGATGTTATGAGACTGTAGAGCAGGGGTGGGGAACCTATTTGCAGTGGGGGGCCATTTTCCCATAGGAAAAATTTGCTGCGGCAATTTTTTTTGCCCCCCCGTGAATTTGACCCCCCCCGCGAATTTACCTCCCACCCACCCACCCACCGATCGCTTGCTCTCCCTACCACCCACCCACCGCTTGCTTGCTCGCTCGCTCTCCCTCCCTCCCTCCCTCCCACCGCTCTCTCTCTCTCTCTCCCTCCTCGGTTTAAAAGCGGCCTTCCTGGACCTGCGCACAGCGCAGCTGAAGCCGAGATTGCCGAGAGGGCAATCTCGGCTTCAGCGGCGCTGTGCGCAGGTCCAGGAAGAGGCCGCTTTTAAACCGAGGAGGCATGGGAAAGTGGCGGCGGAGCCTCCTGTCCGGTGTCGTGCGGGCCGGATTGGTCCGGTCCCGCATGGGCCGGACCGGATCTTCCCGCGGGCTGGATCAGGCCCGCTGGCCAGTAGTTCCCCATGCCTGCTGTAGAGTCTCCACAGTTTTACAATGCCTTTGAGCATGCTGGTGAGCCTTGTCCTCCCCACAAGGCTCTGTAGCTCCTCCCCTTTTTCTATGGAGAACATTTGACTGCAGTAACAAACACTTTCCATGGGGAGAGATCTTCCTTATGATTAGGGATATTTATTTATTTGGTTTTTTTTATTTAATGTATTTATATACCGCCTTTGTCTGTTTTTACACAGCATTCAAGGCGGTTTACACAGGCAGGCTGATCTAAACCACCATTTTCAATGGGGTTTTTACAATATTCTGTGGAGAAAACTTCACAGAACCCTTGGTACCAGGTGTTCTCCTTCACAGTGTGGTTATCTCTTCTGTCTGACTGCATGCTGCCTTCAAGCCTCAGTCAGCCGTAAATCAAGCCAGGCAGGTTCTCAAGCTGTTTCCGTTCTTTTGCCAGCTGACCGTCTCACGCTCCTCCGCAGCCTCCACGTGAGGAGCATATGTACCCCTTGCCCCATTGTAGCTACGCAAGTGTCCACATCGAACTGCATGTGAAACTTGGACAATTTTTCTGTCTTTTTATGTCATGATGGTTGTGGAATGTCAGAGTAAATCAGCTTTACTTTTGCACCATTTTTTTGGAATAACCCTGTATTTTTGTTATGACCACAAAAATCATTAAAATTCATTTAAAACATTTTTCAAATAAACCTTGCACTGAGAAATTGCTACTTAAATTATAGTAATTTAATTATTTCTTATATTGCAAAAAGAAAATGCATTGAGCATGTTTTTTTTTAATATTTCCTCCACAGTATGAAACAATGTTAGTGGAAAAATGTTCAGAGCTTACAACAGTTACAGAAAGGTAATATTGAATGTTGTGGGTTATGTCCTTTGCAAACCTACCCCAAAGTCTGAATATTATGAAGCTATTTATTATTCAAAGAACTATGATATTGTAGTGGATTGTGGAAAAAAGAAGGATCTTCTCCTGTTCTCAAATAATGCCCGAGATCTACCAATTCTGAAATGCACATGGAGCATTTCATATTAATATGAAATTTAATTTGTGCAATGAAAAACCTTTATCTGTTTGTGGAACTTTACCCTTTATAGAAAAGAGCAGGAATCCCTTGTTCATGTGGGGTTTTGGGTCATCATGACCAACTTGTGCATTGTAACTAATCATCATATTTGTGCTTGAGAACAGCTACTGTATTTGGTCTCACTAGTTGATTAAAACATAGGTCATATGTGAAAGCATGGGGGCAGGGGTAGTGCTGCTTAAAGGGCAGTCATATAGAGACATATCCACTTGTCAAACTCCTTATGTCAGCGGTTCTCAAACTGATGGGTCATGACCCACCAGGACAATTGGATGCTTCTCCTGCCCCCTTAAGGGGTGAGGAAAGTGTGGCAGTGGCGATCTCGGGGATTGTCGCCGGTGCCAGGGGGAAAATGTGCAGAAAAGGGGGTTTCATACTTACCGGTGCCTCCGGGGGGGAGGGTTTCATACTTCAGGCCTCCCCGAGCTTCAGGTCACTGCTCTGTGGCGATTTATGACCAGTTCTGGTTTTCGCGAAAACGGGAAGTGGTCGTAAATCATCACAGAGAGGCCATCTGAAGCTCAAGGAGACCTGCAGAGGGGTCCACAGGCCTCCCCGCACCCCCGGAGACACCAGTAAGTACGAAACCCCCTTTTTCCCATTTCCACCCTGGCGGCGGTGATCCCTGGGATTGCCACTGCCGCTGTCTCCACCCCCACAAGTACTATCCCCCACCCCCGGAATCCGCAATAAGTACAAAACTCCTTTTTTTGCCTATTTCCCTCCCAGTGCCGGCGGTCCCCAGGATCATCGCTGTCCCCACCCCCGCAGGTACTCAAACTTCTCCCCACCTTGCCGGTAGAACTTTAAGAAACCTGCCTTATGTTAAGCTTTCCCCATGTAGTTCAACAATTTCAGTCATCCAGCTCAGCAATTTCAGTCATCCAGCTCATCATTTGTTATAAAGAACATATCCTACTACATACTAGGAACTATGTAATGTAGTTTAAAACTAGGTGGTTATATTTCAGTTGTTTGCATTCCTCCTCAGGATAGGTTTGGAATAATGTTTTGTTGTTTGGGAGCATGAACATTTCAATTTCAATGGCTTGCATGCTCATATATTGTTGGGGAGACATAATGAAACTAATGTAATGTTTTGTTTAATATTTTTTTCTATTTCCTTTCAGGTGCATACAGATTGAAGATGAACAGATATTAAAGTCTATGAAATCTTGTATTAATGATGCACTAACTACAGTTGCACAGTATTTTGGCCAACTAATAGAACTAGCTTTAACACATGAAATAAAGGTTTGTAAATATTTTCGAACAGTAAGGAGATAAAATAGATCGAAAACTGTTATGACCGGGTACTATGTACCAAGACTGAAGCATATTCATCGGGATTATGGTCATAAAACATAAAAAAACCAATTTAAAAATGTTCAGAACATGTATTGTTAAAATATGACTTTGTAAGTCCTTTTAAAATCACGTAAGTGCAATAAAATACTTTAAAAGTCTGTCATTTAAAAATACAATAAAAACATTTAAAACATATCCAGCAAGCCCAAGCAGGCAGGAAGGCACCATCTTTCTGCCTGCTTGGGCTGATTGCAATTGATAAAGTTCATAGCTCAATGAATGAAATGTCTTGCTGGCTATGTTTTAAATGTTTTTATTGTATTTTTAAGTGACAGACTTTTAAAGTATTTTATTGCACCTATGTGATTTTAAAAGGACTTACAAAGTCATATTTTAACAATACATGTTCTAAACTAGTAAGGAGATACTAAAAAAAAATAGGGGGGGGGTTGTTAGGTTCATCTAGAATCTAGATTCTAGACTGAACATAGATTTCTATCCCCTAAATATATTCTGAAATATCTATACTCTTCTGGTATTCCTCCACAGCATTCTCATTTGAGGGATTGGGAGAACAGTTTCATCACTCTTACCCATATGATCTAGATCAGTGCTTCCCAAATGTTTTAGCACCGGGACCCACTTTTTTTTATCGCGACCCACATAGCTTTACTTCCAGCTGCCCATTTTTACTTTTACTGCTGCGACATGTTTGTTTTTCAATTTTAATCTGCTCTGTACTCTTTTAATTGTAATTATATTTTAACATTTAATTTTAATTGTGGATGGTTTTAATGGGTTTTTAATTATGTATTACTGTATTTTTCGCTCCATAAGACGCATCGGACCATTAGACACAAGCATTTTATGGAGTGAAAAATAGGGGAAATTAAAAAATGACTTGATTTTCTTGTGGTAGCTTTCATGGCCCGTTAGTACACATAGATGCTTCACGAATACGGGGTTTGACGCCATGTAGTTTGCTCGAAATTATCCAATAGTTTTCAAACGCGCCGCGGGTTTCCACTAGGCAGTCGCATGCGCGGTAAAAATGTATCACTTCACTTCACCTGCAATCTATGTGATTGTTTCCTAACCCCTGGAAGATGTTCTAAGGATAGAACGAAACGTTGGGCAAGTGTGATCCTCGGATGCTTTTGATACATTTTTACCGCGCATGCGACTGCCTAGTGGAAACCCACGGCGCGTTTGAAAACTATTGGATAATTTCGAGCAAACTACATGGCGTCAAACCCCGTATTCGTGAAGCATCTATGTGAAAAAATGACTTGCTTTAAACAACTTACCTAGTTGGTTTTCCGTAGCTCCAATCTTCTTACCATGTCCCCTAGTCAGCAGCTCAAAGCTGTGATGTTTGCGCAGAGCCTCCTGGTTGCGTCCAGCGCCTGGGAACTTTGCGCAAACATCGCAGTTGCTTCCGAGGTTTGCGGAGAGCCTCCTGGTCACGTGCAGCGCCTGGGAGGCTCACGTCTTCGAGCTGCTGACTAGGGGACGCGGTAAGAAGATTGGAGCTGTGGAAAACTAACCAGGTAAGTTGTTTAAGCAAGTCATTTTTACACGGTTTTTTAAAAACTTCGCTCCATAAGATGCACAGACATTTTGGGATTTAAGATGCATGGTTTTTTGGGGGGGAAAGTGCGTCTTATGGAGCGAAAAATACGGTAGTTGTTTTGTTATATATTTGTTGTACACTGCTTTGAATTTTAGAAAAGTGGTTTAAAAACCTTTTAAATAAATAAATAAATAAATAAATCTGGCCCTAAAGGGACCCTGCCTCCTCCCCCTCCTCCCACCTAGCCATTTCCCATCTTCCTCTCCCATAGTTTGTCCTGGGGTGAAATCGGCCATGTGCAGCTCGCCTGACTACCTTGGCACCTTGCTGATGAGGCGGAAGCCGGCGCTCCCTATGCCACCTGGTGACCGCCATGGTGGGTCATGACCCATAGTTTGGGAAACAGTGGTCTAGATGTTCTGCATGCTTTAGCCTAAGACTTAGGCCCTAAGTTACTCCATGCCATTCCTTCTGAGCTGAGTGTCCTCCAGAACTTCAATAAATGCATTATTTATGCTAAATGTTGGATACTAGAATGACTGCAGCATCATAGGTAGTTGAACAATAATTGTCCTGGGTCTGAAATGTGGGGAAGGGCACTCCGGGTGTTGCCACTAGTGAGATGAACAAAGTCCAGAGGGAGTTTGTCCCCTTCTATCCCCAAAAATTGGCTACCAGTAGTAGCTTTTAAACACTTGTAACATGTGCACACAAGGGAAAATTAATTTGTGTGCAGGGATCCTGTGTAGAGGTCTTCTCTATGTTTGTTCCCTTACCCCGTGTTGAATCCCAGCAGCCTCTATGGAGCTACTCAGATCTGTGCCAGCTAAATGACCTGTGCAAATCCGAGAAGCTCCGTGTCGGGGATAGGGTTCAGTGGAGGCCTCCTCCATCGAGCCCACCCCTCTCCTGGACCCCTTCTCTATGCCCTCCCCTGAAATGCCCCCATCACACCCCCGTTCCGCCCTTCCCCTGCGTCGCCGCCCGGCATGGAGCTCACCTGCCCCAGTTTTTTTGTTTTAAAATCCGTATTTTCTATAGGAATAGGCACAATATTTTACACTGAATTAAATGTCGCAACACAAATTTACTCAGGCTGCTGTTTATTTGTATTACATTTATAGCCCAAACTCGAGGGCTTGGACTGAATAATGAGATCGGCAAAACGGAAAGCCCTTTTCCCAAAGCAATAACTCTTCTTCCCAGTTGCAACACAACACTTTAAATGGATTAAATTCATGAACAGCCTCAAAGGAAAACCCTAGGAAATCACTTCTTATGTGTGTGTCTATGTATGTGGCAGTAAGTGGAATTTATTTTGGTATGTGTCAAACAGAACCTGGTGAGGGAAATAGATTCATCAGATAATCTGTATTCTGCTGAATCAGCTACAAGCAACTTGTTCAGTCTTACCCAGGAAGGCTCTCATTTGTGTCGCATCATCGCTAAGGTAAGCCACACTTGGTCTCATTCAATTTGAACACTATTAGGATTTTTATGGACAATCCTGTGTAGAAACTGCGCCAGGGGAGTGCACGCTCCCCCGGCACAGGGTGTTGTGAAAGTGCCGTAAACCACTTTCACGACACCTGGCAAGTAAGGGATGCCAGCGCAGTGACCAGCAGCCCTTACCTGGCAGCTCTCCCTGCCCCGCGCCCGCCGGAGCAGGTAGGCCTATACCTGCTGAGGCAGGGGCGGGGGGAGGGTGGGCAGGGAGGGTGGCCATTGGCCACCCCCGGGCCTGGAGAGGGAAGGGATATCAGCGGCAGCCCTGGGGCATCCCTGGGGCAGCCCGGGAACTGGATAGCATACAGCGTCCGGCCCTTTAGGCCAGATGCTGCATCCTACACAGGATTGGGCTGCCCTTCTCTGTCTGTGTTTGTGTGTATGTGTTTACATGATAGTGCCAAGGAGTTTTGCATAACCAAATGCCCAGGCAAGCTATTCTGCATTCTAAGGAGGAAGTCATTGGTTCTGAAGCTTACTCATTTCATTCAAAATATTTTATCCAACCATAAGTGAGTCCATAAATGTTCTTATGGTGGCTAACAATAAGTTAAACAAATATAAGATATAAGGATGCAATAATAACAATTACAGTGCTAAAAGCCTCAAAAGCCAAAATGGCAAACAAGTCCAGGAACATTAAAGCACCCCAAATAATCAACCTCTTTTCTTAAGAGGAACATTTTTGCCGCTTTTCTGAATGGTGACTGGTCAGGTGGGCCGCCCTAGGTGGAGAAACCTCCATTATGGAAAAGGCCTTTCATCTCACCACCATCAGTCTTAACTTTCAAAAGCAGCAGTACTTGAGCAGAACTTCTCCTAAAGCTTGTAATAAGGCTAATAAGCAATATCTTATTATCTGGAAAAAAAAATTAAACCCAAACTCACTTGCAGCTTTATGGAATTTTTCTGTTACTAGAAACTGTTCTAAATTTCCACTGCATAACATTTTGATCCTTCTGTTGCTTTATGCACAGTCAGTTTTGGAGAATGAGATTAGTTCATGACTGCAAATATCCTGAAACACTGGTATCCTTACAAACAGGCTCAGCCCAATTCTATCCAATTTTCCAGCGCTGACGCAGCCGTGCCAAATAGAGTATGTGCTTCATCCTGCAGTGTGTGTGTGTATGGGGGGGGGGCAGTCAGGGAGGCCTCCTCAAGGTAAGGAAACGTTTATTCCCTTACCTCAGGGCTGCATTGTGGCTACATCTTCTCTTTTCTGGCATCCCATGCCCAAAGTGCATGATGTAAGGAAGGAAAAATTGCTCACTTGATGCTTCTGCACCATCCGTGCATCGCCCAACAGAGGTCTTTACAGTCTGCTTTAAAAGTACTGGGCAACAAGAGACTGATTCAAGGCACTCCCTCCCCCTGAGCTAGTGATCAGTGCTGTCAAATCTTTTATGCAGTAAGAATCCTTATATTTCAAGTGTGGAAAGTGTTTCCTGTTTATTGTTTCAGTCATCCCCATATCACCAAAGAGACTGAGGAATTGGTGCAGAGAGAATAGTGCATGGCTGTAGTGTAATCTCCAGTTCATAGGTCATGCTCCATCACTATGCTGCATGAGCAGCACATATGCTAGTCGTTTATAGCATCTGCAATCAATCAAAAGTCTTCGGTTCGTTTAATAAAAGATGATGAGGGAGACCATGTTAATTCCAGTTTTCAGCTCTAGATTTATACGTAGTAAACTGCATAATCACCAGAAGATGTAGTTTTAATTCCAAATGGACACTAGGCTCTTCTGAAACCTATGTTTTGATCATTTCAATTCAAGGAACTTTATATTAGTTCAATCGATCGTTTTTCACATCTTTTCCATTTCAAAAGGTCAGTTGGCAAAGTCTGTTTAGGAGTCATTTTCAGCTGCCAGTCATTTTAATTGAATGGTGTCAGTGAAAAAATGGACTTTACACGTTTGAATAAAGGCCATGTGGTTCAGGTCAATTACAAACAACCAGGAAAGTCCTTGTTAACGAAGACATTCCAAACTCAAACCATATAGACTCCTATTCATGTAGGCATCTAAAGGCACACATTGAGCATACGCTCAACTTGATTATAGGTTAGAGTTATATCCTGTGGTAAGTAATTCTCTGGCAGCACAATCCTATGCATGTCTACTCTGAAGTAAATCCCACTGGCTTACTCCCAGGTAAATGCCTATAGGATTTCAGCCTGTAAATTAAGCTTTGTGTGAAGAAAGGCTTCCTTTTGACTGTCGCTGAGTATTCTACTTGGCCATTAACCCCTCTGCTGGAGAGGAAGAGCAAGGTTCTAAAAAAATTCAAGGTAGCTAGCAAAAGAAATATAAAACACAGATAGGTCAAAGTGGGCCAAATATATCTGTGTTTTATATTTCTTTTGCTAGCTACCCTGAACATTTTTCCTGTGGAAAAAGAAAGGATATTCTGTGTGTGTGTGTGTGTGTGTGTGTGTGTGTGTGTGTGTGTGTGTGTGTGTGTGTGTGTGTGTGTGTGTAAAACATAAAATAAATACTCACTAGAAAACATCTTCAGACATAGTCTTCTTTATTGTAGTTTTTCTGATAGATTCTGCTTTCTATTTCCAGCCCCATAAATCTTGGTGCATTTAATCCTTCAGTTTACAATGGGACCTCAGTTAAGGAAGGTCTTAATAAATCTTAAAATGGAAGTGGGCTTTACTTAAACCAATTATTTCTAAATTATTTTGCTTTTGTCACTGTTTAAGAACAAACCAGGCAAGTTTATAACCATAACAGAGAAAGACATAAGTAATGTATGTAGATGATTCTGGGCATGACACAGCTTTCTCTAAAGGGACCTACTGAGGAGATTAAAAAATGTAGTGACATGATTTACAGCATGCTCAACAAACCAGAGATGCTGGAGTTAAGCCTTGCATTAAAAAGAGCTGGGTCCCTGTAGGCCTCAAGTTAGCTTCACTTGAGGTGTGGCTGGTGGCAGCATACAGAAGAGGAGCTTTAGATTAGGTAATCCAACGTGTGCGCTTGCGCGCGCGCGCGCGCGCGCGCACACACACACACACACACACACACACACACACACACAGAACATAGATTAATCCTTTTATGAAATATTATTATATAAAATACATAATAAATGTTATATTTATATTTATTATAAGGATTACTCTGTGAAAATCAATGCTGTTTTAATAAAGGAAGCTGAGGGAATGATCATAAAACACTTTCTCAGACCTGTGTTGGTGTTATGTTTAGAAACTGTTTATATCACTCCAACCTTTTCACCTTGTGACATTGAGACTTGTGCCCATCAAGGCCATTTAAGGCTTAAGTACAGGAATCCGTAGAAGTCTCAAGCACCCTCCTTCTCATATTTCTTTTCAGCGCATCCAGTTCCTTCAAGTCAGTGAACCATATGTTAGCCTTCTACTCTTTATTATCTTTGTAACTCTCCTTTGAATCTTTTCCAAGTTCCCAACATCTGTCTTGAGCAGCTTTGCCCAAACCTGCGCACAGCACTTTAAACAAAGTATTATCTGTGCAAAATTGAGCTGTATTATTTCTTTCTAAGAATGGATATTCCGGTAAGTACAATCTAAAATCTAGCCACATATCAACCCAATCCGATCCCCCCCCCCGGGCTGGTGGTGCAACTGTGTTGAAAAGGCGCATGCTGTATCCAGCAGGGGGCGGAGTGGAAAGCTTTGGAGGGGAAAGGGGATTTAAATCTCCTTTCCTCTCTGTAAGCCTCCCACTCTGCAATGGGTCTCCTCATACCTGCTCCAGCGATTTCACTGGTGCAAGTCTGAGGAGAGAAAGGGGGGTGGGGAAACTGCTGCTGGAGGGGGTTTACATAGGCAGGCTTTTTCTAAACCCCCCCCCCCCAGGTTTTTTTTACAATACAAATGTTCTAGTCTTGCATAGAACGCTTCATTCCAGGTGGTTTCCTTCATGGTCTGGCCTCTATCTGGCATTCGCTTCCCACGCTTTGACTAACGGCAACCCTGACTCCCTCTCAGAGTGCCAGCTGCAGCTTTCTTTCACAGAGACTCTGTAGCTTGTCAGCAGCATGTTGACAGCTCTCCGACAGCACATGAATACTTCCGTGTGTCTCGAACTGCCATCCTCAGATCTTCATGCATATGAGATGGCTGCTCTACCAACTGAATCAGACCTCCTGCCCATCCTCCTCATAGGGTCTAGTTAGACTCGACGATAATTTGATGTCTTATCTAGTTTGGCCACAACATTGTCCTTATTGTCAAAACCTGGAGGATAAATGACAGAACTATTGTGGGAAGAATTTATCTGTTTTACATTTCTGATGTATCCAGCCCAAGGTTGTTAATTATTGCTCTTACGCAGATGTGCCCTGATAGTGGTAGATATGAAACAATTGCAACACAAAGCCACTTGAAATTGCTCTACTAAAACTTTTTAATTTGGAAGTTTGCAGTGAATATAATTTATTAAAAAAATTATACCCCGCCTTATCCCATGCCAAAACAAATGCCCAAGACGGCTTACAACATCAAAGGTAAAAATATACATAATTTAGAACAATACATAAAATAAATTAAAAACAATACAATCCACTGGGGGGGCAATATAGAGTAGAGAAGCAGCGGCGGAGCAAAACATCTTGAGACACAGATGTCAGACATCAACCCATCACCCAAACGCTGAAACAGAAATGTTTTGAGCCCTTGCTGAAAAGCCATGAGGGAGCGGGTAGCTGAAAAGCCATGAGGGAGGGGGTAGTTCTCAAGTCTTCTGGCAAGGAGTTCCACAGTTGTGGCGCCACAACAGAGAAGACTCGTCCACATGCTGCCATCCCTCTAACTTGAGATGTGGCAATATCTCTGTGGCACTCGCAGGAGAGCTACCTCAGATGACCTAAGAGGGCGAGCTGGAATATATGGGAGAAGGCGATCCCTCAGATATCCTGGACCCAAACGGTGAAGGGTTTTAAAGGTCATTACCACCACCTTGAATTGGGCCCGGAAACGAATGGGCAGCCATGATATGAAGACAACTGCCCAATCTGCAGTTGTGAGACACAGTATACAAACAGGTTGGTGTATGAGGGTGAACGTTGTATGGTGACTGTTTTGTGTGCACCTGTCCTCTTAATGCACTGAGATCTATATGGTGTAGTCACACTGTAGTGGACAGAATATTAGGTGGCAATATTACATGCTTACCTGGGAATAAGCCCCATTGAACAGAATGAGACTTTCTTCTGAGTAAACTTGCATAGGCTTGCGCTGTTTGTTAGTCTTGAGCCAGGAAAACTTAGCTTGAAATTCTTGGTTAGTCATGAGCTCACTTGGATGGCATTGGCTCACACATGAGCTGTCGATTGAAAGGTCGGCAGTTCGAATCTGCAACGGGGTGAGCTCTCGTTGCTTGGCCAGCTCCTGCCAACCTAGCAGTTCCAAAGCATGTTAATGCGAGTAGATAAATAGGTACCGCTTGCAGGAAGGTAAACAGCGCTCCGTGTTCCAGCCGCATGCTACGCGCTGCAGCAAGGAGAGTCACGCCGGCCACATGACCACGGAGGCGTCTTTGGACAATGCTGGCTCTTCGGTTTTGAAATGGGGATGAGCACCACACCCTAGAGTCGGACACGACTGGACTTAATTGTCAGGGGGGTCACCTTTACCTTATACCACCTTGAGCTCCTTAGAAACGGGGTGGCATGTACATTCAATAATGCAGCTTTGCGGTGATTTTCCATTTGCATGGGGCAAATCCGCTGCAGCCATGGAAGAGAGGGGACCCCTTGTACCAAATGGGTAGCCTAATCCTGTGTAAGATGCGTGTGTGTAAGCCCAATCCTGTGGAAGGGTTGGTCATCACAAACTGTCCTGTTCCTGGGTTGCCCAGGAGCACCTCGAGGGGAGGGGATGATCATCACCTTCCCTGGGTGCAAGCGGCCTGAGGTCCTATGGGCCTACTCAAATGTAAGCCAGCTCTGGTGCTGGTGTACATTCGAGGCTGGGTTGTAAGGCTGCACCGGGCCGGGAAAGGGCTTGGGATATTGGCGGAGCTCGCCACCGATATCCCCGCCCTCTCCTCACCCAGTTCGGCCAATGGCCGCCCTCCCTCATCGCCCAGTCTACCCTCCCCTTGCCCCTGCACCAGTTGGTGGGCGCAGGGACAGTCTGCCGGGGGAGAGAGGGCTGCTGGCCTCTGAGCCAGCGGCGCACTCCCCAGGCGCTTAAATACACAGGATTGCTCCGTTAGACACTCTTCTCCCAGTAAATTTAAGTGGCAAATGGCTCTTCGGGATTAATATACTGTGCTTCTTGCATACAGTATGCAGATAGTTCACATTCCATCAGCGGTAGATGAGAACATGGTGCCTTTTTATCACTTAGTTGTTTGCAGCTAATGCACTAATGTCATTTTGAATCTAGCAACACCATCCATTTAAAGCTCCCACTTAATAAAACTGTAGAAATGAAAGAGAGCTCTTCCACAAGCCTGATGGTCTTAGTGTCATTCTGTTAACTGACAAATTTTAAATGCTTAGTGACAAACTCTACATAGCCCATATTGCCTTTGATTTAGGATAAGTGCTGTGTAATTGTTTGTTATTCATGCGACCAAACATTTATAAAATGGTTTGGCCATATTCAGACATTTCATTTTGTTGGAGTTTTCAACAGAGGAAGTTGTGCATCGTTGGTTCATCTAAGCCTCTGTTGCCTATCCTGATTGGCTTCAGCTCACCAGGGTTTCAGACAGAGATTTTCCAGCCCTACCTGCGGATGTTGAGGATACAAGATGGGACCTTTTATGCAGATGGTGCAATTGCATGTGCAAAGCAGGTGCTCTGCCAGGGAGTTGTAGCCCTTCCCATCAGGCTTTCCTGATAATGGATAGTTGATTATTCTGGTCTGTAGCTTTGGTGTAGCCACCAAGCTCCAGAGAGCCAGTGCAGACATGGTCAAAAAATGTAGGTGAAAAAATTACAGACAAGGGGAAAAATTGACTTCAGAAGAAGTGTGTCCGCTGAGGCTAATTCTTTTCCCCTTCAAGCATCTTTTTAAACTGTGAGGGGGGAGTTTAAAAAATAGTGGGGGGAGGGAGATTGACGTTGAAGTATGTGCACTCTCAGTCGTGTATCCTCCAAGACCAGTTCTCCACTTCACTGGATCCCTTACAATTTGAAATTATCCTTGGGGTGGTGGAAACTGGGTTAAGAAGAAGTTCAACTGGCTAAGGACTTTCCCTGCCTGGCTCTCTCTGCTGCCAGCATTCCAGGTCAGGATAAGGGCAGTACAGTGGGCTCTCGCTATCCGTGGGGGATCTGTTCTGGACACCCCCCCCCAGGGGATAGCACGGATCTGTGGATACTGGAGTCCACCTTCAAAACACTGTAAAAAGGAAGGAAAAAGCCTCCCAATCCCCATTTGTACCTTTTAAGTGGAGAAATCACGGCCTCCACGCCGGCGCCAGTTACACCTGAGGTATCTCAAAAGTGACTTACAGCACTTTTGCGACACCTTAGGCCGGCGGAGCGCTCACTCCACCGGCCTATGTTTACTCTGGATTGGGCTGCCCGTCACTGATATAGATCATGGTTTTTTCTGAGTCAGTGTGAAAATGACTGTTCAAGCCTCCTTGCAAGAGGAATGAGTCATATTGTAGTATTCAGATTTGTCCTCCATTTAGGTGGCAGCAGTACAAAAGAAAGGAGATGTAAAAGGATTTCAAGGGCTAAGAATTTGGTTTAGGGTACAGGAGCAGTATGATTTGAGGAAGGTAGATGGTTGCCTCTTTCACAAACCCTAAAGCCGGCCTCACACCGCAGGCGTCTTGCTGAGTCGTGTCCCGGAGTAGATTCTGATTGGCCTGAGGCATTGCTCCACATCCCACCCCCAAAACGCCAAATGCGGCCTCTTGTTGGCCGAAGCTTGATTTATTCAACTTGGAACACACTAGAATGACCTTCGGCCAGTGAGAGGCCATGTTTGGTGTTATGGGGGTGGGACACGGAGCAATGCCTCGGGTCAGTCAGAATCGACTCCGGGACGCAACGAAGCGAGACGCATGCGGTCTGATACAGCTTTAAGAGGTGATGAGCGCTCTACTTTCTATGCTATTCAAGAACATTCTAGGAAGATGTCAGGGAGAGAGTGAAACATCTGCTGGCAACTGTTCTTGCCTCCCTAGTGAGGCTTGCCTCACACTCATTGTGTACAGTATTTCCAAACAATGTCGGCTTCCCTTCAGAAATCAGGTTTTCATATGTCTGCATTTATTCTGGGGCATCTATAATAAGTTTTTATTGGGTACTCATTGTGTAAGAGTAACAGCCCAATCTTATCTGGGCCTTCCGCTGATGGAACCCACATTCCGCCGAGGAAAGGCCCAGTCCACTGGCATCTCCATCGTGTCATGGTCATCAACCGGCCTATAGCATGCATCATAAGAACATAAGAAGAGCCCTGCTGGATCAGGCCAAAGGCCCATCTAGTCCAGCGTCCTGTATCACACAGTGGCCCCACCAGATGCCTCAGGGAGCACACAGCCAACAAGATAACCTGTTTCCTACTGCCACTCCCCTGCACCTGGCACAGAGAAAACCTACTTCTAAAACCAAGAGGTTGCTTATGGCTTGTAACCTGTGATGGTCTTTTCCTCCATGAATCTGTCCAAACCCCTTTTAAAGGCATCTAGGCCAGGTGCCATCACCACATCCTGTGGCAAGGAGTTCCACAGATGAATTACACGCTGGGTAAAGAAATATTTTCTTTTGTCCGTTCTAACTCTCCCTCCACTCAATTTTAGTGCATGTCCCCTGGTTCTGGTGTTGTGCGAGAGGGAGAAGAATTTCCCTCTATCCACTCTCTCCATCCCATGCATAATTTTATAAGTCTCAATCATGTCCCCCCTCAGGCGCCTTTTTTCTAGACTGAAAAGCCGCAAACGCTGTAGCCTTTCCTCAAAAGGGAGGTGCTCCAGCCCACGAATCATTCTGGTCACCCTTTTCTGCACCTTTTCCAATTCAACTATATCCTTTTTGAGGTGTGGTGACCAGAACTGGACACAATACTCCAGATGTGGCCTTACCATCGATTTGTACAAAGGCATAATGATATTGGCCATTTTATTCTCAATCCCTTTTTTAATGATCCCGAGCATGGAATTGGCCTTCTTCACAGCCACCGCACACTGGGTCGACACTTTCATCGACCTGTCCACCAGTACCCCAAGATCTCTCTCTTGATCCAAGTCTCTCTTGATCAGAGTCGGCAACTGCTGTATGCCACAGGTCGGCCAAAGATAGGGCCATTGGTCAAATATTGTTCTGTGATTGTGTATAGAATTTCTACTAAGTACTATGGTGAATTTTAAAAATACTAAAATTGAATCAAAATATAAAAGGGCGCATTCAGAGGTGGTTATGCACATTCACTGTAACTCTTTTTATTTTTCTAAATTAAAAGCAGCCCAAGAGGATCTGTTCTCTTTTTATAATCAAAACAGATTTGGATGAAAGTTCTGTTACAACTATTCTGGGTTAGCCCCCATAAACGTCATTGGACTAGTCAATAATAAGTGGCAGGAGGATGGTAGCTTTTGCATTTAGTTTTCATTCCAGAATTCAATCAATAGAATTTCATTCACTTTTGCCTTGCCATTCCTATGCCAGTAAAGCTTTCTGAATTGCCTTACTGCTGTGTAATGCAGATGAAATAGGAAAAAAAGAATATCTTCATGAAACTGCAAAATCACTTATGCCGAGATCCCAAGCACACTTATCTGCATGTCAGTTCCACTAAAACCTGTACTGACATTACTGATGACCAAAGTTTCGGCAGTCCTAAACTGGATTAAATTTATCTCTGCCCTGGCCAATGTTTGTGTCATCCCCTGCCCCATTATATACTGCTAGGTTGCTGGCATCCCCACGATGAGCTGTGGTGTCACCGCTGCACTTTCCATCCCTTTCCTATTGTAAATAACAATTTAGATAAGATACAATAGTCTCACAAAATAGATAGCAACCTGAACCTTATGGCTAAGTGCTTTCAAAAGCACTTAGCCATAAGTAATGAAGAGGTTCACCCAGGGCCCAGCACAAGCCAAGGCCAGCACCCTAGATGAGCCCTCTTTGTTTTATGAGATACACCCCTGAAACAAGGAGACACTCCTAAACAAAGAGACAAGGTAGTACTGCCACCAGCTGGGAAACTCCTTGACTCTTCCAGGTCCCAGCTCCTGGAAGGCCACAGGAAATACTTTGTGCTGAACTGCACTCCCTGACCAAGGGAGTCAGTGGCACAAGGCAAAGATACGAAGGGTAGCGTATGGCTCAGCGTAAGGCTTCAGAATTTAGCCTGGTTGGTTCCAAGAAAACAGACAAGGTAAAAAGTAGAGATATTTTATTTAGAGTATGCATAAGGCAAGCATAGAAGCATATACAGTATAAGAGCAGTGCAATACTACAAGACAATTTGGCATACATACATAATACAAGGCAACAGGGTTCAAAACAAATAACCTAAAGTTCCTACACATCTAGACATGATTTCTAGCACTCACCAAAGAGAACTTGAGGCCCATCGCTCTGCAAAGAGCTCTGGGGCTGCCCTCAGCCGACGGTCAGGCTGAGTGGTGTTCATCCTGAGAGAAAGGAGGAACAGGAACACAGGTCTCACATGAAGGAAGATGAAAAAGCGGCCAAAATGGTTCTCTGAGGGCCAGTTTAAATAGGCCTTTTGAGCACAGGTGATTGTCCTCAGAGAATTTTTTGCTGGGTATATATTATATTATATATATATTAAAACCAACAGAGTGTCTTGTAGCATCTTAAATAGTAACAGCTTTATCATAGCAGAAGCTTTCATGGACTAGAGCCCACTTCATGAGATGCATGAAGTGTTATCTTCAGTTGGCAGGTATATCCAGAGGCGTCGCTGTAGCCTGGCGAGGAGTGCGGGGGGCCCCAGTTGACGCGCGCACGCAGAAAGGTGACACGCGCACGCGTGCGCAGAAAGGTGACACGCGTCGCCTCTCCTGCGCGCCGTCACCTCGGGGCCTCCCGCCTGTCTCGCCAGGCTACAGCGACGCCGCTCGGGAGAGCCGGCTCGGGGACGTCTTCCCTGGCTGGCTGCCCGGGGCCTTCTGAGGAAGGCCTACTGCGCAAATGTTATTTATAACATTCTTTTGCGCATGGGCAGACCATATATAGACTCTGGGTATATCGTATGCATTCCTAAGTATAGACAAAATATGTTATTGTAAACAAGGCCGAAAGGCTGTGAAGTGCAAGAGCAGAGGTAGGTCTGTGATATTTCTTTGTACATCCCACATGTTTACAAGATAAGAACAGAGTGTCCTGTTCACAACTGCTGTCACATGGACAGAATTGAACTTGCTGTTAAATTCTCTTCAGCAGCAGTTTTGAGGGAAGTCCTTCAGTCAGTAGCAAAACGTCCTGGGAGTTTCAACAGTCTCCCACTGGTTTTTAAAGTGCCGTTTTCAACATCAGATTTGTGCCTATTTATTTTCTTGTGTAGAGATTGATCTCTGTTAACAGCAGAAGTGCATTGGGAGGAATGTAGGAAACTGCTGTACACTGAGTAAGACCATTGGTCCATCTAGCTCAGTATGGTCTACACAGACTGGCAGTTAGCTCTCCAGGGGTCCTTCCCAATCCTATCTGGAGATGCCTGGGATTGAACCTAGAACTTTCTACATGCAAAGCACGAACTCTTCACTTGAGCTACAATCCACCCATTGGTGGTGTTGCAGGTCATGACATGTATCATGCTGAAGGATGGACAGGTGAATGAGCCCCTGAAGATATGGCTGATATTATAAAGTCCTGTAGTAATGTTGCCTGAGTAGATGGGGGGACAGAGTTGGCATCTGCAGGGCCTAGCCCTTGCATTTGTATCTCTGCGAAAGGCTGGCGAGAGAGACGTAGCACTGTCCAGCATGGGCTGCAGGTAACAGGTGATACATTGGAGTTGTTTGGGCTGTGAGGCTGTAGATGACAGACGGCTGGGGAGAGGGAAGTAGAAATCATTTTTACTTACCTCCCTGTAAGCCACCTAGCTGCTAATGGGTCTCCTCAGATCTACACCAGCTATTTAGCTGGTGTACATCAGAGGAGCCTCAGGGGGCATGTTGGGCTGGGAAAAGGGGGATAGAATCTTGGTGTGTGCTGCTGCCACCGAGAACCTTCCCCTCCTGCCCTGAACTGCTTTGGCCTGGTCCCCACGCTGATCCTTACCGAATTGCCCCTGCCTCCACTTTACCTGCACTGACAGGGTGTCTGGGAGCTGCTGGCATGAGCGCAGAGCCTCTGACCGCTTAACACCAGTAGCTGCGAAGCATGCGACAGTGGTGCGGTTTCATGTTGCTGGAATGAGGCTTGCAGCCACAGATCACAAGATCCACTGCTGTAGGCCCTGAATAGGATTGGGCAGTAAATGGGCACAAATCTGATATCAAATTCTGTTCAATTTGGACTTCCATCAGGACTCTGGATTGTGTTCCCACTATGGATGTTGCATTCGAATAGCACTGTACTGACGTAGATTTTAGACCTATTTTCATATTATTTCCAGTAGTCTGAAATAGATAATGCCACAGTGCAAGAATCCAACAATTTTTGTAAGTACAGTATGTAGAATTGGCAAAGGTTTTTATAATAATTTTTTTAAACTTAAATGCATATTACACTTAAAAGAACCTGTTTAAATATTTCAAGGAGATATTGTGATAAGATTGGAAATGCTGGTGGCAATTCACCACAAATTTAATTTAAAATATGTGTTTGAAAGGTAGCAGTCAATAGTTTAAGCACCCCTCTCACTGAGTCATCCGCACATTATTCTTTTATCAACAGTTTGCAAAAAGTGCATGTTTGGTTTGCTCTTAACATTTCTCTGTTCCTGTTGTGTTGATAGAAGAAACTACTAAAAGAACAACAACTAGTCCTGAGATATGACTTAAACCAGCAGTGAATGCAACACCACCAGACTGGAGGGATAATATACTTCAACTGGTTTTTATCCCCTCTCTTGACACTTTTCTATAGGAAGGAGGCATCGTTGCTCTCTTTAAGATCTGCCGCCAGGATTGTTTCAGGTGCCTATATCCTCAGACACTCAGGACGCTGGCATCCGTATGCTGCGTGGAAGAAGGAATTCAACAGCTGGAAAAGGTATTGTCATTTCAGCTCTCTGTTTCTGCAAAAACCGTGTGTTCTACTCGCTTTTGTTAGTACTGTATATGCCAGGAGACTTGCCAACTGGAAGCACTCATTCTTTCCAGAAAGGGGCTTGTACCTCAAGAGGAGTTGTCTATGAATATTCAATCTCTGGGAATGAATTGTTCAAGGGGCCATTCTTTTGTGTCTGAATGGGGCAGGTATAGTTTAAGGATACAAATCATACCCCATTAAAATCAGTATATGGCATTACATCTTTATCCCTCCCTTCCTCCAAGATAGCTTAGTGGCCGTCTCTCCTTGCATTTTAGCCTCACAACAAACCTCCAAGGTAGTGGGGATTGGAACTGAGTCCTCCTGGTCACAGTGTTCTACTCTAATCACTATACCATACATACTGCCTCTTATAACAACAAGGAAAACTTCCAGTTATTGTCATGGTTGAGAACTGCACCTAGTAAGTTACCAGTTTATGTCTATTGATTCCAAGCTGCTCTCAAGTGGCAAATGATCATTTGCTGGGTATTTTTAGGCTCTCTCTTCATTTTGTTTGTGACTTAACACTACAGCATAGCTCTAGGAGAGACTGAACTGTGAATTAGGAAATCCTTAATTTCAGTCTTGCTCGAGCTGTGTATTTACTAGGTGGCCTTGAACAAGCTAATACCTTTTAGCCTCATCCCCCTGCACCCTTGCAGTGTGTGGATACTAATACTGGCCTACTCTATAGAGTTGTGGAAAAGTTTCTTGAATGTATGTGTAGTGCTGTGAACACTGTAAAGTAGCACATGACATTTAATAACAATAATAGGAAATAAATTGCTAAAGTAAAAGCAAATAGGAAGCTTTTCAAATCTCTCTCTCTCTCTCTCTCTCTCTCTCTCTCTCTCTCTCTCTCTCTCTCTCTCTCTCACACACACACACACACACACACACACACACACACACACACACACACACACACACACACACACACACACACACACACACCCTTCTGTTTCAAAGTTGGCTAACTGAGTAGTAAATGAACCATGGTTTTCTACATGTAGATGCAGTCAGAAGTTCCTTCTACTGCCCATACTACAGTGATATAGCGACCAAGCTCTCAGATTCTCTGGACTCTCTGGGTTGCCATCAAATGGTATATATAATATGTCAGCTCGGTTTGCTTTTTTTTCTGATGATAATTATGAATTCCATTTTCTCACACCAAGCACACCTTCATTATTTACACTTTCCCATTAGAAAGGTGACAGCCTGTTCAATTTTATGTAATAACAATATCCCTAAGTAGCTACCCATTTACCTGAGAGAAGTAAATATAGAAGTGTCTGGCAAGACGTATATGAAGTGACTATCTGGATTTGAGATTACTTTGTTTAGATGTTTGTGCACTCAGAAAAAATAAAATTAACTGGAATGAGGAGAGCTCTAAATAGATCCAAGTCCTCTGCCTGATATCCCTGCAAAATATCATAGTTGGAGGTGATTAAGTGACACATAAGGGGTAGAACTGTACCGGTTCCGAGACAAATATGATGGTTGAGTATCAGCAAGAGGTTTTCAGCAATGTATTACACAAAATAATTTCAACTCTCAAAGGCAGATATTTGACAAACTCTTACAGTAAACAGGGAAATACTGTCAATTGTAATTTGGATTGCTGTCATACACCCTGTCTCCTCTCAAAAGTACAATTTTAAACTTAGGAAAATGAGCTCTTTTACCAGTCACTAAAGCATGACCTCATCCTTCATATTTCATAAAACACATCTTCTGTGTTTGAATAATGTGCCTCTTCAACTTAATGATAAATGATTTCATTTCTACTTTACAATGACATGCCTTATAATTTAGTGCCCAGAATGAAAGCAAAGAATGATAGGACATCTGCTGCAAAAGCAAAAAAAAAAAAAAAACCAAAAAACTATAAGCCAATTGTCAAGGAAGACTTTTAGCCGGGCTAGGAGTCCACACAAAGAGATCTTGAGGCACCATTACACTAAATGAAGAACTACAGCAATTTGGAGTGGAAGATTGCCTTGAGCAGAGTTTCCCTTGTAAAGCAACATATTAAAACCAGAGTTGCTACACGACTCTCTGTGGCCTAAATGTTAAAGAATAATGATGCATAAGCGATATATAAGTGATTCCTACCATAGCTTCTTGATTATTTGTGTAATGAATGTGGCTCAGGGTGAACCAATGAAAAGCCAAGTTCAAGAACAGAATACCAGGGATATTCAGCCCCCCCCCCTTCTCTGCTCATCCTGTTTTCTACTGGCAATGGTGGATGTATGTTAGGGGACAAATGGATTCTGACCCAATTAGGTCTGACCCCAGGGGCAAGGGACTAAAAAGGTTGTACACAGGCCCCATTTTTTCTGCAAGCATGGGCTCTTTTGATCCTGGATGGCAAACACTGTGAGGCCAATTACAAACAAGCATTATTGAATACAAATCTCACCAAAGAAAGTGGCAAACTAAGCTATTAATAAAAAGCCATTCCCTAGCACCCCATCTATTCACTCATCTCATACATACCTCCTTGCCCAACAGTCACAGTTACAACAGTGAGATAATCATGCAACTTAAGTTGGGAAAACAACAGGATGGAAAAGCATCCTCTGTCCATTCATCTACTCTCTCACTCATATTTACTGAGACTAGCTGATTGTTGTGCATATGATGGAATTACTGTCTCAGGGCAGGAGAGAGCCAGCAACCTGGGGTCTCTTTCAGGATCCTTCTGTACCTTGTCGCAGAGGCGAAACTAGGGCGGAGCAAGTGGAGCACTGGCTCCGGGCACCATCTCCCGAAGGGCACCCGCGAGTCGGACTCGGACTCGAGTCCGAGTCCGACTCGGAGACTCGAGTCCGACTCGGAGACTTGAGGCCGACTCGGGCCGGCCCCCTCGATCGGGAGAGCCAGCTCAGGGACGTCTTCCCCGGCCGGCTGCCTGGGGCCTTCTAAGGAAGGCCCGCTGCAAGAACGGTATTTATACTGTTCTTTTTGCGCATGCTCAGACTGTTACTGAGGGAAAAGGGCTGCCTTTTCCCGTTCTTATAAATACCGTTCTTGCAGCGGGCCTTCCTTAGAAGGCCCCGGGCAGCCGGCCGGGGAAGACGTCCCCGAGCCGGCTCTCCCGATTGAGGGGGGGGGGTGCCCGGTGCAGGGTCCCGCCGGGTCGCCCCCTCCCGGAGCGCCCCGCCCCCCTCTGGAGCGCGCCACCCCCCCTCCGGAGCGTGCCGCGGCCTATTGGCCGCAGCGATATTTCCAAATAGGGGTGCCAACCCCCCCTGCACCAGGCGCCAATGGAGGCAGTTACGCCTCTTGTCGTCTTCAGCCTTGGACAATGCCTTTTGCTGTAACTGTCTCTCATTGGTTCTTCCTCTGGCAGCATTGCACTGGACCTCTAGAGAGGGGGTCTTCTAGACTGGTATAAACTGTGTTTCTTCCATGGTATCACCAAAGAAGTTGTGGATCCTGCTTTCTCAGCCACCCCTCACCCCCTCCCATCTCCTGACCTCATATCTGATGGGCTAGCAAAGAGCTTTTGTGACATCAGTCTCTCAAGATCTGCCAGTTTCCTCTTAATAGTTCCTCTTCAGCTCTCCCTGTAGCCTAGAAATATATTTCTGGTATGCACGCGCACACACACACGCACCTTGCAATGCTACATTTCTGCAAAACTACTTCTATCAAAAATTGGTTAACCGAAAAATCAGAGAGTTCAGGGTTCACAACAATGGTGGCACTTTGGTCATGAATGTCATCTGAGGTTTTTTTCTAGAAAATGGCAGCATTTTAATTCTGACAGACATATCTTCCATTCTGCTAAGGCATTGATGTCCATGTCCTGTTTTCTTCAGAGGAGACGGAAAAATAATCATTTGCATCAGAATTGCATTGCTGGGTCGTATTGTGTTATATGGGAGAAGAAAGAGTAACTTATCTTCAGATAAGAGGTTAGACTTTTATGGCCAGCGATATAAAATGTGTATACAGGGTTTTGAAGCCATTAGATTTGTTTATTACATTATAATTACAGGATGTTGCAAAATATTTATATTCTGCCTTGCCCTCAGCATTTGGGGCATTCAAGAAGCTGAAGATTAGACCTGCAACAGTGAAGAGAGGCACTAATATTTATGCTGTATTAAAGAATGAATGAAAGGTTAAACCCCTGAACCATGAGCTGTCGATTGAAAGGTCGGCAGTTCGAATCCGCGACGGGGTGAGCTCTCGTTGCTTGGCCAGCTCCTGCCAACCTAGCAGTTCCAAAGCATGTTAATGTGAGTAGATAAATAGGTACCGCTTGCGGGAAGGTAAACAGCGCTCCGTGTGCCAGCCGCATGCTAAGCGCTGTGGCAAGGAGAGTCATGCCGGCCACATGACCACGGAGGCGTCTTTGGACAACGCTGGCTCTTCGGCTTTGAAATGGGGATGAGCACCACACCCTAGACACGGACACGACTGGACTTAATTGTCAGGGGTCACCTTTACCTTAAAGAATGCTACTGACCATAGAGGAGAGGGACCTTAGCTCTGCGGAAGAGCAAATGTTTGCATGCATTTAAACCCAGGTGTTTGGTATCTCCAGTTCAAATGGTAGATACTAAATGCCCACAACGAAAGACCCTTTTCCTCTGTTCATTCTTCTTTTCTTCTGTGACCATGGGGAAACTAGTTTTGCCCCTGGCTAGAAGCTGCATACCCATGTTAAACATTATCAACAACACTATACTGTTAAACAGCTTTTGTAATGAAGAACTACAAACCCATCATTTCAAATTCTAGCATGACAACCACATGTGTTTTGACATCTTGCCTCTGTGTATGTCTCATAAGAAACATGACGCAATATCAGTAAACATGTGATGGCCATGGCTTACTCTCCTGCGACATGTGGGAGTTATCAGGATTATTGGTGTCAATAATATGCCTGCTTTCCCATAGGGAGGGAAGAGATCCACCAGTCAACTTCAAATTGACCAGATGTCCGAGGAGACACATTTGCTGATCGCAGCAGTTTTAAAAGCCTAGTTACTGGCACTGATGAGTAGAAAAAGGCAGACAACTGAGGGCTTCTTTGACCAGCATTGATGGCTGGTGCAGAGGGGGGGGGGAGGGAGAACACATGCTGTGTAGAGCATCTCCAGCAGGTGCCTGTTGAGCCTCTACTTGAAGATCTCCAGTGAGGGAGAAGCCACCGCCTCCTGTGGTAGTTGGTTCCACTGCCGTTACTGTTAAGAATTTCTTCCTGATATCCAACCAGAATAGCCACTCTTGCACTTTGTACCCATTTGATCTAGTTTGCCTCTCAGAGGCAGTTGAGAACAAATGTGTTCCTTCTTCCATATGACAACCCTTTAGGTATTTGCATATACCTCTTAGGTATATGCAAATACCTATAAAACATAGGTCCCTTAGAAAACATCCTTGTGAAAATTCTCAGACACATAAACTGGGGAACGTGATCAATTTTTAGGAAGATATTTGTGTCCCTTTCTTCTTTTAAAAATGCTCTGGGCAACCGTTGCATTTTCCCTGTGTCTAATTATGTGGCAATCATTTTAATGTGTCCCATCATGGAACGTCGTCATCGTATCACACAATACCTAATAGTGCATTAGACTTAAATAGCAAACAGATTCATTATAAATTGGAAGCTGTTTTGGGGACAAAGCAATGAAATTTAGATAACACAAGTCAAAATGACTTTTTAAAAATTATTTTTGTAAGCCACAAATGCGTATATAAAACCACTTAAAATGATAAAATCACCTAATGGAATATTAGTGCTGTGTTGCAATAACTGGGGTCAGTGTACTCACCACATAAGATATAATGGTTGGTTACAGGAAGTAATCAAAAGCATTCTGCACACCTTCCTCAAGTAGTAGAATACAGGTGCCTGATATTATATTGTCATAATGAAAAATCTTGTGGTATTTCTAAAACTGGAGGTACAGCATATGTACCTTTGTATGGTACAATACATTTGTATGATTTAGCTTAGCATTTCTCAAACTGTGGGTCGGGACCCGATTTCTGGTGGGTCCAGAGGCGTAGCTAGCCTCTGTGGCATCCTCGCATGTAACGTCATAAGCCCTGCCCCCGCCAGTGGCATCCTCGCCCCCACCGCTTTGTGGTGAGAAATGCCCCCCCCCGTATTTTTTCACTGGATTTATGCTCCTAGGAGCCCGGGCAGGCGAGTGGGCCAATCCTCCAAGCCGTGCAGCCATTTTTGACCACCGCCGCAGCACGATTGACGCCCCTGCTGGCTGCTTTGTCGCCCCAATCGCCCCCCTCCAGCCACCGCTTCTGGGTGGGTCTCACAGAGCCTCCAATGAAAACATGACTGATGGAAAGATCAGATAAGTAATTGCCTCAAGCCCTGTTCAAAAATCAGATAGCTGCTAATTTCCCTTTAAACAGCTGAGCTCCTGCTGTTTGCAAGCTTCTTTAAATACAGGGAGATAAATGTTTGAGTGTCTTTTTTATGGTGTCTTTTAGCAAGACTGTCAATGACAGACAGTAGGGGCAGGTGAAAGCTTGGTCACATAACTAAGCCCCTCAAGTCTTGAGGCTATTCATTAGGGCTGCTTCATTACAAGAAACGGATTGAGGTTTTTTTGCAAATAAATAAATAAAAATAATATTTCTTTCTAGATCGCCTTTTTTAAAAGTGTCATAAAGCTTGGTGGGTCCTGATAGAGTGTCATTTTAAAAAGTGGGTCCTGGTGCTAAAACGTTTGAGAACCACTGATTAGCTAAATATATTAAAAGATAGTTATTAGAGATATAGTCCCCTTTTCTACTGTGAGATTGGCTTCCACCTTAAAATTCTTTGGATGTTTTGCCTGATTTGCATTAAATTTCACTTTATGTGAAATCTGGTGACAACCATGGAGCACGAAAGAACCTGAGAAACATTGCATGGTTTCTCAAAAGTTTTTGGCTTCTTTTGAAATTCCTCAGATGTTTCACCTAAGGAAGAATTCACCTCAAATGTTGCATTTTTAAAGGCAAAATATGGTGACAACTCTTAAAGAAATTGCTAATGAAATGCACCAAAATTATGGATTTGGGTCCTAGATCAAAAGGCACCTTCCTGCAGTGCGGGTTGGGCACTGTGAAACATAAACCAGGCAGTGGGTAGTGTGCTAACAAAAGTAGGTACCATTTTCCTTGGACAGCTCTGTCCTGAGTGTGTGTACTCCCACTGCTTTTACTTTAGTCATTAGGCATGTTAGGTGTTGGACAGAAATTGCCTTGGTTGCCCTGGTTGACAACTTGCACCAGGAGATGGACAGGGTGTGTGTGACTATTAATTCTCTAGAATTCTCTAGAATTCTTTGAGCCGTTCTCAAAGAATGGCTTTCATTAGTGACCATGATCTCCTTCAGGATCACCTTCATAGGTGGGAGTTGGAGGCATGGCTTTGCAGTGGTGCATGCCAATCTGCAAGGTAGGTTCCAGAAAGTGGTGTTGGGAGACTGTTGTTCGTCTCCGTTAGAATTGTCCTATAGGGTTCCTCGAGGTTAAACTTTGTCTTCTACAGTATGCTTTTTACATCTTCGGAAAGCACTGGGTGAAGATTCTGGATGTGTAGAGGTCTGTGTCATTAGGATGCTCTGTTTCTCTTTTCTATCAGATCCAGGTGTGGTCATAAACATTGAACAGTCCATCCTTAACTAGATAAGTGTACAGACTTTTTCATGCCTTTCTGAGATTCTGAGAAAGCAGTTATATATGAGTTCAGCAAAACAGGAATGAAGGATGTGGTCTTCTTAATATAACAGTTTCTGACAGCTAGAATCCAGATAAGCAATAGTTCTATTACTGAAATTAGGGCTTCTGTCCAGGACATTATAGACCCAGTGCAGGGCCTGGATGATGCCAGTAGGGCTTAACTGACAATTTCTTACTCAGGCATAATGTCTAATTAGAGTAAGAGGAATGCAGTACAATGCCAGTAATGAATACCAGATATTGCAATATATATTGGCACCTATTCTTTGTGAGACATTAGATAATGTATTAATTAAACCTGTCTCTCTGAATCTAGAATCAAGGAAAGTCCATCCTATTACCACCAAAGACACTAATTCAAACAGCTGCCCAAATAAAACTGAACAACCCGTATTTAAATTATTCAGTCACAGCCCAATCCTATGCCTGCCTCCACCAGTGGTACTGGGCTCCATGATGTCACAAATGTGCCATAAAGCACATTGCAATGCCATGAAAGCCAGTCTTGCCGGTGCAGAGGCCAGTGCTGCAGGCCTCCGCCAGCAAAGGAGCAGTGCCCGCCAGCAAAGGAGCAGTGCCCACCAGAGGCAGGTGAGTTCCGCACTGGCCAGGAGGCGGGGGAGGGGGGCGGGGAGGCAGGGATGAGGTGTTTCAGGATGGGGAAAGGGCAGGGAGGAGGATGGATGAGACCCAGGAGGGGGGTGGGCACGGCAGAGGAGGTCTCTGCTGAATCTTATCCCTCGTCCCGGGCTTGAAAACCCAAGACGATGCTGCTTGGAGCTGCACCAGCCATTTTGCTGGCGCGCCTTCGAGTAGCCCCATAGGGGCTGCTTGGGCTCAACACGGGGAAGGGTACAATTGTCCCCTTCCTTCAAGGAGACCTTCAGCCCTGTGCTGGATACAGCGGAGCCTGCCCCAGCGCCACTGCATCCCAGCACGGCGCTTTGAATAGGATTGGGCTGTCAATGTATGATGTTTATAGTGGGGCAAAGTTGTTATGCTATTTGAAGCAATATATATCTTCTCCTATTATCTGAGGGGATTGGGCAGACTAGGTTTGTAAGAATAGGAATTGTCCCTGAAAAGACTGTGCACTATTAGTTGTGCAGAATGTATATCTTGGGTAGGACAAGATATCAACGAGTTGGATCAAGTCTCTGGGTCCAAGTCTCAAGTCAAATCCCAAGTCTTTGCCCCCAAGTCCTGAGTCTTTGGTCGTGAGTCCCTATCTATGGGGGAAATGGGTGGATGCTGTGCTGGGGTGTATGGGAGGGGGATGGCACTGGCAGGGCTGTAAACTCCCCCCTGGTGTTCCCTTCCCTCTGCACTTCTCATGAACACTCATTTAGATCTGATTGTCTTTGTCTCAACACGTCTGGCTTGCCTGAGAAGTGATTGTGGCAGGAAAAGGCAGCGACAGAGAAGTCAAGTCATTGAAGCAACATGAGTCCGACTGAGTCAATAGACTTGAGTCTACATCAGGGGTTCTCAACATTTGGAGGCCTGGGTACCCCCTATCACAGTCCAATTTTCTGAAGTACCCCCTGCTAATTAACTGCTAATTAATTGGATTAATCAATTAATTAGATAATTAATCATTAAATAAAAAAGTACTAAAACAATTTTAAATGTGAAAAATGTCTTATTTAACTCTGTGTGTGTGTGTGTGTGTGTGTGTGTGTGTGTGTGTGTGTGAGAGAGAGAGAGAGAGAGAGAGAGAGAGAGAGAGAGAGAGAGAGAGAGATATGCAAGGATCTTTTTTTTCTCCCCAAGTCACACTTTCCAAAATCAGCTCCTCCCTCCCCCACCCCACCAAAGTACATTTTTTCAAAGTATAAAAATAAGCCCAAAACCAGAGAGAAAGAAGGGTCCAAAAATAAAAAATAAAATCCATGTTAATTAACACTTAATTACCTGCTGATGGGCAGATAAGGGGCAGGGCTTGGCGTACCCCCAGCAAGAGGTCTGCGTACCTCTAGGGGTACCCGTACCACAGGTTGAGAACCCCTAGTCTACATCACTGCGAGATATACACTTTGATAAACAACAAACTGCTAAACACTTAATTTTTTTCCTTTGAATGTCATAAAATTGATGACAATAATAATTAACAATTATTAATAATAATAATAATAATTTCTCCAGGAGGAGGAGGAGGACTTGGCAAAGGTGGTTCTTCAGAAGGGGATATGTTTTTAACAAATGCTAAGCTGATGATTAGTGAGCTCATTAGGTGGAATTTTGAACCCATTGACATCCATCAGTTTCACCAATCTAGATGACTTCTGATGAACAGGGGCATCCTTTATGAAACTAGTTACACCAGAAAAATATATGAAACTGCATGACTGGGGAAGTCATTTGGTATCTCTGCTTTCCCAAAGTTCTGTCAGAAAGCCAGTATTCATTTGCCCCTTCCCCCTTGGCCAAGTGTTTTGAACAGCGCTACTCATTCAATGCTTTTGAGACAAAAAGAGAGCTATCAATAGATGTTTTTCACCACTTGTACAATGTTGCTTCTTACTGATGTTTGTAATATCAATTAACTTAACAAATTGCTAGTGATGATCTGAATAGAGATCATAGAATTATGTGTAATAAATAGTCACACATGTGAAGGCACAAGAGAGTAGTTATTTTTGTTTTCTTCTTTCATAACGTATTAACCAAGGCTGGACATCTAATTATGAGCATCTAAGTTGGATGAATCTTTTCACTGAATGAGTCTCACTGCTTACTTTGTTCAGTATTATATAAATCATAAGGGCAAATGAAGAGTCAGACCAGTAAGTCCAAAATGACCAAACATATGGGATGTTTGATGTGGGAAGCAGGAGCATAAGAACATAAGAACATAAGAACAGCCCTGCTGGATCAGGCCAAAAGCCCATCTAGTCCAGCTTCCTGTATCACACAGTGGCCCCACCAGATGCCTCAGGGAGCACAAGACAACAAGATAACCTGTTTCCCGTTGACACTCCCTTGCACCTGGCACAGAGAAAACCCACAACCAGGAGGTTGCTTATGGCTTGTAACCTGTGATGGTCTTTTCCTCCATGAATCTGTCCAAACCCCTTTTAAAGGCATCTAGGCCAGGTGCCATCACCACATCCTGTGGCAGGGAGTTCCACAGATGAATTACACGCTGGGTAAAGAAATATTTTCTTTTGTCTGTTCTAACTCTCCCTCCACTCAAATTTAGTGCATGTCCCCTGGTTCTGGTGTTGTGCGAGAGGGAGAAGAATTTCCCTCTATCCACTCTCTCCATCCCATGCATAATTTTATAAGTCTCAATCATGTCCCCCCTCAGGCGCCTTTTTTCTAGGCTGAAAAGCCCCAGATGCTGTAGCCTTTCCTCATAAGGGAGGTGCTCCAGCCCATGAATCATTCTGGTCGCTCTTTTCTGCACCTTTTCCAATTCAGCTATATCCTTTTTGAGGTGTGGTGACCAGAACTGGACACCATACTCCAGATGTGGCCTTACCATCGATTTGTACAAAGGCAGAATGACATTGGCCGTTTTATTCTCAATCCCTTTTTTAATGATCCCGAGCATGGAATTGGCCTTCTTCACAGCCGCCGCACACTGGGTCGACACTTTCATCGACCTGTCCACCAGCACCCCAAGATCTCTCTCTTGATCCGTCACAGACAACTCAGTACCCATTAGCGTATATGTGAAATTTTGGTTTCTTGCCCCAATGTGCATCACTTTGCACTTACTTACATTGAAGCGCATCTGCCATTTTGCTGCCCATTCTCCCAGTTTGGAGAGATCCTTCTGGAGCTCTTCACAATCCCTGCTGGTCTTCACCACCCGGAAAAGTTTAGTGTCATCTGCAAACTTGGCCACCTCACTGCCTATCCCCGACTCCAGGTCATTTATGAATAAGTTGAAAAGCACCGGTCCCAAGACCGATCCTTGGGGCACACCGCTTTTCACCTCTCGCCATTGTGAAAATTGCCCATTGACTCCCACTCGCTGTTTCCTGGTCTTCAACCAGTTCCTAATCCACAAGAGGACCTGCCCTCCTATTCCCTGACTGTGGAGTTTTCTCAGGATCCTTTCATGAGGGACTGTGTCAAACGCCTTCTGAAAATCCAGATATCTAATATCCACGGGTTCGCTCGCATCCACATGCCTGTTGACCTTTTCAAAAAATTCTAACAAGTTTGTGAGGCAAGACTTCCCCTTGCAGAAGCCATGCTGACTCTCCCTCAGCAGAGCTTGTTCTTCTATGTATTTTAAGATTTTATCCTTAATGAGACTTTCCACCATCTTCCCTGGAACAGATGTTAGGCTGACCGGCCTGTAGTTTCCCGGGTCCTCCCTCCTTCCTTTTTTAAAGATTGGCGTGACATTAGCTATCCTCCAATCCTCTGGCACAGTGGCCGTTTTAAGGGACAAGTTGCATATTTGGGTCAAGAGGTCAGCAACTTCATTCTTGAGTTCCTTCAGAACTCTTGGGTGGATGCCATCCGGGCCTGGTGATTTATTGATCTTTATTTTGTCAATTAAGTCTGAGACGTCTTCTCTTTTAACCTCTATTTGACTTAATTCTTTAGTCAGGGGAGACCGTTCCGGCAGCGGTATTTGCCCAAGGTCTTCTGCCGTGAAGACAGATGCAAAGAACTCATTTAATTTCTCTGCAGTCTCCAAGTCCCCTTTTATCACCCCTTTCTCTCCCTCACCATCCAGCGGACCAACCGTTTCCCTGGCAGGTTTCCTGCTTCTAACATATTTGAAGAAGCTTTTATTATTCCCTTTTTGGCCTCCCGTATCATCTTTTTACATTTCTTTTGCCACAGTTTGTGCTCCTGTTTATTTTCCTCATTAGGGCAAGACTTCCATTTACGGAAGGAAGCTTCCTTGCCTTTTATAGCCTCCTTAACTGTGCTTGTTAGCCATGCCGGCACCCTCCTGGACTTGGTCTAGCCCTTCCTCCTTTGTGGGATACACTCCCGCTGGGCCTCTATGACTGTTGTTTTAAACAGCCTCCATGCACTCTGGAGCGATTGGACTCTTTTTACCTTCCCTTTCAGCTTTTTCTTAACTAGTCTTCTCATTTTGGGGAAGTCTGCCCTTCGGAAGTCAAGGGTTTTCGTGTCAGATTTGCTTGGCACTCTCCCTCCGACATGCATGGCGAAACAGATCGCAGCATGGTCACTGTTCCCCAATGGTTCGGTAACATTTACCTCCCTGACCAGATCTTGAGTGCCACACAATATCAAGTCCAGAGTCACCTGTCCTCTGGTCGGTTCCGTGACAAGCTGCTCTAAGGCACAGTCATTTAACATATCCAGAAATCCAGTCTCTCTTTCATGACCTGAGCATGAATTGACTCAGTCGATGTGAGGATAATTGAAGTCCCCCATGACTACAACCCTGTCTCTCGTTGACACCTCCCTGATTTGCTTCCTTATTTCAAGATCCCCTTCAGGTTTTTGATCTGGAGGACGGTAGCATGCCCCTACTATTACATCACTCTTTGAGCCTGGTAATCTAACCCACAGTGATTCTACGGAGGAGTCAGAGCCCCCCTCCAGCTCTACTCTGGTGGATTCTACCCCCTCTTTGACATAGATGGCCACCCCACCTCCAACACGCCCCTCTCTGTCCCTCCTATAGAGTTTATATCCTGGAATTGCAGTATCCCACTGGTTCTCCGCATTCCACCAGGTTTCTGTTATACCTACTATGGCAATGTTTTCCCTAGCCACCAAACATTCCAGTTCTCCCATCTTTGCCCGAAGACTTCGGGCATTTGCATAAAAGCACTTATATACCTGGTCCCCCAAGAAGGGCTGCATGTTTGCCCCTTTATTCCTGCAGCCTTCTGTCTTGCTAGACTGGCTGTCATGTCCCGTCACGCTACCACTCCCAATTCTTACTCTGTTATTACTTGACTGTTCCCCATCCTCTGCACCCTCATTCCCGAGAGATGAGGAGTCCCGAACCGGATGCCCCTCGGCTCCTGTCGGCTTTCCCCCAGGAGTCAGTTTAAAAGCTGCTCTGCCACCTTCTTAATGTTATGCGCCAGCAGTCTGGTTCCGTTTTGGTTCAAGTGAAGCCCATCCCTCTTGTACAGGCCCGGCTTGTCCCAAAACGTTCCCCAGTGCCTAACAAACCTAAACCCCTCCTCCTGACACCAGTGTCTCATCCACGCATTGAGACCCCTGAGCTCCGCCTGCCTAGCTGGCCCTGCGCGTGGAACAGGTAGCACTTCTGAGAACGCTACCTTTGGGGTCCTGGATTTGAACTTCTTACCTAGCAACCTAAATATGGCCTCCAGGACCACCCGGCTACATTTCCCCACGTCGTTGGTGCCAACATGCACCACAACCGCTACCTCCTCCCCAGCTCTCTCTACCAGCCTATCTAGACAAGACGTGATGTCCGCAACCTTCGCACCAGGTAGGCAAGTCACCATGTGGTCCTCACATCCGTCACAGACCCCCCTCTCTATGTTCCTGACTATAGAGTCACCCACGACAAGAAGCCCCCTTCGCCCCTCCCCAGAGGAGTATCCATAGTGCGACTGGATACAGGCCCATCACCTGAAGAAGGGGTCCCCACTGTGGGATTGTTTTCCTCTTTTCCAGAGCGATGTCCTCCAGCCCTGAGACTCCCTTTCCTGGCAGCTGAGGAGCTGGCCAACTGAGGGTGGGACGATGCCTCCACGTCCCTAGAAGTCTCACCCTGGTTCCTCTCTACCTGTCTCTGCTTCTCCAGGTCAGCAACTGTGGCTTCAAGGGAGCGAACCCGTTCCCTGAGAGCCTGGAGCTCTTTGCACCGAGCACACACCCATGACTTGTGCCGAAGAGGCAGATAGTCATACATGTGACACTCAGTGCAAAACACTGGGTAGCCCCCACCCCTCTGCTGGCTGTCTGACTGCATAGCTTTTGTGTGTAAGTTATGAATTTATCAAAGTTTGGGTACCTTAATGTTGTTGGAGCTCTCCTCTCTTCAAGGGAAGTGCCGGGCAGTGTGTGGGGCCTGGCTTCCTCACCCCGCTGCTGAACTCGCCCAGCTGCTTAACTCGCTGTATCTTTTTTACCTTGCCACTTTGTCCCAGTGAGGCCACTCGCTGCTCCTGAAAGGGCTCACTCGCAAACCAGCCCCAGATTTAAACTGTTATGTAGCTTCTCCCCCTGCCTACCTGAAAGTTTGAAAAGATAGCAAGCTCCTGTGCCGCCTGGGGCATGGGAGCATGCTGTGCCTCGGAAGTGACATCATGTGATGCCACTTCCAGGTTCGGGCGCTATTGCCAGCCCTCACGTTCCACTCAGAGCTCTCTTTGCGGAACGTGAGGGCTGCTGATTGCCTGCTGCCTCCATGCGCTGCCCCTTTTTTTTCATGATCATGAGGAGAAGGGTTAGCGTGGGGAGGTGGGAGGACTCGGCAGACGTTGCATTCTGCTTGGACTGCTCAGGATTGCGCCGTTAGTCCCAGGTGAGTAGCTATAGGATTGCAGCTTTAGTTTATAGCCTGGATTCTGTCATATAGGCATCTTCACTCATGGTTGCACTCTGTCATGAGCTTTATATAGTTTTAAAGTCTCTCTTTGTCTGACTTGGAATAGAACAGACATGGCATAAAATGACCACAATTTTAAATTGGTATTTCTGTTGTGAAATTGGATACATTTACAGAAGGTAGCTTGGTGAAAAAGTCTTCAACATTCCAAAAACACATTGACTATGCTCATTGCTGGACACCAAGGAAAACAAATACTGTACACTGAAAACTTTCAGGTTTAACGTGAAGCACAGCTGAAAATATTACAGATTTTGTTAAAAGCGGCTTAGGGCTTAGTCCAGCCCAACTCAGCACAAGTCAGGCCCAATTGAGGCCCAATTGTGGCACAATTGGGGCCTAAAATAGGACCAAGTTAGGCTGCAACTGTGCCTGAGTTAGGCAGGAGGCAAGAGCAGTGGGCCAGGATCGAGGCAAAACTTACCGCAGAGGCAGGCAGGCTCCTGTGGGCAGGTGTCCGTCTTGTGGAAGCGAAGAGCCCCCTCCTCAGCTCGTCTGTGTGCACCTACCGCAGCTGCTGCAGCGTTCGCAGCAGATGGGCAGCCACAGGTGGGCCTGCAGGCACTGGGCGTGCGACAGTCAGCTGAAGGGCAGAGGTTGTGCCAGTGCCAGCTGCCCCAGGGCACCCTGTGCATTAGCCACCTGCTGCAGGGGGGAGTGACCGTCCCCTCCCTCCGGCAGAAGGGGTAGCCACCCCCAAGCCACGGTGAGGCTGCACGTGGGAGTCAGGGGGGAGAGGGGGTGGGAACGGCACACACAAAGGGGGTCTCATGAGGTCTGGAACCGCCTCTGCCATGACATGCCCGTGCGCTGCCTGAAGCCCTGGGCCTCCAGGGCCGTGGCAATGCCCACAAAGAAGGTATCCCGGCGTCCCATCTGCTCCATGCCCCGGCCAAGACCGAGAGATGCCTTGGGCTTGTCTGCTGCGAGCGGGAAGGGCTCACACAGCTCATCACACCCCCAGATGGGGCAACGTCAGCACGTCGCGGCAGGCGCTCTGGCGGGGTGGGGGGTGGCCAGCTGCCATCATCAGGGAGTGAGAGGGGAGGCAGACACACAGGCAGGCAGTGGGTGCTGGGGAGGGGCACGGGTGGGTCAGAAACAGACAGACAACAACGCTGGTGGGGGAGGGATACAGGGAGAGGGGTCTGCAGAGACCAATAGGGACACAGGGGTCACTGCGCAGATGGAGGCAATGCAGGAATGGGCGCCTCTTATGCAGATGGACCTTGGGCAGAACGGACGCCATTGACGGGTGGACCGAGTGCGGAAACGGACGCCGTTGACGGGCGGACCGAGTGCGGAAACGGACGCCGTTGACGGGCGGACCGAGGGCGGGTGAGAGCCCCGGTTGCCGAAAGGGCTCTTCACGGACGTGTGCCATGTCGCCTGTCAGTGTTTGCCTGCCTGAGAGGCCCCCCAACTCCCCACTCCCCTCTGAGCCCGGAGGGTCTGGCAGCCCCCCTGCTGTGGTCTCCCTGGGCTGGCTGTGGCAGGCCCTGGATGGGATTCATGCAGGGGCTTGTGTGCTGGGGACTGTCTCTGTGTGTGTGGGGCAGTGCTTGTGTGACACTGGGGACATGTGTTTCAAGGGACATCTTTATTGTTCTGGAACATTGGCAGAGATGGCCAGGCGAGGCTGCCAGGGTTGGCACAGCAGCCACTCAGAACATAGCAGCAGCAGCAGGCGTGCCCCATGGACCTAGAGATGCAGGCTCTTCCCCTGTGGAACCACAACCTGCACCATAGAAAGGGGAGGGACAGCAAGTACAACAGCCAGGGAGGTGGAGCAGCAGCAGCGCCGGCAGCTGAGGAGGGTTGCAGGGCAGGCTCCCAGACCTCTGGCAGCAGCGAGGCAGAGGACCGTAGGGCAACCAGACTGCAGGCCCAGGGGTGCTCGCAGGAAGGTAGGTGGTAGTAGACATTCCTGGGGAGACAGACACAAGGGGGTGTTCCATGGCAGCTGGTGTGTGGTAGCAATCGCCATTGAAGAAATGCCAGTGTGCCGGTTGCAAAGGCCTGCAGGGAGAGAAATAAACACAGCTGAGAGGTGTGAGACACATAGCATGGTCTGCGCTCCTTCCCTGGGTGTTAGGTGAGCATGATCCTGTAAGGGGAAAGGGTCAAAGAGAGAGACAACAACACAACTTGGGGGTCACAACCATGGCAATCCTAGCAATACTGACCTGTCAGTAGACCCTGTGGAGAAAAGGGGGGGAACAGCTGGTGCCTACATAAGGCTAACAGTTCCACACTTGTGGCATTGTGTGCTCTCATGACTACAGGCAGCAATCAGACACAACAGTGGTAAAGAGGCATGTATCCTATATATCATAGCAGGCATTGCAGGCAGCTATGAGACAACACATTGGTAGAGAGGCATTTGAGAAGGCATTGCAGGCAGCTATGAGAAGACATTGGTAGAGAGGCATTTCAGAGAAGGCATTGCAGGCAGCTATGAGACACAACATTGGTAAAGAGGCATATCATGGCAGGCTATGCAGGCAGATATCAGACATGACATTGGTAAAGAGGCATGTATCCTACCTATATTTCTATATGCAAAGAGGCAGAAGTCAGAACTCATGTCAGCACATACCGTGCTCTTACCTGCACTTACCTGCTGGTGTTGTTGCCTCTGGGGAGGGGGAGAGAGGGACTGGGAGAAAGACATGGGTTAGCAAACACTTGCATGGAGACAGCTGCCCAGGCACAGCTGTAAACAGTTTGGCCAAAGCCAGAACAGCCCTCTCTGCCCTAGAGGGGGGCAGAGAGGAGAGAGGAGAGGAGAAGAGAGAAGTGGAGTGTTTGTGAATTTTGCCCTCCACCGACAAAGTCCCACTTTGTGGCTGCTGGGGGACAGGACCCCACGCCACGTGCTCAGAGATAGAGAGAGAGACTGGAGGCCTGGGGCTGGGCTTTTGTGGGAAAGAGGCTGGGTGGGGCTGGGTGCTGATAGGATAACTATTTGGGTCCGTGTCCAGAGTTAGGCCACAACTGTTCCGTCCTAACTCAGGCACAACTCGGGACCAGGGTGTTAGAACTTTTCAGGAGAGGGCTGGTGTGGGTAAGGTAAAATGGCTCCTATGGGTCTCCTCACATTTGAGTCCACCCTTTTTGTTGACCCAAATTTTGTGCCTGAGTTGTGCTCGAGGGGGCGTGTCAGGGGGTCGCCAGTGTCTGGAACCGGAACAAATTTCGTAACCGCCCCCGTCACTCCCCCGACACGCCCCCAACACGCCCACTTTTAGGCCAAACTTAGGACGGAATAGCTCTTATGCCGAACTTAGGACTGAATTGGTCAACTTTCCTTAACCCGTCCTATGTCAGTCACAATTGCAGCACAAATTCGGCCTCTGCGGCACAATTCAGGCACAACTCGAGCCTAAGGTGCTTAGGCTGCAGTTGCGCCTGAATTGTGCCGCTGAGGCCTTAGGCTGGACTGGGCTGTTAGGCTGTTAAACTGGAACTATTGTGCTTAACATAATAGGAATTTGCAACTAAGGAGTTCTCTCTGCCGTAACTGTATTTTCCCCAAATCCTTTTTTGAGGATGTGTATGAGGGCTGGGAATGCCACAATTTTACAGTATCTTGTGCCATGAGTTTATTTCTGTCCTGCACTAAATGTTTTGTTTTGAGAAATTTCAAATCTAGTGCCAGATTTATGGTTGAATAGCCCACCTTTATGGGATGATGTTAACAGACTCTAGTGAATGAGAAATACCGTATTGTCCCGAGTATAAGACACACCTGATTATAAGACGCACCCTTAAAGTTTGGTGCTATTAAAAAAATTTAATTAAATCACTGGCATTAAATTGCAACAGCCTGATTATAAGACGCACCCCTAGTTTAAAAACTTAAATTAGGAGAAAAAAGTGAGTCTTATACTCAGACCAATACGGTAGCTTGTAGTCACCTGATGGTGCTTTTGATTTTATTTAGGGATTTATAATAATGGATAAAGTGGAGGTAATAATCAGGGCTGACAAATGGTTCACAATCAGTAGCAGAGAAATCAGTTCCAATGTGACTAATGATAACTTTGTTTTATTATAGCTCAGGGAAACCCACCTGGCAAGCAAACAGACTTTTCTGAAAAGAAAGGAACAGCTTGCTCAGCTTCTCAACTCAGGGCAGTGTTTAATGAAAATCAATGGAGAGATTTATAGCAGTAAGGCTTCAATGTTCCCTTTCCCCTTTAGCAGTCAGTAGTGGAAATTAAGAGATCCAGAGGAGAATGCGATCGGGACTGAAATATTTAGCTTTTTACTCCTAGTAGCACCAAAGACACAACAGGACACTTCTAAATGTGAGCCATTTTATTGAAATATTTATACTCCACCTTTTTATCCCAAGATATCTTATGAGGCTCGCAAAAATCAAAACCAAAAAAGAAAAAGAATCATAAATATATAGGAACCGAATTAAAATCCACAACAGCAAGAAGAACCAAAGTAGCAGAAAATAACAGAATGAAAGCAGTCCAGGTATCGGTATACATTAGTTCTCAAAAGACTTCCAGAAGTTATTGAAAGTAGGGCCACAGAACCTGTGGGGTAAAAAGGTTGAATTCATTTATCATCCAAGTTACAAAATAATAATTCTATGGCTTTCATTGACATACCTCAAAAAAAGGACTTAGCCTCTCATGGAAACAAAGCCCCAGATGGGTAGCGCAATCCTGCCTAAGTATCTGGCGGGCAGCCTAGGGCTGCCCATCGGATCCTATCTGCGTTAGTCTGCTTCCCCCGGTGTAACGTGGGGAGGCCCCAATGGGCCTCCTCATATTTCCACCAGCTATTTAGCTGGTGCAAGTCCAAGGAGGCCGTGTAAAGGCCACGCTGGCCCGGGAACGAGACAGGGATATGGCTGCCCCCAGCCCCACCCCTTGGGCCGGCTCGGTCAATGGCCCCCTCCCTCACTGCCTGGACCACCCCCGCGCCCGCAGGGGGATCCCTTACCTTCTCCGGCGGCTGCAGGGACAATCTGGTTGAGTTAGGCGGCCAGCCTCTGCGCCAACAGCCCTTATTCTAGAGTCGGTGCAAATGTGCTTTATGGCACGTTTGCGACACTCTCAAATGGTGGAGCACGCACTCCGCCATTCGAGAGTTAGACTGGATTGCGCTCTGAATGAAACAAAACAAATTGCACTACCCCTTGGACTGACGTAGTGAACACACATCCAAAGCGATAATTTAAGCAGAAATGGAAGAGAAATGTTCTCAGTCCATAGCAAATATGCAGGGTGTGTATAGACCTGAGAATCCAGGCCTTGCTAATTAAAAACATTAACCAGTAGCTGTCAACGTATTGGGGGACTGATTGAAATAGTTCATAAAGAAAAAAGCAGGATTGGCTGGCACAAATTCTCCTTGCCAAAGCATATTCTGTATTGGAGCCAAACACTACTATAATGAAGTAGACTTGCTGACATGCTGGCTTTGTCTTCCACTACAAACCATACTGCTGACTTTGTGATTTATAAGAAAAATCTTGAGACATGGAGAGACAGCCTAAGCCTGCAAATTATCTCAATTATATCCTGGTTTTGGCAATGTGTGAAAATTCCGGTTTATGCTGTGCATCACTGTATATCCTACACAGCTTCATGTCAATGTGAATGCACAGGCATGGATGGTTGTGAACATTATCTATTCATTTTGCTTTAAGCAAAACATAGGCCAGGTTCACACATTTAACTGGGCTGTTGATCCTCTTTCCATGATGGAATAGGAATTTGACCCTGTCCATCATGCACATAAGGTAATATCTGGCATGAGGATTCTTCAGAGGAAGTCGGTTACATTACCTGACTGCTGTCCGAAATGGCTCCAAGTGTGACAACCCTTTCCAGGTCAGTGTGACGGCCCCACATTTTTGATTCTTATGAGACTTTGACTATTCAATTTAGGCTTGATCAGTTTATGAGCAGGAACTAATTGTTTCCCCCCCCCCCATTATTTCTCCAGAGCTCTAGGTTTCTATAGTTTGTGTTCTGCTGCCTTAACTATAAGTAGGCTTGCCATATTTGCGCCCCCTCAAACTGGGACGCCCCCCACAATTAATTAATTAATTTTAAGTGAACAGGGGGCACCCCCTATTGCCACACAAAGTGCGACCGGATTTTTAATTAATTATTTATTTAATCTTCAAAAGAAATAAAGAATTAATTAAAGGAAAAATGAAGGGGGCGCAAATTTTAATTATTTAATTTCTACAATAAAATTAAATTAACTTACCCCAATTTTTACAATAAAAATTAAATTAACTTACCCCATCGTCGCCCGTTGCCACTGCTCCTCCTGCTGCTCCGAGGGCCAGCCAGCGACAATGAGCCTGGAGCTGCGCGTGCCTCACCAAGGCACGCGCAGCTCCGGGCTTGCTGTCACTGGGGTTCCCGCTCGCCCGCTGGTGAGAAACATTTACCGGATCTGTTCCGTTTTTTCTGGTATGAATGGCAAGCCTACTGTTCACGGTTCATGCTGTGCTCTGAGATCCTGTTAATAGTTCATTCTCTAGAAGGAGGAAGGGGTCATTCCTTACTTGTGGGATAGCCCCTCCCACCTGGAAGGCAGGGTCAGCTTCGAACTAAGTCTCTTCCCAGTGGGAGGGCGTTCCACTCCCCAGTTTGGCTCTGTCTTCGCAGGGGCAAGGTCATGCTTCGGTCTTCTTTTACCTCAGCATAGTTCTGATCTATTTTAACCTATCTTAAAAAAAATCTTTTCTCCTCTCTGTTGTTCCTTCTTTCAATTTCATTCTTTCTTCCTTCATCCCATCTTTTTATCTCTCCTCCCTTACCTCAGCTAGGTGGTGTGAGGGACGGCAAAGAGCCCGGCTGTTTGCTCTGTGTTTGGACCTCGCCACTTCGGGTGGCCTTTCAGGAGCGCCGGTGCTCTGTTCGGGCACCTCCTGTCCTCAGCGAAGAGACCGTGGCACACTGTGTCGGCAGCCTTGACGCCGTGCGCCGAGGGATCTTTGTGGAGAGAGAGGAAGAGCGGACCTCTAAGATCCTCTAAGATCCACAGACAGGCGACTCCGAGTGGCCTGAGGCCCAGAGTGTTTTCGGCTTTCACTGCACTAACCCCGTGGGTGGTGAGCCATAGGAGGGGAGCAGATTGATCTCCCCACACTGGAGGACGGTTGTGAGAGACTTCAGGGAGAATGAGTCCTGTGAGGAGACCAACATTCTTCCCACCCTTTTTATTACCATCGTCGCTGGACTCTTAAGGTGAGGGGCGATGGCGGAGTCTTTGGCGGCTGGGGATAGCGTCCCAGAAAAGGAACAGCTGGGGGAGGGCACTTCAAAGCAAGAAGGCTTTCTTGACGCTGGATTACAAGCCCAGATAACCCAGACAAGACCTTCTTTATGCCTTCCCTCCCATTGCCTTGCTGCCTCAGGTTCTCCGCAGAATTCATTATTCGGGATCGGAAGTGGTTCTGATTGCACCCAGATGGCCGAGGAGGGCCTGGTTTCCAGAACTACAATCGCTAGTGACACAGGATCCTTGCACGCTCCCTCTGTTCCAGGGACCTCTGCGGCATCCCCAACCTCAGCTTTTCCACCTGGCAGCTTGGAGGTTGAGAGGTCGTTCTAACCTAAACCAGTCCATCCTGAGGAGCAGGTATGGCATATGCTCGATGTACGAAGAGCCCTTCATTTCTATATAGAACAAACTAAGGAAATGAGAAAAACAGACGTGCTCTTGATTAACTTTAAAGGGTCATCCCTGGGTAAAAGGACTTCAACTACATCCCTGTCAAGATGGTTGCAAGCAACTATTGAATTGAATTGGCATATGTTTCAGCAGGGAATGAACCTCCCTTAGGTATTATGTCTCATTCCATCAGAGGGGCAGCCACATCTGCAGCATATGTGGGCTACAGTTCATTAGAGGACATATGCAAGGCAGCCATGTGATCATCCATTCATACTTTCATGAAGCATTATAAGGTTGACTTGACTGCTTCTGCGGATGCATCATTTGGCAGAAGGGTGTTATAGAATGTGCTTCCACAATAATAGATGCACCTAGGCTGCCTGCCTGATGGAAAAAGCTCTGGTAAATCCCACGAGTAAGGAATGACCCCTTCCTCCTTCCAGAGAAAATGGAATTTCTTACCTTGAGAATTCCTGTTCTGGGAAGAGGAAGGGGTCATTCCGTCCCGTCTTGTCATAGCCTGATGCATCATACAAAGGGTGAGATGGTCGGGATTGGTAGTCAAGGTATTGCCTTCTGTACCCTTGTTTTCTGTTGGTCCATCCTGGATCAAGTTGACTGTTTTCTGTTAACAGTTTGATCTGTTCTACACCAGTTTTACCAGTTATTCTTCGGTAGAAGCTGCTAAGAGAGTAAGAATTTTCCAACTCTTAAGTGTCAGGACAACAAACTCCCACACAGCAATATGGTTTAACTTGCTCAACTGTGTTATAATTATATCACATGTGGGTGTTAGGTCTCCTGCCAAAAAATATCACTTAGTTTTTTCACAGTTAATACACAATTATACTTTTTAAATAATAGTTCCTAAAGTCTCCAGGTGACATGACAAACCCAGTTGAACAACACCCAGTGCTAATCATGATCAGCCCACAGATACATCTAAAATGTGAAGAAAAAATTGAGGTGATGCGACCACCCCTGTAGGCTCATCCCAACGGAGGGAAATCTGCATCGTAATAGTTAAGGCGTGGCATTTTTATACAGGGAAGGGACCTGTTATCAAACACACCTGTTCACTAGGCTTACCAGATTTTCCTGGAACTAAACTGGGACACCCCCCCAACAATTAATTAAATAATTAAATAAATAAATAAATAATTGAAATAAATTAAAAAAACCTTTTTTTAGGTGGCCCGAATTTTTTCTTTATTTATTTATTTTTAGCCCTTAAAATAATTAATTGCCTGACCATGATTTTGCCCGTCATCACCGTTGCCTGCCGCCATTGCCCGTCATCGCTGCTGTGCTGCCATGCCCATTACTGCCTCCGTGCCCATTGCTGCCGCCGTGCCCGCCACCATGTCCTTGCCGCCGTGCCCGTCGCTTCCGCCTTGCCCGTCGCCACCATGCCTGTCGCTGCCGCCATGTCCGTCGCTACTGTGCCCATGCCCATCGCTGCTGCCATGCCCATTGCTGCCAAACCCCTGCAGCCGCAGCCGCCTTATAAAAAAGTGAATAAACGTACCTTTTTTCCGGTGCCAAAATTTTGGATCTTGCGAAATCTCGTGAGATTCAAGATGACGGTGCCCAAATCTCGTGAGGGCATTAAGGCAGTACTGTGAGGGCATTAAGGCAGTACATCCAAGATGGCGGCGCCCAGAAAAAAGGTAAGTTTGTTCACTTTTTAAAAGGCGGCGGCGGCGAAGGCTTCCACCGGGTCTGGAACGGTCTAGGACCTGAGCCTGGGTTCTGGGATGGTCCCGGAAATTCCGGGACGGATGGTAAGCCTAGCTTTAATAGGAATACGGGCTTCGTGCGGTCCTGCAGGACATCAAGGGCACGGCTACAGGAGGGATCGTGTCCAGCTCATCATCACCAGACTGGGGAGCAAGACGCCCTCCCACTGGGAGGAGACTTACTTCGAAGCTGACCCTGCCTTCCAGGTGGGAGGGGTTATCCCACAAGTAAGGAATGACCCCTTCCTCTTCCCAGAACAGGAATTCTCATGGTAAGACATTCCGTTTTCCCCTTCCGTCCCTGCCTGCTCTCTTAATGTAGCCACCAGACGGCCCCTTCTTCATTACACTGAGTTCTCCTGGCCCCTTCTGGCCATTCACCTCTTATTTCCTTTTGGATTTCTCCCTTGCTGCAGTAGCCTGTTTCTCCCTCTTCCAGACCTCCTTTCCTTTTGGCCCACCTCTGGTGCTTGCATCTCTCTCCACTTTATCTCCCCCTTGCTCCTGCTTGCTGTCTGTCCTTGGCCCTGGTGCCCACACCCCTCTCTTGCCCCTCTGTCAAATGCTTCCCCTGGACTCCTTTGTGTTGCCTCTCCACTTGCCCGCTTCATCTCCCTGCCTCAGTCTCGCTTCACCCCTTTTCTCTTGCCTCAACCTCTCTCCGCCATGTTACCTCTTCCTCTCTTTTCTATTTCACCTCATCCTCTCTCTTCTGTCTTGCTGCCTCCTCCTTTCTCTTCTTGTCTCTCCACTGCGGTGTTGCTTTCTCCTCCTCTTTCTCTTGACTCACTGTCTGCTGTTGTCTCACTTCCTCCCCCCCCCCTCATCTCACCTTGTCTCTTCATTGTTGTCCCGATTCCCTCTCTGTCTCCACCCTCTGGCCTCCTTCTACCCTCTTCCTGCCTTGTCCTTGCTCCCCCCTTTAAACTCTCCAGCCATGTTGCCAGCCTTTTGTCCCAACTCTCCTTAGCTGTGCAGCATCCTGTGAGTCTTGGTGCACTGGCCCCATGCAGTTATATCCAAGCTGCATGCCCAGCCTCATGAAAGCTGGTAGCCTATCCATCTCTGGGTGCCTCTAAGGAATGGATTAGGCTGCGGATGCCACAGGTGGACAGGAAAAGATGGCTACTGCTACAAGGCTAATGTCCACCAGCTAAGACACTTAGCTCATCTATTCATTATCTCCTCTTAACACCACCGCCACTAATAACAAATTCACAAACCATCCTACCACTCCCCATATCAGTCTTTCATATCTACTTACTAATAACTTATCCTGCCCTCCTCCGTTATTGGCATTTGAAGAACTTGCTTTCCTGCAAATGAAAAGTCAAGGAACATATTAAGCTCAGGATGGTGATAATACTGAAGTGGATCAGACTCTAGAACAGAAAACTGCTACCTCCTACCACCTTTCTGACTGGACCAACCCAGAGCCAGAACTGGATGTGACCACATGGGGGAACAAGAGGAGTCAGTGGACTCCCAACAAACATCCTGAAACAGCCACCCTGCAAGATGTCTCACTTTGGGTGGCCGCAGATTCAGGGGACCAGGCACATGCTGATTGATTGGTCATAGACCAAAAATGGTCTTGAATCTGACCTTATTCTGTATGTAAAATATCTAAAACTTTGGAAAGAATCAATCACGTTTAGCTGCTATGCAGAACTTTAAAACTCAGAATGTTTTGGTACTGATAGCCCGTAATGAAAATTAGAATTAGATTTGCTGTGACATTTTCAAGCTTCAGATCTTATGATCAAGATTCTTGTGATAATTGGTTCATGGCCCAGTCCAGCAGACAGAGAATGCTCTATTTGACCACTCCAGGGGACAATATGTTGACTGCTATCTTCTGGAGCTTCATCCTTCAAAGAAATTCCCAGTAAGCCAGGATCTGGGATCATAGCTAATGAGAGGGGAAGTCTTGCTTAAATTCAATGTTCAATTCTGTGTCATCCCTAATCAGAGTAACTGAGGTAAAGATGAACAGGGAAAGCTAAAGCAAATCTCCACAATACATTTCACGATGCCATTCTCATTTTCGGAAGGAATTGTTTCCCTTCAAAGAACTTTTGTTAATCGACAGGGATATGAGTGGAAGCTCTTTACACAGTGATTAAGACTCTAGAGGAAAAACCTCAAGTTAAAATCTAGCTTCCTGTTCAATTATGTGTTGTAGCATCCAAAAGTATACAGCTGTGTAACAGTGACATCCAGTGGATGTGTGGACTGTAACAGTTATTCCTTAATATACCGTATAAGTACTTACACAGAGGTTAATTTATTAAATGAGTTTTAATAAATTCCCTTCCACTTACCTATACCCAAGGCAGTTCACAAAATCAAGGATTAATATTAAAATTTACTACAATAGAATTTGTCATCTGAAAAATGTGCAAGAAGCAGTAACAGCACAAAACAGAGAGAGATGGCATCAGAAAATAATTCACTAATACTAATACATTATCTGAAAGTATTCATAAATATACCCTTTGGCACAGTATGCTCTGCCACCACAGCACACTGGCCGGATCTGCACTGTCAGCATCACTCAAACGCTTTCTATGTTGCTTAAGTGGGATGTCCAAATACAATGGTAGATTCCACTTGGCAGAACAAGAATGGGGAGGTGGTGGAATGTCCGCTGTTTCTTTTCAACCCCCCCCCCCCAGTTGTCTTGGTTGTGCATGTGTGCTGCCAGGGAATACCCCTGGCAGCAGAGACAGCACAGGTGGTAATTCTCAGTCAGCCAGGGCTGGGATAAGGATATGTTTGTTGATGATAAGACAGACTTCCCTTGTATCACTGGAAGAAAGGAACTGTGCACACGTACAATCTGAACTCAGTTTCCTCCCTTTCCCCTTTAAATTTGTATGCATGTACTTGTACTATTTGTACCTCGCTTACAGCGAAATCCTGTTGGCAGCTGCCGGCCGTTCCACTGCTCTTGGGTGTTGTAAACGTACTATAAGGCATGGTTTCGACACTCGGAAAGTAAGCGGCACCAGCGGTGAGTCTGGCGCCGCTCACTCTCCACTGGGAAGGGTCCGCCAGCGACGGACACAGGTACGTCCTGCACCGGACGGTGCGGGGACTTGGGAGGGCAGAAAGGGGCGGAATGGGAGGGAGTGATTGAGTAGCTGGACCTGGAAGTAGGGAGGGATTCTTCATGGCGGGCTCCGCCAAATCCTATTCCCCATCCTGGGCCTGGCAAGCCCTATACAGGCGCCTTGGATTTCCCTTGGGGGAAAGGGACATTCCTTTGCTCCAGCTGCCCCCATGGGTCACCTTGGATGTGTGCTGGCAAAATGGCCAACGCAAATCCGAGGAGCCTGTGTAGGGCTTGCCAGGCCCAGGATGGGGGAACTTTCCCCAGCCAGAAAACTGCTCCAGGAGGCTGAACAAAGCAACAAACAGGAAAAATAATAGCACTGAGGAGAACCAGAAAAATGATGAACATGTGCAGAAAGAGTTTTTAGGGAAATAGTTCTCTCCCTCTCAGACTGCTATTTTTGCCTTGAAAACTGAAATTTCATAACATCCGCGCTGCGGCAAGGAGAGTCATGCCGGCCACATGACCACGGAGGCGTCTTCGGACAACGCTGGCTGTTCGGCTTTGAAATGGGGATGAGCACCACACCCTAGAGCAGGGGTGCACAACATGCGGCCCCCTGGCCGCTTGCAGCCCTCCGAAGGATTTCTGGTGGCCCCCGAAGAAATCGGGAATCCCTTGGTGCGCGTTGCTTACGAAGAGAGCGCCGAGGGATCTCCGATGTCTTCGCTCCAGCCGCGTAGCTGTGCAGCCTTCTCGCTCGGGTCGCCGAGTGAGAAGGATGAAGTCACTGAGCCTTGCGAGCCCATTGGCCCGGAGGCTTTGAGGCCATTGCTGAAGGCGGCATTTGATCGCCGCCAATCAGCTGGAGTTTCCTGGCATTCGGCCAGGAGCCGGAAGAGCCGCGTCTCCTCTTGTGTGCCAATGGGCGCGGAGGTTTTGGGGCTTGTCCCGTTGGCGCTGTTGCTGCTCCGTATGAGGATGAGGCTCGGATTCGCAGCGGGAGGGCAAACCCGAATTTTTAATTCTGTAAATATCTTTATTTATTAATATGTTGCTTTTCCGGATATTTTGCGGCTCATGGACACACCCCTTGTGATGTCACTTCCTGTGTGACATCACGGTTCCTTGACACACACCCCCGTGCGGCCCTGAAGAAGTTTAGTCTATTCATTTTAGCCCCTTCCTACTTCCAAGTTGTGCACCCCTGCCCTAGAGTCAGACACGACTGGACTTAATTGTCAGGGGTCACCTTTACCTTTATCTATAGCTCCATCATTACAAGTCTAAGCATGCATTGATGAACCAACACATATCGCTAGGAGTGAGTGATACTCTGCACTGAGAAAGCTGCAAAAATTGGTATGGTCTTCCTGTTTTCATTAGGATACTAAATGGATAGAAGTATGAAAGTATATTAAGAATTACTCCTGTATTTTCTCTGTTTTAGCTCCACCTGCTGGTTAATTAGATGTCAAGGCAATAAAAATTCACAACCTTTTTTTTTTTGGGGGGGGGTCCATTTTATGGTCCCAAATCACAGTGTATTCAAATATAGCTTGATAGGTCTCCATCAGTTCAGTGGAAATACAGATTTATTTCTTTTTGGCCCCAATAGGGCCTTGCACTGCCAGAATTAGCATTCCAGCAGCTCAAAGTCCTTTATGGCAGCGCAAAAACCGGACTGCAGTCATGCACTGCCAGGGTGCTGCCATAAATGAGCCTTCCAGGAGGCTCTGCAGGTGCTGATAAGTTGATGGTGGGGACGGGCTGTGGGTGGGGCGTAACTACGGTGGCGCGATGGGCGCATGCGCAGCGGGGGGTGCGGGGGGCGCCGCACCACTGGCTGCGCGCGCCACTCCACTGGCCACCTTGATGCGCCGCTGCCCGCCGGCCAGCCCGCTGCGCGCGCCCCATTCCAGCAGAAGCTAGTGCTGTGTTACTCAGGGGGCGGCTGCGCATGCGCTGTTGGCTGAAGGAAGCTGCCGGCTCTAACTTGTAAGTGGCGGAGCAGAGACGAGCGCGCGAGGTTCGACTGGTCTCTCTCGCCTGCCTGCCTGCCGGCCGCGTGAGTCCAACACAGAGCTGACTGAGTACCTCGGTCAAGCGCTGGAGACTCGCCTTGTGCTTCTTGGCGTTGGAGGAAATACTGCAGCTTTCTGAACTGCGTCTGCTTCTCGAGGGAGAGACTGGCCCAACTCATGCACAGGAGGTAAGCCCGTTCTTGGCGACAGTCGGAGGGCAGAGTCGGGGGGACCCCCGGTGCAGAGCCGGGGGTACCCGGTGCAGAGTCCCACCGAGTCCCCTCCAATTTTGCGGCGCGGCCATTGTTGTTCAGTCGTTAAGTCGTGTCCGACCCTTCGTGATCCCATGAACCATATCCCGCCAGGCCTTCCTGTCCTCCACTATCTTCCTGAGTTTGCTCCTTTTCATGTTCGTTGCATCGGTGATGCTGTCTAACCATCTCATCCTTTGCCTTCCCCTTCTCCTTTTGCCTTCAATCTTTCCCAGCATCAGAGTCTTCTCCAGAGAGTCCTCTCTTCGCATTAGGTGGCCGAAATATTTGAGTTTCAGCCTCAGTACCTGTCCTTCCAGGGAACAGACAGGGTTGATTTCATTTAGGATTGACTGATTTGATCTCCTAGCAGTCCAAGGGACTCTCAGGAGTCTTCTCCAGCACCACAGTTTGAAAGCATCTATTCTTCGGTGCTCAGCCTTCCTTATGGTCCAACTCTCGCAACCATACATTGCTACTGGGAACACCATTGCCTTGACTATACGAACATTCGCCAATAATTGATTTCAGGCTGGCAATTCAAGCTGGGCGGCATTTTGGCTAGTTATGCCCCAGGGGGAGGGGTGGATTCAGGGGCAGTTATGCACGCCAGATCTCATCCCCTATTCTTCTGTCCACCCCATTGCCTGGCTCTCCTTGAACTTGCACCAGCTATATAGCTGGCTTGGGTCTGAGGAGATCGAACAGCCTACCGGAGGGTAAATAAAGAATATTTTTACTGACCTCCTGCAGGCTCTCTGATCACTGCCCCCACCATAGCATGCAGTGAGTGCTCCATTGGTGTGGCTGCATGCTATGACATGGCAGGAGACAGGATTCAGCAGTTTGTATGTGTTTTTGTCAAAATTAACAAAAAGGGTTTGGCATATTGTCCTCTGTATTTGTGTCATTTCTGATTTATTATTAATAAAAAAATTAATATTCCACCTTGAAGAAAACCGTCACTGCAATCCTCTGCATATTTACTCAAAAGCTTAACCCATTCATAACCTCTTTGGGTGTAATGATAAAGTGATCTTTATGGATCCCATTCTTTTTGAAGCAGACAAAAGTATAATTTGATGCAAGAGTAAACCTTTTTAAAAGTGTTAACAGGAATACAAGCTTTTACCTGTAACATGTTACTATGGTGGCTTAGTTTTTTTCTTTAATTAGTTCAGTTGGAAGAGAACCTCTTCTCTTGCATTCATTAAATCGTTACCTGGAGTAATTAATGTGTGGATATTGGATTTTTAAAAAACAAAACTGCATTGCAGTTTTTTGCACGCTTACTTGGGAGTTAATAGGAACATAAGAAGAGCCCTGCTGGATCAGGCCAAAGGCCCATCTAGTCCAGCTTCCTGTATCACACAGTGGCCCCACCAGATGCCTCAGGGAGCACAAGACAACAAGATAACCTGTTTCCCATTGACACTCCCTTGCACCTGGCACAGAGAAAACCCACTTCTAAAACCAGGAGGTTGCTTATGGCTTGTAACCTGTGATGGTCTTTTCCTCCATGAATCTGTCCAAACCCCTTTTAAAGGCATCTAGGCCAGGTGCCATCACCACATCCTGTGGCAAGGAGTTCCACAGATGAATTACACGCTGGGTAAAGAAATATTTTCTTTTGTCTGTTCTAACTCTCCCTCCACTCAATTTTAGTGCATGTCCCCTGGTTCTGGTGTTGTGCGAGAGGGAGAAGAATTTCCCTCTATCCACTCTCTCCATCCCATGCATAATTTATACGTCTCAATCATGTCCCTCCTCAGGCGCCTTTTTTCTAGGCTGAAAAGCCCCAGACGCTGTAGCCTTTCCTCATAAGGGAGGTGCTCCAGCCCACGAATCATTCTGGTCGCTCTTTTCTGCACCTTTTCCAATTCAACTACCGGTATATTGTATTGGCAATCTGTTGCAAATTGTCCTTCTGATGATAAAATTTAGCTGTTGCCTTCAAGCTCTCATGTCGGCTTCTTGACTTCAAGCAGGAAGTCAGCTTCCTGACTCTGAGTGGAGGTTTCTTGCAGGCTAAATTAGATGTATGTCATCTGAACCCCACAGCTGAGTAATAAGGTTGATAAAGCACCTTGACACAGGTGGGAGTGGTGGGTGGGTTGCTGTCTCTGGTTAATAAAAACAATTTACACAGATCTAATTAGCTTTAAGGATCCAAAAGTAGTTTTGAATATCTGTGCTATCTAAGTATGGAATCGGGATATGTTTTGACCTCTGAAGTGACAGGGGTGTTGAATTCAGATGTTTTCTCTAGGTGCCGAAAGGGAGCACACATCTCTCTGTGTGTGTAGGTATTGATCATATCTCCTTCAGGTATGCCCAGGGCACAGCTTGTTGCTTTCCTTTCCCAATACCGTAGTTTGCCAAGTGAGTCCTCTAGTAGTGTGTGCAAATGTGTAATTTTTAACAAGGGACATCTTGAGCAGGAAATGTGGTGCTACCCCCTTCCATCCTGCCCATAAATGAAGGCCCCACAAAATAATCAGCTGTATTGAAATTATGCTTGTCTTTCTAAACATGAGGTGCCAGGTATTCAGTGAAACATCTTCATTCAGTCAAGTGTGGGTGACATTATTTATTTAAAACAAAAAGATTGGAACATGTTTTTCAGTGAGCGCATTTCATTTTAACTGTGCCCAGCTATGCATAAGCCTATACCTTTCTGGATATATGATTTTATTTTGTGTGTGTATTTTTGACTGTCATCCCTCAGGGTAGATAAAAATGAGGGCTACATAGGAAGTGCAAATGATTGGCTTTTGTTCACTTGCAGGTTTCACGTCCATCATCATTATGGGCTGCCTGACAGTTTTTCTCATTGTCCTTTTCTCTGTTGATGTTATTCATGATGTTATTCATGCTTGTGAGTTCAGAACTGGACTGAAAAGTAAATAATGATTTATTTATTTTTAAATTGACACCTACAACCTGTGGTATCATGAATGTGGTTCACACAGAACAACATATTTCCGCACATTTGTAAATAAGTTGTCATGATAAGCCATTAAAAGTGAGGCACCATGCACACTTTCCTGAAAGTAAGCACCATTGAACACAGTGAGACTTCTGAGTAAACATGTATAGGTTTATGCTGAATATTTAGGACATGAAGAGTCTACAAAACTTAAGATTTGGGTTCCTGCATCCAGTACAGTTTTAAATGTAATCAGGGGCGTCACTAGACGCGCGTCACCCCAGGGCAGGGGGGCACGCGTCACCCCCCTGCCCTAGGGTGACCCCCCAAACACCCCCCCAAGCGGCTGTACTTGCCGGTTGCCGCTGCCGGTGGCTCCTCTCTTCGTCTGGCCCCGCCGGCGCTCCAGGGCCTTCTGAAGGCCCACTGGCTCAAAATGTAAAGTTTTACGTTTTTCATGCATGTGCAGTACATTCTCCGAGGGCAAAGGGCTGCCCATTTGCCCTCAGAAAAGTACTGCGCATGCGCGAAAAACGTAAAACTTTACGTTTTGAGCCAGTGGGCCTTCAGAAGGCCCTGGAGCACCGGCAGGGCTGGATGTTCCGAGGCCGGCTCCTCGGCCTTGGAGCATCCGGAGGGGCGGGTGATGCGCGTCACGGAGGTGACGCACGGGGGTGCGCACGTCACCCCTCTGCACGCATCATGCGCGCGTCACCCCCTGGCGGTCCGCCTCCCGCCACGCTCCAGCAACGCCCATGAATGTAATCTTTTTTAACCAATGTTTAGATGTTTTTATTAGTTTTGTTAATTGTTTTTTACTGTTTTAAAAAGTAATTATCTATATGTATTTTTTGTATTTTCTGTTTTGTTGTAAGCCGCCTTGGGTCCCTTTGGGGAGAAAGGTGGGATAAAAATATTGTAAATAAATAAATAAATACTCTGTGTATTGTTTGGAGGTGAACAATAGTTTTAAGAACTGAATGTGATTTAAGAGACAGTTTGCTTATCATACCACATTTCATTTTGGCTAGTGTTATCTTTAGGTTTTCAAAACATTTCAAAAACCTATTTAGTAGAGGCAAAATGGGATGTGTACATATCACAAACCTTCCAGACCACTGTCAGCTCACACTATTGTTAGAACATAAAAAGAACCTGACTAGTTAGACCACAGTTCATACTAGTCCAGCATCATGTTTTCCACTGACTAGTCAAATGACTTAAATATTGCTGCTGCCGGGGGACTGAACCCCTCTCAATGGCATGTCTTCTTTGCCTGGAGGAAGCTCACGGAGTGGAAACTTGCACCCATTTCAGGAAATTCTCCAATTTTCCTGTGAAGGCCATACTAGCATTGCTGGCCATCACACCCACTCCACCATTACTGTAAGCAGCTCCCTTGAAGCAGATGGAGTAGGCAACAAGGAAATTCTCTTCAGAGGTCAGTCAGGACTGAGGAGTTGGTCACAAGGCACACAGCAAATGCAAATAAGGCTGCCCTCTTGCCCTCAGCGGCATTGTGCGCATGTGCGAAAACGCAGCCGAGGGCCTCGTCAGAAGAGGCCGAGCCGCCGGCCGAAGAGGACGCGCCGAGGCCCTCTCCTGACCTCAGGGGGTGCTGCGCGGAGCCTCCAGATGCCGATGCAGCGGCAGCCCCAGTTTCTTCGTGGGCCACCGCAAAGTGCATTCAACGTTTGTTTTCGCCGAGGGGCCGCACCAAATGGCCTCCCAGCTAGCTTTCGGCGGGCCGCACCAAATGGCCTTGCGGGTCTTAAACAGCCCACGGGCCAGAGTGCAGTGTTCTATCTAACTAGGCTTACCATAGTCCCAGAATCTAGTCATGCTGCAGCCTAGAAAAGACACGAGACGTTCCCAACATTGCACCGCGGCAGGCCAGTGCAAGCTGAGGCTTTCCGCAGCTTCTGATAAACGAGGCGACTGCATTGGCCAGCCATGGTGCACTGTTGGGAGCGTCTCATGTCTTTTCTAGGCCGCAGCGCGACTCGATTCCGGGACTATGGTAAGCCTATATCTAACTGCTTCTTTCCCTTTCCTTTACTATTGTAGAATGTGCCTTTATCTTATACTAGTTTACCCTATGAATGCTCATTTTGGACTGAGTACTTTCAGAATAAGGACCCATGTATCCAAACATATGTCATTCTTTTGAAGACCTTTTGATATTTGGCCTTGCTGCATTTCTTTTTTCATGACCACCATATCCTATAATTCATGGATTGAACAGGAAATGGTTGGGTCATCTGGAGCTTTCCATATGTGCTTCAGCACTAGGGACAACAGGGAGGGGGTTGCAGACATAAATCTTGAAGAAGAAACAAGCCAAAAACGTGTGCTCTGTGATAATGGAAGGAGCATGGCTGTTTGGGGGGGGGGGGGCACAAGCACTCTGCCTCTGAGTGGCTTGCATAGGGTGTGATGTGTAATGGATTGTGCTTCATCCCTAGCACCTGCCAAGCCCTTGATGGTTTTTAATCACCGCCATTACTAAATGTTATAATCAAGTGAGCTTTTCCTACATAGCATTCCTCAAATGCAGAATCTCTGTAGGATCCTCTTGCATTCATAGAATTCTTTTGTTTGTATTATCCAGCTGACCCATTCTCTGGTATTGCCAAGGCATTGAACACGTTTGACATTTTAGCTGATTACTTCTCCAGAATTAAACAGAAAGCAGGGCAGTGATCCAAAGTTCCTTTCAGTGTGAAAGCTAATTATATAAATGCTTTGAACAGCAATTTCTTTTTGGATGTTAAAGTGCTTTTATTAGATTGTTCTCCTGTCCTCTTTAAATTTATTGTTAGACACTTATAAATGGTGTGTGGCCTGGTGGAGTTTTATTTTTTTCCCCATTCTGAATCAGGCCAAAATACTATAAAGTACACCTTAGTTTAATGCATCACTGAAATATGGAAACAATAAAGTGTCCTGACCTTTATTTGTTGCTATGGGCCTGAGTTGCTATTTTCTTCTGGGTAGTCAGTATAGATCCATTCTTACTATTGAATCAAGTTCCCATTTCCAAATGAAGCATGTCAGCAATCCATCACCTCCAAAGGTGATATCCCTGAATGATTGAAAGAGGCCATTTTGTTACTTTACTCTTGATGTCTTACTGATATGTAAACAGCAATTGATGACCAAGTGATTTAATCTTATAATAAACTAGACTCCCAATTTGCCTCATCACATATCAGAACCATAAGCAACACTGTCAAATAAGGCCTGAAATTGTGGTATGGACTTCTTTTTGGAGGTATGGCATCCTTCTTTGCCAGATTGCAGCCCCTGGCTATGGGGAGAGAGGCAAATCCTTCTCAGACCCAAAACTGTTTGTGGGAAACAAATCCATGTGGGTTCACCTTGAATACAAAAAAATGCTGAATTTCATGCAACACAGTTCTTTTTTCTAAATGTTGTGCCAGGCCCACCGCCTGCTTCTTGACTCCCGCACATTGCAACCGCTTCTTGACTTCACGTCGCAACCGGAAGTTGCATTTGATCGCATATTTATTACTGTTTACAGCCGTTTGGACAAGTTAGAAGGCGTGCGGGAGTTGGGAAGTGGGTGACGGACCAGCACAGGTGAAAAACAAGGTACTGTGATGCCGCCCCCAATGAGATTTCTACTTCGAGGGTTAGCCATCCGTGTTGAGTCAAATCCATGGATGGCTAACCCACGGATAAGAAGGGCCCAAATGCTGTATATAAATACAGGTTGAGTTTCCCTTATCTGAATTGCTTGGAACCAGAAGTGTTTTGGATTTTGGATTTTTTTCCATTTTGAGAATATTTGCATATGCATAGTGAGAGCGATCCTATCAGAGGAGTGATCAAGTCAGCTCAAAAGTTTGCTTCTTTCCCTGCCTGCTCTGTACAAAAACAGGTTGCAGTCCTTGCATTGGGCAACAGGCAAGTCCGCACCCTGCGGGCCCCCCAAGCCAAGGCAAACCCTCTACCTCGCAACCAACCCTCCTGCCAACTACTCTCTTCCTAGGAGAGGCTGCACTTACTGGGAAGCCGGTCAGACATAGGCTGCGTTTGTTTTTCAGCTTCCAGCACTAGGAGCGCTGGAGAGCTGTCCCCCCCCTTCCCGCACGCTTGGGTTGCGTTTTTTCCTCCATCCAGCCCGCTCGCCACGCTAGATGTTTCAACTGAGAGCTCGGAGCTAGAAAAGATGATGGCCTCATGCACCAATAGGAAGGCTGCTTGGCTGCAAAGGAGCTTGGGAGATGTAGTGCGAGGGATGTGGAGCCACTTTAATTTTCAGTCATTTCTATTCATTTTGGGTGCCCCGGTAGCAGCAATATTCAAGCATGCTAGGAACATCAATTCCTGTTATTTCGGAGTTGAAAAACAAATGCAGTCACAATTGGGCAACAACAGTTGCTCTGCTCGGTGGCAGAGCGCTGCCCTCTAGTGGGTAGTAGCGGCACTGCAGACGAAGCTTGGGAAAACAGTAAGCTGCTACCAATGGGGAGGGGGGCTGTGCAGCAGGATGTGGTGTCATGTCGGCACTCAAAAAGTTAATATTAATAAAAAATATCCAAGAACCCAAAACTGTTCACAACAGAATTTAGCGATGAACTGCTGATTAGAGAAACTGAGCAGAGATCAGTGGAGTGGAACATTTGTTGCAATTAGAGAGTAGCTGTGCTTTAGTGGTTGGAGTCCTCAGAAAAAGATGAAGATCTTAGTGAATTTAGGCAAGGTGCTCCACTGCGCCCACAAAATGTAAGTGCCTTCCATGCTGTAGTAGACAGTGTAGGAATCTGTACAGGAGTATGAGCCCAATCCTATCCAACTTTCCAGTGCTGATGTAGCCATGCCAATGGGGTGTGTGCTGCATCCTGCTGTAGGGGGACAGTCATTGAGGCCTCCTCAAGGTAAGGTGATATTTGTTCCCTTAACTCAGGGCTGCATTGCGGCTGCATCAGCATAGGAAAGTTGGGCCCTCTGTTATGGATGTCATTGATTCACTCTTTAGCATGCATTTGAGGTCCAGACATGGTTTTCCTACTACAAGACTCCAAGGTGACAACAATGGGTTCTTTTACGATTATAGTGTCTAGCGTACATATTTGATAACAATAAATCAGTCTGTGAGGACATACTATTTTGTAACACTGGAATCTTTTAATCTTGGAGCAAAATTAATTATAGGAATGGCTGGCATTGACCTCCAGTGTTGCCATAACTAGAAGAACACACCTTGTAGTAAGTAGATGGATGTTGAAAGCTTGTCAAAGAAAATAAACGCAGGAAACATCATTTCTTTTTCATTTCTGAACATCATATACTGAATATTATTTGTATTCTGTAAAATAAATATTCTAGTGATATATTTATTGATGTTGTAATCATAGCAGTCTTTAAGATAATAGCTCTTCTTTTGTGAGCCTGCTAGCACCTCTCATAGAAGGCTTTTATTGACACCAGAAACCAAATGGTTTAATTTATGGCCATCCAGGGACATTCAATTAAGATAATTTGGCATTGTATATTAATAAATAACTGAAATGAAAACAACAGAAGTCTTAAAGAAACAATTTAAGGGATGAATGGCAGAACATTAAATATTGGCAAGGACAGACGATACATTGAACATATGGGCTGAATATTGTATGATGAACACCTCTATGCATACTGAAATTTTGCAGCAAAGGGAGGTTTGGGAAGGGACAGTGTTAGAATATAACTGAAAGCACTCATTAAATACCTTGAGCATTTCTTCTGATAAGACCACAGCTGATAGCACCGTATTTTTTGCCCCAGGAACTGTTTTCAGTGCGGTGGCTTAACCTGGAACACATGATAGTTAAAGAGATGAAAGTGCCTTTGAACCTATTCATGTGCATTGTCCTCCCTGCTGAGTAATTATAAAGAGTCTCCGCATGTCAGGGATTAGTGGAAAAGTTTCCAGATGAGTGTTATTTCTAGCAGATTTGGTCTTCTACTAAAGCCATGAGAGCCTTCATTTGTTGCCACCAACATAAGCAATACAAGAAGGGCAGGATTGCCCAGTCCTCCTGAATGTCCAGATTGCTCTCTTGACTGTAGCTGGTCCTTGAGCTGAGAAGGAAACAATGTGTGTGTGTGGGGAGGAGGGGTTCCTGATGCCCCAGAAGTTCTCCAGCCTCTTTGAGTTGGCCTATGGGTATTTCCATGGTGGGCCTCCTTCCTATAACAATATTGGTGGCATGCAACATGGACTAGCAAACAATGTCAGAGTATTGGTCTCTGATGTGGTCCTTTGGATCAGTCTTTTGGCATTTGGTGGGGAAGTTTAGTTGCTTTTTTGAGGGTAATATGATGCAGCCTGCTTGAAAGGGGTGAGGTGCCAGCCTTTGGGCTCAGATTGAAGCAATGTAGGATGCCAGATTTGGTGGTGGGAGGAGATCTAGTTGGATTGGATGAGGGAAGAGCAATTTACAGTTCTGCCCTTCTGTGGTTTCTGACCCAGCCCCTGGAGTGTGCAATCTGTTTCACTTGATTCCTACTTCTCAACTTTGCTACATCATCAGGCTACCACATCATAAGGCTATTTTTCTCCATGATTTAATTTTGGGGGGAGAATGTTAACCTGGTGGTTATTAGTCAAACTGCCCAATCATATCCCCCACCACTGGCCCTGATACAGCTGTGCTGACAGAGGCTGGAAGGGGTGGCGGATGCTGAGCCCTCTGATAGCAGCCAGTTATGCTGCCTTTCTCTCCTCGCATTTGCACCAGCTGGCGCAGGTCCGAGGAGACCCATTGGTCAGTGGGAGGATTATGGGGAAGTAGGGGAAAATATTTTCCCATACCTCTCCCAAGCCTCCCGATCTCCCCCCTCCCCCCCACACAGGATGCAGCAGCGCAATCCTCCTTGGCACAACTGCATCGGTAGGGGCAGGAAAGAGCATTGGGCTATCTGAATACAGTGTATTTGTTCCCTGTACAAGTATCCAGTATAGATAATATCAGGTCTTGACTGAATGGCACACCTGCAATTTCATTTACAATCTCTACCATCAAGCATCCATCATTATTCTTCATGATGCTTGTCTTCAGGCTGGCCCAAGACCTCCTGGAACTTGAGGAGGCGTGTCAAATGCTGGCCCCCTTACCTGGTGATGTGCCAGCTTCTCTTTCTGTCACTTCCTGGATTGGAAGAGGGGAGCAGGGAGCAGAAGGAGTAACCCACATTCTCTTTCCCTCCACACTTCCTCTACCATTCATGCAGTGGCGTCGCTTCAGTAGGGGTGAGGCTGTAAGTATCACTCCGTCGTAGTCTCTTTACCGAGCGAGCAGGAGGCAGCCCCTCCCCCTCACTGTTGGAGCCAGTCCCCTGCGGAGAAAGCAGCAGGCAGGGTCTCTTGCCTGCTGCTTTCTCCGCACGGGAAAGGCTCCGACAGTGAGGGGGCGGGGCCACCTCCTGCTCGCTCGGTAAAGAGACTATGACGGAGCGATACTTACAGCCCCGCCCCTACCGAAGCGACTCCAGTGCCATTCAGTCCTCCTCTTCCTTTTTCATTCCAGGAAATGGCAGAAGGAGCAGGGGAGGTGAGTGGACAGACGGAGGTGGCCAACTCCCTGGCAGTCTGCTGCCTGAGTCCACTTCCTCAGTTGGCCTTATGGATTGGCCAGCCCTCTTTGTCCTTTTGAGCTTTATATTGAAAACATTGTGTTTGATTTATTCTTCATCATCTGGAAAAAAAATGTTTTTTTCTGCATTGGTACTTTTTTCTTTTTAAATCTGTACTTGATGAGTTTCTTACTTTTCCCTCCTAGGTTGATGGAATATTATGCTTAGCTGACATCCTTACAGACAATACCCATTCACAAGCTACTCATGCAGAAGCAGCAGCAGTAATAGCACAAATCACATCTCCTCAGCTCACTTTCACTCAGCATCTCAGCAGCTTCCTTGAGAACATGGAGGAAATTGTTACAGCACTTCTCAGTATGTATATTTAATTTTATTCAAGTGATTCTGTACAAACCATGGGCAAATATTTAACCACAAGGAAAAGGAACCTCCTCCCATAGGCATAGTTTTCTATGTATAGCATTATTTGGATATGATGTAGTAATTGCAATCATAGATTAGAGATGAAAAGTAAATTCCTTTTAAGAAAACTAACTTATTGGATGCTATGGGCCTGACAGTCTCACGGTTGAGGATTGGGCTGGCGCATGGAGCCCTTTGCTCCTTCAGCTGTCACTTCTGTTGTAAAATGGCCGCCGACAGCATGTGGAGCATGCCTTTGGCAGCCATTTTGGGAGTGCTGTCGCATAAGATGGCAGCACTCCCAGTCCATTAGCGGATTGTCAGCCAGCCACTGGAGCAGGTAAGGCAGCGGTGGGGGCAGGGAGGTTGAAATGGGGTGGGGAGGGGTGAAATGGGGCTAGGAGGCTACGGGAGGGGTTGGATGCGGTGATGATGGATCCGGTAGTGTGCTGGATCCTATCCCCCCTTTCAGCAACCTCCCTGCCCCCTTTCTCTCCTTGGACTTGACACAGCAATTTTGTTGGCGCAGGTCTGAGGAGACCCATTGTGGGTTGGGAAGCTTACAGAGGTGTAAGGGGATTTAAATCTGCTTTCACCTCTGAAGCCTTGCAATCCCCCCCCCCCCACTGGATACAGTGCACCTGTTTTTGGCATGGCTGCACCAGCAGGGAGGGGTGGGTGGAAAGGATAGGATTGGGCTCACAATTTCAGTAACTGATCCTTAATATTCAGACAGCTTCAGTATGCTCACATGGACTTAATTTAGATTGTAAGCTCATTGGCTAGCCCCCACCCTTTTGCTTATGTTTCTCTATAAAGTGCTATGTACATTGTTGACACTGTATAAGCAGGGGTAGCAGTCGTTATACTAACAGCCCCTAGCTAAGTGGAGCTTGATCCTTGCTAACTGGGTTAAGAGGCATCTTTGAAAGTGGTGGTTCTCTTATGTTTAACATGGGAAGAGCAACTGTCCCTATTCTTTGTTTTTTCTGTGCAGTCACCTGTAGTGAAGTTGTGAGCATGTGCAGAGCCAACCTTGAAAGCTTCCAGAGTTTTGTCAAGTGCTCTGCCCCTGTGTTTGAGGGGGTAGGCTCTCTGCATGATTGCATGCCTCGGGCACAAGAAGAACACCCCATCAACCTGTTCCTTGTCAACCTCCACTGACGTTAGCATCTCTGCCAGAGGTTGCTGCTGGTGTCTCCCTTGTGTTCCTTTCTAGATTGTGAGCCCCTTTGAAGCAGGGGACTATTTTCTTATTTTTATATTTTGCTATATAACTGCTTTGAGTACCTTTATTTGAAAATCTTAATAACAGATTTCAAAACCTTTTGGAAAACAGTGACCAGTGAATGGTCTTCTCTTTAAAAGCACTGATGAGTTCTGCCACTTCTCATGAGGGTTCCATTATCCACATGATACTCAAATTGAATCTGCCTTGACCAGAGTCCCAGCACTTTAAAATGGTTCTTCTAGCAACTGAGAATACACAACTACACCAGCTATTTATATCCATCATATTTATTCTTGAACCAGAACTTTATTTTTTCGCACAGTTGTCAGAAAAAGATGGTTAATGGTGCAGAACATCTGTCGTTTTATTCCACCCCATCTGTACTGTTTATTGGGCGGTGGTAGTGGCTCCCTCAAAATTTGATGTCCTGCTGCAACCTCCTTCCCTATCCCAAGACTTGAAACAGTATAATAACACAGAATACAACACTTGCAGAAACATTAAATATTACAGGTCTACTCTCACTCTTCGAACTATGCAGGGATTGGGATACCAAGCTCCACACTCTGTGGGTTTCTTTATGTGTTACTGGTTGTTACGCCTCAGCAGGGGCTACGTTTGAGGAGGTCAGGTTCTATTGGGAAGAACTGTCTGCGATTCCATGTGGTATGTGTTCCCAAAGTTCCAAGACCGCAATTAGGAACCAGAAGTAGTTGTGCAGTCAAAACCAGGAGGTCAGTTCCAGAGCAGGAACGGAAGACCAAGAGCTTGGCTGCATTGTTCTCACACAAGAGGTGAGTTGCTTGGTCTAAGTAGTGTACTCTCAGAGTAGGGCCTTTATTTATTCTGGTGGGCAGGGATTGGCCCTTGGAGTCACGTAACAAGAGTATTTGGGCAGACTGGCACATCTTCAGTGGTGCCCTCTCGCCTCAACATACAGAACTCTATATTCTAGGCATGTAGTGAAATTCTGCCCCACACTTGACAAGCAGTTCTGTTTGGGTCCCTGGCTTGTTGAGTGCTGGCTGCATGTGCACAGAATCTCACTTTGCATGCCAAGCTGCAGAAGAACTTTTGAGCAAAATGCTACTTGATTTGTACAAAAGCCAAGCAGTATGAGCTGGACAAATCCATATTATGAATGGAGTCATTACGAACTCCAGTGACATCAGTACATTACAGAATGGAAATTATGTGCTTGCCACTGTATATGTATGTACACAAGGAACCATGACTAAACCTGGCTCCCTGAAACACGTACCTGCCTGATTCACTAATGGCACAATACTGTCTAAGGTTATGCCGTCGGCCGCTGTATCCTATGCCGTTCCCGGGCTGCCTCGGGGCACCTTGGGAGAAGGGGACATTTGTCCCCTTCTCTGGGTGTTGGCAAGCCCAGGGCCGATGGACCTCCTCGGATGTATGCCAGCATTGAAGCTGGCGTATATCCGGGGAGGCTGCGTAAAGCCAACCCAGACTGGGAAGGGGCATAGGATATTGGCGGAGCGCACTGCCGATATCCCCCCCCAGCCCGGGCTGGCCAATGGCCCCCCTCCCTCGATGGCCCATCTCGCCTGTCCCCGCCCTGCACTGAGTGGTCTAGGCCTTACCTGTCTGTCACTGGTCATGTCCACCAGGGGAGTGAGCGGTTCTGGCCTCCATGCCGGTGCCACTTACTTTCCAGGTGCCGTAAACGTGATTTATGGCATGTTTACGGCACCCAACGCTGGCTGAGCACATGCTCTGCCAGCATTTGTTTATGCAGGATCCGGCTGCCCATGAGAAACATATGTGTTGCCCACACATTCACATTATAATACTGCAGATGTACATAAAATGTTGTGTGTGTGTGTGTACCTGTAAAAATGTAGGTGTGTGCATTTGTTTCCATAAAGAATGAAAAATGGAACTGAATTAGATCCTTCTGATTCGCTTTTCATTCATTATGGAAATAATGGAGAGCTCTAAATAAGCCAAATGGCATATGAAGAATTTGATTTATTCAGAACTTCCATTAGCTTTTATAATGAAGGGAGAGGGGAGGTGCTTACCTGTAGCACAGCATAGCAGAAAGCTTTTTTCTTTTTGTCTGAGCTGCTTTTTAAAGTTGAAAGGAGTGGCAGAGCTCCTCTCAGTGGCTGTCCCCTTGCATTGGTTCTGGTTATTATGGTGAAGAAAACATTGGCTGTCACAAAAAACATGGTGGCTGCTGCCAGTAGCAGCCACCATGTCCCCCCACAATGTCCCTGGGCAGTACAGCATCTAGGGAATTCCCCTCCTCCAGTGCTATGGTCACTATCTGAATCAGAGCCTCTGCAGCAGCTAAATTGTAAAGAGATGCAGGATGCAATCATGGATCTTGATTGTCTCCGCTAGATAGGCCCTTAGTCCAGGTCAAAATTATATGAATCAGTGACCTATGCATCCTTCAGTGCATATAGTTCTGTGTCCTAAGATTTGTTGGTAGAAATGTAGACATCACAGTGAACCGCAATATGCCCCAATATGTCTCCATTTCCCCTTTGTACTCTGAACCAGGGAGGTATCTGGGTACCAATCAGAGCATGGTTTAAGTCATCAGTTCTGGTCATGCTGGACCATGAGGTAATACAGTCAGAATTATGACCAAGAAATGAATGTGGCAGTGTGCATAGCTTGCGTAAACTTTAGTATCACCCGAACGCTGCCTATTTAGAGAAGTTTAGCTATGCCTCAGTACATTTTTTAAAGAAAAGTAAAAAAAAAATGGAGGAAGATCTTTTCCACTAATCAATCACCAATTTCCCTGTAATATTTATGGCTGAGTAATTGAATTTTTCTCATATTTAATATTTAAACCATAGTGAAATAAAATTGCTGGGTGAGTCAAACCTTAGTTTAAAAAAGATGTGTACAAGTATTAAAAGGCACTTAGAAGGTGCTGATAATAATAGCTGTGTCTGCAACATTTTTAAGAGGACTTCCAACAGGAAAAAAATTGTGCAGGATATTCTTAGAACAGAAAGACATAGTTGTGGCAGTAGCAAGATAAATTGCAGAATTATACTCTCACAGATCAATTAGTTTTACCCATCTGCCCATACGATCTCATTTTATTTAGTAATATAACATCATCTTGAACAGCCTCCAATGTAGGCTGTTAACAGCCCAGTCCTATCCATGAGATATGCCAGTGTATGACCATGTATGCTGGTGCAACAACAACCCCACCAACACAAAAGTCTGCCTGTCAACTGATGTGCCGGGGATGCCAGCATAATGCCAGCAATATGCCATGTCAATGTAGCTTGGATGCCGGAGCAGCTCCACCAGTGGAGAGGCCAAAACAGGGAGAAGATTGGGACATGATGTGGGAGGGAAGAAGAGGAGTCAATGTACACCAGCCCACACACTTTCCTATGGCAGAGCATAGGACAGACGCAGAGGCTACATTTGGCAGCCAATCGCCCTTGCCAGGGGACAAGGGTTAGGATCTGGTGCATGCCGGTGCTGCCGAGATCCACCACTTCCTCTCCTGTTCTGCCTCCCACCTGCCCACCCCCTCCTTGCCCAGAATCCCACCCATTCCACCCACTCCCTGCCTCTGGCCCACCTTCACTGCCAGAGGTAGCTGGCAGTGGACCTTCAGTACCATTACTGTTTGTGGCGGTAGACCCAAAATGGCTGCTGGCAGTGTGCTGTGTGCACTGCCATATAACCATTTACAGCAGTGGAACTGTGTCCCGCTGTCATAAAAGGCAGCTTAGTCCTAGTTAGGATTGGGCTAAAGGGAGCACTTTGCACAATCAATCTCTTGTTCCTTACAACATATTATATAGCAACATCTTTAACACTTGTCTTCTCAGAATTCTTATTGCAGGTGTTCTGCCCGACGAGAACTTGAACCTCTACCTCATCCCCTGAACTTGAACCTCTACCTCATCCCCTGAACAGGGGAAGCAGGGACAATGCACCCTACACAGGTAAGCAAAGGAGGGGAGGGAAATCCCATGCCACTGCACATTGATACTGCATCTCTGTCTCATGTCTCTACCCGCTTCCCAGTACTGACCCTTTAGGGTTGTCAAATAGGTCTTTGCTACACACTTTGTTGCCTAACCATCCCTTCCTTTTGCCACAGCAAGAGCATGGAGTGTCTGTGGTCTCTTGGTGAATACCAGGGACTCCAACCATTGGTACCCTAGCCAAACATAAGAATCCCTTATGTTTTTCAGGACTGCACCTTTGCCACATGGGGCAGAACAGTGGTCCCCTGAAGAGTTCCACTGCATCCCCCTCAGAAGAGAGAAAGGTAATGTTCCAAGCCACAATGTGCTCACCCCCAAAAGGGCACCACTGCATGTACACTCTGGTGGCACCACTCTCCCTCACAAACACTGAATATACACCTCAGTCCAGATAACATGTGTTAACTGATGCTGTTTTCAAGTCCCTGTTACTCTCATGTTTCTCCTTGCTCCCCCCAGGCAGCTGTCCCAGTGAAAGACAATGTGCAGTGCAGATCCCAAGGAAAGCCTACAGTCTGCCTGCCATGACTTGCAGCCCACTTGCAGTTTGGCAAAGTTGCTGTCCTACTCATTTAAGTCAGGCCCCTATGGCTTTGCAAACTCCATGGCAGACAGTGAACCAACTGATGCAGCCAGACCACACTGGCACCTGTTACTTGGCTATATGTTGAATAACTTGCAATGGCACAACAGCCCTGCTGGAAGGAGATGGTTGGCAATCCCACTTGTATGTTTCTCTTTCAGATGCTGCTGTATCACTGTCACAATTCAATAAAATGTTTGGCTGGATCACCCTTGTTGTTACTTTGTTAGCAGATAGGGATCCCCCTCCCCCGTTGTTTCTTACCTCAGCTGGTCTCAGGGTGGATCTCTGCAGGGGGAGGGGCCTCTTGGCTTCAGGGTCTGCAGCATCCTCACTCTGAGGCTCCTTGGGTTCCAGTGGGAGGACTCTTTGGTTTCTGACTGTGGTCAATGAGGTAGGCAGTTATAGGGGGACAGGGAGGACAACATACTGACAGCCATGCCAGTGATGATGCAAAGGTCATGAAGTGTGTGTGTGTGTGTGTGTGTGTGTGTGTGTAGGTGGAGAGGCTGCTGCAATAGGTGCCCTATGTCACATGAAAGCCCAAGGATTGGCCCATGCACTGCTCCTTCTAATGAATTCCTGTGCTTTAGCCTCCCAGCCAGGTTGTGCCTATTTGCAATGAAATAGAATGATAAATGCTGAATAAAGTGCTCTTCACCTGTCTCCTGCTGTGACTGAGTGGTGAGAGAGCAGCTTTGCGAAGTGGCCAGTATGGGTTCTGGGTTTTCTCTCTCTTCTTTTGTCTCTTCCATGGCATGGGTGTTTCTGGCCAGTTATTCAAAAGGTGAGTGCCTTGCTGGATGAGGCCAGCCCCTTGGCTGGGCTTCAACATGTCTTGCCTGGCTCTCAGCCTGCATCTTTGTGTAGTGAGCTACCAGCACCTGGATTTGCCTGACTGCTGTTGAAGCTCTCCTTGTGACTCATCCCAGTTCCTCCTCTGGCAAAAGGGTTCCCCACAACCCTTTGGTGAACTCCCCACAAACATTCAAACCCTTGCCATGGAGCAACTTGTGTGTTTGTTTCACCTGGCTGCCCTCTTCCAAGGAAGCTATCTTCTGCTCTTCATAGTCAGATATTTCTTGGATGTGTGTGTTTGTGCGTATGGCATACGGGGCTTGTGCCCTAGGTGCTGGGATTCCTAAATTCATTTGTTTGAATACCTATTTTTATAGTGAAAATGAAAGGATTGAATGGGGTTCAGTCATTTTCCCCATTTGTTTGTAGAATGAATGCATTCCCCTAAGATGCAAGCGCCAGAGCTCTTGGTGTTTAGTGTTCCTTGATTGTTCTAATGGAGAAACTCCATGTGCTGCTTATACATTCTTTTGAAATTATGGATCAGGTCTCTCCATTGGAGGAAAAGATTCTTGTAGAACGGTAGCCATGTGTGTATTGGTCTGCTCATAATTATAATTGGATCAGGACATAATTCTAAGGTAAACAGGTAAGTTGTATGGAAATTGGTGCAACATTGAGGCCAATGGGAAGCATGTAAACCCTTAACTTTCTCTACATTGTGGCCCTGTTGGTCATAATGTTGCGTGAGCAATACACAGCTTAGTCACCAAATATGTAAAGGAGATGAGAAGGGATTAGTCGAACTTGCATGGCTTGAGTGGCATGGAAGGGAGAACTCAAGGTAAGGAGGTGAAAACTAAAGATTAGGGGAATGCCCCCCCCCTTGCCATGAGCAGAAAATATATTAGTTTTTGATTGAAGCTGTCAACATTTTGAATTTAATTTGTAATAACATTATTTTCTATATATGTAGAACTGTGCCAAGAGGCCACCTCTGGAGAGGTTTTCCTGCTGGCTTCTGCTGCACTTGCCAACATTACATTTTTTGACACAATGGCCTGTGAGATGTTGCTTCAGCTGAATGCAATGAATGTTCTTCTAGAAGCTTGCTGTGACAGACAGAAAGTGGATAGTCCATATTCACGAGATCAAGTAAGTAAATAAACATTCAGATATATTGAATGTTAATATATCATTAATGTATCATTATATCAAGGGGAGCGCCTTGAAGTGGTACTGATGGTGCTTTCTCACTGCGCCTCCCTTCTTTCTCTTCCTCAAATGGGAGCTTTCCTCCAGAGGCCCTTCCTTCACTATTGGGGCCTGGGGGGGACGCTCCCATCTGTGAATGGAGGGGGTGTTGGGAAGAGGCAGCAACAGAGTGTAGCACTTTTGAGCTTCTTTCAATTCCATCAGTATCCGCTGGTGGGGAAGCCCGTGGAGGCAAAGCTTTGGTGCTGTTGCTACTATCTATGACACTGGATTAAAAAAAAACAACACTCCAAGAATGCCAAGGAAGGTAAGCTCCACCACAATCCTTAGGGGGCCCCACCCAGCTAGGAGGCAGCCCACGGAGGGTGGTTTGCTAAAGGCCTCCTCAAACTTGGAGTCAGTCCTGAATCCTTGTTACTAAGAGGTAGGATGATTCAGACAACCAATCTACCGTGAGATATGAGGACTCTGACTCGAGTAATTTGGTCATTTGTATGGGCTCTCTGTAAAGTCCGCTTATTTGGTAAAGATTAATTTTATTACTTCTGTGTTTCTTGAGATTCTGATCAGGTGCAGATGTGTATTAAAAATTTCCTCACTGTTTAGCAAGTTGTTGATGACCTACCAAGTACTGTAGTTATAATGCAAACTGTGGCGTTACCATTTGGTATCTGGTTATGTGCCCCCCATTTGATACAAAATATGATTCTTCATTGCTACTAAGCATTTTTGTAAATGGATAAGTGTTCTCTTTGAAAGACCAAATCACTCCATTCAGTAAAATGGATGGATTAGCCATGCCAGGCTTCAAATATATTGTAAGATAGAAATGATTAAAAGAGTAAGTGGATAGAAATGACGATTTTGTGCAATGCGTCATCTTGCCAAAAATGGAAGAGAGATAATTTAATTGAGATCAAATGTTATCCAATATTTCCTCAAACACAGCAATGATGACTTCTACAAAGATGATAAATTAAAATAAAAAAGCAATTCTCCTAATAGAATATGAACCACAACTTGTGTTTGTTTCCTTTTGTATCACCACTCCTGGCTTTTGTAAAATAACTTGCTCTGACAAACTGGCAGCCCAATCCTGTGTAACTCTTGCACCGGTGTAACAGTAGATCCCCCTGGTGTAAGAGCACTTATGCCAGTGTAACTTGCCGTACGCCGATGGACACAGTACGGACACCAGCATAACTGCCCTCGGACACCTCACACGTGCAGTTCGGGTGCTGAACGTATACCGGCACAACTCCGCTGGCACAGGGGGCATTCCAGGGGTGTCTGAATGCCCCCTGTGCTGGCGGAGTTGCGCCGGTGTCGGTTCTGCGTCCGAACTGTGCATGTGAGTTGTCCGAGGGGGGTTACACCGGTGTCCGTCCTGCATCTGTTGGTGTACGGCAAGTTACACTGGCATAAATGCTCTTACACAGGTGGATCTACTGTTACACTGGTGCAAGAGTTACACAGGATTGCGCCCTAATTCATTTCAGACAGCATACAGGTGGTAGGTGGACCAGGCAGAAGGTATAATCCTTCACAGTCAGATTCCCAGTTAGGAGGATTTGGATTTCAGTCCATTTTATTAAATTTGTCTTAATTTTTGTATATTACCAATGGCAACAAATGATCTCTTCCCACAATTCTCTTTGTCTCCAATCCTATTGGGGCCTTGCACTGTGAGAAATAGCACTCCGGAAATGCAAGGAAGGGGACTGCCCCCTGCAGGTTGCAGTGCGCACTCTCATGGTGCAGTGGTGCAGCTGCATTGGTGGTGGTGGTTTTTTTTTTTTTAATAGGACTGGGCTGTTTCCCTTTCATGCACCCTTCTGCATTTCTAAGCAATACAGCCATGGCATGGATTGCTTACTGTGAGGAGACTGTTCAGGGGCAGTCCTGTGAAGTGTGCAATGACTTTAAAAGCCAGCCCAAAAGTAAGGTCTTGCAATGCTTCCAAAATATTCAAATGTTTTCAAGATTCTACGAAGCAAGAATGGAAAGGTCACTGACGATGTCTTTTTGTAACTCTATACCTTGCCCTTCTTTAAAAAGCTTGCATAGAATTGCCAGTGGTCTCTCTTCAAGGCCCTGACTAAGCTTGCACCCGTTCAGCTTGATCAGTACTACAGCTTCAGGATCTGCCACACCATTCGTTTCAGTATTCCCTTTTCGTGTTGACTTGGAACTTTGCTAGCATACAGAAGAAGGATCTTATCAGTTGATTTTGGAAACTGAGCTCGCCCATCTCCCATCTCAGGGTTACAGCTAAGTTGCACTCATGTAGAGGCACTGGTTGTGTGACCTGACTTAGACATGGGGTACTGAGGCTGAAGCTCAAATATTTTGGCCACCTAATGCGAAGAGAGGACTCTCTGGAGAAGACGCTGATGCTGGGAAAGATTGAAGGCAAAAGGAGAAGGGGAAGGCAAAGGATGAGATGGTTAGACAGCATCACCGATGCAACTAACATGAAAATGAGCGAACTCAGGAAGATAGTGGAGGACAGGAAGGCCTGGTGGGATATGGTGCATGGGATCACGAAGGGTCGGACACGACTTAACGACTGAACAACAACAACAACATTGTATACATAGTTGCTATTATTGCAATGGCAATGACATTTTGCATTCATCGGGTGGGGGGGAGGGAGGAGCAGTCAGCATCACATGTGAATAAACCCTTATTTATTTTGAGCTCAATCTATTTAGGTCTTTCTGGGGCAAGATACTGGCAGTAGGTTGAATGGTTGCCCAGAAGTAGGATTTCACAGCATGTTTGTTGGCTAAAGTTTTCTTTGTTTCTCCCCAACATTTTGCATAATACATCCTGGCGTGTGTGACAGTCATTTATGAAGTGGCTGGGCTCACATTTAGAAAACGACTTCAAGAGTATTGCTACATAGTAGAGTGAGGTAATCATTGTGTCTCTGTTAACAAAGCTGAAGATGATGAATTACGTAATTAAATTTCTCAAAATACTTAGGAAATTAAACAAGTGGCACAACTGCCAGTAATGGATATAAAAATAAGAAAAGAGCAGCGTTTTGGAGCCTGATTTTTATGAACTCCAGCAATGTAGTTATAATATTACTATCCTAAGTAGTTTTGTGGCTCAAACTGTAATAACTTATTTGTATCTTTAAAATGCTCATTTCTGCTCTTTATATGCCTGCTTTGTTTGCAAGAAGTTATATAAGGATATTCAGGATATAGGAATTGGGTCGAGTCCAGGGACTAGAGAGCTGTAAACCTTGGTTCTTGCACAAAAGTCAGTGTCTATTTTGTCTGTTTCTTGATGGTGAGCCCTTCAGGGCAGGGATCTGTCCTCTGTTCAGTCTTTGTAAAGCACCATGTACACTGATGGCACAATATAACTAACAGGAGCAGGAACAATATGAGGGGTCTTTATTTGGGAAAAGCTTTGTTTGTGGAGGGGGCTATATTTCAGGATGGATCTGCCCACCGAGTTCAATTAAATTTACGATTTATACATGATTTCCCTGCTCAGAGACTTCTCAAAGGCAATATATAGGAAAACTATATAAAATAATATTCCTTAAAACACAGAAGCAATTTAAAACTCCCAAACATATTAACCAATAATAAAGCCACACCACTATGAGAGAGAAGCTGAAGGATGGTTGTTGCATGCTAAGCATGTCTGGGGAGACCAATACAGATGTGCAGCTGCATCACCACTGTGAAGAAGGCCCTACTCTGAGACACCCCCACTGAGCTCTCTTAACGGAGGGCTTATGGATGAGACATAAGTGTGTCATTTGCATTGACATGTGTGTCAAATGACAAGTGTGACATTTGCAGTTGTTCAGAGTGGATTATGGGATCAGGGCATCAGAAAACTTCACAATTATTTTCCCAGCATAACTATCTTTTTGATGGCATTGCAGGGCATTCTTTATTCTGCTAATCTGGGATGCCCTCTTTAAAAACCCATATAAAAACCTATAGAAAGTCTGAATGTTGCCTAGTTCATTCATTCATTCATTCATTCATTCATTTGGTCACTCAATCAAACTTTGATGTGTGGAGAAATGAGTGAAGAATTTATGAAGTGTAGTAAAGAGGTAACATTTTCATATATCAAAAAAACATGGCATCTGAAAGCCTGGCATCAAGGAATCTTCTAACCAAATTTGCGATGCCTGAAACTAAGTAGCTGACTTGAAAAGCATAAGAAGTGTATGTGATGGGGTCACTACTTGGAGCTAAAGACCACTTTTACTCGTATTGAGGCTTTTACTCCCTCAAATGGGAACCTCTGCCTTAAATGTAGTTAAGCTCTTATCGCTTTTCCAGCATCCGGAGACCCTCATATCTGTGATCAGTTGGCTGGGACATTGCAAGGCTTCCTTAACTGATCTTTATGTAATTAACTGAAGTGAAATAATGTGTAGCAAAAAGTATTTTGCTTAGCAATGTATCTGGATGATGATTAACTAATATTAGCACTTACATATTTATACACTTTTCCCACATAATGAAATGACAAGGTAACTTTTGTTTTAGGGTTGAATCTTCCTACTCAGTGATAGCAATAAAAGCTTATGAAAAGCTGTTTTCTTATGACTAATAAAGATGTAATTAGCATAATGACTCCCAACTCTGCAGTATGAGATGCTGACCATCACAAAATGAAGACATTAACTCTTGAAAAGGAGATAGCATGGCGAGGGAAAAATTCCAGTATTTGTCATTCCCAAATGCCTTGCTTTTTTGGGGGGGGGGGTCTGGAAGGGAGAACATGGTGTTCTTTTCTCTCCCCCAAGCACCAGACCTAATAACAAAGTTGCCCCTGGCAACCAAGCTCCTGGAATGCTGCACCCCTGTTTGTTGTGGTGTGTAATCACTATTATACAACTGTTGAACCATGCTATAATTAATCACGAGTTTTTCAAAAGAGACCAACTCCGACATCCCAGTGCATACTGAAAGTTAATCAGAATGCTTTCATATTTGATTTCCTGGCATTTGGTGAGCTCTGGTTGTATTCAAACTCCTCTCCCTTTTTTCTCAGTATGTACCTGTCACTGACAAAAAGTTCTTATGGTTGTCAAGCAAAATAAATATAGTCAAAATGCTATGTAACTCTGACTAGATAAGTAATTCTAAGGAACTAATAGAGTGTAAAGTTAGATACTAGATGGAGGTTAGTGATTTAGACACCTGGTTATTAGGCAAGTCTGGGATTGCCTTAGCCCAGCAACGCGTGACCCATAACATTTGGAGACAGACTTTGGGATGACATGGACCATTGGTCTGACTGGGCACACCAAGTCTCATATTTGTAGTTTTACCTCAAATGAAGATTTGAACTGAAATGTTCTTCCATCTATAAGTGATGCTTCCCCAGTTCTGTACATTATTTTGACCCTTAAATGAGATTTGTACCAAATGTTGGATTGAATAATCCAAGGCTTATCAAAGTGTGGGTCGTGGCCCACTTGGTGGGTTGCAGTCTGAGGCAGAGGTGGGTTGTATGTTGGGGCCCACTTGCCCACACTTGCCTTCGTTTGGCTCCAAATTTGAGCCGAACAGAAGCACCTGGGACACACTTCTGAGACTCGACCCACATCCTGGCGCTGCTTCCTTATCGCTCTGGTTTGGGGATGGCCTCTGAAAGCCTCTGAAAGTGACCCGGAGGGCACTTCCAGTTTTGCTGATGCATCTTCTGGTCGCGTTGAGAGGCCTTTCTGAGGCTGACGGAGGCTTCTGGAGGCCATCCCCGGGCCAGAGCAATGAGAGAGCACAGCCAGAGAACAGAGGTGAGTCATGATCCTAACAGGTTTGAGAAACTGGTTCAATAATCTGTCCTTTGGCTCTGCTTAAAGGGTTAAATAGCACAATGTATGATCACAAGTGCAATCCTACCTAACTATTCGGCGGTCTGCCTGCCAGATCCTATCCCGGGCTGCTCTGCAGCAGCCCGGAGATCTACTCGGGGGAATGGGACGTTCATTCCCTTCCCCCGGTGTAAACCGGAGACGGCACGATGGGCCTCCTAGGATTTCCTCTAGCTGGCGGAAGAGGTCGTGTAACGCCAAGCCGGCCTGGCAGGAAACAGGTATATGGCGGACGCCTTCCCCGCCCCCCAGGCCAGCTCAGCCAATGGCCCCCCTCCCTTGCCGCCCAGACCACCCCCGTCGGGGATCTCTTACCTGCCTCTGGCGGCCGTGGGGATGTCCCGGTGGCAGAGTAAGGGCTGCTGGCCTAACATCGGCAGCCCTTACTCTAGAGTAGTCGTGAATGTGACTTATGGCACGTTTACAACAGCTTAGGGCAGTGGAGTGCTCGCTCTGCCGCCCTAAAGCTCCGAAGGATTGCGCTGCACATGTCTTACAAACTATAATAGTTAGTATAATAGATAATTAGGAAAGGGGAACTAAGCTGATTGAGCTGCTATAAACCCATCACCCAAATAATTTGCAACACTGAAAGTATCTATCTATCTATCTATCTATCTATCTATCTATCTATCTATCTATCTATCTATCTATCTATCTATCTATCTATCTATCTATCTATCATCTAAAGAACATTTATTAGATAAAATAGCTTGAAGGAGTGGAATAATTGGCATGTATTCAAATTGTCCTTAATTGAATTCTTCATCTTTTGCTTAGAAAGGCATGTGGGGTGCAGGCTCTGCATGAAGCAAGTAATTTTCATTAACAGGATATAATTTAGAATGAAGGAATACACACATACACTGTGCCTGAAACTCTGTTAATAATTAACATTGAATAAATACATAGATGTGTCATGAGTTTCCATTTTTCTACCTGTCACGATTAGCGCTTCATCAAGTCATTTGCATCCTAAGTAGGTCTGTTTATTCAGAGACCTGACACGATTGCACTGCTGAGGGGAAGTGGAAGACCTTTGTGCCCCAGAACCAAAAGCAAATCTCCTTTGTGACTATAATGACCTAGTGAGAGCCAAATTGATGGCAAGTTGGCACTTGGTGTACTTGTATTCACCAGTGAGGTTTGTTTGTTTGAATACACAGGCTACAGCCAGGAGCTATGTTATTCAAATGTTTGTCTCTCGTGTGCATTTTCACTACAATACAAAGCATACTCTGAGCTCCAACAAATGTCATCTGTGTTTACATGTATTATTTCTGACTCTCACACTTTCTCATTTGCAAGACACCTCCTCACTCAAGACTATTTATCATTTATTTAGTGCCACTAGTGCGCTGGGCACTGCATAGAACCCAAAAGTGGCATTTCTTTTTATCTAGTTGGTTTTCTCAGTCTAAGAGCTCATTCACACATGCATGGATGCCACTTGATTACTCTTGACCTTCCTTCCTGACATCCAACTGACTCTGCTGAAAAGTCCTTGAGATGTGAGATGATATCTCTGTGGCTTTATATCCGTGATCGACTATTCACAGCTTCAGATCCTCACTTGATGTTGCGGTAGTCAAGTGATGAGCACATGTGGGAACCAGGCCTGAGTAATGTCTGCCAAACAGTAGAGAAGAGAGCAGTTGAAAAAGCAGTGCTGATCGACAGTGGTGAGCAGTCTAATGTAATGTTAACTAGGAGCAGATAGCTAAAATCAGGCGAGGCTGTACAGAAAAGGTACATTTTGGAGGGATTAAGGAACAAAGCTGACTTGAGAAGTGAAGGCTCTTCCAGGCAATGTGAAAGTCCATTCCCATATGGGTTGGATTATCTTCATGCAGGGGGCAGTACCTTTGCTGTTAGTGGATAGCCAGGTATGCATTTGGCATTTTTGTTTAAAAGGGAAAAAAATCACAATGAACATTACAACACTGGGAAGACAGGATTTTGCGTTAAATATGGTAGGTTGTTTCTTCAGAAAGATTGCTTTCTTGATGTTCAGGGATTTGAGACTATATATTCCCCCCCCCCAAGAGCTCCAGGAGCATTTCCACACTCGAGTATGCTACTATTCCATCCCTGACTTTTTTGTAATTAACACTCCCCCTCCCAGAAAGCCACAAAATGGCTAGGGGTTGGATGACAGTTGTACTGCTTGTCACCCATATAAGACGGGACCATCATTCTCATGCAGTCACAATCACTGCAATGGTTGGCAGTGGAAAAGAGTAGCTGGTGAGGGAAAAGAAATAAGAGCAGCCTCTGCAAATAGAGGCAGCTGATATGTAAATGGAGGCAGTTTGGAAGGATGGGTTTTCTGTAAACTGTGATGTTGACAGTTATGAAATGCAACATTTCAAGCTGTTCCCTCTCTTTAATGCAGGTTGTGACAATATTAGCAAACATGTCTGTCCTGGACCAGAGTGCTTCAGAAATAATCCAAGGAAACGGTATGTACCAGTATTTCTTCTGTTACGGTCGGTTTATAGGTGTGGAGCATAGATCGACTTGAAAGAGCAAGTTCACACCTTACGGTAGGCTCCTTTTAACTGCAAGGCCATTTTAATGCATGTGACAGTGAACAGCAATATGAGTTAATCATGTCTAATAGCCATTATTCTTAGGTGGCTTTTGTTAGTTTGTCTGCATAGAAGTTCTTTTCTGTGTTCATGAACCCCAACGGGCAGCCTCATCCTGCATAAGGATCCACAGCCAACCCATAGGCTGCTCCGGCATGGCCCGGGGACTCCTCAGGAGAAAGGGATGTTCATCCCCTTTCTCTGGTGTAGAGATGCCCAGCCCCAATGGGCCTCCTCGGATATACATTGCTCTTGAGTCAATGTACATCCAGGCCGGCGGGATAAGGGTGGCCTAGGCCGGGAGAAGGCTGGGGATATCAGTGGAGGTTGCCGCCGATACCCTTGCCCCAGGCTGGCCAACAGCCAACCTCATTTGCCACCCAGCTCACCCCCCACCCCCTGCACCAACCAGTGCAACTCTTACCTGCACCGGCAGCTGCAGGGTCAGTTGGGAGGTGGAGTAAGGGCTGCTGGCTTCTGCACTGGTGGTCCTTACTCTCCGGGTGCCAAAACCAAGCTTTTACGGTGTGTTTACGGCACCTGGTACCTGCGGAGTACTTGCTCTGCAGGCACTTCTTTAGGGAGGATTGTGCAGTAAGTCATCCGCTCGGGCTGGGTTCATGCGGCAGAAGGAAGTGGAAGAATGTAGAGGTGGTAACATGGATGGTACTACTTCAGGCTGTGGGGTGGGGAATGCCACTTTTAAATGCTCCCCCACATGCGAATGCTCCGCAAATAGACAACTTAGCACACTGGGGAAGAAGGTTGTAGTCCAGCCCTTTGCGTGCTTTGCTGGCTTTCTGTTTGTAGGGAATTTTTAACATAAGGAAGCATTAAAAAGTGATTCCCCCACCAATGACCTGAAATCGTGCATTTTGTTCTACCCCTGCATTTTGCTGCATGTGTACACCAAGACTGCGCATAGTTTAAATAACATTTATTTGTGAGTCACATTACTATCAAAAGATTGCATTGCAATCACTTGTGTGTGTGTGTGTGTATGTTCGGTGAGATTTTTAACTGCTTTTATGTCAAGTTCATTTATAAAGGTTGTGAAGTCTTGTTTTCTTGATGAGCTTTGCCTTTCACATTTAAAACATTTTGGGGTAATCTTCTGTGTTGTTGTGAGTTGTTTTCTGTACTATTGTTTCCCATGCTACCTGTATCCAAGTTGATAACATAATAGTGAGTTAATGATTTCTCACAGGCACTTACTGTCTCACCATGAGTTTTTCAGGGGCACAGGATGTGAGTTTTGGTATAGATTACATCAGCCCGTAATTCCTTCCAAAACGGTTGTCACGTGTGTTGTGTGGGGGATACCTGTGCATTACTTCTAACTATGTATGGGCAAGTGATGGATTGATACTGTTTCCTCCATTCTCATCAGAATACACAGATTTATATTTTTGATGGTATGAAGATTGTACCCAAATTCAGAATTCGAAGGTGCATATTTCAAAGACTTTATAGGGGGTTGAGAGCAATGGTCGTGCTGCTGGTTTTGGATCAATGCTGTATCTATTGCTTCATTTGTAACTGCTCATTTACTACAGTCTGGGAGGCTTATTGACAGTATCTCACTCCTTTGTAGGTGTTCAGGTTTTAATGGAAATGCTGTTTGAGAAACCGTCCTCCGGGAATTCACCAGAAGTAGCTGCTTGTGAACGTGTTCAGCAAAAAGCTGCGGTTACGCTCGCCCGGCTGAGTCGTGATCCTGACGTAGCACATGCAGCCATCAAACTCAGTTGTAAGAGTGTTAATGTATAGCCCCTCTGGTTCAGTGTAAAATATGCCAAGACTGACATCCTACCAAGGTTGAAGAACCCATGACTTTGATTCTCTTCATGGAGGCGGTTCTCTTTGGCTCAAGTTGTTTTCAGACTTTCTTACCAATTGTGCTGCCTCTGAGGACCAATCCATTTACTAATGTTTGGGTGGTGTTTTAAATTCCTGCAGGATTTTAGTCCCCTGTATGGATTGCTAGCATGAGTGCATTGCCGACCAGTAATGTGAATCAGCTAATGCAGTCACAAATCACCAGTGTGCCTGGCATGTCCTCGGCAGTGGGGATTTGCTCATGTTGTTCAAGCCTGTAGCGTAGTAATGGCATTGCGGTGGAGGCAGCCTGCCCCGGATACAAGGCTGGGTGTGTGTGTGTAAGCCGCATGCCTCCCAGACTTGCACTTGAAGTCTGCCCCCGACACAATGCCACATACCCCTCGAAAGACGCAATCAGTTACTGGGGTCCAGCGCCAATCTGGTGTCAGCACCCCGGTGAGTAATTATCAATCAGTGCTGGACCCCAGTACCCGTAAGGCGTGGATACTGGGGTCCAGCACCAATTGCATCTTTCAAAGGGTGCGTGGCATTGTGGCGGGGGTGCAACTCTTTGGGTGCAAGGCTGGGGGCTTGCGACTTGCACCCCCCAGACTTGTACCCAGGGCGGATTACCCCTGCTGCAATGCTGTTACTCCAGCACTGATTGCATTTTTCAAGGGGTGTGCAGGGGGCGCCAGAGGAGGCTTCCGGCACGCCCTGGAGCCCCCCAGGTACTTACCTAGTGCCAAACAGCTGATTTGCACTAGGTAAGCCAAGGAGGTGCCAGGGGGGGTGCTGGAAGCTTCTAGCACCCCCTACCTTTTTCCCCGCTACTGCTTTTTAATTTTTTAATTTTTTCCTTTTTTAAAAACACCCCCCTGGAGTGATGTCACTGCCGGGGGGGGGGGTTGGCGATGTCACTAAGACCTCGGGTGCACTTATCCCTAGCTACACCACTGATTCAAGATGTGTGTTTACACTTGTAGCAGTCAATTTACATGACCAGTGCCCTGTGCTCATGTACACCCCCCAAAACCAAGCACAGCTATGCAAACATAAATAGGCCCCCTAAGTGGCTATGTGAGTGCCAATTCACACAACAACATTGACAGTTCTGCATTATATTCCAAATGCTAAAAAAAAATAAAAATGGTGGTGTTCCAAAAGTTTAATTTTGTAGGTGGCAGGACGTCACTAAGTGGCGTACACTAAGGAACCATGTCTGACATAATGAGGTGACTTGCTGGTCTTGACAAGAGAACCTTGAGCACATTCTGAGTGATAGCAGTGTAACTTGCTGTTTAAAATGCATCACATTTCATAGCTCTTTCTGACATGCATAAGGAAAGTATCTGTCTGTCCTGTTTTCTAGGTTTTTATTGTATTACTCAGAAATGCCAGTGGATACGTCTAGAAAACATACCATATTGAGTCAATGCTGATATTTTATTTACCGGTATTTGAAAATACTTCTTGCAACTTTTTGTTTACACTTATAGGTATCCCACGCCTCATAGAACTCTGCAGATCTCCTACTGAAAGAAATAACAGTGATTCTGTTCTTGTTGCATGTCTGGCAAGTGCATTTAATTATTCCCTCTTTGCCTTACCTTTTCTGTGGGCGCCTTATACATTAAATTGCATTCAATGGACTGAGGTGAATTAGAATACTATCTCTTTCTGTAAGTTTCTCTGTCTTCCACCCCAGACAGGGTGCTGCGAGGGGGTGCACTCCGCTGGTGTCTGAGTCCTTCTTGGCCCCAGAGATAGAGAGGTAGAAAGAAAGGGGGTGCTGGCCCAGCAACTGTGATCCCCAACCAGGCCTCAGAGTTCAGCAGTGGGGAGGGTTTTTTTCCACCCCTTCTTCCTCCTCCTCCTGGCTCCCTCCGTGGGCTTGCCCCTAGCCCCAGGGGAGCAAATACTGAACAGCCCTTATGTAGCCTGTCTGGAGACCTCTCAACACCAGCCCTGAGTGCCCTATGAAGCCTTGGGCCCTCCCTTTCCTGGGCTCTCCCCCCCCCCCCCCGGCTTTACCTGGTTCAGCCCCATAGTAAAAGGGCCAGCATCGCCCCAGAGTGGGGAAGCGCTCACCCTGTGAAGAGCAGCCAACCCTATGCCTTGATGGCCCAGGGGATAGTGGGGAGGACTGGACATACAGCCATGCATTGGCCATATGTTGCCAGTTGCTGCTCCCCTGCCAGGGTTGTAATGGGGCAGCTGGAGTCCCCAAGACGGTGGGACACGTCCGGAAGCAGACACTTTTTTTGGGGGGGGTTGTTGTTTAGATTTGCTGAGAAACACTGCTTCCTAAAAGTCAGTCAGTGCAAACCTGAGCCAGAACATGCCATGCATTAAGGTACCATGCCACCCACCCCATATTTCTATCTTACCCAATTCATTTCAATGGAAGAGGCAACACCAAACACATTTCCATTCATGTGAGTGGCGAAATCCTGTTAGTGGAAGAGTCCCCTTGGGCACTTTCTCTTCCCTTCTCCCAAGAGGTCAATATGGCCAGGGACTGGGTGCTCCATGCAGCAGTGGGAGTTCTGCTCCTCAGAGCATGAGAATTAGCCTGGAGAGAGAGGGAGGAGGAAGAATCCAACCAACCATTTCCTTCTTCCCCTCTAGAGGCCAATATGAGGATGTTCTGATCGCCAGCAGGACCTCTGCGGCTAGATGGAACATGCCAGAGTAGAAAGGGTGGGAGGACTATGGCCCTGATTGCCCCTGCAAAGGTCACCTATTGGTGCCACTGCCAAGCCTGCCTCTCTGTCCACTGTACTGGAGGGACTAAACCAGGGAGGGAAGGATGACCAATGGGAGAGGCAAGCCAGTGAGGGCAGTGTGTGTGTGTGCGTATACACACACACACACACACACACACACACACACACACACACACACACACACACACACGATAGTGCAAAAGGTTTTGCTCCCCAGGGCCTGCTGGACCCTATCGCTGATGCTGTTCCAGGTTATTACCAGTGATTTTTTTAAAGATAGAAGTTACTAAATCTTGCTACTTTGGAATATTTTCTTTGAAAATGAAAGGTAGCTGCTTTTCATTTTTAAATTTATTATTGGATTACTGAAAGCAACATCCAGTATTGTGTGACTTCTCTCTCATGACAGGATAAAATAATTTTCCATAATAGCGACATTATTTTTAATGAAGATAAGTGGACAATATTTACGATGCACAATGGAGTTTTGTACTCAAATTTTTGTCCCTGAATGGTTGGAAATTATATGATTTATTACTTGTGATATGGTAATGCTTACAGACACCAATCAAAATGGAACCAGTAGTATGTGATGTACTCTGCAAAGATAATTCCTGCATCAATTTTAAATCTTAACAGTTTTAAGTGGAGAGAGGAATGGCTTGCCTTAGGTCACACTATAAATCTGTGTGGGACTCAAGAGCTGAACTGAAGACTGACCCTCAAAGTGCTTCATTGGCATAAGCCCCATAGAAATGAATATGCCTTATGCAGAGGGACTTTGGGAAGGGATACTGTCAGACTGCATGCTCTTAAGTGTTCCTTTTCAGGCTGGTGGTGTTCTTTTCGTGAATTCAATTTAGAGTTTAGAACAGGCAGTTTTCCATCCCAGAATTATACCTAGAGAGGTGAAGCATAAAATTGTTCATTTTAAACAATGCTGGCACATAATAAATGTGATTGTTATCTTTTGGCAACTCTGGACGAGTAGTCCTAGGGCCTGGAAGGTTCTGCTGACTTTCCATAAAGCTCCTACACATTTACAGATTGAGGAAAGGGCAGAGGTGCTGTGAAAATTTTACTTCAGGGAAAGACAACGGGGGGGGGGGGTTCCTCCCTAGGTCTTTCATTTATTCGGCCTGACATGTTCAGTGATGCTAAACATACCCCTTGTGAATTGCCCAGAAGAAGCACAAAAAGGAAAGGGAGATGTCGGTGAAATAGAAACATAACAGGGGAAGCAGGCTGAGGTGTCCGCGGACTGTATGTATGTAGAAATGGCAGTACAGTGGAACCCCGCTATCTATGGATCTGGCATCCGTGGATTTGTCTCAACGTGGATATGGGGCTCACTGTAAAAACCTGAAAAAAAGGTTAAAAGTAGCATTCCTTATCTTTTGGCTGGCAATCCGCTCCGTTTGCAGGGCTGTAGAGAGCGAAATCATGCTCCTACAGCCTCTTCCGGGCTGCTCAACTTCCCCCCTCCCTCCCCCTAGACTGCCCCAGAATGCATTGGGGCAAACCTGGGGAAGGGAGGGGGAAAGTTGTGCGGCCCGGAAGAGACTGTGGGAGCACAATTTCGCTCTCTATGGCCCTGCAAATGGAGAGGTTTGCCAGCCAAAAGGTAAGAAACGCTATTTTTAACCTTTTTTCCCCAAGTTTTTACAGTGACCCCTGTATCTGCACTAAAGTGATTTTGCTTTACGCGGATTTCAGTATCTGCATGGGGGGTCCAGAACGGAACCCCCGCAAATACAGAGGTCCAACTGTACTACTTAATACAAGGAATTTCACACTCTCAAGAGATCAAACATTTAAACAAGGAGTTGGAAAGAAAAGAGATGGAATTATTGGACAGCAAAATGGGGATGTTTGGGAAAGTTCTCATCAGAGAAAAAGTAATGAAAATTCTGACTTCAGTGACATTTTGATCAAAAGTGTGACTCACTGAACCTAGAGACCTCAAAATTAACACAAGCTGACGTAGGCTGTTGGAATATTTCCACAGCTTTGTATCCTGGCACTGATTGTTTAACATTGATGAACTTGTCCCAAGGCAGTTCTTCCTTTGTAGGTAAATGCTTAGAAACTGAACAAGCATTCTGAGAAAGAAAACATCCCCACCTAGTAAAAATCTAAAGGACAGCATAACATTGTACTCATCTAAAGTATCTTTCTTCTTATTTCCATGGCGATTTTTTAACTTCTTTTCAACTGGTTAATAATGTTTCAGAACTTAGTCTCATGCACCACCAATATCCTATTCCCCTGGCCTGGCCATGCCCCTTTGGGTCCAGGCTTGCACCAGCCAAAGAGCTGGCACAGATCTGAGTAAACCTACAGGGCAACAGGGGACTTACCTGGAGGTAAGGGAACAAAAGGTTCCTTACTTTGAGGAGGCCTTCTGATTGTCCCCCCCCCCCATAGGACATAGCTCGTGCCTCCATGGCAGGGCTGCATTGGTGCAAGTGGTGGGCGATAGGATTGGGGCACTAGAACAACAGGGTTCCCAATCGCAGGGAGAGAGCCTTCTGTGCATACGGTACTGCTATTGCATGGAAAGGGCCCTACTTGCATTCTGCTGTATGTGCATAAACACCATGCAGTCATTCAACTGAATGCATATAGGTACCTCTTTACACACATTCACTCACTCTGGATATACTGCAAGAATAAGGCTAAGGATACCTGCCTTGTTATGCTGTGTTTTGAAGTGTTCCAGGAATATTTGTTGGATGAATGTACCCAGAAGGCATCAACTTAAGTAAGCACACAAATGCTAACATGGCAGCATAAGTGATTAAATTTTACAGTCAGGGACCCAACCATTTAATAATATATTAAATATAATTATCCATCCTGAGCCATATAAATCTAAATCAATTCTAGAATGCTGGTTTGACGTTTCTATACTAGAGACATGCGGTGCGGGAGCAGCAGGTAAGCAACCCCGCCCCCTCGTAGTTCACAGAAAAGAGCCGTAGCCAAGCCTGATGGCGCATGTGCGCTACCTGCTTGCACCCAAGTAAACGGGTAGCACGTGCACTCAAGCTCTGGGTTCGGCTGCAACTCTTTTCTGTGAACTACGAGGGGGCGGGGTTGCCTTACCTGCCGGGCCTGCACTGCACATCCCTGTTCTATGCAACATATGAGCCCACACTTGTCTAGTTTAAGAGTGATCAGTAACTAATGTGTACTGAAATCAGTTAATGTCACAGAGATTATGAGTGTTAATGGTCACTAAATCACTTGAATGTAAGTGTAGCAGGAGACTTCTGCCCACGAGTCATTCTGAACATATGGCTGTTATCAGTGGTCCATGTTTATCTAGCATTGCATAAAGCATCCTAAAACTGTATTGTCATGTTTTCTTCCAGGCAGCATTACGACGACTAGCTGTTATGAGCCCCGACGGCCTTCAAGAGTCGGATTTCCAGCAGTTGATAAAACCCAGACTTGTGGATTCCTTTCTGCTTTGTACGAACATGGAAGAGAGCTTTGTCTAAACAAACAAACAAAACAAACATGCTAAACAAAGCAATCAGTGTTATGCAGGATAGTATCACTAAATATTATTTATGACTAATTTATTTTCACAACATAAGGTTTAGCATGAGAAAAAAAAAATTCTGATCCATTGTGGTTGCAGCTGTGCTCAGCGAAAGTGCATCAACATAGGCCTCTTCTCCCTCTCCCAAACTAGCCCTGGGTTTGCATTATGCAGATTAGGAGGACCGTGTTCATCTCCCATTATTTTTTTCAGCCATCCCCAAAATTACTGGTTTTCCAAACATTGATGATGAGAGGATGGCTAGATAAACATACAGGATAGGAAATGCCCATAGAGGAACTAGACTGTGCTCTATGTTGGTAATGTCTCAGTTTGTCATTTTTATAATGTAGTATATTCTCCTAAGGGGCAAACTGTGCTTTACTTGTATGTGTAAGGAAGCCCATCAATGCAAAGTGGCTTAAAGTGAGAGTAGAAGAGGGGATGATTAAACTTGTTCCCATTTATAGTTTTCTTCTGCTCTGTATTATCCCTCCCCCAGCTGCTTTCCCTTCATAGGGTTCCAAATACATGTTTAGTTTTGTAAGTTTGCATCTAGAACCCTTTGAGGACAAGAAGTGGGGGGATGAATTGGAGTGGGAAATGTCCCTTTTCCAAAGCAGCTTTCCATTTTACAAAACTGGCCATTGACTTTCCTTGTATGAGTAATGTATTTTCCCCAAAGACACAGACATAGCAACAGACCATGGGATGAAAATCTGGGGCTTCAGACTAAAATGTTTATTGTGCTTTTTTAACCACTATTTTTTTTATAATCACAGTGTTGTTTATTTATTAAACTTGTATTAATTTCAACAATTTAAATAGTTGGAAACAAAGACTACAATGCGGACTATGGACACAATCCTGTTCTTACTGAAGTCAGTAGCAAAGATCCCACTATTTCAATGAAGCTGGAGGTTAGATTTTAAGGTCTGTTGCATACATTGAACTTTCCATACACATGCACCAAATATACCTCACCCTCATAGTTAGTGAACCTGTCCCAGTTTAGAAGTGTTTATTATGGTGATCAATATCATCATGTTGAACATTTTCCATGCTCCAAAGAGTGTTTGCCAGGAAAGTCTAATAAAAGTGTCAAAACTCTCAACCCGTTTATGATTCTACACATTGGGCCTGGGTGGTGATACCCCATGGCAAGTGTAGGAAACTTGGCATATGAGTCCAGGAAGATCCCAAACCAGTAGTGGAATCTAAGAGCATGTGTACAAAGGGGGATGAATACTACTCCTACTCCCACAAAACACTCTTCCACTCTCCCTATCCAGTTCTGACACTGGTGGGGAAGAACTGTAGCTCGGCAATACAGCATATTCCTTGCATTCCTTCCCTGGCTCAATTCCCAGGAAAGACCCCTGTCTGAAGCACTGGACAGGTGCTGCCAGTCAGTGGAAAATACCACGCTAGATGGATCAAACATCTGAGTTGGTATAATGGTATGACTCGTAGCTTCCTATGTCCCACTGTTGATCCAAATTTGGAACTTTGAGTACTGTAGGTAGACCCCAGCAAGTGACAAGCATGGTCCGTGCCGATAGCTTTGACAGTTTGTTTGGAGGGCTAGATCTCTAGATGTTCTGCAGAAGCGCAACCTCTTCCTATTTTTGGAAGTATTTCTGTCTCTCTGAACACTGACATGTAGATAAAAATCGATTTGTAGTTTTCAGACCATTGGATTTACCAGCTCTCAGTATTGTGCCTCTTCTTGATTTGCATGCTGAGAGTGCAAAGCCATGGATATTTCTGCCATGCCTAGAAGAATCCATGCAAGCAAGCAAGCAAGCAAGCAAGCAACTGCTGCTCATGAATCTCTGGATAATCTGTCAGCATGGATCATTTGATACTGCTGAAACTTTAACAGCATTATGTTCAGAGATGAATTTGTACTAGCAAATTCAAACTTTGATAGCAATGATTTTGAAGAGGAGAGTTAAGCTATATACACAAATGTGATACTTTTGGCCCCCAATCCTATCCCCTGCCAGCAACACCAATGCAGCCATGCCAAAAAGGCATGTGCTGCATCCAGCGGGGTGTGTGTGTGTGTGTGTGTGTGTGAGAGAGAGAGAGAGAGAGAGAGAGAGAGAGACCGTGACCGTGACCGTGACCGTGACCTGAAGACAAATGGGAGGCAAGTATAAACATTTATATTCGCCTCTTCTTAAGCCCTGGGCCGCCAGGGCTTCTTGGACATACACCACCTCCTTTGGTGGCGTATGTATCAGGAGAGAAACGGACAGGGAGGTTTGAAATGGAGAGAATGGGATCCACCCCTCCTGCCTCCTCCCTGCCCCAGTTCCTCTTCCCTCCCTGCCTAGTTACATCCCCAGTCCTCCCATTCCACGCTCACCTCCACTTCTATCTTATTGAGTCTGGCAAGTACAGCAGTGTCCAGTGGCGGAGCTGTGGCACTGCCATTGCTCACAGAATGGCTGCTGTAGACGGAGCGCTGTGCACACCATCAACAGCCATCAGCACCCATTATTTTTATTATTATTATTATTATTATTATTATTATTATTATTATTATTATTATTATTATTATTATTATGAATAGTATTTATATACTGCTTTTCAACAAAAAGTTCACAAAGCGGTTTACAGACAAAATCAAATGATTAAATGGCTCCCTGTCCCCAAAGGGCTCACAATCTAAAAAGATGCAAAACACCACCAGCAAACAGCCACCACAAAAGACACTGTGCTGGGGTGAGAGAGGAGCAGTTACTCTCCCCCTGCTAAATATAAGAGGAGCACCAATTGAAAAAGTGCCTCTTGCCCAGTTAGCAGGGGTAACAGTGGAAGTGTTTACAACAGTGAAAGTCTCTTCTGCTGTTGGAATCTCCTCTTCACAATAGCCCAATCCTGGGCTGCTAGGCAGCATTCCTCTGCACACTTACTCAGGAGTAAATGCCATTCAATTCAATACTAGTTCCTTCTGAATTAACATGCATAGGATTGGGCTCCATATGCGGTTAGGACTAAATGTTGGTGAAAGTGACTAGCGTTAGTGAGAGCAGAACTAATGTCTTCAGGTGTTGCTTATGGTCACATTGACTCAACTGGAACTGTGCTTCTGCTTAAATAAAGAATCCAAGATGGCTAAACTGCCACATCATTGAGGTCAGTGGGATTTAAGCATTTATAATTGGGAGCAGGATTGTAACAAAGTGTTTTGAAGGATTGGTGGCAAAGTGCCAGGAACCTCTAGTTGTCTAAATGGCATGCTTGCCAGAAACATTCTCATATCAGTGATTTCCTGTCAGGTTATTGGAAACATTTTAAATATATATTTAATCATTGGACAAACCTGGCATGGACAGCAAGATTGCTGAAGAGTCTTCTGTTGCACAAAAACGTGATACTGAGATGTGTGCTGAAGATGTCAATGTCACAATTGCATGTGGTTCAAACTGTTTAAAATTTTTTTTCACTCCAGCGCTTATTTGCATCATGAACATTTCAATTTGTTTTTGTCTCCAACATTATTAAAGATTATTTGCATGAAAACCCCTGGTCTAATCATTATTTGAAGTAGTTATTTTGACACAAAAATATCAGCAAGGTGTTTGTTTGTCCCCTTGCCACAGGGTCACCCCCAGCAACCGCAATGAGTCAACTCAGACCTGCACCAGCGATATTATAGATGTTTATTTCGGGATGTCTCTTTAGCTTTTGATTTCACATTTATTTGTTTTACAGCCAAACATTTATTTGTCTGAACTCATGGTTTACAAACCTACCCAATAGAGCCGGCTCACCCATGAGGTCAACTGAAACAGTTGCCTTAGGCAGCAGATTGGTGGTGGGGCACCTCTATGTCCACCTATTTGCCTCCCCTGCTTCTCCTCCTTCCACTCTCTGGATTGGACGAAAAAGATGGGGACATAGAGGAAGAGGAAATGTGGAGGGAAGGAGCGTGCTGCTGAGCTAGAGCATTGGAGGGCAAACGGAGTAGAGGCTGGTACATCATTGGGTAAAAGGGGCCAGCATTTGGCACACTGCCTCAGGTGTCAGGAGGACTTGCACTGGCCCTGCTAACCAATTAGGTGACCACTGCATGCCAGTGACATAATAGGCTCTCTGACTAATGAATGTTTGTTACAATAATTGTGCCAGTCTTAGAAGTTCCACAGGATTCTTTGTTGCTTTTGCAGGGTGCATGCACATGTGTGCGCATGCACATGCATGCACACACACACAAATATACGGTATATACATATATAAAGGGATGTCAAAATGATTGTTTCCTTGTGCAGATGTCTTTTAACTGTGAAGTTTCTCCATGGTGTGAGCACATCAGCAAGCCATACCTCTGCTGCTGCTGCACTTGTAGTGTCTGAAGAGACAAATGCTCTCCCTGTGGATAATATAATGTGGTATACCACATAATGTGGTATGCTAGTGGTGAAAGACCCAAAGAAGATATGTAGCTAGCAGGCTGTGCAAGTCAGCTCCCTAGCTGACATTATGCTCCACTGTCAGTCATAACTGAGGTACCGCTTGTACCAGCTCCTAACAAACTGTAAATGCCTCTTTCTACCCCACACCCATACCAGCTGCAAGGGTCTGATCCTGCTTGAAACTGTGGTGCATGGGGAGGGAGCGGTGAACTCTTTGCCCTTGTGGTGGTTTCCCACTGCTATCATTTCCTTTCAAAGCAGCTATTACTCAGGATTAGTTCCACTTCCCATGGTTGTTTTTTGTAAAAAAAAAAAAAAAAAGATTCACTTCCAGTTGGAAGCACACCTTTCAGCAATGCATTCCCATAATTGTCTAGTTTGGCCTTTAGGGACAAAATTATGCTTCCCTCTTCATCTAGTTATCTTCTCTATGATATAACGTCTCTTGCTGGCAAGACTTCTGTGTTTTGGCTCACAGTATTAAAATGCCTCCTCAATAATGACTATAATTTTAACTATATCTAAGGTTGTGTTTTCCTGATGAGAAACTCTATTAGACTAGAAAAGGCGAAAAGGTAAGAAACTGATTGCATATATAACTGACAGGATGAAACGAACAAAGGAGGAAGTAAGTTCTGAAATGAAAAGTAATTGACTCAGATAAACATCATGGTCAACTTATTTTAGGGATCAGTGGAAATGGTCAGAATACAAAACTGAATAATCATATTACAATTCCCTTTTCCTGGCAAACAATTATGACTAATAGATCTATACGGTGAGGGGATACTAGTCCACACAGCTACATCAAATTCAGTGTTTTGCAATAATTTTCAAAATATTCCAAAACTGCATTTGAACTGGGAGGCATATCCATAAGCTACAAGTCTTAAGTGTTGATAGCATTTCGTCATATTTTTTCCCAAAATCTACAACTGGGAAAAAAAACTGCACAGGGAAGCATATATTAGAAGCTTTGCTGTCAAAAGCCTGATTCAACCAACCTCCTTTGCTGCAGCTCCAGAATGTGGTGCTCTGAACTGGTTGATTGGGACAATGGTAAGCCTGGAACAGAGAAACTCCTGTTGCTTTTGTTGTTGTTGTTGTTGTTGTTCAGTCCTTAAGTCATGTCCGACCCTTCGTGATCCCATGAACCATATCCCTCCAGGCCTTCCTGTCCTCCACTATCTTCCTGAGTTCGCTCATGTTCGTTGCATCGGTGATGCTGTCTAACCATCTCATCCTTTGCCTTCCCCTTCTCCTTTTGCTTTCAATCTTTCCCAGCATCAGAGTCTTCTCCAGAGAGTCCTCTCTTTGCATTAGGTGGCCAAAATATTTGAGCTTCAGCCTCAGTACCTGTCCTTCCAGGGAACAGTCAGGGTTGATTTCATTTAGGATTGACTGATTTGATCTCCTAGCAGTCCAAGGGACTCTCTACATTCTGCTTTATCCCAGTCCTCCTTGGTCATCATCATCCACTCGTCCAGAATTATGATAGCTCTCTTCTGAATGTTGATGATTGCAAGATGGAAACCCATTTACTTCAGATATCAGTTGCCTTGCTTGGGGAATCAATTATTTCCTTGGGAAAAGAAATTACTGAATTGCAATGCCTGCGCTCCCCCCCCCCCCCCCGAAGTGTCCTTTGGAACCTGCTTAGGAAGAACACTCCTACACATCAGAGATCAAATTTAAGCTGTTTCAGAGACGTTGTGCTGGTGATTAATGTTGGTTCAGGCTGTATAGTATATTGTCCTGTGAATATTTGATTTATTTGGAAAGAAGGGGGTTTGTTGCTCTCGATAGGGGAGTGTCCTTACTGAGGTGTCCTGTAGACATCTGAACTTTCTCCAGAAACTTCCGAAGCGCGGCTTTCTCCCGGTCGACTTCATAGCAGTTGAGAACTGTGGCTCTTTGGAGAATTTTGATCTTGTCTGCATTCCTGTTCTCCTCTCCACGATTTACTGTCCTTGCCCATTTCAGAGCTATGGTGTCTTCAACTTTTGTCAGGGACATCTTCTTTACTTTCTGTTTATTCATAGTAGATCACAGCTAAACAGCTAAGCTAGCTAGAGGAAGAAACAATGTATTTTGCCTCTTCCAGGGAGAAGGATTTATTAGCTGCCTCTCTCTCTCTCTCTCTCTCTCTCTCTCTCTCTCTCTCTCTCTCTCTCTCTCTCTCTCTCTCTCTCTCTCAGTTATATTGCATGCATTTTCTAGCCTGATGGTTAATTATTAGCTATCTTTCTTAGGGATGGCTGCTTGCATTGTTTCCCTCCTGTGCCCTACTTTAATTAAGCTGATCTAATAAATTGCCTAGAGTCAAAGACCAAGGGGGGGGGGGAGAGAACTTTAATTTTGTACCTGTGTTTGAAAATATTTGTTTTAATTTAAGGGTACTGAGTTGGTAGCTCACTTCCTAAATATATATTTTAATGCACAGGAATTTTTGAGTAACATGATCAGTCACCTATTTTATTTATTCCTATATTTGTATCACATCAATGAGCAGACATTTATTGTTCTCTCTCCCCCCCCCCCACACACACACACCTGCACAATTTATCCTGACCACAGCTTGTGAGGTAGGTTAGGCTGAGAGAGAGAGACTGTTCCAAGGTCATATACTGTGCAATCAAAAATAAGTCCCATTATCTTCAGTGGGACTTACTTGTAGGTACGTGTGTATCCAAGTGGCATGAGTGCAGCTCTATTAAGCTTAATCGCTGAGTGAGGATATGATCTTCCTATTAAGCCTGACATTATGTCCACTACATACAACACACTTGGAAGACAACACAGTTTTTCAACTCATTTTATCTATGGCTGCTAGATTGTGAATCTCAGAGTTGTACTTAAGAATTGGAGGCTAGGGAGTCACTCACACACATGTTATAATTCTTACAGATGATGTCAGTGTCAAATTTTGTCAAATTGTCAACTTTTCATAGTCCTTGTTGTCCCAGCCTGAAAAAAATGGGGGCTCAAGTAGATGTTTTCTACAGAGAATGTTTGGCTTGAAATTGGAGATGTGTTTTGAAATTTGGGGGCTGGGTGAACAGAAGGGTGACTTTAGGGTGACAGTCAGTGTGCTCAAAGGTTCAGGAGGGGTCATCAGCAGGTCTCCCCAGAATTGGCTGGCTAGTAGCTGCCTTTTTCTATTTTCTTTCCCCCTTTTTTCTCTTGTCCTGTTCTTTTCTTCACCCCTCTTTCTGAGACATTCTGGGGAAACAGCCATCAGTTGGCCATTCCCTGAGAGGAGCTCCATCTCTGCCATTGCTGAAAAAGTGGCGGCAAGACAGAAAGAGGGGAAAGAAAAAGGTGTCTGGCAGCTGAGGACTGTCTCCCCCTGCCAGTATGACTGCCTATGCACTTTTGAGCAAATCCTTTCCCAATCGCCAAAACACTTTCCCCACTTTTGCAGCCTGTAAGGTGAAAATGGGAAGTCCTAAAAATCCTTAAGTCTAGAATCAAACTCATATGAGAAGGGGAGGTGTGTCGTCTTTAGCCTTTCTCGTGCCCCCCCCCCGGTCCCTCTTTCACAGCAGCAGCATCAACTACGACTCAAACAAACAAAAAAAAGACCAATTTGGAGTAGCACAGCTGCCATATTATGCTTCAGCTATTTCCCCTCTTCAGACACACCCACCGTCTCTCACACCTAACCAAAGGCGTGTCACATGCAGGGTTTCTCTTTCTTTTGCAAAAATGCAGAGCCTTTCCCACTCTACGTCCTGGTGCTGCCAGAGGAAAGGGTTATCTGTGAAACACCTGGATCTTCAAAAATCTTTTGAAAAAAAGTCCCTTGTCAAAAGCTTCTCAGAAAACATAGAAGTCATGGGTTTAGAGGACCCATGAATCCTAGGAATTGGCACCTGGTGAAAAACCAGGATCCCAAGAATAGGAATAAATGAACAGTTCTCACAATGGAAGGAAGCAAGAAGTGGGTTTCCCCAAGGAACTGTATTGGGACCAGTGCTGCTTAACATGTTCGTGAAGGACGACCTCACTGCTCTCCTTGACTTCAAGTCAAGCTTGCAGAAACCAAATTATGCAGGATGAGAAAGCTGCAAGTCTGCAAAAATGAAACCAAATAAAAATGGTTTAAAGGCTTACTCTGAATCAGGTTAAGAGAAGTCACCATCTTTTCCCTTCCTGACCCTTATGGAAGCCTCTTACGTCCTTGAGTCTTTATTCAATAATAAGATGGGGGAAAGTGTTTCCTTTCTGCACGAACCTAAAAACAATAGTTCATATGGATGGAAACGTTTGGATTTTAAAGCACCTACATGTTTTCAGTGGTTTAAATTATGGGCATGATCCAGCTAAATGTTTTTTTAAAGCTTCTTTTCATTTCATGGAAGAGTTAAGCATATGCTTAAACATTTCCCACTAAAATAAAATTGACTTAAAAGTACTTAACTGGGGTGGATTATGCAGTATGTGTTAGAAAATCTAAATTAGGTAAATCAGTTTGCAAATACATGCGCTGAGGTGGTTGCATGTGTGCTCATCACTTGGACATACAGACTGTGGCAGCCATTCTGACTTATTAGTCTTTCCGCATTCTTCCTCCTCACAATAAATGTGTGCTAGAACTATTACTGGTGATGAACTAAGAATTAAAGTCCAGCAGACCCTTTTTTAGACGAGCGGTTGCCAACCTTTCAGACCTCATGGACCACTAAATGCACAATTTTGACTCCCGTGGACCACAGATGGCCCTGCCCCCCCACGTGTGGGTGCATGCGACCCCCCCAGCTCTTACCCCCCTGCCTCCATTGCAGGCAAGTAGAATGAGACCAATAGCGCAATCCTATTCAATTTACACCACCGGTGTAACCAGCGGGGGAGGTCAGGGCAGGAGGCTTTGGAGGGGAGGGGAGATTTAAATCCCCTTTGAATCCACTTTTGGAGGGGATTTAAATCCCCTTTCCGTTCTGGGGCCTCCCGTTCTCGCTGCACCGCTGGTTACACCAGTGGTGTAAGTTGGATAAGATTGCACTGTTAGTCCTAGAGAGGTTCTGCAAGGTTTGCAGAGCCTCTCTAGGGCTTAGTCTCATTCTACTTGCCTGCAATAAGCAGCCAGAGGCTGCTTCTCTTGTTTGTTTAAGGAAGAAATGAAGCTTGGTGGGGAAAAATGAAAGAGCTGGGGGGGTTCACGTGCCCGCGGGGGGAGTGCAGGATCACCACGGACCACCAAAATTTTCTCGTGAACCATCAGTGGTCTGCAGACCACTGGTTGGCGACCGCTGTTCTAGACAACATCAATTCCCGGGTTGCAAGTAGAAGAAACAATGGGAAACCCATGACAGGATCCCCCCTCTCTGTGTTTTCAAATAGCAACTACAAAGTAGGGGAGGGTCCCCAATTGCAACAAATTATTTCCTTTAAGCTGCTTGCCCCCTGATCCAAACCTCCTCTCCACAGGCAGCTGCATTTGCCATTTTTAAAAATCCTGGGAGATCCTCTCATGGATATCTTGCTGTCACTTAACAGACTCCCTAGTGTTCACAATGAATTAAAGAGAGGGTAGTTTTGAAGAATCTTGAATTTGTGCAAGAGACAGAGTGCAATACCCCTGAAACTAGAACTCTCACAAATGAACTGGGAATGCTTGCTTTTATACAAACACACTTAGACAGTCCTTAGATTTCCTCAGCTGCTCACGGAGGGAGATGTGCTGACATCTACTGGAAATGTAAAACATTTCACTGTGTGTTTACAAGTCAGCTTTCTAGGTGTCTTTTGGCCAACATTTACAGTTTATTGACAAATGCATACACTTTCTAGAAATCCTTACTATTATATGAAACAGTTTTGTTCTTTTACTCACTCTTCTTTGCAACACAATCTTGCCAACACGTTACATGTCTGCAGTAGTATAAGCAGTGCTAATCAACCACTTATGTGAAGAGATGAAGGGGATCAGGAGGCAGAAGCCAATATGCTCAGCAGGAAAGACAGGTACAACGTACTGGAGGTTATTGATAATGAACTGAGAAGTGCCTTCCTCAAATGGTTTGCACCCCTAAGACTGGAGTTAGACAGTTGGCAGAATAATCTGGAATAGACCTTCTTGGATTGCTTGTCTTCAGACTGGAGGTGGGGAATTCAATGTTTGAATGCTCCCCCAAATGTACAGGCACCTCTCGATTTATGTGGGGGTTACATTCTCAGAAATCAGATCATATATTAAAAACAGATAAATTAAAACTATTTTCCCCATAGAAACCAATTTAAATTGCATAGGGTAGGTCGGAGAAAAGGCATTAAACACTCAAGCTGATGACTGGTGACTTGCCCAAGATGGTGTAGTGCAGGCAATGCAACACACAGCAGGGAGGCAACAAGAGGCAACACAACACACAGCAGGGAGCATGGTGCAAACTCATCACCTAACACCCCTCCACTAAATTCATGGCAACTGGCGCACCAAGGTGTGGGCAAACCAACCAGAAAGCATCATGGGGAGGAACTTCAAAGCACTGGCGTGTGCTTGGATAAACCAGATAGAGGCTCACGTCACGTGGGAGGGGGAGGCAGCTTTTGAGGCTCAATTAGTGAATGGGAATTTCCAGAATGGGTTGAGGGAGGCTACTGGGAATGGGAGTGGCTACTGATGTCGATGGCTGAGAAAGCAACAATGAAAACAAAGATGCTGGTAAGGAAACTAAGTGGCAGCTCTGTGGACACATTTTCTTTCTCTATTTTTTTAATCTCCTGGCTTTAGAGGAGACCCCCCTCCCCACAGGAAGCTGCCAGCATCTAACGGAGTTGATTGTTAGCAACTAATTAGCAGCTAATTGACTGCGTTATTTCAAAAATTGCCTGTGTAAATTAAACTTCCAGTATTAATTTGCAAATGGTGCTATTTTGAAAACATGTGAATCAAGATCATGTTGACTGAGAGGTGCCTGGATATAGAAAACAATAATCTCAGGGAGAAAGATTCTAACCTAGCCATCTCCTTGATGTGCTAGCTAGAAATAATTATCCGTTTTGTTCAAGTTCTATTTTTAATGTAATTTGATGGTCACTCCTGTGAGGACCACCTGCAGATCACTCCTGGGAGAATGCTCCATTATTAAATTAGAAATATTTTAGTGAATAGCGATATTTTCCTCCCCACACTCTGGTTGATTGTATATATGAGGGAAGTGACATGAAAAATGCTATTTTCCATTCAGAACAAACATGCTCAATTTGAGAACAGTAGAGGGGCTTCTTTAGATGCCTTTTTAGTTTTTTTCCTAACCATAGTTGGAGGGTTGCTGTAGCAAAGGAAATGATAAAATGCAGGCTATGCCCAAAATTGGATTCTCTGTTGACTCCTCCTGTGAGATAAAAATTATGTCATGGTTTGCATTAGTGTTTTGGTTGTTGCCCTCCCTGACTATGAGGCATTTTTCTGGCTGTTGTATCCTTTCTCTTTTTGTGTGAGCATCATAGGAAGCTGCCTTATACTGAGTCAGACCCTTGGCCCACCTAGGTCAAGGGTGTCAACACAGACTGGCAGCAGCTCTGCAAGGTTTCAGACGGAAATTTCTCTCTGCCCTACCTGGAGATGCCAGGGAGTGAACCTGGGACCTTCTGACTGTAAAGCATATGATCTTCTACAGAGCCACAGCCCTATCTCTTCTATGTATAATCGTATAAGATAGAAAAACAGCTGATATACTAGTCTTTAATTTTTTTAAACCCAACTGGGATAAGCAACCTCCTGGTTGTAGGAGTAGGTTTTCTTTGTGCCAGGTGCAAGGGAGTGGCGACAGGATACAGGTATCCTGCTGGCTGTGTGCTCCCTGAGGCATCTGGTGGGGCCACTGTGTGACACAGGAAGCTGGACTAGATGGGCCTTTGGCCTGATCCAGCAGGGCTCTTCTTATGTTCTTATGTAACTTCATTGTGTGTCTGTCTAGACCTCTATAGATACAATGCATTCCCTGCTAACTGGGAAAAAGGGCCATCCTTTACAACAGTAGTCCTGTTATATTTAGCAGGGGGAGAGCAACTGTCCCTATTTCCCTCCCCCAGCATAACATCTTGTCTAGCGGCTGTTTGCTGGTGTGTGTGCTGCATATTTTCAGATTGTGAGCTCTTTGGGGACAGAGAACCACGAACATTTATTTTGGCATATAAACCACTTTGTGAACTTTTTTTGTTAAAAAGCGGTATACAAATATTAACAAGCATAAAATCTTTGTAATGTCCAAGCCAGCTTTGAATAATCTTTTAGGGCACTAACAGCCCAATCCTATGCGCTGGGAGCACCAGCATACTGTGAGGTACACCTGAGCTATGAGGGCCCTGACATTGCGGCAGGCCCTCCGCCAATCTGAGCCACGTTGCCGCCAGTGCAGCAGTTGGAAAGCCACACACTGCCAGCAGCCTGGTGCAGACCAGCTGCAAGTGGGGGGGCGGATTGGGATCGGAATCAGGGCAGGATGCGGGCGGGTCGTGGTGGAGCCAGGTAAATTTTTCGTGTCTTGCCTCTCTCGCCTGGGATGGTGTGCAGTGGCGTAACTTCACCCCCACGTGACGGGAGCCGATGGCACCCACGTGAAGCGGGGGCGTGACATCACCGCGTGCCTCCAATCATACCCCCCACCGTTCGGCTTCCTTTTTAGAGCCAAACGGCAGCCTGGGCAGGAGGGAGGGCTGAAACGCAGCCGAGATGACTGTGAAGAACCACCAGCAGAAGTAAGTCGCCCTTGCGATTGCGCCCTCCTGAGGCCAGCACCTGGTGCCCAGGGCACCAGGGCCCCCCATTGAATGACGCTACTGATGGTGTGTTAGATGCAGTGGTCAGTGCAATTTATCTCTGAACTATGCTTCTGGGTTGGACAAATTAACTTTCACAGAACAAGTCTGGTTTTACTAGTTGTCATAAAATGCCTATGTTTTATGTCTATTTCTGGGTCTGTTCAGTGTGATCCTCAGGGTTTGGGCATTTCCACCCCTCCTCCCTGCTTTTTTTTTTTGCAAGCCTTCATTTCTTTGCATCTTGCTTCCTCTGCTGGAATCCAGGAATGTTTGAGTTAGGAATGAGCCAGCTGATTGGCTTAGGATCCTGCCTACGGTCCTCCAGGCAGAGAAAAAGAGTAGGTAGTATTGGAGTTTTGGTGGGAGAAAGTCTAGCTGAGAAGGGAGTAGGTAGGACTTCAACACTATCCTCCTGTGCCACCTTGTTATCTTCTCTTTCCTTTGTACGTTTTTAACACGGCAATATAAATTGATATCTGTGGTCACAGAATACTGAGTGAAGACCCTTGGAGACTATTTCAGTGATATGCGTATAATAACTCAAGTCAGCTTTATTTTCTGCACCCTATAGTTACGTCTTATTAAAAAACAAAGTGTATGCAAGACCGGTGCCATCAGGGAAGGACTCTGGGTGCTGTGATGTGATGTGAAACAGATTGCAAGCCTGATGTGCTACATTATGTTCAGAACTGGAACTGTTTGGCTGTCATTCAGCATTAGAGTGAGAAACTCTGACATGACAGTTTTCTGAGTTGTATTAATATGTTTTAATCTTGCAAACTAATTTTGCTCCTCCGGCCAGACATTCCAGCATTGTGTTTCAAATTTGCAGGGCTAACCAGTTTCTATCCACCCATCAATCTCATTTAACCTCTCTTTGGCTGGCACAGATTGTTCACAGTCCAGAAGAAGTTCCACACGTTCTTGTAGAAACAAATGTCCAGATTTCTTGCTGACCACTCTCAGATCTTTAAACTACAGAATTATTTTCTTGAACTGAATAATTACACAGGAATACTCAGCTGTAATTTTGGGGGATCATTTCCACATTCTGCTTCTCTCCATGTAAGAGCAGAGTGTGTGCAGTATACACATTTTCAGTAAGACATCCATCGAATGGTGGGAATAGCTATGGCAGAGCACCAGGAGGATGTATAGTGGGAAAACTCTAACTTCTCCTTCCTGTTCCCAGCTGGGTTTGCCCCACCTAAGGTGGGCATTTAGAAACAGTATCCTAAGAGTGAAGGACATGATAGAGGTCAAGGTCAAGTTGAGGTCAAGACTTTGGTCTCTATCATGACCTCCCCTTTTAGAAGAACTACTGCTCAATGTCTTATTATAGCCTTTCTTCACCTGCCCCCTTCCCTCAGACCTTTGCTACCTCTATCCCCCATTTCTTGCTCCCCCTTCCTTCCTTCCTTCCTTCCTTCCTTCCTTCCTTCCTTCCTTCCTTCCTTCCTTCCTTCCTTCCTAGCCCCACTCCAACAGCTACCTGTTCCTGCTCCTTTTTCATTTCCTAGTCAATTACATTTTTTTCAGTGGTGAGACCCACCTAATATTTGAGGACAGTTGCATTAACTGGCCTTAGACAACATCGTAGCCTATTGATTGCTCGATACATGTTTGAATTGGAAACATGGCCTATTTTGGACTGTTTGTACAACTCCCCCACAGATTCAGTGAACGTGTGAGGGGGGAGGGGGATTGTGTGCACTGACCCACTCATCTCCACTGTTGCCATGCCCACAGACAGTCACACATTTGGCATTTTGTGTAGAAGGGACTATATACACCAACAGCTGGACATGACCAGAATTCCTTATTGCATGGAGTGGCCCTATGTAAGTAGAGCCCTTTCCACACAAATGCCGAATATGCAGCCACTAAGGAACATAGCCAGCAGGTATGAGCCTATTTCCCCTTCACAATTCACTGAACACATGGGGGAGTTGCGTGCACAGCACTACTCTCTTGCCAGTTTCTCAATATGCAATGATGGGCAAAGGCAGCGGGAAGGACACTTGTCCACTGCCTTCTGAAGTCCCAAAGGAATCCAGAAGTCCATAATGAGGCAGTATGCTGGTTTTCCCCACCACGGTTTTTAGGGTAAGGGTTTTCTGGGGGGTCTATCTCCTAGGCAACTCATGAGATGCTCGCCACAAGGCGTGCATTAAAACATGACCACAAAACTGGGCTAGTGTAGAATGGACAAGCCAGCTGTCCCCAGCTTCACTTCCCTGACTCCATCAGGTTTTGCTTCCCCTTCCTCTCTTGGCCTGTGCTTTTTGCAGTCCTTGGCCCTTCGTCCACTGGCTATTCTGCCCACTGGCTGGTTCTGCCTCTCTTTCTTGCCTTTGGCACACAATGCTATTTACCTAATTTCTCTAAATTAGGAAAACAGTGCTCTAAGATTTTGTGGTACTATACTTCTTCGTTGGAATATATTTCTCTCTTTTCATCAGTAGGGCAACTGCCAACACAAAAACACTGTGCACAGACAGTAAAGGTAAAGGTTCCCCTTGCCCGAAAGCCAGTCGTTACCGACTCTAGGGGTGGTGCTCATCTCTGTTTCAAAGCCATAGAGCCAGCGATGTCCAAAGACGCATCCATGGTCATGTGGCCGGCATGACTCAATGCTAGGGCGCATGGAACACAGTTACTTTCCCGCGGAGGCGGTACCTATTAATCAACTTGCAACTTCTTGATTTCGAACTGCTAGGTTGGCAGGAGCTGGGGACAAAGACAGTAGCTCATGTGACACTCAGGTCTTGAACTGCTGTCCTGCCTACCTCCGGGTCTGCAGTTCAGTGTCTTAACCACTAAGCCACCAGTACAGCCCAAGTAAAGTACCTGACTTAAAAAAAACACACAAAAAAAACTTAAGCCTGCCTGAAGCATGGTAGGAGGGATGAAAGCCCATGCTGGATTTGGAGCTAGGGACACGTGTCAGTAAAGGATTGAAGGCAGGAGGGAAGCAGAGCTTTTCCTACAGCAGAAAAGAATTCACCTACTTTTGTAGGAGGGACATCTGCCGACACAATTTTCAAAGGTGAAGCACACTCACCAGGAAGAAGTGTGTGTATATTGAATAAGAATTGCAGTTGATCCTGGCTTCTGGACAAGTGAATCTATATGACACACATCTTTGCAAGTACCTGTTGGTCACATTCATATGTTATGTTTTTAGGTGTACACTTAAATACTTTTTGCCATAGGCCTAAAAAAAAAAAGAAATTTGGGAAGTGGCCTTTTAACTCAGACTCTCTGTTATTATTTACAAATGCTCAGAGCATTTTAAAAATAGCTCCGTCCCTTTAGAACATGTGACACATTCTTAACTCTATTTTATTTCAGTTATGTTCCATTGCATCGATCCATTCCTGCACCTTCTATGAAGGCAAGAGAAACAAGTGTGTTTTTCTATCGAGTTTGCAGCTTTGACAGCAGCAGTCTTGTTAGCAGGTTCAAGAACAGCCCTGGAGTCTGGCTCCTTACATTGGTGAAGGAATTGGGGAGGAGCATAATCCACAGACAATGAGCTCATTTTGCAGGTGGAATGTTTAGCTGCATTGATCTGACAGTGCCCCGTCTATTATGGTACTTGGAGAAACATTGACTCTAATCTGAAAGGAAATTGTTCTGCTTTCCTAATAATTCAACTTGCAAACTTTAATAACATTAACAAAATGAAATGTTAAAGAAGGAGACAACAAACTCTATTAGGCACACAGTAATTTCCTAGAAATGGCAAATACAATCAGCAAAATACTGAACTCTTTTATTATGTAATTGTATTTTCAGGGAGTCAGCCAGTCTCGCTGGCTAAGCTGATGTCAGTTCCAAAATATGTGTATAATGGACTTTATGCATCTGTTAAACATAAATTTCATGGGCAGTATTGGTGCCAAAGTAAACTCCTTGGCTAACACTTTTTTTGCATCTGCAGTGATATTGCATGGATGTGAATGAGGTCAATGTGCTTATTTCAGAGTTAGGAGTTTCAGGACTGCAAATGGTGTGACTCCTTACAGCATAATACATACCACTTCAATCATATTCATTAATAGCTAACCCTTGGTACAAATTTATTAAACAACTATGTCAGTGGTTTAGGGACTAGATTTATGGTGAGCAGAACGTATATATTCTTTTTTAGTATTTACAGTTTATTAGTGGTTTTCCCAAGTTTTAACAATTAAAAACATTCACCCGTGCACTGTCCCTGCATGTGGTACAGAAAAAAAAAAAAAAGGATGGATGCACAGGGCTTTTCCCATTGCCTCTGTTCCCCTTTCAGAGTTGTCCTGCCTTCTCCCATCAGCAGTTAACTTGGTTCTTTTGAAGCAGAGGTTCTTATTGCTGGCTTTAACCCTTAAACCCCAAACAGCTTGTGGATTTCCCAGAGGCCCACTGTGGGAAACACGTTTCTGAGCTAGATGGGCATCTGGCCTGACAAATAGGGCTTTTCATGTTGTTAACCTGTTGTTATTTTATTGGTTGCCTATCTTTACTGCTGATCTAGTGTTTTTATAGTTCAATTTTAAATGTGTAGTTGCATGTGTTTTTGTTGGAAGAGTGATAGCATGCGAACTAGAACTGTACTGTGTGTGTGTGTGTGTGTGTGTGTGCGTGTGTGTGCGTGTGCGCATCCAGTAGTGGGAACTGTTACCTATTCAGTGTCTAGTTTTAAAGGCTTGTGGATTGATCAGTCCTACTTTGGTTAGACTTCTCTTTAGCTTCCCTTCCCTCCATCTTGTTCTGCCTGTGTAACAGTCAGAGACATGCAGTGAGGTCCAGGCCTGGGGAGGTACAGCCACATGAACACACAGCTCACATGAATTGTAGTGTGTGTGCGTGTGCGCGTGTGTGCGTGTGTGCATGCTGCTTAACTCATTGACTGTGCTGGAAAGGAAAGGAGTGATGCGGAAAGGCAAGGTACTATTTTTTTAGTTGTTGGGTTTGGTGAGGCTCTATTTCCTGCTCAAAATACTGTATCTCAGTCTAGACAGCAACCTGAATGCTCTCATGTATGTTCATAGTCCATGGGCAACCCTCCTGTTACCAGTGAGACACCATGGCCTTGAAGTACTGCCCACAGTTTTGACTAGATGCCTACATATCTGATTGGGTGCATAGAGCCATGTGATCCAGGCTGAACTCTCATGGATAATGTGAATGCTCCATAGGAATTGTACCATTCAAATGTTTAAAAGTGGTGCCAAAAAATTAACTGAAACTAGCAGGCATTTTTTGTCAACTAAGCATTCAGGAAATCAAACAAGATTCCGAGCCAGTGAAAGTCACTTTTAACTCGCTTTTTAATTTCTCGTAATGGGGCAGCCCTAATGAATAGCCTCAAGGCTTGAGGGGCTTCATTATGTGACCCAGCCTTCACCTGCTGCCACTACCTGACATTGACAGACTTGGAAGAAAACACACCAGAAAAAAGACGCTCAAACATTTATCTCTCTATATCAGGGGTGGGGAACTGGCGGCCCGCGGGCCGGATCCGGCCCCAGGAGCGATCAGGTCCGGCCCGGCCCGTGCGAGACCGGACCCGAATCAATCAGGTCCGGCCTGCGCGAGCAGACCGGAGGCTCCGCCAGGCCCGCCGCCCCCCCGCGCGCTCACCTTGGCGTGACTCCTTTCGAATCTGGCTGCTTCTCCGTGCAGAAGCAGCCGGATTCGAAAGGAGTCGCACCGAGGGGAGAGCGCACGGCGCGCTCACCTCGCGCGACTCCTTTGGAGCCCGGCTGTTTCTGCGCTTGAGCAGAAACAGCCGGGTTCAAAAGGAGTCGCGCAAGCAGCGCGCGCGGGGCTAGCGGCGGCGGCGGCCGCCTGAAAAAGGTAAGGAGAGGGGGGGAGGTAAAAGCAGGGGGGAGGTATGGAGAGCATGGGGGGCGGTGGAATAATAATAGAGCACTTTTCCTTTAAGAACCTGGTTCTGCTATTCACCTCAATCCGAACTCCTCTCAAGTGCGTTTTTAATAGGATTACACGGCTCATTACACTCTTGGCCGGATGGATGCCCAGACTTGAGATTCGTGTAGGAGGAGAAGCGGTTTCAACGGGAACATGGAGTCTGGATTGACTTTTACCCTGTCCGCGAGCCCTTGAACGTGTTAATTACTGCCACATTTCTCCAATCTTAGAATACTTTCTTAGGGCCGGCTTTTGCCTTGTGCCAGCTTCTGCAATGGATATCTGGGTTGTTCTGGCGGTGGGGGCACATGGCCCGCGGGACATTTTCCCCATGGGAAAATGGCCCTCCATCGAAAATAGGTTCCCCACCCCTGCTCTATATTTACTCAAACTTGCAAACTGCAGGAGCTCAGCTCTTTGAAGGGCAATTAGCAGCTATCTGATTTTTGAATAGCCTCAGGGCTTGAGACAATTAGTCATCTGATCTTACTGTCACCCCATGTTTTCATTGGAGGCTTTGCAGGACCCACCAGAAATCAGGTCGCGACCCACAGTTTGAGAAACACTGATCTAGAACACCCTGTGAAGTCAACAGCTTAAAGAACCACTTTCTATAGCCAGTTCAAGCAGAACTGCTGACAAAGCAGAGCTTTTCCCCCTGGAGTTGTCTGCCTCAGAACAAATCAATTATTTACTTTACACCATGCCAATGGATAAATACCCCTGTTGGTAACAAGCTTATGAGACTTGGCAGATGTCTTTTGTAATTACTTCATTTTATAAATACCTGCTACTAGATGCAGACACTGAACAGTAGATATGGAGCACCCCATTGTTGTTGGGTTGTTTTTTTTTCACTCATAACAAGCACATATGTACTGTATGTAAATGGGATTTTCAGGGTTAGTTTGTTTGTGTTTTTGAAAAAAGGTTTACTGCAGGAAGAAGAGCAGATCAAGTCCCATCGCTCTCCAGATGCTAGTTTATTAAACTCTAATGTCAGAAGCTGTCAGAGCAGAATGGAATGCTCACTTTTATGAGTTCATCTTATGTCATATTGTTAAAGAAAAACGCACACCGGTGTAAATATTCATTGTATAGCTTAATTGGCTTGATATACTGTAGCAGCATGCGTGTCGTCAGATGCTTGTTATGTAGGTCTTCGTGTTGTTTCAAAGTCTTTATTATAATGACAGCAAAGACTTGTTCATTAAAGTTTCACAATCCATTTTCATTAGGATGAAACTGATGCTGTAAATGAACAGTTGCTCTGAAAAATCAAACCCTTGCAGCTATCACAGGGGAGGTACAAAGTCTGTATTAATTATCAGGAATATGGTGTCGATCGAAGATGTTAATTGCCCTGATGGTTAGTTATTTGGGGAATTGCCATGCATTTCATGCAGGGATAATAAAAATGAATTTTTAAACAAAGAGATCTTAAAATAATATCTAATCTGTGGAGAATACCGACATCAAAGGCTTATCTCAAAGCTTTGAATTTTATCTTTGTGGCCCAAAATGTTAAAGATGAACCGAGTGGTATTTGAGTTGGTTCAAGTTTTTTGAGACAAAAACAAAACAAGAGTTAATTAACTGTTATTACAAACCTTTTCAACTTTAATTTGACTTTCAAATATTAGCATTTATCTCTGAACTATGCTTCTGGGTTTGACAAATTAACTTTCACAGAACAAGTCTAATTAGGCTTCATTGTGCTTTTATGTCACTTTTCACAGCTCCAGACAATGAATGGATTAACTTATTAAAAGTCAGATGCTTAAAGATTTTGTTGCATACTAAAAAGGCTGATAATGTCAAAAAACCCAGAGTTTTTTGCTAGCCAGATGTGAGAGACAGGCATCTTCTTTAGAATCACAGTGTGCATCCTTTGGCAAAGAACAGCTGGCACCAATATACAACCCCCTGCTTAGTTATTGTCAGATTCCCATGGGCTATTCCACCCACCTGACACCCTAAAAAGTGTGGAATGTATGTTTACTCCCTAAGCTTAACATATTAAAAACAAGGAAGGAGAGCAACAGTTACAGGTGCACACCACCTGGGTAGGTAATGTGGCTGGAAAAGGTGGGATTGATCTGTAATAACATTAGGATCTGGCTGCTGTAGCTGAATGTGTTTTTAGTCGCCTTGTCACTCCTAGCAGTACTGTTTTTTTCTATCTTGGAAGTCTCAGAAATGGAAGATTATAAGGCAGCACACAGATAGAACGCTACAGGTAACAATTCAAAGTTAAACTGCTGAGCCATTTGCAGGCACAGCACTTCTCTGCCATTTGTTTTCCTGAAACATCGTTAAGCATGAAATCTGAATACCTAAAACAGAGCTAAGGATTGTCCATATACCAAGATATGACATCATGGTTTGAAATAGGTTTGCCAATTTCCCAACCATGGTTTGCATTACCTATCACTAGTCCTATATTTGAAATATGCCAGAGTGTCTTAATGTACACCAGAGCAACAATGGCCCTGCTGGCGCATATGTCTGTGTGGTATCCAAATAGGATTGTGGCTTAAGTATTATATCTGCATCAAGCAAGACATCTATCCATCCAAGATTTATATTCTGCCTGAACATCAGGGGGCCCTGGGTGGCGTAGAACCATAAATAAATACACAATACCAGAAACACTTCTGCCTTTCTAGCCCTCTCTGCTTGTATGGTAGTGAGCAGCCCTTGCTGGATCTCTCCCTATATATCCTCCAGCCAGGGACAGGGTTTATCTTGGAAAGCTAAATCATGGCTTTGTTATAGGTTCAGGTTCTTAACAAGGGTGAAAATCAGTGCTGGCCCCATGTTGCTGGGGTCCCTGGGGCAAAGCCCTGCACTGGTCTTCCTATGGCACCCCTACCTCTGTTGGTGTGTTGGGCACTACCACTTGTACTTAGGGCTTAGGAATTAGCTTGGCTGAGGGGCCCTCTGATAGGTGTGGGTCAGTACCAAACCTGGCTGATCTCTGACACCATCCCTGGTTAAGATGCTTGGCACCAACACATTACATAGTACAAGACTTTTTTTTAAAGTACCGTATTGGTCTGAGTATAAGACTCACTTTTTTCTCCTAATTTAAGTTTTTAAACTAGGGGTGCGTCTTATAATCAGGCTGTTGCAATTTAATGCCAGTGATTTAATTAATTTTTTTTAATAGCCCCAAACTTTAAGGGTGCGTCTTATAATCAGGTGCATCTTATACTCGGGACAATACGGTAACTGTTGTTACTTATGTTGAATCTAGTGCAAGACTAAACCGGCAATTCTATAACACTTTCCTGGAAGTAAGCCCCATTGAATACAATGGGACTTACTTCTGAGTAGAAATGTATACAATTGTGCTGTGAGTTGGGAATGGGTGGAACTCCTTCTCCTTATCTTCAGCCGAGTTGCTCTGATATTTCATAATTTTCCCAGTTCTGGTTCACTTTGGTCAGTTGTGTACTAAATCCATGGATATGACAGAATGTGGTTTAGAAGCTAAACAAGCAAGCCATAGCTTTTTCATTGTTTGCAGGTAGCATGGCCACATCATTATGTGAGGTTATTAAATCACTCCAGGTTATCTAGTCAAAGGGTTCAGCAGAGCAGGCATAATAATACCCCTTCATGATAATATAAAGTGCATTAGAAATGAATTGCCTGATACAGCTCAAATTACAGTAAAGACAATGATAACCATATGAGTGAATGCAAATTATATAACCAGCATATTGCAAATGAATCCCTGAGCAATAACACTTGTTCACTTCTGCAAATGTTAACATATCAGGGTTTATTTTGACACACAACGAAGATAAGTGCTAGAACTGACAGAACTAATGTATGGTTTATGTCCTTCATACACCCTTAATGTCAATGCACTTACATGATAATGTGAATTACTTTAATGACTCCCATGGTCAGCAGGTTGTTCCAAGCATTTGTTCTTCTATCTTCTCTCACTTTTTATTGGTGATTCGCAAACCATTGAGGAATATTATACTATATTGTGTGTGTGTTTTAAGTGGTACATAGAATTTGTAAAGTAATGCTAAAGTTCTGAAAGCCTTTAAATAGCATTCCCTAATAATTATCTCATCACAACATATTGTGTGTGTATGTGTGATGAAGGGAAAAGAAGTTGTTGAATGCATCTATATTTTTCATTAACACTGAAATGAAAAATTGATTCACACAACCTATTTAGCACAGCTGAATGGGGATCCCTTGATGAGTAGTAAGCACTGAATCTTTGCATGGGATAGATGTATTGAGAGCCACAGATCAAATAATTGATGATCTTTGGATGATGTTGCAAACCTGCCAGAACTCAGTTCTAGACATTTATGCTTCCATTGGAATCTGAATTTTCTCTCTAAAAGGTTACATTGATTAGAGTGAGTGCATAGCATCGTTGATGTCCTAATGATGTCAGTTCTCTGTAATGCAGAAGCATCTGTGTTCTGTAATGAATTCCTTTCTTGTGGAAAACCCTTCCAGGGCACATTCAGTACTGATTCAGTACTGAGATCAAGGTCTAACTGTTGTCAGTTCCTACCAGAGCGGAGTTCATACAGCTAATTGTTCCTATAAGTTGCTGGCAATTTCAGGAACGAATCCAGGGATTACCGGTAACTGGGCAAAAATATTGATCTATCCTTTGATTCCCACTGAGGGAGCCCTGGAGATGAAGCTGGCACATATATTTGTGTAGGGCAACATAAGGAAGCTTATAATGCTGCTGCTTCTTTGGCACCATTCTGTATTTATTTCCTATATTTATTTTTAATTTTTATATAAGTTCTGCTCAAGATGACCAATGGGGCATCCAATAAACATTTAAAAACATAAAATATAAAACCAGTGTAAAACATTGACCAACATGCAAAACTCCCCATCACAAAATCCCCACAATTACATAGCAGCAAACATATTACAAGGCACAGTACTGTATTGTTCAGAGAACTAACCATAGAACTTGAAAAATTAAAACATCATAATAAGTTTTCTAAACATGTGCAGCAAGGCAATTTGTCAAGGTTACAGAAGGAAAGAATTGCATTGTTTGGGTGCCATAATTGAGAAGGCTGTATTTTGGGTGCTCATCAAATAGACATCCAATGGGGAAGGCATCCTCAACATGTTTCTTACATGATCTTTTAATCTAGGATTGCACACATGGGAGAAGTCACTCTCATCTCTGTACAGATGAGATAGCTTGGATGATATTCTCTCTGCCCAATCACTCCCATGTCATAAAAATCATGCATGCTATGCTTATGGTGCCCACACGTCATGGGTCTCCCCTTCAAGTCAGAGTAAATCTAGGACAGTTTCCTTAACCTACTTTAAAAGTAGGTTTATCAGCATGTGTAGTGGGGTGGTTCACATAAACTCCCCCCCCCGGTAATTAAGGAAAAGGAAGACAGAAGAGGGGCCAGGACATGCACATGCCATAAGCGTGCATATCTTTTTTTGTATTGGGCTAGGCAGGCAATGAGAATATTGTCCAAAGTGGCCTGATTATCAGTCTTTAAAATGAACAGTGTCAAATCTTATGCAAGTATTGAGTATATGTTTGAAAATAATTAGATGAAAAGCCAAACTTCCAGTTACTAATCATTATTTTTCAGAAGTAATTGACAATGTAAGAATTGTTCGTGCACCCTCCAATAAACATAAGAGGCAAGTTGCTTGGAATATAAATTGTACCACTTTTATTGAAAGCCAGTCACATACAGGGGGGCTGCCGTATCCACGGAGGATACGTTCCAGCCCCCACCATGTATACTTGAAACCACGGAAAGGGCTAAATGCCCCTCCATGGTTTTCAGAGCCCACTGCGCCCCCGCGGGCTGGCGTAACCCCCGTGGGCCGGCGCAACCCCCCGCACCCTCCACAATGCCCCCAGGCACTTACTTTTACAGGAGAAACCTGTAGAGAGTCTCTAGCACCTAAGTCTTGTTGGTGAGGCCTGCAAGGAGGCTGCTCACCCTGGTCCTTGTGAAGAAAAAATGGAGGTTTCTCCTGTAAAAGTAAGTGCCTGGGGGGGTTGTGTGGGGGGATCCGCTATCCGTGGATAACTGAATCTGTGGATAGCGGATCCGCGGATATGGAGGGGCCCTGTATTAACCTAGAGGAGACGGCAAACCACCATCTGTTCCCCTTTTGATCATTGAGGAGCTGAGGCCTATCAATTGATAGCCTGAGCTTCTCTTCTCTACACCAATCCAGAAGGGTTGAGGAAGCTGGACTGCACTGCTTCCTCCCAAAGCCTTTGAGGTTGACGTTGCAATCCAAGCCCGAGGGCTCAACAACCAGCCTCCCTAAGCTAGACAGCCTGAGTACCAGAATCAGTACTGGCTCCATCCAGTGACTTCTGCTTACCTCAGGGTGTGCAGCAAGATCTCTACTCCTGCCCCTGGTCCACACAAAACCTGCCAGAAGTGACATGCTAAAAAGAAAAGCCCACCAAACCCAAACAAAACAGTCTAGGATAGGCAAAGAACTGTCAACCAAGGTCAATCAGGTGGACAGCAAAAAATTCCTACCCTGCTCCAAAGGCAGCTAATCTCATACTGTACATTGGAAGGGTGGCTGGTGTTGTGTGTGTGTGTGTGTGTGTGTGTGTGTGTGTGTGTGTGTGTGTGTGAGAGAGAGAGAGAGAGAGAGAGAGAGAGAGAGAGAGAGAGAGAGAGAGAGAGAGAGAGAGAGAGCAAGCCAAAGCACACTGACAGTGCAATCTTGTGTAACTTTGCACCTGTGTAACAGTAGATACACTGGTAATGCTCTGTGAGGTTACACAGTAATGCTCTGTGAGGCAGATCAGCGAAGATGCCAACAAGCAGCCAGAGAAGCGCTGTCCTCAGCAAATTGAGCACCCAGTAGGGTGCCAGAATTTTTGTGCCCCTGCCTTGCATGATGGTGGGGCTGGGCAAGGAATACCACCCCATGCAAAATGGTGGCAGTGGGATGGCATGCTCAGTGTAATAACAATTGGGTCAAAAGAAAAGGGGAAGGCAGAACCGGTAAATATGATTCCTCAGTTATTCATGCAATAACCCTGTTTCTAAGTATTTCCGTTAACAGTGTTTTTATCTACACTGTCCTGTTGTGATGAGACACATGACAGACCTTCTCAATAGATGTGAATGGTAGAAGTGTATCCTGGATCTTTTAATTGGCTTTTCTCCTCCTTGACCAAAACAATAATGAAATGTTTTTGTGGAAGGAATAACGTTTTGTGGAACGTTATTCCAGACTGGGCTCTGTTCTGTGGAAATGGAAAAAGAACAGAATGTTCTGAGTGCTTTTGATGAAGTAGATTTGGGAGGCACTTGCATTCTGTGGTGCCTAAATATAAAAGTAGCATTCGGCTACAATACCAGGATAGTTACGGTGGGAGCCATTTCCTTTGATTTCTTGCAAGGCAGCACCAAATGTTTTCCACAAAGAAAATCTACGCAGAAAGAAACACTGTAGTTAAACCAGCACTGGTGAGAGAAAATTGAAAATGATAGTTAAGTAAGTAACCACAGAGAAACAAAGTGAAAACCTGAGAGAGTTTGGCAGGCAAATTAGGGTTTACAAATGAAACATTCAGCAAGAAAGCAGATGAAGCAGCTATGGGTGTTCCCTTGGGAATGCTGGAGCTGTAGACAAGCCTTCGAAATGGACATCCCTGAAAGTAAGAAACATTTGGAAAGCCACAAACATGCTCCTTTTGAAGAGAGTCTCTAATAATAACTTATCAGAATTTAGAAATGTCAGGCCATGAGACTTCCTGAGGAATCTAACAGGAAAACTTGTCTATATACAGATTTTGTATTGATCAGCTGGCAGAAGAATTGGTGGATATCTGACAGACCATGACAGAACATGATCTCGTTGTACCCATACCCCTAGGAAACAGGGTCAATATGACAGTCCTGGTTTCTTCTCTCCTGAATTTGAAAATTCTGAATTAAGTATTGCTAAAAGTAAAACTCCACATTTGATTGGATTTTAATTACCAGCTACACAACAATTAGAAAAAAAAACCTTAGGAGAAACAAATAGGAGAAAATCATCCCTACTCTCTGGTCAGAGGCACCTTTTAGTGTGATGGTTCTATTACATTTAGCAGGGGAGAGCAACTGTCCCTATCAATCCAGCATAGCAGCTCTCCTGTAGGTGTTGCTGGTGTCTCCCTTGGGTTTCATTTCATTTCTTATTCCTTTTGCTATTCACTTTGAGAACATTTTGGTTGAAAAGCAGTACAAAATATTCTAAATGATGATGATGATGATGATATCCTAGAACCCTTACCTTATTCCCTACACATATCTTTTCCCCTCATATTATTCAAAGCCTCACAAATAATAATAGTAATACGGAAATCAAAAACTATGGGGCATGTAAATATCAATACATCTGGCAGCCCAGTCCTATCCAGGGCTTACAGTGGCAGATCTCGCGAGCCCCAGACTAGTGGTGCAAAAGCCATGCCACTGTCATGCGCTTTGGGATGCCAGTGCAAACAGCTGGAGACATGCGACAGCAGCTCTCAGATGCCCGATAGGAGCAGGTCGGTCAGGGGCAGTTCAGGGAGGATCATGGGCAGTTCGGGGCGGGAAGCAGGCCAGGCAAGGGGTGAGGATGGTCTGGCTTCATTCTTTGGGTCCCTCAACAAAGTGATTCATTAGTCCTTTTCAGGCCCAAGATGGTGGGAGGAGCCTGACTTGGTATGTTAGACCAGGGCCTATTTCTGTTTCTGTTCTCTGAACTAGTTGGATAGTTGTTATGCCATAGTCCTGATCCTTGTGGCAGCTTATAACTTTTCTTTGAGAAGGGGGAGATCTGATTATGGATCTCCTGCCATTGTATCTAGTTGCTCCCTTAGAAGAAAATGGAAGGATGGCTTTTTAGACCTAATTTTAGTTGTACTGTACTCATCTGTAAACGTCCTTTCAACTAGTTCTCAGACTAGCGGCCTGATCCTAACCAGGCCTTACGCCGCTGGAACGAGCATTCTGGCAGCGTAAGGCACTTTCTGGCTGTCTCAAATTGCAACACGCCAGTGTGTGTGGCCTGGCCACCACCACTGCAAGTAGTGAGCGGCCAGCTATGAATGCCAGCCAGACAACGTATGCCCACCGGCATTGGTAAATTCATGCAGGGAGTGGAAGCAGGATCTGGGAAGAATGGAGCAGGGGGTTGGCAGAACTGGGCGACAATGAGGGAGGGGAGGAAAGTGGATCAGCACCAGGAAGGGGACAGTTTCAGTGATACTATTCGCAATGGTGCACACCGAAACCTAAATGTCTTCCTGTCCTTGAGCCCCCCGACGCAGGTCAATGCAAACGTGCCAGCTGGCACAGGTCCAAGTAGACCTGGCAGGCTGGCACAGACTTATCCTGGAGTAAGGGAACAAATGTTCCCTCACTGTCAGAATGTTTCTTGCAATTGCCATAAGGCAGTTTACGTTGGCAGAACACATGTGCCTTTTCCAAATGGCCCCACATGATTACTGAAGTGCTTGCTCCTAGCCCTGCCCTTACTTCTCAGTTACTTTCGTCAGCGGCAGGGGGGACGGGATGCACTGCCAAATGTACTGTAAAATTATTCACACATTCCATTCAGTGCAGAGGGGAATCTGTGTACAGTGTAACACATATTGTTGGTCTGTAAAAATGAAACCAGGTACAGCCATTCACCTCACCCTACAATCAGAGAAAGTAACCAGGAAGCAAGGGAGGGGACAGGGGGTATGAGCACCTCAGTAATCCTGTAATAGTATCATCCAAACCTGCCCTTCTTGAGTCTTCGAAAGCAGCACATATTACACCAGACTAGTCTGCAGGTCTTCAAACGATGTGGGAGATGAGTAGTTGGCTCAAGCAAGCTTGAGTCTTTTTTAATGAAAGTTTTGTATCATACTCAGAGAGAGAGAGAGAGAGAGAGAGAGAGAGAGAGAGAGAGAGAGAGAGAGAGAGAGAGAGAGAGAGAGAGAGCTTGAAGCAACTGCATAATTTAAAATATTAACGGTGTACATTTTCTAAAGCCTCTAGCCATGCAGCAGGCTTATTTTTTCTACTTTACAGAAAGTACTATATTATGCATTTTAATGAAAAAGTTCTACTTTATTTGCCACTTTAACAAAGTATAGTACACTTCCGTGTACATCTTTGAGTTTATTCCCTGACTTTTAGCAGTGTGAGGCTGTGACCCTTGAATTTATGTATTCAAAGGATAATAGCGATTGAGTGGACATGAGGACAACGTTCACCTTAATGCTAATAATTTTCTTGTCATAAATTTAAATCATAAAATCAAACATAAATTGTCTTTGTAACACATTAACAGTGCAATCTGACTTAACTTTTGTGCCGGTTTAACCAGAGGTGCAGCGAGAACGGGAGGCCCCAGAACGGAAAAGGGATTCAAATCCCCTTTGAATTCCTCTTTCGGAGGGGATTTGAATCCCTTTTCCATTCTGGGGCCTCCCGTTCTCGCTGTGCCGCTGGTTAAACCAGCACAAAAGTTAAGTTGGATTGCGCTCTAAATCTCTACATGAGATATTCATTGTTTTCAATTTGCCTAAGAAAGCAATTGGCAAAACTCTCTGACATGTAAAATCCAAGTATTTTCCCTCGAGCGTCAGTGGTGAAATGATTTGAAGACTGAAGATTGGTTCTGATGATACTGTCTGACTGGACAACATGAGAAGGAATATGTGTATGTGTGCGCGTGCACGCGTGCACACACGCACACACACATGGATGAAATTCCTCTTACCACAATCTGGCAGTCTCATCAAACCATTAATTGCCCAGGTACTCCACTACAAATCACATGAGACCAGGTTTCTTTGGACCATGTTTATGACTATAACAATCAGTTAACAACTGCAGCGAGTTCTATCTGCACAGACTCCTCTTCCCTTAATTGTGGCCTGGATTAGACAGCTAACCTGTCGAGACCCCTACAGATGATACAACCCTGTCTCCAACTTGAAATTGCCTCTCAGCATCCCCAGCTTTTCAGTGCCAACCCCTGGAAAGGGGGTCAGGGAAGCCAAATTGCTCTGTCTATCCCAAGCCAGACAGCCTTTGAGATACACATTTCAATTTAAGCCTGAGGGATCACCAGCTCACTTACCGTTAGACAGTGATATAGACTTGAGTCTATTGACTCAAACTTGAGTCAGACTCAAGTCGCGTCAATGACTTGACTTGAACTTGACTTGGCAATTGTAAAAGACTCGAAAGACTTGACTCGAGACTTGGAGCCTTTTACAACAAGTCAAATTTTATTCAGGTTTAAACCCATTTCCCCCATTAAATAGATAGGGACTCACAACTCACAACCAAAGACTCGGAACTTGGGGGAAAAGATTTGGGACTTGACTTGAGACTTGGAGTCAGAGGCTTGATCCACATCCCTGCCGTTAGGTAAGTGAGAGTCAGAGGGAGAACCAGAATTGGTCTCAAGAGGCTGTCTGGCTTGACTGTCTCCAAGCCAGACAGCCTTGAGACCAGTTCTGGTTCTCCCTCTGACTCTCACTTACCTAACGGTGCAAACTATATCTCTATGGCTACTTCCTGCCCTGCACTATGCCTGCCACTTGTGGCCACCCTTGCTAAAACCCACTTTAAGTCTGGGGTAGGCAAAAAAAGTCATTCCAAAGGCAAATCAGGAGTGAAGCAAAAATTCTACTCAGCCCCTAAATAGTGAACAGCTAATCTCATACTGTCCTAATGGGTGGGTGAGCTGGGTCACATTCTTTGCTAGCCTTGGCATGCTGAGGATGGCGTCCAGCCAGTTAGTGTGCTTTCCTGGCCTCACCCCTTGGCAATTCAGGCACCAATCAAGTGCCAGTCCCATCCTTGCCCTGTGCAAGGTGGTGACCAAGCAAAGGATGCCCTCACCCACAGATTCTAGCTGGGAGGTGGCCTTCAAAAATAGTTCCTTTCATTTCACTAATCTTGCATTTGGTGATCTCATAGTCTCTTCATTACTGGCTAGGTCTTATTCCCCAGCCTCTTTCTACCTACATAGCCTTACCAGATTTCTTCCCGGGACAGAGTGTAGCCCTTTAGGAGAAGGAATGTGGGCAGGTGCAGCTTGTTAAACCTTAGAGCACAATCCTAGGCATGTCTACTCAGAAGCAAGCCCCATTGAACACAATGGGGGCATAGGGTTTTGGTGTGTGCTGTTGCTGCCAAGATCTGCCCCTTGGCTGGCCCATTCCCTACCCTAATCCTCCCTCAAACCTCCCCCTACCCATTCCAGTTACCACCATACCTGCTACGGTGGGTGTCCGGGAAGTTACTTTTCAGAAGGCTTCTCAGGCAAGGGAGTGGAGCTGGAATTCTCTCAACCTGTGATAGAGGTAGGTCTTCCCTTGTTGGCATTTGCTACCACTGAGGGTTTCTAAAGCTAAGCTATTGTGAACCAGTTGAAAGACAGTTAAGTGTACATCTAACCTGGCTCAAAATTCCATTAAAGTTTCCTAGAAAACAAAAAAAAGAAAGAAAGAGATCATTTATTGCTATCTAAGGCAATTTTAGGAATGAATTTGAACTAACACTCTTTTGCATTTAGTTTAATTTGACCCTCATTGTTTTCATCTTAATTGGGCAGCCCAATCCTATGCTGGGCCTATGGCAGCGAGTCTCACTATCCACACAATCTAAATGGTTTTAGATCTGTTGTGAGCTGCCCTGGTGGCCACTGTGGGGCAGAAGAGTGGGATATTTACACACACACACACACACACACACACGGCCCAGTTATATGCTCTGCTTCATGCAATACCCTACAGTGCCTGATACATTAGTTTGGAAAGGTTGCTCCATAATTGTTGATCTCCTGCATTTAGAAATATGAAAATGTGGGACAAGGTGAGTTTCCATAGTCCAGGTCCATCCATGTCCTCCTTTCCCTCTTTCATGTGAAAAGAATCTTACCTTTAATAATGCATTTAGTACTTGCATGAACGTGGCAGATAGTAGGCTGGTAAAATCAATCCTCTGATATTTTGGTGATGTGTGACATTCGGTAATCAGAATTAATCATGTGTTCCTCTTACTATAGCTGAAGACTTTCAAATTGCTTCTAAATAAACACAAATAAGAAGCTACAATATAGATGAATCAAATTGTTCTTAGTTCATACAAGAACAGCACAATCCTATGCACTGCTATTCAGAAGGAAAGCCCATTGAGTGGGACTGGTTGAACTGAATTGAGTTGAATGGTGTAGCTTAGTGTAGAGCCCATGCTTTGCATGCAGAAGCCCCCAAGTTCTATGCTTGGCATCTTCAAGTAAGGCTGTTCAAGACCTGAAACCCTGGAAAGCTACTGCCAGTCAGTGTAATTCTAAGCTGGATGTGCCAATGATCTGACTCTGTATAAGGCACCTTCCTGTGAATGAAGTTTACTCCCAGGTAGCTGTGCAAAAGGTTGCAGTCTAAATTCTGGAGGAATCTCTTCGTACATCTCAACTGATAATGATGAGGGAGAACTACTGACATGATCTGTGCTGTAATTGTTTAGAAGTTGCACCATACCAGTGAAGATTTCATATATAGAGTTCCTGTGTAGAAAAGCAGTTCAAGTTACATAGACTTGCAATGTCTAAGAAGACTTCTCACCCAAAGTGACAAAACAGCCTGTTGAAGTCAAGGTGTTTTTGGACAAGTGAGTCAGGCGGCCTGCTCATGAAGTAAAATACACATAGAAACATGCTCTCTTTGGCAATTCATGTCTTAATACCAGCTTCCATAATCAGCTAGAATTTCCTCCACACTTTTAGAAGCCTGCAGGCTAGGTGAAATTGAATGCCATGAGCATTATGTTCCTGATTATATAGTGTATCCATTTTCATATCCAGGATGTCTGACCGTAGCCTCTGGGCATCAGTGCTATAGGAAGAGGTTGTTACTGCTGTCTGTAGCCATATTTTATAAGCTCTGGAGTACTTCTGCTGTTAAAAATGCTAGGTGACAGTTAAGAAGCATTATTGTCAACCCAAACATCCTAGTTCTTTTGGGGATAATAAGGGATTCTGAATTCTAGACTAGTTCTTAAATATTCTCCCCTAACTTTCTCCACTCTGGGGAACTGAAATTAAAACCGGACATTTTAAAGAGATTAGCTCCCTATCAGTCCATTGTAAAATATGCATTCCCCAAAAAACTATACAGTTCCACTGGAAGAATTCCTATCAGAATTGTTGCACTTTCATTTTAACTTTAATTTTTATTATAGGGTGGGTTTTTTTTTTTAGTGATTGGAATACATTAAGAGCTACAATGGTCATATCAGTCCCATATCCATTATGGAATTTTTCATTAATAGCCCAGTCTTATCTAGGATTGTATCAGGCCTGACACCCCCTTGGACCTTACTTGGATTTATGCCAGCAAAAGAGCTGGCATGGATCTGAGTGACCCATTGGGGACCAGGGCAGGGAGTAGCAGAGCAAGTAATGATAAAAGTTCTGTCCTTACCTCTCTGCTGCTCCCTGGTCCCCGGCCAGCCCATAGCATGCAGCAGAGGCTGTGCCAGCGCCACTGCACGCGCTGGGCCAGCCCAGGATAAGATTGGGCTGCAATACTCATATATGATAAAGCAAATGATCATCACACATTTGGAGCACATATTGGGCATGAATGCATATGTGGTGCTTTATACGTATATATAGATACTATTGAAGTGCAATGGGTGGATGAGACACAAAAATATTCGGGAGCTCATCATAAAAGAACAAAAGTGCTTGCACATTTACAGTGAATGGGTTTCCCCAAATTTTATTATTCCTGAAATCTATAATCCTGAAAATTCTAATCATATCATCCAGATAATTTGTCCTGCCCTTAGGAAATGTGGCATGGAGAATCTATCTTGTGAAAGGGGTATAATCTGACCAAATTTCAGAAAATTCTGATGAAGGGCCAAGTTATAGCAATTTATTAAAACAAATATTTGACTCACAGCCCAATCCTATCCAAAGCCCCACGCTCGGATGCAGTGCTGCTGGGGCAGGCTCTGCTGTATCCAGTGCAGGGCTGGAGCTCTCCACAAGCGAAGGAGACAATCATCCCTTTCCCCCATGTCGAGCCCCATCAGCCCCTATGGGGCTACTTGGAGGCACACCAGCTAAATGGCCAGTGCAGCTCCGAGCAGCCCCATGTCGGGCTTTCAAGCCTGGGATGGGGGGATAGGATTCAGGAGAGGAATTGGTGGAGACTGCCCTCTCTCTGCTCCAAAATGCTGCCTCCCTGCCGCCCTCCTTGAGATTTGAGATCTTGAATTTGCAATGAAATGTTAGAAAACCCTCAGAATGCTATTTTTCAAATTCACTATTAAGGATTTACATGAACTAGCACCTTGCCAAATATACAGTTGCATCCACCAGAACTGGGAAGGCTGTAAAGTCTGTTTTAGGTCAAATAAATGCTTAAAGTTTGCAAACTAATCTGAGTTGGGGAACTTGGCTATTGAGAGTGTTTTCTCCAATCTCATTTGAGCTCCATCACAGAGTGAAGACTCATTCATTGTACGTACTTTGTATCCTTTCCAGCATGCTGGAAGTCACGTTTCTCAAAATTAAATGTGTTCAATCACAAAGCCGTTATAGGCCATCTCAGTTTAGGTTAAAATCTATGAGATTTATATCGACACTTTATAATTGTTGAATGGGAAAAACAAGTAGGGAAGTGAAAGTATGGCCTGATGGGGTTTTTTTGCCTCCCCTTCCCACTGCATTCTCTCATGTATCTCTGAAAGCCGTTTCTCGAGATCAGGAGAAGTTCCGGAGCAGCATTCAATGTGGCGTGAGGGAATGCAGCTGGACGAGAAAATTGCAGTCACTCTCCCCCTCCCTCATGCACACGTGGAAGTGCTTTCTGCTTGTGCATGCGGCTCTTTGGATCCCGGCCATGAAATACATACCGACAGTACAGTATCGCAACAATAGTGTTGCTGATATTAGTAGTAAAAATAGGCTCAATTAGATATTGTCAAGCCTTTGTTTCTATGCAGCTGCCTACTGAATTATGACCATTTTTGAATGCCATAGAAGTTGTAACAAAATGTGCTGAATTTATTAACACTTTGTTACCGTAAAAGTTGTTGTGGGAGAAAAATAATACAGTGAAAGCCTCCAATATCTTTTGTTCTTTTTATGTTGGTGACATATTTGGAATTGCATCCCAGCTAGAGTGCTGTAATCTAAATTTAATCATACTAACAGAGACTTACAAAATATTCTTCCTTCTTTTAATATACATATTCCAAGGAGAGGAACGCAACACATAAAAAGTGAAACTCATTTACACAAAAATATCAATTCATGTTTATTCTTTTAACAAAGAAAAGCCCCCTTTTTATGCAGTATTCCCACAGGGAACGGGGCATCATTGTAGAGATGCCTTGACTCTGCTTTCCAGCACTATAATTAGCTACAATCTGAGAATTTGCATACAGAGTATATAGTGTATGAATCTCTTTTTCGTTGCTTACTTTAATGTATGCACTTTGTATTTGTTTGTACTCTGTCTCATGCAAGGGGGACCAAATCCATGTTTGGGGATCCTGAGGGTATAATAATTAATACTAATTTTTGCATGCAACATCAGCATGTAGCATGATGAGATGGAAGATTGCATCTGAGAGCAGGCTGTTGGGGACTAGTTAAAAGTGGGATTTCTCACTTCATCTTTGTGCTTATGGGATACCATATATCTATCACGGGGGTCTTTGGATTCAGATAATCGGGGATCCTAAGTTACCAAGTGAATGCGCAGTACTACATGATCGTATGTTTCATATGACTACAAATATCTAATGTCTGGGCCAACAACCAAGCAAAATGAGTCTACTCTAGATAACAATTCTAGACAAGATGTGGAGATGATTACTGGTGGGCACTGGCGTCACTGCAGGGGGGCGGAGCTCTAAGTTCTGCCGCGGCTCCGACCCTCTGTTACACCGGAGCACGAAGCGGCCCCACCCCCTCGCCTTCAGAAAGTGCTGCTTTCACCACCTCGAATGGTTCCGAAGGCGAGGGGGTGGGGCCGCTTCGCGCTCCGGTGTAACAGGGTCGGAGCCGTGCCGGAACTTAGAGCTCCGCCCCCCTGCAGTGACGCCAGTGCTGGTGGGGAAAGCAGAGGGGACTGGAGTTTTTGGGGTGGGGAACTAATTCAGATTTCAGATATAGAACTTTATTGGCATATAAATATTTACACACAACACAGTAAAAAAAACCACATACACAAAAACAAATAAACAAAATTTACATCTAAATAGGCCATTACTTTACACTTTGCATTGCACAGCATTTCTGTATGGACAAATTGAGGTATTTAGCCACTTGTCTGGTGCAAAACTCATCTTCACCCACTAACAAATACTGAATGATCAAACTCTCCGACTGCCCTGAACCTCTCGGGAAAAGCGGCCTAAGAAGCTGAAAACACAACTCCTGGTAATGGTATCCTGTACAGTGTAACAAAATATGTGATAGGGATTCTGTATCCCCTGACTGACAATTACAGCCTCAAGCCTCCTTTGGTAAGCCTTTAAATCTGCCTGTTAATACATTGGAAGGTAAAGCATTACAACGTGCTAGCATAAAAGCTCGTCTTTCTTGAGAACACTGAAGAAAAAATAAATACCTTGGCCTACAACCATAATTAATCACCAGATGATGATGATAATGATGGGAGTGGGGAACAGATTCTATAAGCCGCTGCCAGTGACTCTTGCCTGTCTATATCTACAAGTCTAGTTTTTATTAATCTATATGCAGTGGCTAGTGACCCAGCCCCCAATAGATCAACTGAGAGACCCATTTGCTGGATTTTTTTCAAAAAGAGGGTCAGGCCAGGTGAAATAATTGAATCTGTAAGGACACCCCTAAGCAGGGGGTCCCGGTCTGCAACAAAACAAACCCTCACCCAAAATGTAAGGAATCTAGACCAGGCCTGGGGGAACTAATTTACGTTTTCCTATTTGGGGATAAATGTTCACCCATTCCTACTAAGATACACAGGGCTGATTCACACACACAAGGGTGGATGCGCTTCCTCACTCTTTCATATTGCTCGATAGCTCTCAGGTTGGAATTTGATTTTAAGGCTGAGGCATGCTGCTGCCCAAAAGGGTAGACCCCGTGTCTCCTCTTCTTCTGTCTCTTCCAATAATATCTAGTAATACAAAATGTGCAATGTAATGTCATAGCACTCCATTTACTCCCCTCTTCATGTGACAGTCAACAAGTAGAAGGGATGGGGAACCTTGGAACATGACAGCTCATCACACAGTTTGCATTTGTGAACATCATGGTAGGTCTGCTGTTTTGAGCAGCAACCACCTATCGGTTAAAATGTCTGCTTCTGGTCTGAGTGATATGTGTGAACTGTCTCTGCTCATCAAAAGGATTGCCGGTCTGGTAACACTGGATGGTATGACTGAACTCTCTGTAAGGACTCAGTGAGAAATGCAAGTCACCACTTGATGTGAAAAAAAAACACAAATGCACGTGTGAACCAATCCAGAGTCTTAGGATCCTTGACTTTAATCCCAAGGGATGACTGTAACTTAACGTAGATCTTGGCATCGTGGCTTGGAAGCAGGAGATTTTATACTCTTCCCCCATTTAATGGCATTTTCTGCACCTGTTCTGAACTTTGCCCTCTCCTGTATTATGAGCTGAGAGGAAAAAACAGAAACAGACAGACGCTCACTGGAAGTGATGAAGGAAGCACCAGAGTACCAATGAGCATTTGATTTTTTAAATTAAATTTTCAGGCTAAATGGGGGGAACTGTTCCCTTGTTCAAAAAATTGAAATGGAAAAAGGAATATTGAAATGTATTGGCTTGGGACTTTCAGCACAGTTTAAATAACTAATTAAGAAGAGAATTTTCAGGGAGGAAAATGTTAAAATGTGCAGTAATTTATTTTTAATAAGTATAAAAGATTATTTTAATTAACACCATTTTTTTTTAAAAAAGAGGGTAAATAAAACGATTTTAAATTGTCATTCGAAGACACAGAGAGTTGAAAGGTTTTTCAGTAGCTGGAAATAAAATGCTTAAATAAGAAATTAGTTGAAAAATTGGACCCCATCTTAAGCTCTTCCTCGTGTACTTCCAAAAGCTGGGTAAGGCCTTACAAGTAAGCTGTAGGTAGTTTTGTATGGCTTTTGACCCTGGCTGAACTGGGAAAAAATGCAGTAAAAGGAGATAAAGGGAGACTGACCTCTGGGGTCAGTGGATGGAACTGAAAGGTGTGGTTCCTGGCCCATAGTTTTCTGCACTACAAACATCAAAAATGATGAAGTTGTGTCCCATTATGAATGGACTGGACTAGCTAAAAATATAGGCATATAGCAATAATTAAAAGGTGCAATCTAATGTCTAGTTTCTAGAAAGAAAGTTGATTCCAGGGCTCCAGCGTCACTGGAAACGACAATCTCTGATTTGGCAGCCCTTCTCCCTAATTCTTCGCAGAGGCGTAATGCACCTCACCCACACCCAGGGCAAGGCAGTACGCAGTGCCCTGACAGTGAAGCCATGATGTCATGCACTGCCTCTCCCCCTCACGATCATGAGGAGAAGGGGCGACGCACAGAGACGGACACCTTATCTGCCCTCGTGTTTGGCTCACAGCGTGATGCGAAGGCAAGGGCAGCTGATTCCCTGCTGCTCACAATCATGAGGAGAAGGGACGACGTACGGAGACTGTGAGCCATACATAGCATAAACTGGTGGGAGATAGGATTGGGCCATAAGTCACCCACCATATTTATTCATGCTTGCTGTGAAACCCAGTGACTGTTTTATCTCTCTCAGCTACTCCCTTTTAAAGGACATAACTAACATTGCTCATAGAAGCCTCTTAAAATGGTACAGGAGGTGTGATTTACTTACAGTCCATTTAACAAAGTTATTGACGGTTTGGATGATCCCAACGCCACTCTAAGGATTAGACTGGAAGGCAAATTAAAAGAAACAAATATCTATCTTGTGCAGACCATATATGTGGTGCAAGGGGATTCTCTCACTTCCTTTGTAGGGATTGTAAAGTGCTGTTAAGGGGTTCCCATGGACTAAGAGGTCCATAGGTTCATTGGTAGAGCATATCCTTTACACATGGAAGATCCCAGGTTCAACCCCAACTTGGATGGAGTAAAGCATGACCAGAAAAAAAAAATACATTGAAACTTTGGAGACCTGCAGCTCAGTCAACAATACAGTGGCCCATGTGGACCAGTGGTATGACTCAATACATGGCAGTAGTAGTTAAAAAGCACCTATTGGTAAATCATCTCTGAGGTGTATTTGTTTCACACATTTCATTAACCATTTTAGCCAGGATATTATTTTAGCATAACTCCCTATGTTTTCAGTGGATTATCTATGTTTTTACCTTTGTAAAAATTACATAAGGGAATGCTAGAAGGTTGACCGTTTTTCCCCTCAAAGAAGCATTCCTCTATCTTCCACTCCTTGCTTAGACACAATAACAAGATGAGCACAATGGAGAATTCATACTCATTTATCGTTCTACCATTGGCATAGGCAATACTTGAATATTGGAATGACAGCTGCTTACAAAAAATAGAGAAAAGAAGTGCAACCGAGAACATTGGGTTTTGTCACCAGCCATAGTATGAACTACAGGGAACATAATACTTGTGTTAGGGATGCCATAGACTACTACAGTTTTTATATTTATTTTCAGTACCTAGAAGTGTTGGGTGACTTTATATAAGGCAGGGGGAGGGGGGAAATGGGTCTCAAATTGGGTCACCAGCAGCCGGCCTCCATCACCTTACCTCCTGGTCCATCAGAAAGTCAGTGGATTAAAGCTTAATGGGCCAAGTGTGCCCTCTGGGGAAGTTATGCTGGGCCTGACTGAGGTCAGCTAAACCCCAGGCTCCATAAAATCCTATATGAATGACTTGTCCAGTAGACTCCTTCACACACATCCCAGTGTCACCCCGGCAACTTATGGCTCTCTGTTTTATTGTAAACTTGGTTCTTGGCCTCAACTTCTCCTTCTGCTTGTGGGCCTCACCCATCGTGGGCCTCCCTAGCCATGATAATTCATCAGTTTTCTATACTCGTGGAGTGAGATTGCTGATGGCTGTAGTGATGGCAATGGCATGAGGCTGTAGCTCAGTGGTAGAGCACGTGCTTTGCATTCAGAAGAAATGTGACCTTTCGGAATGTTTAGACCAATCAACAAAAAAGTCTCACGCTGCCGGATTCCAAGAAACATGATGCAGTCTTAACTGGGAAAAGGCAAGGGCCTATATGCTGTAAAGAGTTCACAGACAGGGTGAACCATAAGGTGGAAAGACTAGATATGACGGAGAGGCCCAGAAGTTCCATTTAATGCACATAATTTTAAAGAGGAGAAGGATTTGGGGCAACCCACAAGTATTTTCATCTGGGTCCTCAAATCAAATAGTTGATATTCACTGATTAAAAGCTATCAATCTCCTTTTTCCCATCCCATGTGTATCAGCCGAGGCCTGGTCTCACACAGCAGAATAAGGTTGCTGAGTCCTGAGATGGGAGAATGTACTTCTGACTCCAACAGCCCAATCCTACTGGGCTGCCCTGCTGGCTGCTATAAAGCATACTCCGGCAACACGTGCTGCTGGAGTGCTGGCGAGAAGGCCAGAGCCTTCCCATGTGTGTTGTCAGAGCACTAGCCACCCACTGAAGCGGGTAAGCCAGCACAGGAGGCAGGAGGGGGTGGGGGAGGGTGGGATGGGGTGGGGAGGAGAGAGGAATGGGGAGGCTGCAGAAGCAGGTGAATCTGGCGGTGATAGTGCGTGCTGGACTCTATCCTCTCTGGCAGCAGCCTCCCCGCCACGTTTCTCTCCATGAGAAAGGCACGTTCGCGACACCCTAGGCTCAAGCAGAGGTGTCGCTACACCCCCCAGGGGGACTGTCGCTGTGATACCCCCTGTGATGTCACAAGCCCCGCCCCCAGGGATGTGCTGTCACAAGCCCTGCCCCCTTTGGGGGCAATTTGGCAGCAGCGCGGCAAAAATGCACCCCTGGCAGCTTTTGGGCCGCTTTCAGGCCATTTGCAGTCTGGGGGGGGGGCAAATCTAGTCACTGCAAATGGCCTAAAAGCAGCCCCCAAAACTGCCAGGGGTGCATTTTTGCTGCTCCACCACCGAATTGCTGCCGGATCCGGCGGCAAGTAACTACATGTTGCAGGTAAAATAGAAAAGGAGTTTGAAGCAGGACCTTGCCCCCGCATATTGATTGGCTACTCAATAAATATGGCCCAATGTTACTCCAAATCTTGTGTCTTTACTGTTTGGGGGGGGGGGTTAAGGGCAGTGGAGACACATGCAAGTCAACTATTATGCCTCTTGCATAATATATAAAGTATATAAAAATATCTAAGGAAATTTGTGGCTCCGTGATGGTACAAAATGGGTATCTTATCACCTGAGGTTTCTTGCTTACCTCAGACAATGCCCTTTCTTTTTATTCTGGCATTTAGATGTCACTGACTCCTGCAGATACCTCTGCAAAGGGAAACTCTTAACAAGTCTATTTTTAGGCAGAGTATCCCTACCCTTAAAACCATCACTATGGTGCATTATATAGTGCAGTGTTTCTCAAAGTTTTCCCCAAGAGCAGGGGAGAACTTTGAGTGTTTGTAGGGGCGGGGCGGTGACGTTGGTGACCCCCATCACTGCCAAGAAAAAGAGGGTTTTTTTTTTTTTTTTACTTACCGGAGGTTGTGCTACCCTCCAGACGGTACAGGGGTGGCATGGCCATCCCCACGGCCTTCCCCAAGCCGATTGAAGCCCACTTCCGGTTTTCAGCAAAACCAGGGTGGATGGTATCATCCATTTCTAACCTCATCTTCATGGCCTAGTGATCATCTATATGTGTCCGTCATTTGGGAAAAATAAATAAATTGCTGCACTTCAGAGTAAAGATGGGAAATAGCCCACAGCTTTCTCTAATGTTCTTGATGTGTAAATGTTTGCATGTCATTTTCTAGTCAACAGTTGCATCTTTTTACTATATTCTCTTTTCCATCTCCAACAGTATTTGCAAAATGGACCTAACACTGGCAACTTACCTTAAGACCCAATTGGCCTTTGCTGATACAGATTTTGCTGGTACAGATACAGTATAGCAAAGTTACCTTGCACGCTGAAAGGACTTATCACTGTGATCCTGTACTTTCTTGTTTTTTTAACAACTTCCATCTGCATTTCTGATTGTTGCCATTGGGTGGTGCCAAGCAATCAGTATATTCAGCATAAGACAACGGCTTCATTTTATGTATGGTGGAATGAAATAAGATTTAAAATGTGTTCTGAAATAATTTGCAGTGCAAATAGACCAAGCAACTAGTTCAAACAGTTGTGTGATCTTAAGATAAAGAACAACTCTGTCTCATTTTGACTTATTTTTTATGGAATTGGTCTGATCCAAAATGTTTTCATGCCCTTAGGATATGGTTGTCTAATTTTTTTATTGAGTTGTGCTACAGTAGCTTAATTAATTGGGCCACTTAACATCCATGCTAATATTAAAGGGACTTTTGTTCTCTAGGCTTTTAATACACATGTATGTGTTAAATGCCAAAGCTTACTGAAGATCAGATACATCATATACAGCTTCAAGTAATAAAAGATATTGAACTCAGGTACATTTAAGGAGAAATAATCTGTCCTTTAATATTCAGTTTCTCTTTCAAGGATCGATTGAAAGGCACAAAAACAGTATTTAGAAATATATCTGCATTAAAATAATTGTAGGAGATTCAATTAAAAAAAGATAAGAGAAGCGTTATACATGTATGTACCATTTTGTGATCTGTTCTATATAAAACTGTATTTGCTGGGGATTGAACTTGTGTCATAACAGCTCTTATTGCATATTGACCGTGTGAGATAATTTAAATGACTTTGACTTCAGGCATAGAACATCACCCCTCTGTAGTATTTTTTTTGTGGCCAACTTTATTAATATAAGCAAAAGAACATGACATTGTTATAAACATAGGGGACAAAAACAGCCCCTTGTTTTTCTTCTTCAGAAAAATAATGAACCCCACCAAAGCTTATTCTGACCACTCCTTGTTCAATTATGTATAAATAGATAAATAGATCACTTATACACTTATAGATAAAGAAACTTTTGCTCTGCCTCATCTCAGTGCAGCCCTTTAGCTGTGGCTTGTCAAATTCGGTCTAGCTGTTTGGTCCTTCTCCTTTCTGAGTGTACTAAACTTTAAAACAAATCAATCAACAGCTTTTTCAAAACATACACAGACACAAACGACTTGTGAAGATTTTACCTGGATGGAGGCATTCACCGCATTAAAAGTGTGAATTCACACGTCTCATCTCGTGCCTTTCCATGGAATTAGATCACACGTTGACCAGTTCTAGACAGCTAAAACACCCTCCATTCAGTGAGATTTAAACACTCTAAATATTTGTAGTAATATAGGTAGCGATTGCCCTCTATAGACTTCTGTGCAGACTCCACCACAATGCTATACTTTAATTTTAAGTGTGCTTCTTGCAGGATATAAATCCGAAGCTAACAGGCATACAAAACTACAACGTATTTCATGAGGAATAATTGTATAATGCATTCCAGAACCCTGAGAGCAAGCAAGTAGCAGCAAACAAATTTCTAAATCAAATATGCAAACTTTTTGTACATTTGTGAGGTAAAAAGATTTCTTCATGCTTCATCTTTGCCTTTCTACACTCTGGTGTCACCAGTAACCCTGTTATTAACATCTAAGATGAAGTTGCTTCTTCTTTTTCCTTAACAAAGATACATTTGAGAACTGTGTTGCTGCCCCGATGCATTTTGCCATCTGTTAGACTCTTGGTGAATTTTCCTTAAAACCATGTAATTATAATCTGAAGGTTTGATGTAAATGTATGTAATGTCATCTTGGTGTTACTGATGATGTTTCGACATTGTTAATAATCACTGGCCATTTATGTGTGGTGTGTAAAAGCACAATGTGCTTTTACATGTAGCACGGTTAGGAGGAATTAGTGTCATGGGAGGCAGTTGCTGAAAATAAAATTAAACCATTACAGACTTGCTAGAGAAGGAGTTTTAAGACATTTGAAAAGGCTGATCCAATATTCTTTTCCTGCTGTCTGTCCTCCCTCCCCCCATCCAATCCCAAGGAGTTATATCAAAGGGGTACGAGTAGCATGAATAAACCCTTTCATCCAACAGAAAAGTCACACAGCAGAGAAGTCTTTCAGAACTCATCATCCTGACTTGGAGACCTGGAAATACTAGTTGTATAAGCCAAATCTCGCCAAGCATGAAATAGATTTTTAAACTGGAGACTAAAATCTGGCATTATTCATTAACAGATTAAATTAAAATGCTGAATTTAGGACTGACCTTGTTAGTCAAGGAAGAAATGCCAGTTCTCTGAAATTGGAAGTCATGTTTATTTGTTCTTTCTTTTTAAAGCCTCCCTTCAAGCAAGGACTCCAATATCGAACTTTAGTGGAGTCAGGATCTGACCTAGCATAGTATAGCAAAGTTACCTGTTCAATGTGTTTTAACTACTTATAACTAAAATATGACTACAGTACCTTCTAAAATTATACTCTCTCCATTGCAAATAATAATGGAAGACTATTCAAGTAAGTGATATACTGGCAATGGCCATTATTGGAGAAATTGAGATTTATACACTTGATAGAACAGGAAACAATATTTCTGGAAACATTTGCTTTCTTGATGAAACTGGATATTCAGCTACAGACAGAGTAGTGATGTACATATTTTAGGTTATGAGGAAGAGTTTCAATTTGCTACTTAAAGAATTTTTGGAACCAGTCTTAAGTTGCATTTGAAAAGGCTGATCCAATTTTAAGCCTTGAAAAGGCTGATGCTATTTTATATTGACATCTGATCATGCTGAAGGATAAGCAGAATGTAATGCAAACGAGCATTTCAGCCAACATAAGCTTTAAATTCACATTATAAACTGGATGAAAACAAAAACTGCCTCATGTATGGAGGTGCCCCACATGTCATTCCCTGGTTGCAGATTGTACAGTGCACTAATGGTGAAAACTTTAGCATTTCATATGTAAAGTATTTCCTCCATGCCAGTTGCATGGGGAAATTATTAGTGTTTTTAAAAGCAAAATTCTGGGCCCAATCTTCAGTGGGGACAAATTAGTATAGTTCAATTCATGCCCTCTGAGTATCAGACAGCATTTGCTATAGCACATTTGTTATGACATGCCTTTGTCAATATGGGATTTCCCCTGACTTGCATGCAACGTTGGCATCTAAACATGTCATTATGATATCATGCTCAAATCTAGACACAGACTTCTTTTTTCATTAATAAATCCAGCGCTTAGAGACCTGGGTCTTCCTAGCTGTAAATTGTTTCAACTTGGTTGCCACTTTAGGGAAAACAAATTGCTTTTCAATCTCTTTTTATTGCTCAAGAACAAACATGTATGAAACCTGGCATCTAAATACCACCAATCTGAGTTTTTAAAAATAACCATGCAGGAGAGGAGCCTATGACAAGCGACGAGAGGGTCCATCAAAGAATGGCAGGAGTTTGTCACGGTAGCTTGTTCCTTGTTATGTAATTTTACCTCATGACCCTTTTCATTTGCCTACTGCCACTTTAGTTTAAGAGTGACAACATTGTATAACACTCTGCAGGATTTTGGTGTGTGTGTGTGTGTGGGGGGGTGTTTACACTCTGCCGTTCTTTCCCTCTTTCTCCCCTGGCCCCAGATGCCTTTGTAAAGCAGTCTGGTGAAGCAGTGAACAAAACCTTGTGGGATAAGTCTGACACTGGAAGTTAATGATTATCAGTTGAAACAAAACACTTGTTTACATGTTGTACTCATTAGAGGTTCTAGTCAGTCATACCTCGACTGGGATTCCTGCCAAATGTTTTGAGGGTTCTTTCACAAGCTGTGCAGTTTTGTAAATACAAAAGCTCTCTTATTAAGCCTTTTTAGTATTAGACTGTGCAATTAAGATGACGGGTAATTAAATTCCTTTATTTGGACTAGGATTGGTCCAAGACACACTCATGCAACTTTCTTAGTTTCAGGACACCAACAGATTCCTCTTTGGGTGTTCCACTGTAGAGTAGTTAACTTAAAAGGCATGCTTTCACAGAACGCATTTTTAGAAAGAAAAAAAAATTAAAATTACATTCCAAAACTGGCCTGCCTGAATATTTCTCTCACCTTCTCACCTTTTTTTTTTCTTTCTCCTGCATAGCTATAAAACGTTCTTTTCCGATTAATGCGTCTCGGTTTTCTGGAAATGCTTTTGCTTGCTTTAAAAAGAAATACTGTAGGTTTTCATTTTAGTTATATTACCGCTAGAATTAAAGCAGTGATTTGATTTTGAAGGAATTTAGGAACACTTCCAATTAGTTAAGGATGCTTTTAAGGTAATGTGGTGTAACGGAATTGCCAAAATCTCTTTGCTGGCATGTGAATGCTCCTTGTAGCAGTGGTGTATTACTGTGTACCTGTACAAATAACCGGAATCCTACTAATTTTGAAGTAGCCTGAAGAGGCACAAAGAGCTAGGATGTGACCAACCATATTTCGTAAAAGCCTTTAACCAGGCACAGACATGTTTTAATGTAAATAGATGAGCTCATTTTTGCATGCTCCTCTGCCATCACAGATTGTTCTGTATTTATCGCAATAGTAAATTATTTAAGATTTGGGAAGCGATATTTTGCAACGGTGATACTGTGAGACAACTGAATTGTCCATACATATTTTATCTCTGGCTTTTTTTTTTAATTTGCCAAAGAAGATATCAGTTTTAGCGGCTCCTATGGAGGACTGCTCGCTTTGACATTTCCCGGTTGTCTGTAGTGCTAGGCAATAATTAAATATCAGGTGCATAAGCTGCTCTTTAATTTGACATGTGTGCTCCAGGCAATAAACACATGGAGTGCAATGTGGGAGTGTAATTGCTAAGGAATAAAATCTTGTACCAAGTGAGATCATTGTATCAGGTACTGTGTGACAGCTCATTTGATCATTATGCCCAGGCTAAAGAGGTTGCCTAATTAGTTTCCATTAAAACTCACCCTTTAATCAGGAATTATTCTTGCATAAAGAATGTCACTTGGTCCAGATGAATGAACAATTGTTCCCCCTTGAGATTCAACTATCTGTTACACTTGGGATGCCATATGTCTTTTCAAACAATTCAGCTATAACAGGACTCTGCAAACTTGGATCTTACACCATGAAACGGGGCACACATTTTCTGCAATCTAGTTGGAATTCCAAGGAGATCTTCGGAAGCATATTCTGCATGATGTCTTTCTTGCAATTGCAAACATTTAGCAAAAGGGCAAAATCTTTTCCTAGACATGTCCAGATTTTGTACTACATATTGTTTTGCAACAACAACAAAAAGTAAAAAATAGATTTATTTTTTTAAAGTTGGTGTTTTCATAGGCCTGGCTCAGACATAATACTAAGCCAGGGTTTCTTGTTCTGAGTATGAGCCTTGGGCCCATGTGCTTCTTCTCACCTTCCTTATTCCTTCATGTACCAGGAGAGGAGACTGTAAACTTCCTTTTGCATTTTGTTATAAGCCACAATAACTGTTTTATCTAAACCAATTAGTTAACAGGAATATAAGCCCTGCTGGATCAGGTCAAAGGCCCATCTAGTCCAGCATCCTGTTTCTCCGCAGTTATCCACCACTTGCCTCTGGGAAGCCCACAAGCAGGAGATGAAGAAGGCACACTCTTCTCTCGTCATTGCTACTCTGTATATGGTATTCAGAGACACACCACCTCTGAACCTGGAGGTAGCATATAGCCCTCATATCTTGCAGCTAGTGACAATTCCTCCAGGAATTTGTCTACTTTAATCCTCTGTTAATGCCATCTAAACTAGTGGCATCATCACATCTTGAGGAAGTGAATTCCATAGACTAATTACACACTATGTGCAGGTCCAGCTGAAGGCAGAATGGCACCTGAGATGCACCAAATTCTGCTGCCACCCTCTTTGTGCATGTGCATGCATGCATGCATGCACGCACATGCATACCGGTACATATGCATAGATGTGCAGATGAACCCAACCCCCCTTGCCCTTACTCCAACTTCTACCTCCATACTTCCTCCACCTGTGCCCCTTCAAAACTGGCTAAATGAGGAGGATCTGGGAGTGGAACAGACTCCTCTTCTGTTCCCAAGGTTTTCCATGCCCAGCCTATTTTGAGAAGCACTGGGTGATGATGGAAGGAGAGAGGTGGTGATCCTCTTGCCCAGTGGTTCTCAAAGTGGTGGGTGGCGACCCACCATTGAGAAACTAAGCTGTCCCCTGCCCCCTTAAGGGGCGGGGACAGCATGGTGGTGGCGATCCAGGGGATCGCTGCCGCTGCAAAAGTGCCCGAAACTGCCCACCTGCACTTACTGGGGCTTAGGGGAGCTTTGGGGAGGCCTGCACGACCCTCTGCAGGCCTCCCTGATCTTTGGATCGCCGTTTTGCAGCGATCTTCAGGCACTTCCGGTTTTCGCAAAAGACAGGGCAGCAACGGCAGGTGACAGGCCAGGGGGGCTGGTGGATGTGGGGTGCAAGGCCAGTTTGACATCTCAGCCAGCCTGCTGCTTGAAGCTACTGTTTCAGTGAGTCTCATGGTGTGATATTCTCACTCATTAATTAAGTGTGGATGAATTGTGGTGAATCTGAAGACTGTGGAGATGCAACATAATGGAAATTTGTCTATTGTATATTAATTAATGAAAAAAGGATTGTCACATCATAAGAACATAAGAAGAGCCCTGCTGGAGCCCAAAGGCCCATCTAGTCCAGCTTCCTTACCAGATGCCTCGGGGAGCACACAAGACAACAAGATATCTGTATCCTGTTGTCACTCCCTTGCATCTGGCAGTCAGAGAGAGCCTACTTCTAAAACCAGGAGGTTGCATCAGGGCTTGTAAGCTGTGATGAACGTTTCCTCCATAAATCTGTCCAACCCCCTTATAATGGCATCTAGCTCAGGTGCTATCACCACATCCACCACAAGGAGTTCCACATATTAATTACACGATTAAAGCCACAGACTAATTACCTGTGTAATTAATTAATTAAATCAGGGCGGTTTGCACGTCAGGCTTTCCTGAAAGCATAGGCCAAGTTTTGAATGCAATACCCCCCCCCCAAAGGAATGGATTACATTTGGATGAAGAAAGGCTAAAAAGAAGGGCTGGTCCATCCATGAGGCCAAATGAAGTGGCTGTCTTAGTCAGCGGATTGGTGGGGGACGCCCATCTCTTTCTGCCTACCTGCCTCCATTGCTCCTCCTTCTCTTTCCACTCCCTGTATTAGAAAAGGAACAGGGGGACAGAGAGGAATAGGAAATGTAGAGGAAAGGAGAGTGCTGAACTACAGCATTGGAGAGTGGGAGGAGCAAAGGCTCGACAGATCATGAAGTAAGGGGGGGTAGCATTCAGCATGTGAGGAAGTCTTGGGCCATCCTTGCCAAAAAGGATCAATTTGCAAGTTATTTGCCATTGAATTCTAGAGAGACAGAAATGGGTACATAAACCACGTCTATTTATTACCTGGGATGGGCTACAGAACACGTAATTTGTGCAGAAAATGCTTCCACATACTACTCCTTTCTTGCACATTGTTATAATGCGGAGTGCACCCTTTTCAAGTGGAAATTTCTGATAATGAGTGGCATTGTGATTATCGTGTTCATCATGGGGAGATGCCTCCATGAACAGAAATTGCCTTCATGAAATGGAAGAAGCATTCCAGAAGGGGAATTTCAGAAGGGGGTCCTTGGATGAGCAAAACACTCCCTCCATTTATGAAGGAAACTTCTGTTCATGGAGCATGTTCCTGACAGTGGAATCGCTAGCTGAGATGCCACCTGATGCATACAGATCTGCATCAGAAGTATCTGTTAGATTCCATATAAGAACTCTAGATCATTTGAAGGGACCTCAGAGGAATACTGTATATGACTGGCCTTTCTTTTATTGCATGATCTGTTCCTGAAAATGCCATGAGCAACTGGTGTGGTTTATCCATCTTCAGGGTCAACATCTCAATTCCTTACTTTGTGGAAGACAGTAGAACCTCTAACCGTCTCATACATTCAAAACATGTGGTTTTTTTTCTCCTCCAAGGGCTGTTGTTTGTACTCATATGAAAGCAATAACTAATTGATTAATTGCTAAAAATGTATGTGGTAACAGCCTTTTTTTTTTTTTTGATTGGTTACCTGGATTAGGAAACAGACTTTAGTTTGAACATGCATAACTTTGAAGTGTTTTCCCCCCCTGGTAAATATGCTGTGGTATAATGCTTTCTTGTCACTAGGTGAAGCTATAGTGCTATTTGGCATGCTGAAGAATTAACTCATAGAGCACGCAACCCATCTGTCACTCGTTATCTATGGTCGAGAGTCTGAAGATTTGCTACTAAAATATGAAATGACCACTCCACAGTTTTGTAAGAAGTCCATAAAAGTTAGTAGTTCCAAAACTTTGATCATCTGCCTTCCCACATATACGAGTTAGTGATTTGCGGTGTATCGATAGCCTGAAGAAAATAAGAGAGAGAGAACCAATTCTGTTCTAATCTACAATAACATCCTTCCTTGTGGGGTGCTGAAGATAGCAACCTTGTGAGAGGTCTTTTAGGAGAATACTGTACTCTGAAGTATGGTAGGAAGGTCTTCGGTCATTTGCCTCAGTTCAAAGAACATGGGATACGGATAACAGCGGATACGGATAACAGCTGCTTCTCACAATTTGTGTTGTGGTTGCTCCATGTTGTGAGATATGTGAATAGCTTCCTGCCACATGGGTTCTCTCCAGCTACAGTTTTGTATCCTAAGTAGGACTCCTTATGGCAGCTTGTGATAGTAAGGAGACATACAATGGGGGTGATCTGCATGGCAAGCTGCTTCCCACAAAGTTGTTCACCGCTACAACCATGTAGAGGCAACTTCAAGCAAACTTCATGGTGAGTTAATTGGGAAACAAACCCATGCATTCTTTATGCAAACTCCCCTTAATGCGTAAGATAGATAAAGGAGGTCTCCTGATAGCACAAATTGTTCTCAGCCCAGGCTCAAGTAGGACAAAAGGAAAAATAGAATGGAAACACAGAGCACCATAGCATGCATTAAGATCCCTGATAGATGAATCTTTGTACAGGAAAATAAAAAAAACCTACCTTTACAAACAGGACCCAGTCCAAATGTCAAAGAAGAATGAGATGCATCTTCTCTCTCTCTCTCTCTCTCTCTCTCTCTCTCTCTCTCTCTCTCTCTCTCTCTCTCTCTCTCTCTCTCTCTCTCTCTCTCTCTTTGTGCTGTGGAGGGTTTTTCCCACCTCTTCAGCAGCAATCACAGTAGCTTACAATAATGCATTGTAACCAGTTTAGTCCTGGGATATCGCCCAGTCCATAGACGTCCCCTGGTGAAAAGGGTCCCCTGAAATCTAACCCCATATTCCCCATAGGCTCAATGATTTGGTATCCACTAATTCAGTATCCACTAGGTTTTGCAGGAACCTAACCCTAGCTGATAATGAGAACTGACTGTATATAAACATATATGTATGAAGATACCTGACAGGGTTGTACGAAACATGATATGTAATTTCATACAGTTTACAGATAAGCTACTGTATATTATTGATATACCCCTTGTATACGCCTTGCAACTGTAGATTTTAACACATCTCTCTATTACTACAATTATAGCTTCTGTGCTAACTTTTTGAAAATCCTCCATTCATGGGAATGTTGTATATCTGAAGTTGAAGAAAAATAGTATGCATTTACGGCTGACTTCATTTTGAAAGCTTTTTCTGTTCATTCTTTCATAGAATGTTGAACACATAATATTCAGAGGGCCTCATGGTAACAGGCTCACTGGGACAGTGAAAGCAGCTTCTTTGCTCATTCCATTTGAGCAAGTTTGGGTTGAACTCCTGAGAAATCAGCCTGCATGCTGCCTACAGTCCTTGGCTTCAACTCTGCCCTTTGTGCTATATTAGAAGTTATGAGGGCAAAATCTTGAAATGCCTCAAAGAAGCGATGCCTTAAACTCACTTGACAATGAACTGAAGGGCCATGTAACCGTTTCCGTGTCTTTCCTGTACAATCTACTAAAAAGGAGAGATCTCTATAGTAGAAGTAAAGCAGAAGCAAAAATAGACAGTACTACCGAGAGATGCAACACTTTGCAAGTGAAATGGCAAACGGATGTGAACAAATTTCTGGTAACTTTGGAAAATTATGAAAATTAAAAGAAACAAAATGGGGGAGATCTATCCCCATTAAAAGAAACAAATTAAAAGAAACAAAATGGGGGAGATCTATCAGATCTAAATCCCTGGGGTCAGTCCAGTGGCAGGGTGGGGCTTGTAATGCCAAACTGAAAAGTTCACTCCCCACCCCTAAGCTTTCTACAAGCTGATGCGCCACTGAAGTTCAGGCCTGACTAGTCCAAAAGCTTTCCTTCGTGCCATCGTTCCCTGCCACTGCATCCACCTCCTTCCCACAGAAGGTATCGATGAGGGCAGTGACAAAGAGGCATTAAGTTGCTCTACAAGACCTCCTTTCCTCCCTGGTGCCTTGAATGCTACAACAGCATCATCCCAGCATCCAGGGTCCCTTTGATTTTCCCTATTTCACAGCACAAGCTTATGCATGTGTATTCAGAAGTAAGCTCCATTGAGTTCAATGGGAATTAGGTAAGGATGTATAGGATTAGAGCCCAAGTGTACCCACCCCTAAGAGTGGGTACACTTTACCTATGATGGGGGAAAACAAGGGCATACCGATGAGCCTCACCCCAGGCACCAGTGCGCTGCTTAGGGCCCAATCCCATCCAACTTTCCAGCGCTAACGCAGCAGTCCCAATGGGGCATGTGCTGCATCCGGGGGGGGGGGAGGGAGGCACAGAGGTCTCCTCAAGGTAAAGAAATATTTGTTCCCTTACCTCAGGACTGCATTGCAACTGCATCAGTGCTGGAAAGTTGGATAGGACTGGACCCTTAGTTATGTCTCCGAAATGCCCCTGAATTCAGCACTTGTTGCAGAGGCAAGCATTGAATGCAAGGAGACTTTCAAGCTATACAACATTTTGAACTTGAGTGGATGAGAAAAATCTTTATAATAGTATAGAGTGGAGGAACCTTGTTCTCACTGAGGTGGGAAACCTGTGTCTAGATTGCACCACTTCAGACTGTTGGTGAGGGTGACAACTCACAGGGCTGAATGCTCTTCCACACATTTGCCACAGGGTTTGCAGCTGGAATTCAGCAAGATCTTTGTCCCACATATTGTAGCTAGCACAGGCTGAGAAGCTTGTAAAAAGATGCATTTGTGTAGGAGAGTTCACAGTGGTGATTCTGGATTTAATTTTTGGCAAATAATAATTGTTCAGTTGGCATATAAAATTGCATTTCAGGGGCCATAATATCCATGTTCAAGACTTGTTAGCTCCTGTTGATGGTCTCAGAGTGGCTCTCAGGAACAACGTGGTCCCAGAAGCTCTAGGTGGTTAACACATCACTTTAGAAAGATAAACACTCTGTTCATTTCAGTAGCATGTGGTAAGGAATAATAGCAATTTAGCATACTTGAACCAAAGTAATTACCTTTTCCAGTATTTCTACAGTATGAAATTATAGTCTTGAGTAATTGAGAAATATTAATTCCCTCAGGCAATTGATTTGAGAGTTGGGTTTTGAATTCCTCTTCACTTAGCTGAGGTGATTGGAAAGAAAGGAAGTTGTGTCATTTCTTTATTTAAAACATTTATATCCTGACTTTCTACCATAAAGTCATCAAGGTAGTTTACAGTCCAAAATAAAATGATGCCGAATAAAACCCACATAAATTTAAAACAATCAATCTAAAAAAATCAAGATAGTTTAAAAAAAAACCTGTTAGCAGGTCACAAACAACAAGAAGATCATGTTGTTAATTGCCTGGACCTTGAGAGAATAAAATGGTTTTAACTACACCTAAATGATAGAAGAGTAGGCAGTTTTCAGAGGGCCCTCAGCAAACTGCCCTCTGTGGGCCTGCCTCATCTTATCTGTATGCCCCCCACCCCAAGGTTCATGGTGGAGCTTGCCTCTCTCTCCCATCACATCTGTTAAGGTAACATGGTGACAGTTGTTCCACCACCATTGTATAAAGACTGTAGGTGCACAGGTGATCCCAATTGGCAGTAGGCCCTTCTGAGGATCCTGGGCTCTTGGCAGCTGCCTAATGGCGCTGACCCCGATGCCGACCCTATGGGTAGGTGCCAAACAAGTGATTCTGGAGGGCAACATAGTGTGCTACCCAAGGGAAGACCCTGTCCCTCGTAGGCACCTGCCTAACTTTGGCATTACACCTTTAAATTATTATTTAAAAAGCAGTGAAGACATGCTGATATTTGGTCTCTGACTCAAATAAAGGCTGAAGGTGTGACCAATTTTTTTTTGTTTCTTTTAGCAGCCTTTTATGTATGCAGGGCCTTAATGCTCTGAAGGAAGGCTTTCTGATTTCTTTCTATATGTTTTTCTTTTTTCTCTCAGAATCACCACACTGAAAAAGATCAGTTTTGCATGGAGAACACCATTAATAATGCAATGCAGTCTGTGTGCTTTTAAAAAGTCTATTTCTTGCTTATAAATAAATGGTAATTTGTTTTAAAGCATCATTGCACATAGTGTTCAGCCAGATCTCATGCTTTCGATTATTTTAAATAAATGTACCATAAATGGAACAAGTTCTTTCTAATTTGCAAATGATATGCAACATTTTTCAAAAAAAGGGGGTGGGTGGGTGGGAGCAAGAGAGAAATAAGAAAAAAAAAAGAAAAACTGTAAAATTCCTTCTTAACTACTTCTCATTAATGGGAAACTGTTCAATGACCTGTGAAGATTAAAGAATTAGTGAATTGGTAAAATTATCAGAATGAAAAATCTGTATAATTTTGATTTCATTTAAAAATCTGCTAAACAGTCTAGAGGCTTTAGAAACGGATATTACTTTTTAATTTCGCAGTCACAAACGTCCTGGTATCAGTGTTACAAATGGACTGAAATAAAGGCAACAAATAGTATGTTTAAATGTATGACATTACAAGAGTCTGTTTAAACTCAGTTTTTTCCCCTTTCATTAAAACAACTGAAGACATTTAATTAAGTGACCACTCTGCTAAGTGGAGCAAAAATTAATATACGTAAATGAATTTATGTATGGGTGATGATGCATAATTAAAAATACGCTTCACATGAGAGACTGAGGAGAAAAAGAAAACATTTTAACAAGATCCTTCTTATAAACTCCCACTTCCCGAATTTTAAAAATGTCTGATATATAGAGAGCATTATATTAATTGGTAGTAATTTCTCAAGCTAAAACCATGTTAGACTTCCCTTAAACTTGGGCCGTAGCATTGCAGAGACCGGCGTCTGGTGCAGGGACACAAGCCAAAGCTGGTCTTATGCGTAAGTATTTCTTGATTGACTGTAACACCTATAACAACCTGCTACCTAATTTGCTGAAAATGATATGACAAGGCATAGCTCAACTTTACTTGAAATTTTATTCACAAGCATGTATGGTGATAAGCATGCAGGGGGGCTGACATACTGCAGCTAGAGTCCATATTTCTTCATGAAAAACAAATACAAGCTTAAGGAATATACCTTTGACACACGTAGACTGTTTTATGCACGTGTAATCTTATTTGCCAAGAATATCCAGTTGGGGCACATAAATTCCGCCAACATTGAGTAAATGAAGGAAGGAGGCAAATAATAGAGACTACGGCCAACTGAGCCTATCAAAGCAAACTTAAGGGTATTGTGCTCAGGAGCCGTTGGGATATCTTGTAATCTATGCAACCATCCCTTTCTGTGTATCTCTTGGAATATGCATTCTTTATTGATATTTTTCTAAGGGGTTTTTTTTTCCTATCCATCACTCTGAATCCTCTGGGTAGAAAGATACTTCTTTATCCTTATTACTGACATATGTTCTCTTGGTTGTATTGGACTGGTTCTCCATTTTGTTTGCACAGGGGTACATAAATAACTGTACAATGCTACAAAGAATTTATCTCATTGTATCTTTTTTTCCAAAGTATATAGAGAAAAATACAGAAGAAAATTTGTCTTAATATAGTCGCAGTTCTCCAAGGCATCTGGCCTAGATGCCTTTAAAAGGGGTTTGGACAGATTCATGGAGGAAAAGACCATCACAGGTTACAAGCCATAAGCAACCTCCTGGTTTTAGAAGTGGGTTTTCTCTGTGCCAGGTGCAAGGGAGTGGCGACTGGACACAGGTATCTTGCTGTCTTGTGTGCTCCCTGAGGCATCTGGTGGGGCCACTGTGTGACACAGGAAGCTGGACTAGATGGGCTTTTGGCCTGATCCAGCAGGGCTCTTCTTATGTTCTTATGTTCTTATGTAAATAGCACTATTGGAAATGTATGCAGAGTTGTTGAAAATGGAAGTGACTGTGTATGCTATCTGGGTGGTAAGAATTACTACCCAAACTGAATTGCACTTTAATTGGTGTTCATAGTATTTATTCTGATTTGTGTTTCAACTTTTATCCGCTGCTTTGAGTACTTTCAGCAAAAGTGGCTAATAAATAACTAGGTATTATAAATAATTATCAGCATTATTATTATTATTATTATTATTATTATTATTAATGCTAAAGACTTGAGCATAATGTTTAGTTAGCTTTTCTGTGATGTTTCCTTCATGTAATTTGGTATATAATGCTAATATTTTAGCACTGTGCATAACTTTTATAATAGAGCAGAGTCTGAAATAAAAAACAAGATTTCTCAAATATGTTAGTGAATAATTTTTTAAGGCAAGTAGTGGGCCCTAAGGCAAGATTGTGAGTCACTCACAATGTAATGATAAAGGAGAGAAGAGGAGAGAAGTTGTGTGTAATTCTTGAACCCCCCCCAAGGGCCCTATTGACCTTGTAGCACCTTAAAAACGAATACATTTACAGCCCAATTCTATCCTGGGTCAATGGCAGCAGAACTCACGATCCACTGCCGTAAGTCCAGTTACAGTGGCATGAAAGGCCCCCCATTGTTGGGCGCTTGAGACCCACCAGCACAAATGACCGGAGGTTCCATACATTTGCCAACGGCCGCACCAGAGCTGGTAAGGTGGTGATTGGGGTGGGTCCTGGGTTGGGGAGGAACTGGGGACAGTTCAGGGATGGGGCGGATCTCAGTGGCAGCAATTCATGCCAGATCCTATCGCCTTTCCTGGCCTGCAGCCGCCCCTTGACTCTTCTCAGACTTATGCCAGGAAAAGAGCTAGCATGGGTCCAAGGAGACTCACTGACAGTCAGCATAAAATATTTTTACTTACCTCTCCCAGGCTTCCTCGTCACCCCACGCCTTCACAGCATTCAGAATGTGCTCTGTCAGTGGCGCTGCATGCTGTGGACTGGCGGGGGATAGGATTGGGGTGTTGTTTCAGCACAAATGTTTGTGGGCTGCAGTCCACTTCATCAGATGCATGAAGTGAAATCCTCAGGAAGTAGGGGTGTGTGCACATATCCATGCGCGCGCGCACACGCGCGTGTGTGTGTGTGTGTGTGTGTGTGTGTGTGTGTGTGTGTGTGTGTGTGTGTGTGTGTGTGTAGCATTGGGATATAGAAAGAAAACAAAATTGTAAGAAATTGAGTCAAATGGCTATGGAATGGAAATGGTACCATTAGTGACCATTATTACATAATATTTTTTCATAAAATTTACATTTTTTCAATTATTTATTTAAGTTTCTTATTTTCACCGCCGCTGCTTTTTCTTATTTTTTTCTTCTTCTTTTTCATCCTGGCAGGCCAGCCAGCTGCGTCTCACGGCCCGGCCGGGACTGAAATGCTGCCTCACCACCTCTTTTTTCCTCCAATTTTTTCCTGGCAGTGATGGCTGCTTCTTCATCCTGGCGGCTGGCTGCCGCTGCCCCCACAGCTTCAACTTGCCCCCGTCCTGGCCATCTTATGCCCGGCCAGGACTGAATTGCCCCTAAACTGGAGGCTGCATCATCCACTGGCGGCTACTGGCTTGCGCTCCTGCATGAGCCTTGCACAGGTGCACAATGCCTGGGAGCTCCATCTTTGGAATCGTCTGGGAAGTCCTGGACGATTCTGAAGGGCCCCCAGGCATTGTGCACCTGGGCAAAGCTTGTGCACGCATGCGAGCCAGTAGCCAATGGTGCAGGAAGCCGGCGGTGGCCGGGAAAGGCCGAGACAGTGCCGGTTTCCAGGGCCGCCCAGAATGTGGGGACGACGGCTGGGACAGCAACCGGAAACCGGAACTGACTCGGCCAAACCGGTATGAATGTTAAGCCTAATGTGTTGGCAAAGCAGGTGCTCCCACTGAGCTATAGCCACATCCCCAAAGACAAGATGTTGCAATGGAAAATTAGCACAGTCAAGGACAAGATAAGGAGACTTTGGGGCAATTACTTCTGGCAGAGTCCTAAAAGCAGAGGTGTCAGGCAGGAATGTGCTGCTGGTTGTACATAAAGTCCATTTTTACCCTGATAAGAGAAGAATCTTTCTCAATTATTAGTTGCAATGGGGAAAAAACCCTATTTGTAATAATTACTGTATTTTATCATCTTTTTTATTTTTTCTGCGTAGTATGTCAAGGGAAGTAATTATTCACTTACATTTCAGTCAGCTGAAAACTGCTGTAATTTTTGGCCAATCAAATTGAATCTCTTTTCAAAGTAGGAAATGCCCAAGTGAATTGGACGAAATAGATGATCTAGTATGTAGAGTGGAAGCTTTCATGGCCCGATACAATGTTCAAGGAAATAGAGTATATGGGTTCTAATATCATGTAGAAAAAATTGAAAAAGTGACTTGAATAGAACTGGAAACACGTTAAACGTGTGTTTTTAACGTACTTTTAAATGTGTTTTTAAACATGTTTCCAGTTCTATTCAATTTTTTTTCTACATAACATTAGAACCCATATACCCCATTTCCTTGAAGATGATCTAGTACATTATGTATACATCTGTAAAAGACTGTAAAGGGGGAAAAAAGAGCTGGTTGGACAATTAAACATGTGTCCTGTAGAAGAACAAAAAAACAGTTCTGGGTTTTTCAGTGGTGATTCATCGTTTCTGATTCATCATCAGTTGAAATGTTTGTGTTCTGTTTCTAAAAAGGTGCCGCTTGTTGTTGAATTTGAGCCTAAGCGTACAGTATTTCCTCCCACCAAGACAGAAGCAATTCAGTTGCCTTTTGCTCACAAACACTGCCCAATTCTGTGTAGGTGAAGGGGGCTAAGGGCTTAGGTGTGCAGCCTAAGGTGAAGGGGGCTAACCCCTCCCTGACCCACAGAGCCCATTCATACCAAACCTGTTCCATCAGGTCTTTGATGGATAACTGCTTTTCTCTCAGGATGTTTCTTATGTCTCTGAATAGTTTATTTATTTAAAAAAATTATACCCCGCCTTATCCTATGCTGAGGCAAATGCCCAAGGTGGCTTACAAAAAAGTTAAAATACATAATTTAAAAACAATACATAAAGTAAATTTAAAAACAATAAAATGCACTGGGGTGACAATATGGAGCAGAAAAACAGCAGGCAGAACATACTGAGTCACTGGGGGCAGATAACAACCCATCACCCAAACGCAAGATGAAACAGAAACGTTTTGAGCCCTCGCTGAAAAGTGATGAGGGAGGGGGTAGTTCTCAAATCCCCTGGCAAGGAGTTCCACAATTGTGGCGGCACAGCAGAGAAGTCTCGCGCACAAGCTGCTATTCCCCTAACTTGAGACAGAGGTGGCACTCGCAGGAGAGCTCCCTCGGTTGACCTAAGAGAATGGGCCGGAATGTATGGGAGAAGGCGGTCCCTCACATATCCTGGACCCAAACCGTGAAGGGCTTTAAAGGTCATTACCAGCACCTTGGATTGGGCTCAGAAACGAATGGGCAGCCAGTGCAGCCGCTGAAACAGCGGTTCAACAGAGTCAAATCGCCTAGCTCCAGTGACCACCCGGGCCGCTGCATTCTGCACTAATTGCAGCTTCTGAACCGTTTTTGTGTAATAAATGTCAATGGTTTTTAGTAAGACGTTTTATTGTATTTTAACTTATACTGTTCGTCACTTTGGTGGGTCTACTGATGACAGGTGGGGTATACATTAATTACTACAAATTGCTTCCTTAAACTGGCTGCATCATCCACTTTAAAGGAGGCAATCCACAGTGCAATGTGCAACGTGATCCTCCCACTCTTGCCAAGAAAGAGGAATGATTGGGCCCCATATATCACTGCGGAATAGCTCCTTTAAAGTGGCTGCAACAAGAAAGGGGGGAGGGAAGAAAGATTATGCTGTATATAGTGTACCTGCTTCAAAATGGCTGCCAACTTAATGGAGGCAATATTTGCAGCTCTGTGTAGAGCCTGATGCTGCCACTTTTGCTTGCCAAGAAATCTTGCTGGCCATAGCACTGTGGATGACATCTTTGAAAAATGGCAATTACAGTGTTAGCAGAGGTGAACACTTTCATCCTTGTTCCATTGGCCCCTGGAAAGCTCACTGAAATGGGGGGGGGCTGTTCATGGAGCATGGAGACACTTTCGTTTGTGTCCTTTTTTAAATGACAGTTTTGGGAAGAGTTATATTTTGTGAAACCATTAAGGGCCCGGTCCAGCCCAACTCCTTCGCAAATCTGGCCTAAGAGTGGCCTAAGTTTGGCGTAATTTGTGCCTGAATTAGGCCTGAGTTATGACTGAGTTAGGCCAACACCACCCCAGGATCCAGGCAACACTTACCTCTCAGGGAGGCAGGCTCTCCAGGCTAGGCATCTGGCTTGTGCATGTGCAGGCCTCTGTCTGCATGTGCCAGTGTCCATCCATGGCAGCGGCCGCAGTGTCTGTCGCAGCCCAGTCGCAAAGGGGCCGGCCGCAGGCATGGGGGTTGCGCCAGTCATGTGGTGGTTGCAGGGCAGGTGACAGGTGAGCGAGGTGCCTATGCCAGCCGCCACAGGGCACCCTGTGCATCAGCCACCTGCTGCAGTGGAGAGTGGCCGACCCCCCCCTGCAGAAGGCGATGCCACCCCCAAGCCACGTTGAGGCTGCACGTGGGATTCATGGGGGGGGTGAGCGGGGGAGGGAAGGGAAGGAGGGGGGTGGGAATGTCACACTCAAGGGGGGTCTCATGAGGTCTGGAACCGCCTCTGACATGACTTGCCCGTGCGCTGCCTGAAGCCCTGGGCCTCCAGGGCCGTGGCAATGCCCACAAAGAAGGCATCCCGGCGTGCCTTCTGCTCTGTGCCCCGGCCAAGACCGAGAGATGCCTTGGGCTTGTCTGCTGAGAGCGGGAAGGGCTCACGCAGCTCATCACACCCCCAGACGGGGCAACGTCGGCGCCTCGCGGCAGGCGCTCCGGCGGGGTGGCCAGCTTCCATCATCAGGGAGTGGGAGGGGAGGCAGACACACAGGCAGGCAGACAGGGGGTGCTGGGGAGGGGCACGGGTGGGTCAGAAACAGACAGACAACAAGGCTGGTGGGAGAGGGATACAGGGAGAGGGGTCTGCAGAGACCAATAGGGACACAGGGGTCACTTCGTAGATGAAGGCAATGCAGGAACGGGCGCCTCTTATGCAGACAGACCGTGGGTGGAACGAACGCTGTTGACGGGCAGACCGTGGGTGGGTGAGAGCCCCGGTTGCCGAAAGGGCTCTTCACGGACGTGGCGGACGCGAGCGGATCCAGTATGGGCGCCATGTCGCCTGTCATTGTTTGCCTGCCTGAGAGGCCCCCCACCTCCCCACTCCCCTCTGAGCCCTGAGGGTCTGGCAGCCCCCCTGCTGTGGTCTCCCTGGGAAGGAAGCGGCAGTCCCTGGATGGGATTCATGCAGGGGCTTGTGTGCTGGGCACTGTCTCTGTGTGTGTGGGGCAATACTTGTGTAACATTGGGCAAAAGGGGGCTCTGCCTGAGGGGCATCTTTATTGTTCTGGAACGGTAGCAGAGATGGCCAGGCGAGGCTGCCAGGGGTAGTCACAGCAGCCAATCTGAAAGCAGCAGCAGCAGCACACATGCCCCATGGACCTGGAGATGCAGGCTCTTCCCCTGTGGAACCACAGCCTGCTCCATAGAAAGGGGAGGGACAGCAAGTAAGACAGCCAGGGAGGTGGAGCAGCAGCAGCTGAGGAGGGTTGCAGGGCTGGCACCCTGACCTCTGGCAGCATTGAGGCAGACGACAGTGGGGCACCCTGCCTGCAGCCCAAGGGGTGCTCCCAGGAAGGTAGGTGGTAGTGGACGTTCCTGGGGAGACAAAAAAACAAGGGGGGGTTACACGTCAGCTGGTGTGTGGTAGCAGTCGCCATTGAAGACAAGCCAGTGTGTCGGTTGCAAAAGCCTGCAGGGAGAGAACAGAAAACACAGCTGCTAGGTATAATGAGCATGTCACAGTGTGAGGAGCTTACCTGGACGTCAGAAGGGCATGATCCTGCAAAGGACAACAGTGAAGGAGAGAAAACACAGCACAACTACATACATGGCTAGCACATCATAACTGACCTGTTGTAGACCCTGTGGGGGCAAGGCTGCGGGTTAGTAAACACACCTTTGTTAATAGGCAAGTCACATTTACACAAACACATATTTGTCCGCTCACATGGCAACGGGCAGCTATCAGAGGACACATTGGTAAAGAGGCAGCTATCATATATATGTGTGCTGACAGGCAGAAGTACTACATAAAGGCGAACACAGGCAGAAGTCATACATATTGGCATGAAAAGGCAGAAGTCCAACATTATGGCAAACACAGGCAGAAGTCCTATGGTATGGCTTACACAGGCAGAAGTCCTACATATAGGCATGAACAGGCTAAAGTCAAACATATATTGGCATGAACAGGCAGAAGTCATAACACATGCCATCCCAGACCCTGCTCTTACCTGCTGGTGTTGTTGCCTGTGGGGGGGGGGGGAGAGAGAGAGAGAGGCTGGGAGAAAGACATGGGTTAGCAAATGCTTGCAAGGAGACAGCTGCCCAGGCACAGCTGTAAACAGTTTGGCCACAGCCTGAACAGCCCTCTCTGCCCTAGAGGGGGGCAGAGAAGAGAAGAGAGAAGTGGGGTGTTTGTGAATTTTGCCCTCCACCAACAAAGTCCCACTTTGTGGCTGCTGGGGGACAGGACCCCACACCACATGCTCAGAGAGAGAGAGAGAGAGAATGGAGGCCTGGGGCTGGACTTTTGTGGGAAAGAGGCTGGGTGCGGCTGGGTGCTGATAGGGTAACTATCTGTGTCCATGTCCAGAGTTGTGCCACAGCTATTCCGTCCTAACTCAGGCATAACTCAGGAGTAGAACTTTTCAGGAGAGGGCTGGAGTGTGTAAGGTAAAATGGCTCTTATGGGTCTCCTCAAATTTGAGTCCACCTTTTTTGTCGACCTAAATTTTGTTCCGTAGCTGTGCTCAAGGGGGCGTGTCGGAGCTCTCCAGTGTCTGGACCTGGACCCAAATTCATAACCGCCCCGTCACGCCCCCGACACGCCCACTTTTAGGCCGAACTTAGGACGGAATAGCTCTTAGGACGAACTTAGGACGGAATTGTTCAACTTTCCTAAACCCGTCCTATGTCCGTCACAGTTGCAGCACAAATTCGGCCTCAATGTCACAATTTGGTCCTAACTTCAGCCTAAGGCATTTAGGCTGCTTTTGTGACTGAATTGTGCCGCTGAGGCCTTAGGCTGGACCGGGCTGTAAATGTACTATTTCAAGGACAGCTCTATGTATTCTCTACAAATGTCTTCCTTATTGTTTGTACTGTTAAAATTTATGTTTCTTTCATTTTCCATATGAATATATTTGGGACAGGGCAGCTATAAGACTTGATGATGAAAGACACTGAAGGTTCACAAGTATTGCCAGAAATGGTAGAATCCAGATTGGCTTTCCTACTGAAGGCAGGCATTGTTCGTGAATCAAGTCAGTTCAAAATAGAAACAAATGTGATGCAAGGTTGAGTTGATGCAAGATGGAGCATCTCAAGAACCTGGTAAGTTGGAATATGTCAAGAGGATTAAGGCTGTTAAAGGCAGAGGCGTCACTGGAGGGGGGGGCGGTACCATAAGTTCTGCGCCGTCCTAGTCCCCGTTTACTCCCCGGTACGAGGTGGCCCTGCCCCCTCACGTCAGAGCCATTCAGTGCGGCGAAGGCATTGGGCATCCCTGCCCGTTGCCTTCACAGCACTGAATGACTCCAACGGCAAGGAACATAATCTGGGGCAGTTAATAAAGCAGTGGAGATACAATTAGAAACTGTTTAGGTTAATAAGAGATAGAGAAATATGTTATTTGTTGGTAAATACTGCTGTGGGATACAGCTTTGGCTGGTATAGTAGTTGCAGCCCTACAATGACCTACCTTACATTCTCATTGTCAAATGCAGTGCAGCTTTTATGCACTTTTGCATCTCTGTAATGCAGCCTGTTAACTCAAAAGAAAATCCCATGGAGTTTACTCCCAAGTAATTGTGTTTAGAATGGCATCCTAAAAAAAATTGTCGAAATGCCAAATGACCTTCATAAATGTGCTGTTAATGTTGGGATTTGATGCAACAAACTCCACATTTTAATTTGCAAGTATTTCCCTCCAAGATGCCATAGTTTCATTTCTTTGATAACACTCCAGCTGAGGGAAATATGGTCACATAACCCTGTAATACATCTTTCTCCAGCACCCGCTGATGAGGAGTGTTTTGCCATTCTCACATCCCTCTGCCTCAGTCTCCTTTCCCCCTTCTTCCACTTTGCTCTGCCCCCTGCTAACAACCACTCATCTAAATTTCCCAGATGAATCTGATGTGCAAGGAACAACAGACTTAACCTGAAAATGAAATGCACATAAAAGCAGAGGGATTTGGGAAGAACACATTTTCTGTATGTGTGTGGAAGAGGGAGGAGAGCGAAAGATAGAGAGAGACGAAATGGCAGGGAGACCCATAAACAGATACACAGCCTTGCCTATAGCCAGAGTAATCCGCAAAGCCTTTGAAATCTTTCAGTTTCATGTCTCTGATAATTAAAGAGCAATGACCTTCTCATTAGTACTAAGAGGCCTGATGATTATTGTTACCCATTTTTCTTAATAGATGCAAGCTACACGCGTGAACTTGGAATATCAAAGGAATTCTCCAAGATATTTATTAGAGTCAAAATTACAAAAACACATAGCAAACCTTTAGTTTGAATTACAAGTGTTAATATATGCAGAACCAAATGAATAGCTCATCTTTCTTCCTCTCTTGTATCTTAAATTTTTCATTACAAATTTCCAGGGCTTCAAAGTAGCATCTCACAGTCGGCCCTCTTTTTTCTTTCTTGCATGACAAAGAGCTGTCAAAAATTGTTCCTGTGTTTGTTAGTATTTTTTCTCTTTTTTCTCTCATCTAAATGTCAAACAACTTAGCTTAAATAAAGCACAGCATTCTTCATCTGGTGCTTCTCAAAAGAAAAACAACACCACAGAAGGCGTCTAAAAAGGCCCTAATTAATGTTTCTCATTGATTTTTGTTTTAGTGTGATGTATTTTATGAAAAAAATATGAATCCAGAAGGCACTCTCATTAAAATCATTAGCAGCTCAATGTTAGCTGAAAACAGCTCATTCTTTGCACTGTAGTGTTTAAAAGCACATTCACACACAGTTCCTTATTAACATCACAAGCTTGTGCTAGCTGAAAACTAGCATTACGTTTGTCAGGTACTATTGAGCTGTGATGAGCACAATGTACAAAAAAGCTCTATCAAGGTGAATAATAAGAACGAAGCGGAGATATAGCCTGCCTCTCTTTTCAGGCCCTCTTTCATGCAGGCAAGCATAAAAATGTTACATCTTGAAACATGATTTCTGCATTCCTCATTTGAATTATAGTAATGACTATAAGGGAAAGAGCATAATTTTTACCTTGCGGAGCCTGCCTCAACTGAGCAACTAAAACAGGACCCACAATATTGGAAGTGGGGAAAAAAAACGGAACTTGGATGAAAGAGTGATCTTTATACTTTCTGCTTCAGGAAAATCCTTGGGCTTTCTGAGAACTTTTGACAATTGCAGGGTAGCCACTAATGCACCGTGACCAATCTTCCACCATTAGGGTCTCTGTGTTCTTAAGAGTTGTGCACAAGACAGAATCTTGGCAGCTGCAAGTGCTGATGGTGCTGCTACAGCAGCTGCACCTGCTGAAATGCCCTTACCTATACAACCAGTAAAGGGCCAGGTGCATTCATGTTGAAAGGTTGGCCACCCCTGCACTAACGGCTCACTTCTAATGGGTCCTTGTGCTGCTTGAACTAGTATTCTGGCAGCACAAGGTCCTTTATGGCTGTGGCAAAACGCAACATGCTGTTTTGTGTAGCCAGGCCGTTGTCGCAAGTAGCGAGCAGCCACAGTGGGGTGGCAACAGCCCATTCACAACCCTGGCACTGGTAAGTCAGCGCAAGGGGCAGGAGGGAGGCAGAGGTTGGGTGGAACAGGGTGGGGAGGGGGAGGAATAGGATAGAGATTCTGGTGGGGAGGAGGGAGGATCAGAAAGGGTGGTATCAGCAGCAGCACTGCCACTAATATCCTAGGGTCCCAGCCTCATTCTGCCTTTCCTGGTCCACTTGCACTTGCTACATAGCTGAAGGAGGTCCAAATAGATCCAGTGGGGCAGTGAGGGCTTTCCCCTGGACAAGGGATCAAATGTTCCCTTACCCAGAGGAGACCTCTGGGACTGCCCCACCCCACAGAATGCAGCTCACATTCCAGTGGCGTGGCTGCATTGGTGCGGGGAGGGGGGAGGAGATTTCGGTAGGATTGGGCTGTAAGAATGCCTTGCTGTGAATCCTTGTGTGTGGCCTTTTTACATAGAAAACCTTATAGCAAGAAACTTTGACAGAGGTGCTCTTGATCAAATGTGTGATCTCATTTGGTTCTATTTTTGATGAGTGGGTGGGGCTGTAACACTCTGAAAAGATGAGGTGGAGGTGGGGGAGTTCTGAGCCACTCCCTGTCACTCTGCTCTAGTTCATTACTTGCCAAGGGAAGATTGATTCCAGTGAATCTCTCTTGGGCCTTAGAGGTTGTCTTCAATGATTAAAGTCCTTTAATCTCATCACCTGCACTAGCCCAGTGACAGGGTTACTGTGCACCCTTGGGCAGGTTAGTAATCAACAATATGTAAAAGTAAGTATGGGCAGCTTGCACTGGTGTCACTGCAGGGGGGGCGGAGCTCTAAGTTTCTCCGTGATCCAAGCCTCTGTTACACAGAGGAACGAAGTGCCTCGCCCCCGCGCCTTCCAAACCAGTCAAAGCAGTGAAAACAACGCACAGGGAGTCTCCTGCGCGTTGTTTTCACTGCTTTGACTGGTTTGGAAGGCGTGGGGGCGGGGCGCTTCGTTCCTCCATGTAACGGAGGCTCAGACCACGGAGGAACTTAGAGCTCCGCCCCCCCTGCAGTGAGGCCAGTGGCAGCTTGTGCTCCTCTACTTTTGCTTCGAAGTTGGTTGATAAATATCTAGTCATTCTATGTATTGGAAAGAAGAGTCATTACATAGAAGGCAAATCCACAACAATAAGAACTCTGCTCTTACCATTCACATAATGAAGAAACTTCCTGAAGTTAAAAAGACATTTGCAAATTTAAGATTATTTTAAGTTCTTTTTCTTTTAAGTTTTATGTACTTAGTAGTATACATTGGATTGTGTCCTACAGTGAACTTCCTTCTAGAATAAGAAGCCTTTGCTCCAGAGAAGTGTTCTTCAACCTTGGGGTTGGGCAGAGGCGTCCTAATATGGGGGGTTCAGGTGTGCAGCGCCCCCAGCGTGCTGCTTCCAGGGGGTGCGCGCTCCCCCAGGACCTGCCTTTGGTCCGGCGGGCCGCGGCAGCAGCAGCAGCAGCAGGAGGTGGAGGCGGAGGCGGGGAGTGTTGTGCACGAGCGAGCGCTTGCTCGCGCACAACACTCCCCACCTCCTGCTGCTGCTGCTGCTGCTGCTGCTGCTGCCGCCGCGGCCCGCTGGACCGAACAGAGCAGGGGAGTGACAACAGAGCAGGCGGAGGTGGGGAGGTGCGCGAGTGCTCGCGCGCGCCTGCCCGCCTCTCCTTTCCCCTTCCCGGCTTCGTCTGTCAGCAGCCCAGCTAGAGGCGCGAGCTGCTCGCGCCCCAGCTGAGCCGCTGACCAACGAAGCCGGGAAGGGGAAAGAAGAGGTGGGCAGGCACGTGCGAGCACTCGTGGGGGCGCTCGGTCCCCGCCCCCCACCCCAGGTGCCGGGAGGGCGCAGAACGCCACTGGGGTTGGGACCCCAATGGGGTTAGGAAGCCTCATTTGTGGGGTTGCAGCAACTTATGGGAACCAAAATGGCCACTGGGGGTAATGCTGGGGGTGGGTGGGGAACCTGCCAGGTGGGTTTTCACAGGGATTTCATCCCCCTCCTCCCTCTTTCGATTTGCTGGGGACGGGGAGGCAGAGGAGAGCCACAGCTTGGCTCTCCTGTTCCAGAATGACTCCGCCGCTGGTGGTGCAGGCTGGGCAAGCTTGGCAGGACGAGGCTGCCAGTGATGGGATGGGGGTGGCAACAGAGGTGGGGGTGGGAGAATCGGGTCCTGGGAGGGGACGGGATCAATGGTGGGTCTCCCACCTCATACTTTATTTGTTTATTTATTTATTTGTCACAAAAAGGTTGAAGACCACTGATAAAAGGCCTCCTTCTTTTGGAGAAGGACTTCATCTGGAGGAAGAAAAGCTTAGGATACAGCCCATTGCTGACTCTTGCACTGTGTATGTATGTGGCTGTGGTATTAATGACACTACCGTGCTGCTATCTCAGTAAACTTCCAGTGTATTCCTATACATGTCTACTCAGAAGTAAGCCCCATTGAGTTTAATGCATTTATACCCAAGGGCAGTGGTTCCCAAACTGGGAGGCATGGCTCTCAGGGGAGCCGCGGAAACCAGCCAGGGGAGCCGTGGAATCAGGGTGACCAAATAGAATGGAGGACAAAGTGCCTATACCTTTAACTAGGCTTACCAGATCTCCAACCGAGACAGAGTGCTAGACCTTTAGGAGAAGGAATGTGGGCAGGTGTAGCTTATTAAACCCTTAGAGCGCAATCCTAGGCATGTCTACTCAGAAGCAAGCCCCACTGAACACAATGGGGCTTGCTTCTGAGTAGACATGCCTAGGATTGCGCTCTAAGGTTTAACAAGCTACACCTGCCCACATTCCTTCTCCTAAAGGTCTAGCACTCTGTCTCGGTTGGAGATCTGGTAAGCCTACCTTTAACCATTGTATAGAAGGGGAATTTGGGCAGGTACAGCTTTTTGCACCCTTCCATGATGAGCTGCACTTGCCCAAATTCCCTCTTCTATACAATGGTTAAAGGTATAGGCACAGTATCCTCCATTCTATCTGGTCACCCTGCGCGGAGTGCCACGGAATCCTCTCGGAAAACAGTGCAATGCCAAATGGCAGGCAGCAACATAATGTCATGGGGAGCCGCGGCCAATGGTCGCCAATGGTCAAGGGAGCCACAGGTCGAAAAAGTTTGGGAAACACAGCCCAAGGGTGTATATACGCAACAGGAGTTAAATGTGTACACCAGTTGACTGGTCCTAGTAAGTACTTACGTCCTAGTAAGTGTGCGTAGGATTGCAGCCTGAGCCTGCATTGCCTATTTATTCTTTGCTTACGACACAGTACAGGTGGGCCCCCATATCCACTGATTCGCTATCCACGGTTTCAGTTATCCACGGATCATGGGGACCCCCCCCCAGGCTTTTACTTTTTTCTCAGTAAGCTTCGTTTCTTCCTTAAACAAACAGGAGAAGCAGCCTCTGGCTGCTTATTACAGGCAAGTAGAACGAGACTAAGTACTAGAGAGGCTAGTTAACAGAAACCTTGCAGAGCCTCTCTAGGACTTCGTCTCGTTCTACTTGCCTGCAATGGAGGCTGCTTCTCTGTTTGTTTTAAGGAAGAAACAAAGCTTGCTGAAAGAAAAATAAGAGCTGGGGGGGGGAAGCATGCCTGCCTGCAGGGGAGGCAGGGTGGGGGGCCCTCAGGAAACCATGGAGGGGGTGTTCGCTCTTATCCACGGTTTCAAGTATCCACGGAGGGGCCTGGAACATATCCCCAGCGGATATGGGGGCCCACCTGTATAGTTGTCTATAGTTGGTTGTTGTTCAGTCGTTAAGTCGTGTCCGACCCTTCGTGATCCCATGAACCATATCCCGCCAGGCCTTCCTGTCCTCCACTATTTTCCTGAGTTCGCTCATTTTCATGTTCGTTGCATCGGTGATGCTGTCTAACCATCTCATCCTTGGCTTTCCCCTTCTCCTTTTGCCTTCAATTTTTCCCAGCATCAGAGTCTTCTCCAGAGAGTCCTCTCTTCGCATTAGGTGGCCAAAATATTTGAGTTTCAGCCTTAGTATCTGTCCTTCCAGGGAACAGTCAGGGTTGATTTCATTTAGGATTGACTGATTTGATCTCCTAGCAGTCCAAGGGACTCTCAGGAGTCTTCTCCAGCACCACAGTTCAAAAGCATCTATTCTTCGGCGCTCAGCCTTCCTTATGGTCCAACTCTCGCAACCATACATTGCTACTGGGAACACCATCGCCCTGACTATGCGAACTTTTGTTGGCATGGTGATATCTCTGCTTTTTATTATGCTGTCTAAGTTTGCCATAGCTTTCCTTCCAAGGAGTAAGCGTCTTTTAATTTCATGGCTGCTGTCTCCGTCTGCAGTGATCTTGGAGCCCAGAAAAGTAAAATCTGTTACTGCTTCCATTTCTGCCCCTTCTATTTGCCAGGAATTGATGGGCCCAGATGCCATGATCTTAGTTTTATTAATGTTGAGTTTCAAGCCAACTTTTGCACTCTCCTCTTTCACCCTCATCAAGAGGCTCTTTAGTTCTTCTTCACTTTCTGCCATTAGGGTGGTATCGTCTGCATATCTGAGGTTGTTGATATTTCTCCCGGCAATCTTGATTCCGGCTTGCGATTCATTCAGCCCTGCATTTCTCATAATGTACTCTGCATATAAGTTAAATAAGCAGGGTGACAATATACAGCCTTGCCGTACTCCCTTCCCAATTTTGAACCAGTCGGTTGTTCCATGGCCGGTCCGAACTGTTGCTTCTTGACCCGCATACAGGTTTCTCAGGAGACAGGTAAGGTGGTCTGGTACCCCCATCTCTTTAAGAATTTGCCACAGTTTGTTGTGATCCACACAATCAAAGGCTTTTGCGTAGTCAATAAAGCAGAAGTAGGTGTTTTTTTGGAACTCTCGGGCTTTCTCCATGATCCAGCGCATGTTGGCAATTTGATCTCTAGTTCCTCTGCCTCTTCGAAACCCAGCTTGTACGTCCGGTAGTTCTCGGTCCACGTACTGCTGAAGCCTAGCTTGTAGGATTTTGAGCATAACCTTGCTAGCATGTGAAATGAGTGCAATTGTGCGATAGTTTGAGCACTCTTTGGCACTGCCCTTCTTTGGAATTGGAACGTAAACTGACCTTTTCCAATCCACTGGTCACTGGCCACTGCTGAGTTTTCCAAATTTGTTGGCATATTGAGTGCAGCACTTTCACAGCATCATCATTTAGGATTTTAAGTAGCTCAGCTGGGATATTATCATCTCCACTAGCTTTGTTGTTAGTGATGCTACCTAAGGCCCACTTGACTTCACTCTCTAGGATGTCCGGCTCTGGGTCAGTGACCACACCAGCGTGGTCATCAGGAACATTAAGATCTTTCTTGTATAGTTCTTCTGTGTATTCTTGCCATCTCTTCTTAATCTCTTCTGCTTCTGTTAGGTCTCTGCCTTTTTTGTCCTTTATCATGCCCATCTTTGCACAAAACGTTCCCTTGATATCTCCAATGTTCTTGAAGAGATCTCTAGTCCTCCCCATTCTGTTGTTTTCCTCGATTTCCTTGCATTGTTCATTTAAGAAGGCCTTCTTATCTCTCCTTGCTATTCTCTGGAACTCTGCATTCAGTTGTTTATATCTTTCCCTTTCACCTTTGCTTTTTGCATTCCTTCTTTCCACAGCTATTTGTAAAGCCTCATCTGACAGCCACTTTGCTTTCTTGCATTTCTTTTTCTTTGGGATGGTTTTAGTTGCTGCCTCCTGTACAATGTTACGAACTTCCGTCCATAGTTCTTCAGGCACTCTGTCTACCAGGTCTAATGCCCTAAATCTATTCTTCACCTCCACTGTATACTCATAAGGGATATGGTTTAGGTCATATCTGACTGGTCTAGTGGTGTTCCCTGCATTCTTCAGTTTAAGCCTGAATTTTGCAATAAGAAGCTCATGATCTGAGCCACAGTCAGCTCCAGGTCTTGTTTTTACTGACTGTATAGAGCTTTTCCATCTTTGGCTGCAAAGCACATAATCTATCTGGTTTCGGTATTGACCATCTGGTGATGTCCATGTGTAGAGTCGCCTCTTGTGTTGTTGGAAAAGAGTGTTTGCTATGACCAGCGTGTTCTCTTGACAGAACTCCGTTAGCCTTTGCCCTGCTTCATTTTGCGCTCCAAGGCCAAACTTGCCTGTTGTTCCGTTTATTTCTTGATTTCCTACTTTAGCATTCCAGTCTCCTATGATGTAAAGGACATCTTTTTTGGGTGCTAGTTCTAGAAGGTGTTGTAGGTCTTCATAGAACCGGTCAACTTCATCTTCTTCGGCATCAGTGGTTGGGGCATACACTTGGATTACTGTAATGTTGAATGGTTTGCCTTGGATTCGAACTGAAATCATTCTGTCGTTTTTGAGGTTGCACCCCAGTACTGCCTTTCCCACTCTTTTATTGACTATGAGGGCTACTCCATTTCTTCTAAGGGATTCATGCCCACAGTAGTAGATATGATGGTCACCTGACTTAAATTCGCCCATGCCCGTCCATTTTAGTTCGCTGATTCCCAAGATGTCAATGTTCAATCTTATCATCTCATTTTTGACCACATCCAGCTTGCCTTGATTCATAGACCTCACATTCCATGTTCCTAAGCAGTATTGCTCCTTGCAGCATTGGATTTTCCTTTCAACCTCAGACACATCCACAGTTGGACGTCCTATTGGCTTTGGCCCAACCGCTTCACTCTTTCTGGGTCTACTTGGAATAGTCCTCCGCTCTTCCTCAGTAGCATATTGGAGACCTTCCGACCTGAGGGGCTCATCTTCCGGCGTCATATCTTTTAGCCTTTTGGTACTGTTCATGGGATTTTCTTGGCAAGGTTACTGGAGTGGGTTGCCATTTCCTTCTCCAGTGGATCACTTTTAGTCAGAACTCTCTGCTACGACCTGTCCGTCTTGGGTGTCCCTGCACGGCATAGCTCATGGCTTCATTGAGTTACGCAAGCCCCTTCGCCACGACAAGGCAATGATCCATGAAGGAGGTCTATAGTTGGACTATAGACTAATTTGTTCTTCTGTTGAATACACTAATAGAAGGGATTGAGACAGATCAGTAAGATGACCCAGACCTATAACTGTATGGCAGTTTTTCATTTCAAGAGACATGAAAATAAACCTCCCCTAACATTCTCACATCAGTATTTTAGCATTACACCTAAAGTATAGTGCTAATAAAGATTTCTGTTTAATAATAAAAAGGACCTTTGGGATTACCAGAAATTATTATGTAGTGGTTTTGTACAATGACATGCATTACTTTATTTTCTGATTCCTGGAAATACTAAATTCACAGCAAGATTTCTGGTTGCAAACCCAGCAGTAGATGGATTTATATATGCAAACAGTTTGCCCAACTGCAAAATTCACATTCCTGATATTACATTTCATTGACTTTTTTTGGTCTGATGTCCACTAATGGTGTTGTCAACCAAATTATCGTAGTAAAATAATTACACTGCAAGTAAAGAAATTTAGATCCAGATATGAACAGTAAATCTCTATTAATTTAAGGCTCAAAATATGTTAATGCTTTGTAATATTTTTTCTTTATAGGGAACACAATAGTGAGGTCATCTGTAATAAACATGTTAATATTGAACCTTGGTAGTTTTACCTCTCAGATCTGTGAGGCATTTATGGCTGAAATATTGAAGAGAGAACCTTAAAATGTTGTTTTATGGCAACCTCTAAGCAGGACTATAAAACACTCCTGTGAATGATAAATAAACTAAAGAAGATCTATGTGTTAGTAAAGGGCTCTACACTTATACTTATGGCTGGCTTGACTGCACCAACATTCAACTTGCCTTCACTTCATCAGGACAGCTTTAAGCCTCTTGTTACCTGCTCAGGTTGATAGATTCATATAAGAGTTGAATTAGGTAATGCAACACTGTACAAACTGGTTAAGCTGTTGTTTAACGTGAAAACAAAGAGGATTGCTTTATTAAAATGTCAGTCAGCCTTCCATGTATACTTATTCTCATATTTCTGATGTTCACAGAAATGTGTGCAAGTGTAGATCATATCTCATAATAAGCAAATTTGCACAGTCATTTGCGCCTTTTCTCCACGTGCAAACTATCCCCAAATCCACCCTTACATGAAGAATGGGATCTTGTGAACTACAACTACCTACCTACCTACACAGTCCATAGAATCTTGGTGGTGTGAGTCTGTCTCCCTCTGGCCGGTCTCCCCCCCCCCCATGTGAGAAAAAGGCGGGAAAAGCAAGGCACCTAATCGATGCCTTTGTTGTGAGGTGGAACAGGACAAGCAAATGTTAGCAGCTGCTTTCTGTGCTCCAGTCAGTCGGGCTCCAGATTGCAAAAAAAAAAAAAAAAACACCCTGCCCTCAGTGCCACCTGAGATTAGTTGGTTGCCTTTGGGAGCCAACCTGATTGGCCTTGGTTGGCAGATTTTTTTTGCCTACCCCAGCCTGGCTTAGGTTCTGTGGTGGTAAAATCACAACTAGGCTAGTTGAATTTCTTGCCCCTTTGGTCACTTTAGGCAGTGTTGTGCAGGCATGGGACTTAGAAGTTCGTTGGTTGGTGTGCACCCCGAGGTAAGCAGGGTCAGTGGGTAAACCAGTACCCCTTGTCAGATGCTCACCGGTTCGGCAAGGCTAGCTGGTGAGCCCTCCGTCTTGGAATCACAAAGGCAAACGCAAGTGCTCTCTGGCCTGTGGGAGTCTATGCAATCCAGCTGCCTCGATCCTTTGGGGTTGACTGTGAAAAGCTTGAGCCATCTCCAGATGGGTCGTGGCCTAGAGTCAAGGTGGTCTCGCCCATGAATCTGGGGGAAATACTGTCTCTCACTGTTTCCCTGGTGGTAGATGCCTGCATGTTGGGCAGGAATTTTAGTGGTCATTCGTCTTGCGTGTTTTATTGGGGGGTGGGTGCATGGGCAAAGAACACAGGTACAGCCTGCAGTGATTACTTCAATGGCAATTGCTTCAAAAGTACTTCCACAATTGTGGAATTCAATGCAGAGTGTCCCCCTTTGCACAGAGTGCTTTCTCCACATGATTGCAGATGTACCCATGGTAGGACAATCAGATGGAGAAAATCTGTAGCAAAAGCAACTGTGTGAACTATAAGTAAGGAAACTATGGAAAAGCCATACACATTGTCAACTATCATCTGATGAAATATTGTTTAAATTAATCATAGTAATGAAACGTCTCACACTCAGCTTAGTCTGGCTCTGAAGTATCTTACATCATAGCTAATTGGATATGCTTCTATTGTTGCCTATAAATTGTTATCTGCTGTGGATAGGCATAGCATCATACCTTCAGAAAAGTCTGGAGTAATTTCTAGAGTAATTTCTAGAATTTCTAGAGTAATTTCTAGGAACTAGAGATCAAATTGCCAACATGCGCTGGATCATGGAGAAAGCCCGAGAGTTCCAAAGCTTCATTGACTACGCAAAAGCCTTTGATTGTGTGGATCACAACAAACTGTGGCAAATTCTTAAAGAGATGGGGGTAACAGACCACCTTACCTGTCTCCTGAGAAACCTGTATGCGGGTCAAGAAGCAACAGTTCGGACCGGCCATGGAACAACCGACTGGTTCAAAATTGGGAAGGGAGTACGGCAAGGCTGTATATTGTCACCCTGCCTATTTAACCTATATGCAGAGTACATTATGAGAAATGCAGGGCTGAATGAATCGCAAGCCGGAATCAAGATTGCCGGGAGAAATATCAACAACCTCAGATATGCAGACGATACCACCCTAATGGCAGAAAGTGAAGAAGAACTAAAGAGCCTCTTGATGAGGGTGAAAGAGGAGAGTGCAAAAGTTGGCTTGAAACTCAACATTAATAAAACTAAGATCATGGCATCTGGGCCCATCAATTCCTGGCAAATAGAAGGGGCAGAAATGGAAGCAGTAACAGATTTTACTTTTTGGGATTCCAAGATCACTGCAGACGGAGACAGCAGCCATGAAATTAAAAGACGCTTACTCCTTGGAAGGAAAGCTATGGCAAACTTAGACAGCATAATAAAAAGCAGAGATATTACCATGCCAACAAAAGTTCGTATAGTCAGGGCGATGGTGTTCCCAGTAGCAATGTATGGTTGCGAGAGTTGGACCATAAGGAAGGCTGAGCGCCGAAGAATAGATGCTTTCGAACTGTGGTGTTGGAGAAGACTCCTGAGAGTCCCTTGGACTGCTAGGAGATCAAATCAGTCAATCCTAAATGAAATCAACCCTGACTGTTCCCTGGAAGGACAGATACTAAGGCTGAAACTCAAATATTTTGGCCACCTAATGCGAAGAGAGGACTCTCTGGAGAAGACTCTGATGCTGGGAAAGATTGAAGGCAAAAGGAGAAGGGGAAGGCAAAGGATGAGATGGTTAGACAGCATCACCGATGCAACGAACATGAAAATGAGCGCACTCAGGTAGTGGAGGACAGGAAGGCCTGGCGGGATATGGTTCATGGGATCACGAAGGGTCGGACACGACTTAACGACTGAACAACAACAAATTTCTAGAGTAGCCCTGTTTGTAAGCTCCTGTGTTCAGGAACCTGCAAGAAGAGTTCTTCTGCCCGGGCTAGATCTGGGCACCCTGTGTTGGGCTGGCACCATGAAAGCCGAGAGTGGGGTGGGGTGGGGTGGGGTGGGGTGGGGAGGGAGATCCATCACTCTGCCTCCTCCTCCACCTCCTTGGACCTTCCTTCCCTTGACTCTGGGCTTTCCCTGCCTTTTTCAGGGGGCAGGTGCTCTCCCAGCCCTCTAGATGCCCTGCTTGGCTCTCTGCCTCTCCGCCCCTTCCTGTCCCATATCCCTGTTCCCACTGGCGTCGCTGCAGGGGGGGGCGGAGCTCTAAGTTCTCTAAGTCCGACCCTCCGTTACACGGGAGCACGAAGCGGCCCCGCCCCCTTGCCTTCAGAACCATTCAAGTCGGTGCTTTCACTTCGTGCTTCGTGCTCCCGTGTAACGGAGGGTCGGACCGCGGTAGAACTTAGAGCTCCACCCCACCTTCAGCAACGCCAGTGCCTGTTCCTACACCCCTTTCCCTTCTCCTTCCAGTTCCGAGACCCTTGCCCCAAAGTCCTCCCTCGAAGTTGGCTGACTCAGGAGCAGACTCAGGAGCATTTTCCACTCCTCTGAATGAGGAGTCAATCGGGAGCTGGCCGTTGTTGCCGGGCCATTCCCCAAAGCCCCCTGCTGGTTGGGGGTCATTCTCTGAGGCTTTGTTGTTGCTGTGCTGCTGCAGCCGTGCCCAGCCCCATCAGAGGTCTCGTGAGACCAAGCAGCTTGGCCTGCAGCAGCGCATGCTGTTGTGGCACCTGTCGGTGACTTTGCTGGTGTTCAAGTGTGCTGCTACTCATCATCACAGCTGGGAGTGGTGTGACTGCGGAAGCCTTCCAGGGCCCTAGGTGAGTCCGCATCCAGACACTGCTTACTTCAAACATTTATTCAGAATAATTGGTTTTGGGAGTGCAAGCTAAATGTAAAGTATGTTCATTAAAGAATTATATCTGATGGTGGTAGAGCGGTGTCTTCAAATGTTTATTTTTATTTGTTGAAACATGTGAATTCTGCCTTTTGTGCCAAAATCCCTTCAAGGAAATTAACAATAATACTAAAATGAGATACAACAATTACAAGCAGTGAAGAAAAATGAACTGAAACAATCAAATAAGCAGCAAAGCACTACTAAACCCATTGAAGGGGGGGAGATCAAAAATTCAGGGGGTGCCAAATGGCCTTCAAAACAACGTAGCCTTCACTGGTTGCCAGGCAGCCAACAGCAAAGAAGTGGAATGAATGTCCCCTGGGAGGGAGTTCCAGAGCTCCAGCACCGCATTACTGTAGTAAAATCCTATCTCAGGTAATTTTCCTATTCTAGTTCAGATGGCAGGAGAGCCCACTATGGGGGCTCTGAGGAACATAGTAACCATCAGTGGGCTAACCAGATTTTCCCGGTTCTAAACCGGGACACCCCCCCAACAACCAACCAATTAATGAATTAATTCAAATAAAATTTAAAAATCTTTGGGGGGACGCTAAGCGTCCGCCACATCATTGCTGCCCCCGCTGCCTCCGTCGTCGTCAGCAGCAGCCCCCAGCCCCCAGCAGCAGCAGCCCGCAGCCCCCAGCAGCCAGCAAATTTTAAAACTTACCTTTTTTCTGGTGGTGGCCATCTTGGATCTCAGGAAATCTCACGAGATCCAAGATGGTAGTGCCCAAATCTCATAAGGGCACATGAGGCAGTACTGTACTGCCCTCACGAGATTTGGGCACCGCCATATTGGATCTCACGAGATTTCCTGAGATCCAAGATGGCCGCCGCTAGAGAGAGGTAAGTTTTAAAATTTTAAAAGCCCCAAAAGCAGCTGTGGGGGCTGTGGAGGCTTGCACCGGCCCGGAAATGTTCTGGGACAAATCCGGGACCTGAGCTCAGGTTCTGAGATTGTCCCGGAATTTCCGGTACGGGTGGTAAGCCTAACCATCAGGTAGGTGCGAACGTAGGCATCCATTTCCACCAAGGTGCTGAACCCTTCCTCTCCTCATCGCTTTCCCCTACAACCCGTCATCCAAGTTATTCATTTTTTCTCCCCAACTGGACACATTTTCAGTCTCAGAACTGAAGTCTCATGGTGGTGGGGAGGTGGGGGTAGGGGAAAATGGTGGACAGAGGAAGGTTTTCCTCCCACTCATCCACCACCTTTGTACTTGGAATCACACCCAACCCCTTCTTGATGGCAAAGATCCGCACCTGAATTCACAAGTCTACTACTGTTGTGTAACTGGCCTAACTCATAACAGTGTTTAATGGCATTTAGAGTACAATACTCTAAACTCCAACAGCTGTGCCTATTGAAGGAAACACTTGTTTAGAATTCTGTTCCCACCCCCATCTCAGTGGCCCTGCCATAGCATGAGGCAAGGGAGCCAATCTTGCACCCTATTGATTGGGTGCTTGGTGCATGGGGGCAGGGTTTAATGGTCACTGTGGATGCCTGCCATCTTCTTGCTCCAGTGATGCCAGTGCTCGTGTCTTCTTTAGTTGGGTTTCACCTTTAGCCAGGGTGGTCACATCTGGCAGGTATGCTGTGGGCCAAGGAGTAGGTAAAAGGATTTTTGGTGTACACCCTGAGGTAAGCACTGTTGGAGGGATAACCAGTACCCAGGGCCGACAAGAGGGGGAGGGGAATCTGGTAAAAGTTACCTGTGCCCAGCAGTTTGGAAGTGAGCCCGGGGCCCGACTATGTTGCATATGTTTTTGTCTTGTGTAAAGATTTTTTGCCGGTCTGCACTTGCTGTGGGGGGGAGGGGCTAATTTTTTTTATCATCAGGCCCGAAGCCACTCTTGGCAGCTCTGCCTGTACCAATCCTTAGATCTTGTCTGGCTCAGGGATACTGACTGGCAATCCTTTGGATTTTTTTAATTGTATTTTAATCCATGCATATTTTAATCCGTCCTTGTTAGGTTTTCTTCCCCCCCCCCCCCGGTAGTCTTATAATTGGTGTGTGTCAGTGGGTTTGGGGGAATGCGGGATGAGAGAGACGGTATGATTGCACGCGATTGCTGACTTGGAGGTTTGAAGCCGTTTCGTTTCCCTGAGCCACGGGAGTGAGGGAATTGTTGGTTTGTTTTCTGTTGTGTACTTAGGGGGATGTTTTAATGGCCAGATGATACAGCGGGTTTGGTCCGGACAGCTTGCCTGGAATTGTAACGATTAGTAGAAGGATTATTATAGGCGACAGCTGACGCTATTTACATCCGGGTCGCTGTTACTTTGACGTTAATTAGATCTGGAAGTACGAGTATAAATTGAGTGTTCCTCAGACATTGTCTAACTTCTGATGATGCCCCTAATGAATGGGGTGAAATGTAAAGTTGTTTTAACATCTGGTTTATAGAAATAAAGAGTTTGTAAACAACGTCGTTTTTACCCGGAAATATGTGGATTTTCAATTTGGAGATTTGGTAACGTCGTGATAGTCTACAAATGTACTTTTGGATTTAGATTGCAAAACCAATCTCAAATGCTTTCTGGCTTGTGGGAGGCAGTGCAGTTCAGCTTCTTCAACCCCTCAGAGTTAGTTTTGATAAGCTCAGGCTGTTAGCTGACAGCCCGCAGCTTGGAGTCAGGGTGGGAACACCCAAAAGAGGAATAGCAGGTCATTTGCTGTGTCTTCTAGGTTAGATGGCCCCGCTAAGGGGAGATGAGTGTGAGACAGGACTCACTGTTGGTTTTAATTCATGGTTAGCCTATCAATAAATGTGGGCGAATACTGTTACAAAAGCACTTGTCTTGCATGCTTATTTGGGGTGGGTGGATGTAATGGCAATGGATTCTTTTCTATTACTAGTTTGAATTCTAGTTTGTTTGTTTTTACCTGTACCATTATTTTCCCAGTGTTTTTCAGTATTCCTGGCTAGATGAATTTGAGAAAGCCGTGTCCCAAAATAATGTTCATTCCTTTGTAGATGAAAGATTAGTTCAGTACCCTACAATTTCAAAGTTTGTGCTTACTGCTTCTGCACATTCATTTATTTCTTTAAAATATTTGTATCCTGCCTTTCCCTTCCTGCAAGGCAGCTCACAAATCACAAGACAATAAAAATAAAGTCAATAATTAACACAACCCCCACACATAGATTAACAGCCCGGTCCAGCCCAAGGCAACTGCGGTACAATTCAGGCACAATTGCAGCCCAAGTGCTTTAGGCCCGAGTTGTGCCTGAATTGTGCCTGAGTTGGGCTGCAACTGTGACTGAATTGGGTTCAGGCACAATTCAGGCACAACTGCACAATTCAGGCACAATTGCAGCCTAAAAGTGGGCGTGTCGGGGGCGTCGGGGGTGTGACGGGGGCGGTTACGAAATTTGGTCCGGTTCCAGACGCTGGAGAGCCCCTGACACGCCCCCTCGAGCCCAACTCAGGCCCAAAATTTGGGCCAGCAAAAAGGGTGGACCCAAATGTGAGGAGACCCATAGGAGCCATTTTACCTTACCCACACCAGCCCTCTCCTGAAAAGTTCTAACACCCTGGGCCCGAGTTGGGCCTGAGTTAGGACCGAACAGTTGTGGCCTAACTCTGGACACGGACCCAAATAGTTACCCTATCAGCACCCAGCCCCACCCAGCCTCTTTCCCACAAAAGCCCAGCCCCAGCCCTCCACTCACTCTCTCTCTTTCTCTCTCTGAGCACGTGGCATGGGGTTCTGTCCCCCAGCAGCCACAAAGTGGGACTTTGAAAACTTTTCTAACACCCCTCTTCTCTCTTCTCTTCACCTCTCTGCCCCCTCTAGGGCAGAGAGGGCTGTTCTGCCTGTGGCCAAACTGTTTACTCCTGTGCCTGGGCAGCTGTCTCCATGCAAGTGTTTGCTAACCCATGTCTTTCTCCCAGCCCCTCTCTCCCCCCCCCCACAGGCAACAACACCAGCAGGTAAGTGCAGGTAAGTGCAGGGTTTGTGCTGACATGTGGTCTGACTTCTGCCTCTTAGCATAGAGAAATATAGGTAGGATACATGCCTCTATACCAATGTCATGTCTCATAGCTGCCTGCAATGCCTGCCATGATATGCCTCTTTACCAATGTCTGCCTGCAATGCCTGCCATGATATGCCTCTTTACCAATGTCTGCCTGCAATGCCTGCCATGATATGCCTCTTTACCAATATCATGTCTCATAGCTGCCTGCAATGCCTGCCATGATATGCCTCTTTACCAATGTCTTGTCTCATAGCTGCCTGCATAGCCTGCCATGATATGCCTCTTTACCAATGTCATGTCTCATAGCTGCCTGCAATGCCTGTCATGAAATGTCTCTGTACCAATGTCTTGTCTCATAGCTGCCTGTATTAATGTGAGCACACAATGCCATGGGTGTGGAACTGTAACCCATATGTAGACACCAGCTGTCCCCCCCCCTCTTTTCTCCACAGGGTCTACTGACAGGTCAGTATTGCTAGGATTGCCATGGTTGTGACCCCCAAGTTGTGTTGTTGTCTCTCTCTTTGACCCCTTTCCCTTACAGGATCATGCTCACCTTACACCCAGGGAAGGAGCGCAGACCATGCTATGTGTGTCACACCACTCAGCTGTGTTTGATTTCTCTCCCTGCAGGCCTTTGCAACCGGCACACTGGCATTTCTTCAATGGGGATTGCTACCACACAGCAGCTGCCATGGAACACCCCTGTGATTTATGTCTCCCCAGGAATGTCCACCACCACCTACCTTCTGGGGAGCACCCCTGGGCCCGCAGTCTGGTTGCCCCATGGTCGTCTGCCTGGATGCTGCCAGAGGTCTGGGAGCCTGCCCTGCAACCCTCCTCACCTGCTGCTGCTGCTGCTACGTTCTGAGTGGCTGCTGTGCCTACCCCTTGCAGCCTCGCCTGGCCATCCCTGCCAATGTTCCAGAACAATAAAGATGCCCCTTGGGCAAAGGCCCCTTGAACACCATGACCCCAATGTTACACAAGCACTGCCCCACACACACACAGAGACAGCGCCCAGCACACAAGGCCCTGCATGAATCCCAGCCAGGGCCTGCCACAGCCAGCCCAGGGAGACCACAGCAGGGGGGCTGCCAGACCCTCAGGGCTCAGAGGGGAGGGGGGAGTTGGGGGGCCTCTCAGGCAGGCAAACAGTAACAGGCGACATGGCGCACGTCCGCCACGTCCGTGAAGAGCCCTTTCAGCAACCGGGGCTCTCACCCACCCTCGGTCCGCCCGTCAACGGCGTCCGTGTCCGCCCGTCAACGGTGTCCGTTTCCGCCCTCAGTCCGCCCGTCAACGGCATCCGTTTCCGCCCTCAGTCCGCCCGTCAACAGCGTCCGTTTCCGCCCTCGGTCCGTCTGCATGAGAGGCGCCCGTTCCTGCATTGCCTCCATCTGCGAAGTGACCCCTGTGTCCCTATTGGTCTCTGCAGACCCCTCTCCCTGTATCCCTCTCCCACCAGCCTTGTTGTCTGTCTGTTTCTGACCCACCCGTGTCCCTCCCCAGCACCCCCTGTCTGCCTGCCTGTGTGCCTGCCTCCCCTCCCACTCCCTGATGATGGACGCTGGCACCCCCCACCCTGCCAGAGCGCCTGCCGCAAGGCGCCTACGTTGCCCCATCTGGGGAGTGATGAGCTGCGTGAGCCCTTCCCGCTCACAGCAGACAAGCCCAAGGCATCTCTCGGTCTTGGCCGGGGCACGGAGCAGAAGGCATACCGGGATGCCTTCTTTGTGGGCATAGCCACGGCCCTGGTGGCCCAGGGCTTCAGGCAGCGCACGGGCATGTCATGGCGGAGGCGGTTCCAGACCTCATGAGACCCCCCTTGTGCGTGCCGTTCCCACCCCCTCCTTCCCTTCTCTCCCCCGCTCACCCCCCCATGACTCCCACGTGCAGCCTCACCGTGGCTTGGGGGTGGCATCGCAGTCTGCAGGAGGGAGGGTAGTGGCACTCCCCCCTGCGGCAGGTGGCTAATGCCCAGGGTGCCCTGGGGCAGCTGGCACTGGCACAACCTCTGCCCTTCAGCTGACTGTCGCCCGCCCAGTGCCTGCAGGCCCACCTGTGGCTGCCCATCTGCTGCGACCGCTGCAGCAGCTGTGGTAGGTGCACGCAGACGGGCTGAGGAGGGGGCTCTTCGCTTCCACAAGACTGACAGCTCCCCACAGGGGCCTGCCTTCCTCTGCGGTAAGTTTTGCCTCGATCCTGGCCCACTGCTCTTGCCTCCTGCCTAACTCAGGCACAGTTACAGCCTAACTCGGTCCTATTTTGGGCCCCAATTGTGCCACAATTGGGCCTCAACTGTGCCTGAGTTGGGCTGGACTGAGCCCTAAATGGTATACTGCACCAAAAAGCAAACAAACAGAAAAAACCGCAAAGCAGGGTAACTAAGAGGAGACAGAACAGACCAGCATAAACGCTGGCCTCAAAGACAAAGTGAAACAGAAATGTTCAGTTACCTTCAGAACAGTAGAAGTCGTGGAGCCAGCCCTGCATCCAAGGGCAAGGAGTTTCGTACCCCGGGTGCTACTGCAGAGAAGTCTCTTTCATTTTGCCAAATACATCTCTGCCAGTGGTGGGACACACAACACAGCCCACTCAGATAGTCTCAGAGGGGCAAACAGTTTCATATGGGGGGAAGTCGTCCTTCAAGTACTCTGGCACCAAGCTGTTTCAAGTTCAAAAACAAGCATTTTAATTAAAGAATTTTATTCTGCTCGAACCCAGTCCTTGGTCCACACCAGTTCTTGGTTTTTTCTTTGTAGAATTTTTCATCATGGCTTTTAAACCCGTCTTTCTTTCTTCTACCAAGCAGCACTTTCAAGTTGCACCTGGAAACAGACTGCCAACAAATGCAGCTGATAAAGTGAAGGTGTGATGTGCTCACCAGCCGCATGCCAGCCAACAATTTGCAGCAGCATTTGACACTCATTGAAGTCTCTGAATGACCTTCAAGAGCAACTCTGTATAAAGTGCTTTAAGGCTGATCTACACGACAGCGTCGCGGAGCGTTTTTTAATCCGGCGGAGCCGCCGGACCTCCGCCCCACTGCCGCATACTCCAAGTCGAGTGTTCTATTTTTTAGGGGGCGTGACGGCAGAGCTTGGAGGTGGCTCGCGGAGCTGCTGCAGCCTACCAATCACAGGAGAGGGGGGGAGGGTGGCTGAATGCCAATGTGAACGACAACCAATCACCTTGGAGGTTACATCCACACAGCAACTGCGCTTTCTTAGGAAGGCGGGACAACATGAGGGGCAACAGGCTTGAAGACACTCCCCCGCTTCCAGCGCGGAGGCGCCAGGCAGAGGCGACGGCGGAGCCTCTGCCTGTCGTGTAGATCAGCCTTTACAGTAATGATCCAAACATTATGCAATCAGTGTGTGGATAACCATAGTCTGGCCTGACTGACTCAAGAAAGGATGCAACTGATGCATGAGCCTAACCTGGTCAGAAGCACTTCAAGCCACAGCCAACCCCTACGTATGCAGGTGCAAGACAGGGTCCAGGAGTCCTCCCAAATTGCAAACCTGCTCCTTCAAGAACAAGGGTCCACATGAGAGGAATGCACTGCAAGAGAGGCTTCAGATTCATGTTTTCAATTCAGGATTTAGCAAGTCATGGCTTTTATTAAAACACTTCTGACATGACTTTGCTTTGCAGCAGCACACTTAAGGCCACATTAGCAAAAACAGATGGCTTTCAAAATCAGGCTTGCTTTTCTTTTTTCTTTTAGTGTTAATGTTGCTTTAAATGATACAGCAGAGTTCGAAAACTTAGAAAATAGTTGCCAGATGCAAGTCGTGTGATTCAGTTGGGAGCTTCAGTGCGCACCATCCATAGAAATGTGCTTTTACTCTATTGTTTATTATAACAACATGATAAGCTGGTGACATATCAAAGACTAGTTTTTCAGCACAATCCTATGCATGCCTACTCACAAGTAAGTCCCATTGTGTTTTCCCCCCACACACACACACGGAACACCCGCAAACCATAAGACTGCCAGTTTGAAGTGGCCGAAGAAGATGTGATTAGGTCTTCGTTCGGCCACTTCTGCGGGCAATGCTTCAAGCAGCGTTGTACACATGCGAAGAACACCACTTGCAGCCTTGGCGTAGTCAGAAGTGGCCAAAGATGCGATTAGGATCAGGTCATACATAACTGGGCAGGAGCAGCATCATGGGGGAGATGCGCTGACCTCCCACCCCTAGTGACACGCGAGCCTCCTGCTGGGGGTGATGCAAACTCTAGTGGCGCCGCCGAGTCTCCCCACACTAGCTCCCTAGGCAGAAAGTAGCACGTGAGGCAGTACAATATCAAGATATCCTAAAACCAGATTTACGTGGAATCCACTGTTTCAAACTGGCTCCTACCCAACCAGATCTAGTGCAGAACACCAGTGCAGAAGAGTCCATCTCAGCTGCTTTATTCTGTCTTCTAATCTTTCTTCTGCAAATATATGCAGAAAAACACAAAAATGCAACCCTCTGAAGAATGATTATGTGCGGAAGTAAAACCTTCCCACATTTGAATCTGGAGATGGAGTTTGTACTTGGGCTTGGCAAAACAAAGCAGATTAGCACTTATTGATTAAAGGGATGCTCTCACTGCAGCAATTTATAAATTCAGGGTGCAAAAGAAAATGTTTGTTTTTACTCTTTTTAATTATTTAACATGCAGTGACATTAGTGTTTTGCCAACAGCAGCACAATAGGTCCCTAATGAACTGCACTGAGTTAGTAATAATTAAACCATCAGGCAGAAGTAAAGGGTGCAGTGTGTTATTAAATTAACATTCTTAAATAATCATTCCTTTGTTTCCTCAAAGAAACTCTTTTTTGTGATTCTTTTAACTAACCACAAGAAAATGGTGGTTCTGCTCATGTAATAGACATGGGCGTACACACAGGAGAGAATTGTAAATGCCCATGAAACTAAGAGCAGAGCTCAGTTTGGGTGGCGAAGAATAAGACGTAAGGCCCTTCAGTGCACATTACATTCCTGGGAATAGAGCTTGATAAAGAGAATTGTTGCAGCAGCAGACTCCCTGAGGAAAAATGTCAAGCCCTTGTTGAGAGACTATGGGCCTGCTTGCCTGCATGTAAGACTACATTGGTCTGGCTAAAGAAATTGGTAGGGTAACCTTACGTGCAAGATTGTGGTGCCAGGCTGAGCCTTTTTACACAAATTGTGTAATGCCATGGCAGGGGTCTCGAGGCCCCATAGTCGCATATGCATCACCAGCAGTGACATACCAAGAGCAAGGCAGTGGTAGCGGTGTCGTATAGTGGAGGAGTGGAGTTGAGGGTGTTAAAAAATGATCCACTCAAATATGCTAGGTATGCCATTGATTAGGCTTACCATCCGTCCTGGAAAAACTGAGACAGTCCCGGATTCCAGAGCCCTGGGCCTGTCCCAGTTTTCTGGGTCTGCCCCCTCCCACCGCTGTTGCCGCTTCCACGATTTCAAAAGTTTTCCTGGCTGCCGTCATCTTGGATCTCGCAAAATCTCACAGGATTCAAGATGGTGGTGCCCAACTCTCATAAGATTTGGGCACGGCCATCTTGGATCTCATGAGATTTCATGAGATCCAAGACGGCGGCGCCCAGAAAACTTTTGAAATCGTGGAAGCAGTGGCGGTGGCAGGAGAGGGGTAGTCAACCCGTGGCCCGCGCTAGGAGTCCAACCTGGCTGGCCAGCAGGAATCGGATGGCGGCAGTGGCAGCATCAGCATCAGCAGCAGGAGCAAGCAAGAAAAAAAGCAAGCAGGAGAACTTTTGAAATTGTAGAAGCAGCAGCGGCGGTGGGAGAGGGGGTAGTCGACCCGCGGCCCGCGTGAGGGGTCCAACCTGGCTGGCTTGATGCAGCTGGCCAGCCAGGAATTGATGGTGGTGGCAGCGCAGCAGCAGGAGCCAGCAAGCAAAAAAGACAAGCAAAAATCACGAGGGATAGCGGCAAAAAGGGGTGAAAATGGTGGGTTAAATAATTAAATAAATGGGAAAATGTATGGTCCCAGAAGGACTATCTTCCCCTGTATAGAATGGCCTATCCCCTGAGGTCAACAGGGGAAGCCCTCTTGCATATTCCACAACTGGCAGTGGCTCAGTTCCTGATGACACAAGAAAGGGCCTATATTCTGATGTTGGTTCTCTCTCTCTTTTTTTGCCAACATCAGAATAAAGTTCTAGAGTTTCATGGAATTCCAACAACAGCTGAAAAATCTGTTCTCTCTGGAGTTTAATTGTGTCCTGCTTTCATGGGGTTGCTTTCTTGACCTTTTAATGATTGTTTTTATTCATGCTGCCTTTGTGATTTTCTTATGGTATGGCTTAATTTGGTTATTGTTCATTATTATTTTAATTTTTAATTTGCTGTAAGCCCCACTGAGTGCCTCTTATTGGGGATGGAAAATCGGGATAAGAATATTTTAAACAAATAAATACAGTCAGACCTCGCTATCTGCGGGTGATCCGTTCTGGACTCCCCCCCCCCCCCCGCACACAGATAGCAAGGATCTGTGGATACCGGGGTCTCCTAAAAATAGTTTTTAAAAGAAAAAAGTTTTTAAAATGCAGGGGTTTTTTTACCTTTTAGCAGCAAACCATGCTGTTTCAAAGCCTCTGCAGGGCTTCTCTAAACTTAACAACGCACTTCCAGGTCTTGCAAAGGCTCTTCCACTCATTGTGGGTCATTCAGCTTGCTGAAGCCCCATGGAGGCTCGGAAATGGTGCGGTTTGCTGCTAAAAGGTAAAAAAAATCACGGGTTTTTTAAAGCTTTTTTTCTTTTTAAATCTATTTTTAGTGGACCCCCACGGATCCGGGACCCACGGTGTAACAAAGCCGTGGGTCCCAAATCCACGGATTGAAAGTGTCCACTGTAATAAATGAATTGAAGAGAAGGAGATCAGACAAAATCAATCAAAACTTGCTGCATATTCTGTTAAGACTATACACACACACACACACACACACACACACACACAGGCATCTGTAATAGATGCCACGACTATGATGATTCTCCCTCTCACACAACACCAGAACCAGGGGACATGCACTAAAACTGAGTGGAGGGAGAGTTAGAATGGATAAAAGAAAATATTTCTTTACCCAGCGTGTAATTCATCTGCAGAACTCCTTGCCATAGGATGTGGTGATGGCACCTGGCCTAGATGCCTTTAAAAGGGGTTTGGATAGATTCATGGAGGAAAAGACCATCACATGTTACAAGCCATAAGCAACCTCTTGGCTTTAGAAGTAGGTTTTCTCTGTACCAGGTGCAAGGGAGTGACAACAGGAAACTGGTCATCTTGTTGGCTGTGTGCTCCTTGAGGCATGGGGCCACTGTGTGATACAGGAAGTTGGACTAAATGGGCCTTTGGCCTGATCCAGCAAGGCTCTTCTTATGTTCTTATGTTATGTTCTTATAAGAAGATAGCCATATGAAAAGGCATTTACATTACTTTCTTTCACCAGCATTTGACAACAACAGACATCTAGACCAAATACCTCTGTTCCATTTCCGGATATTAACTTCTAAATATTGCTTTCAAAATCCTAGCATCCTACCTAGTCAAAATCTGTAATGCTTTCATTGAGCTTGTCAAGTGTTTTCATGCTATAGCAATAATCATTTTGTACATGCTAAGGTAATAAACGTTTAGCCTCCAGCTCTGTCGCCTTATCTTCAAATTTGACACTACAAATCCCATAGTGCAATGCTACTTCAAAAAAAAATCATGGACTTATGTGTGGGCCAAAACAGTCAATTGTTCCCACATCATAAATACTGCACAAATATCGTTTGAAGTGTGACCCTGATTAAATATACATATCCAACAATGACTCGGCATTCTGCCTGTGCTGTAACATGACAAACTGTGCTAATATGCAATAATGGATTGGATGAGCTAGGAATGTGCAATGTATGTTGTCTTGTGAATTAAGATTAGAAGCGATTCCCAGTAAACACAGGTAACCCACAGCCATGGCACACTTTATTAAACTGAGAGTCAATCATATAACATCCTACTGATGAAAACACGTTTCAGGACTGGCAAGCTCTGCTTCAGGAAAAGCTCTGCTCATTCCCATAGTCTGAGGATGTTCACTGTGTGAACATTGTACTTGATATAGTATTCCCCTAGTTTGTATTTAGTAAAATGCTGACTAGCATATGGAGAAGTGAGACATGACAAATCGCTTATTCTGTCTCTCTCAAGCTAAATTCAAGGCCTGAGGAAACGGTCTACAACATGGTCAGTTGTTGGTAGTTGGAACGTTCTAAACACAGAATAGGCGTCTCTGTCCAAGTTTTGTTTTCGCTAGACAGAAATGGTTTATTTGTCAGTGGGCAAAGCATCTGGCTAATTTTGACTGCTGAAACAAAATTATGGCTGTGTGCTTCGGCCCATCACTCCACAGGATGGACAAATGGTTCCTCTGCCTTTTGTTCTCTCCTTGGGCAAAAAGCCACATTCCCTGCCTTTGTGTCACAGAGCAGAATGTTCAGAACAAGTTCACATCTTTTATTTTTTTACCTTCAATCATTGTGATTCACCCAAAAACTATGCTTTCAGAATCTACAAACATTACATTTATTTGCCAACATCAGAATAGAGCTCTAGAGTTCCATGGAAAGCATGTGTTTTTCCCCCCAGTCTGCTAATGTAATGGGTGCTTATTTTCTGCATCTCCATGTTACTTGGAAAAGCATCAGGGTTTCATTGTAAATCCATTATGTCTTCCTGGGTCAGAAATTATAAATGACAACTAGTCCCAAGGTAAAGAAAAGAAAGTATTATTTTGTAGAGTAAAAAGGGGTTAAATCACTTTTTATCATGACTGTCCTCCTGGTTATGACACATTCAATGTATTATTTAGCTTAAGTGCATGATTAAGAAAGAACTGGGGTACTTCTAGGGAGCATTTTCACAGACACTATACTTACAGTATCTCAATCTGTAGTACAGAAGAAAGAAAAATGACATGTCCCTTTGTGAACCTTTCCTTTTAAAATTAGTCGGTAGATTCTACAGTGGCATGGGCTCCTGAAAGAAATTCTGGGTCAGGGGTACTTTGTTGTTTGTCTCTTTATACAGCGAGACCCATGTATCATTATTAAAAATGTATCTGCTGTCAATAATTAAATGCTTATTATTTGATCTTTAATGGGGTCAGGATTCCCATAGTCCCATATTAATGTGATAATGCAAAAGTTTTTTTAAAAAGCCTTTCAGTTGGAAAAAGTACTTATTATTCTTTCTTTGTTCTGAGAGTTTATCTTCAATTAAAAATTAAAAAAGGAATCTTCTTTAATCTTCGAATCAAATTAGTGCTAATTAGTTCTATTTTCTGTTACAACGTTCAAATGCTGAATTCTTAGTCATTTCTTCAGAGTATTAATGGTGCCCTTTGGCTGCAATCAAGATTGTCTTCAATTAGAAGTAATATAGTTAACTCCATTATATTAAGATTTATTGTTCTCAAACCAAAGGGACGCAAATCAGCGGTGTTGTTAAAATGGAAAGAATGGCAAAGTTGTATGATGAAGTCACAAGCAAACTAAACCAAAGCTTTGCCTAACATGCAACACTGAAATGTCCTAGCAAACAGCAATCCTGTTTACTAGATTGTGGAATATGTCCTGGACACTTAGAATGTGTGTAATGCATTTACATATCCATTGAATGTTTGAAAAAGGAGTGATATATGCAAGTTGGTGTGTGTGTGTGTGTGTGTGTGTGTGTGTGTGTGTGTGTGTGTGTGTGTGTGTGTTGTATATATCATGTGGTTGTAAGCTGAAACCTTTTTTAGGCTATAAATCTAGGATTTTTTAATATCTAAAATAGACAATAAACCAATATAAATTATGTGGTATGATAGAATTGCAGCTTAATTCACATTTGAGAATGAAAGGTTAAGGGACATTTGCTGTCCTGCGTTAAATCATTTTGTTTCACTAATGCATTTTCTTTCGGTATGGTAAAATGGGACTATAAAGTAATAGTTGCTATAAGCTAAAAATAGGTGCATTACATTCAAGACATTCAGTAGAACAACAAAGAGGGAATACTGGCTGTCAGGAACTTGCTCTTAGTTGAAACAGTCTTGATATTTCATGAAACACTGTTCCCAACTACAAGCTTTATTCTGCATCAGGACAGTATGCTTTATATGCCAGGTTTTTCAAAAGAGAAATCAATAACTGGAACAAGACTAGTTTGTGATCTCGCTAATATCCTTGCAGAAATAAATTCATGTCTCTATCCTATTGCCATATAAATCAAAAGCAAAGGGCATTTTTATGTACTTGTTATCACAATCCTTCTGGTCAGATCCATGCTTGAAACCTATGAATAAAACCAGAGCTGGGGAAAGGAGATGATTTTGGACGTAGCACTGAAGGTGCTCAGACTAAACTGGCATATAGCTAGGGTTACCAGATCTCCAACCGGGACCAAGTGCTAGACCTTTAGGAGGAGGAATGTGGGCAGGTGTAGCTTGTTAAACCTTAGAGCACAATCCTAGGCATGTCTACTCAGAAGAAAGCCCCATTGTGTTAAGTGGGGCTTGCTTCTGAGTAGACATGCCTAGGATTATGCTCTAAGGCAGGGGTTCTCAACCTGTGGTACGGGTACCCCTAGGGGTACGCGACCTCTTTCTGGGGGTACGTCAAGCTTTGCCCCTTATCTGCCCCATCAGCAGCTAATTAAGTGTTAATTAACATGGATTTTAAATTGTAATTATTTTTGGAGCCCTTCTGTCTCTCTGATTTTGGTTTTGGGCATATTTTTGTACTTTGGAAAATGTACTTTGGTGGGGTGGGGGAGGGAGGAGCTGATTTTGGGAAGTGTGACTTGGAGAAAAAAAGTGATCCTTGCATGTCTTTCTTTCTCAGAGAGAGAGAGAGAGAGAGAGAGAGTTAAATAAGACATTTTTTCACATTTAAAATTGTTTTAGTACTTTTTTATTTAACGATTAATTACCTAATTAATTAATTGATCCAATTAATTAGCAGTTGATTAGCAGGGGGTACTTCAGAAAATTGGACCGTGATAGGGGGTGCCCGGGCCTCCAAAAGTTGAGAACCCCTGCTCTAAGGTTTAAAAAGTTACACCTGCCCACATTCCTTCTCCTAAAGGTCTAGCACTCTGTCCCGGTTGGAGATCTGGTAAGCCTAATCATAATTACAGTTTACAATTTGGATTTTTTTTTTTGAATGAGCATGACTTTCTTTGCTTGGTACACTTCTAGCAAATGAATGTTTTAAATACTTGCCCATATACCATATTGTCCCGAGTATAGGACGCTTCTTATTATAAGCTGCACCCTTAAAGTTTGGTGCTATTTTTTTAAAAAAAAACATTTTTAACTTCTTTTAACTTAAATATACACATTAGTAGAACAGTAAAACAGTACAGCTTTAGTACAGTTAAAGGCATAGGCACCCTGTCCCTTATTGAATCTGGGCACCCTAGTATTATTAGCCTTCCCACTCCCAGATCCAAGGGGGGACAGAGTGCCTACCTTTAACCACTGGAATTTGGGCAGGTGCAGCTTGTTGCACCCTTCCATGATGATGAGCTGCACCTGCCCAAATGTCAATGGTTAACAGCACAATCCTATGCATGTCTACTCTGAAGTAAGTCCCATTGCATTCAATGGGGCTTACTCCCAGGAAAGTGTGCATAGAATTGCAGCCTAAAGGTAGGCACTCTGTCCCCCTTTGGATATGGTAAGCCTATGCAGGAGCTCTTGCTCTCAACTTTCAAACTGCACTCTCAACTTTTAAACTGCAAGATCAATAAATATCTTAGTTTCCACAGAGTCCTGCGGCTGGAACTTAAGGGTTAATTTTTTCATATGCTTCTTGAGGGTAGAGGCTGCTGAGAGATCATTGTTTATGGCTATTTAGCAAGTGATTAAGAGGCGAAAGAGACATTTACCTTTGAAAGAGACTGGGAGAGACTCAGAGAGACTTGGCTTTGAAAGCGCTTTGCAGAAAACACTAGGCAGAAAATGCTAGGCTTTGATTGTAGGCCGCACCCCTATTTTAAAGACTTGCCTTAGGGGAAAAAAGTGTGTCTTATACTCAGGCCAATACGGTATTATAACATTTGACTCAAAAATTGATCAAGGCTGCAACCCTACACACTTACCTGAGTTCAATTGAACTCAGTGGAACTTACTTCTGAGTAGATATGCATAGGCTCGTACTGCAAGTATTTATTTGACCCTTCAAATGCCCGGATCTCCAGAGGTGATCCTCACTGTTCTACCAAAATTGGTGGAAGTCATTTCCAGTCAATGTAATTAGGATTAAGGCTTTAGTTGAAAACCAAGTGCAATCCTAAGCATGTCTACTCAGAAGTAAGCAAGCCCTATTGAATTCAATGGAGGTCTCTTCGGGGTAAGCCCCAGCAGCCGCAATGGGTTGCGATATCCACGATATCGCAGCCCTGATATCGCTGGCACAAATCCGCGTTGATCCATGCAGATGGATCAGGCCTGGGAAGAGGGTTGGGATTTGGTGTGTGACGCCACCGAACCCCCCCTCCTGGGCCCCATCCACCCTCCTCCCCACCCTGTCATGGCCCTGTTCTGCCCACCCCTCCTCCATTCTTTCCCACCCCCTCCCCATTGAATCTCCTCCCTGCCTCCCTCCAACCCCCTGCTAGGGCTTACCTGCTCCGGCGGGCTTCCCGATGTCCGCTGGTGTACACAAGAAGGCCTTCCTGTCAGCGTGCCAGCGGGGGGGGGGGTAGGGGGACTTTACCCTGCCATGGCTCTGATCTAAATTGAGGCCCTGTGCACTATTTTTCATGAAAACAAAGTGTCAGTTGAAAGTTAATGGAAGCTTTTTTCCCCACTAAATACATCACAAGGGGAGGGGGACGCAACCAGGATCAGAACCATGGCAGGAGCAAAGTGCTAAAGCTGCAGTTTCGGCCTGGTTTGTCACCCTGCTCTCTGTGCTATTTACTTAAACACAACAAAATCCAGAAGGACAATTTATACGTTTAGGGTCACCTCTAGTTTGACCCTAAGTGAATGTGACTGAACTACAAACCTAGCAGCATCTCAAGATACTCACATGGGGCGGGATGTGTGTGTCACATTCATTGACTATAAAGTTGTGTGCAAAATATATTTTCAATTTTAAAATATTTCTGAAATCAAAAGTACTGCTTATACTTCCAGAGGGATATCCATGTGAATCTCTTGCAGCAAAAACAACAAAGAGTCTTGTAGCACCTCAAAGACTAACAAATCTATTTCAGCAGAAGCTTTCATGGACTGGGGTCCACTTCTACTGATGCATGCATAATGTATGCTTATATTATGAGGTAAGATCCACTCAACTCCCACAAGTAACTCCCCCTAAAATTTGTTCCAGCAATTTAAATGGCAACTTAGGAGATATAGTAGCAAATCCCATATTATAAGTTTTTAATGTTTTTGATATTTTAGGGGAGTTTCCAACTGAGAGCGAAACAATAATTTCCTCCCTATCGTTACTGATGTACAAGAAATTGTCACAAAAGGTTTTGGAAATTTGATTGATGAAATGAAAGATGGTCCTGCCATCAATTTACCAAGATTATTTTTTAATGAATGCTACTTTAAAAGCATATGCAAAATTAAGATCAGTCACAAAAATGCATTTGGCTATGGCATTTAAAGAATGATATACATAATGTAGTAACATTTATAACCCACAGATGTAAAATAATTCTTGTTCCATAGCCTTTCAATTTATAAAAGCTTTGGTAGTGGAAATATTACAAGCAAGGGAACTGAAATTATAATTTATTTTGAGATATTAATATCGATTGCATTTTCAATAGTGACCTCTCAGAACTAGGCTCGTGCTCCAAGGGCTATAACCTCTCTGCCCTAATTATGTGTCACGTTACCACATATGGCCATCATGACAAAGGCGTCACTCCGGTAGTGACGGGGCCGTAAGTATCACTCCGTCCTAGTCCCTTTACCGAGCGAGCAGGAGGCGGCCCCTCCCCCTCACTGTCTCTTGCCTGCTGGGTCTCTTGCCTGCTGCTTTCTCCACACGGGAATGGCTCTGACAGTGAGGGGGCGGGGCCGCCTCCTGTTCACTCGCTAAAGGGACTAGGACGGAGCGATACTTATGGCCCCGCCCCTACCGGAGCGACGCCTCTGCATCATGGAATGGCATTCTTCATGTGGAGAGCCATCAGCTTGTACCTATAAACCATCATAGCTCTATATTCACTTGTTCCCACCATAATATCTCAGTTGTTGGCCTTACTACGAACTAGCTTAATATCAGTGAAAGGATTCTCACAGAGTCAACCACAGCTGTGTCAGGGTTTCTTCAATATATTTTCCCTATTACTGAAAACAGGCTTAGCTTAAAGTCACAGAAAAATAGCTATTGTCTATGAGGTGGAACAGGAATGCAGCATACGCTTCCTTTTATGAGGTCTAGAAAACAATTACAGAAGAAAATTACCATACTGAAGTACCCCCTCTAAGGAAATCAACTGAAGCCCATTCAGACATTACAGGCGGATATGGTTGCCATTTTCATGCAGCTCAATCCTTTGGCACTCTAGGAAATCTGGAAAGCGAAATCAACCAGTCTTAAATGTAGGCATTTCAGGGAAGATTCTGATGATCTATTAAAGTCTTCACATGGTGAGGGGGACAGTGAGGTAAGGATCCAATGAACTGTTCATCATTACTTTGACATACAAATACTTGTAAATGTCCTGAAAGAAAAATCATTGAAAGTCCTCAATGCCTTATACTGTACTATTGGACTCATAGGCCAATAGTCATTAAACTAATACTGCCATTAAACTACTGGTCACCCTAAGCGAGTACCCCAAAAGTATACAGGGCTGCCATTTGTGAGAACTGGTTCCTCTGTGTGGTTGTGTAGTGCCTTCTAACATAATTGGAATCTGCCCATAGTGACATTGCTCCATCTTTAAGTAGATTTGTTTAAAATGTGTAGATCAGGGTTTCTCAACCAGTGGTACCACCAGTGGTACTTTGGCTGACTGCTGGTGGTACTAGTCGGACCACTGGGCCATTGAAACCCTGCCCCAATGCAGTGCTGTCAGCACTGCATTTTTGCTCCCGAGAGATTCCTGCCTTTGGCCGAGCCTCTCAAGAACACTGAGAGGGAGCCCTCCCACTTGCCCAGAGTGTCCTCCCTGTGTTTTCTGGCCTCAAAAACCCGGAAGTAACTGGTGATAATGTCATTGCCAGTCACTTCCGGTGTTACTCAGCAGGAGAGTGGTGCCAGAGGTGGTACTTGGCTGGGAAGAGGTTGAGAACCTCTGATGTAGATGAATATGATATGCAAGAATATGCAGTCAATTCTTGTCGATATGGACAGCAGTGAAACAGTGGGGATTTTTAGGGGAAATATTTCCTCTCCCAAAGCCTGCTCTGGGAAATGTCACTGGAGAGCTGAGCAACCAGGTCAGTCCAACAAGGAACAAGATTCATATTCACTTACAGGGAAGCCTTAGAAAAATCACTATCTTTCATCCTTACTTCCCAAACATTAAAATGGTGAATGGTGAAACTTTAAAATGGTGAATAGAATTGTGGTGACCTATTTCTAATTACTGTTAGAAAAATAAATGCAATAAAGAAATGAAAGTTCAAAACAAAAGCCTAACATTATTCTTTAATGGTGTCTGGACAAACAGATGGAGACATTTCCCCATAGTTTTTATAATACTGTTCATTTTGCTTCCCATAATTTTAGGTAATATATTCTTCCATCTAAATAAAATATTCTTAAAGCCTCAAGATTTTTATGCCTTCAAAGCTCTCTGTTTCATTTTTAAATACTATAGATTTTGAAGCACAAGAGGCTTTCAAAGTTTGGTACCTCAAAGGATCTCCATCCTTTAAGGTAACCACCGAATTGGCTTATATGTCTTGCTTATATCCCAAACTCTTTCATAAGACACTTAAATCTATTTTACAATTAAAGACTTTGATCATATTTACTGTAGCTATTTAAGATATTTCTGCATGAATGATATATGAATTCAGTTTCTTCATCAGATATGTGGTTCGCTTGGTATTTGGAAAGTACATGTGTCATTTTCTTTCATAAATAAAAATCAGTGCTTAATCAATCTATTTTCCTGGTAGCTATTGCCAAGTCACTAACTTCCCCCTATTCCAGCCTCAAAACATGTTATGGGTGGTGGTTTGACTGCAATGCTAATTAGCTACTTTTTCATTTTTATTTTTTTGTCACACATAGTTTTATATCTTAGAGAATGCATATTCATACTTGTTTCTGAGAATCTTATACACTGGCCTTCATCCAACAGGGTGAATGCACAGCAGCTAGGACAGCTCTCATGTCTCTCTTTTTTAAGAAGTTGAGATTCCCTTCATCAGCTCTTTGATGGGAAGAGGGGCGGCAACCGAAACTACCCACCATAGAGCTTCAGCATCAGACAAATGGCTTATGTGTGGGAAAATTAAATAACAGGATCAGGACCAGCCCAAGACTTTATGGCACGAGGCGACATGCCAAATGCTGCCCCCCCCCTTACCTGGTGATGTGCCAGTTTCTGCTGCTCCAATATTCTTGCTCACCACTCTTTTCTCCTCCACACTTCTGCTCTGTCCCCCTCTTCCTTTTTTTCTATTCTAGGGAGTGGGAAGAGGAGGAAGATCAGTGGAGGCAAGCAGGTGAATGGATGTGGGTGCCCACCTGCCAATCTGCTGCCTGAGGTGACTGCTTCAGTTGGCCTTGAGGATGGTTCGGCCCTGTGCAGGATCATCAGAAACATGGACAGTTTCAGTTTCAAAAGTAGGATCTCCCTGCTGAAGCTCATCAGGCTCATTGCCCTAGGGCAGCGGTGGGGAACCTCCGGCCCCAGGGCCGGATCAGGCCCCCGAGAGATTGCTGGGAGGCCGCCCAACTGGCCCCTGGAGGCTCCGCCGGGTCCGCGCATCACCTCCGGAGGATGGGAGAGGGCCTTTGCATGTCCTCCCCGGCCGCCGCCTCGACCCCTTCTCACCAGGCCGTTGGCCATTTCGCACATGTGTACCACGCCGATGAGGGCAAGCTCTTGCCCTCATCGGCATGGTACGCTGGAGGTGAAGTGCGGACCCGGCGGCGGCTTTGGACGGTGAGCGCGGAGCTTCTGGAGGCCGATGGGGGGCAGGGGCAAAATTTAATTAAATAAATAAAAATGGCGCCCAGCCTTACGGCCGGCTCTCAAGCAAATTTCTAATATTTAAAACGGCCCTCGCCAGGGAAAAGGTTCCCCGCCCCTGCCCTAGGGAGACATGCAGCAAGTCAGGCCAAAATTCCGTCTCACCAGACCAGTCTGGTAAGTGACTTCATTTGCTGCTCATGACTGTGTCATTTTGATTGGTCCTAATCAAGGTATTATGGAGCTGTGGTGGCTTAGTGGTTAAGATGCTGAACTGCAGGCTGAGAGGTAGGCAGGACAGCAGTTCTAGACCCAAGTGCCGCGTGATAGTGTGAACGACCGTCTTTGGTTCTAGCTCCTGCCAACCTAGCAGTTCGAAAGCAAGAAATTGCAAATAGATGAATAGGTACCGCTTTGGCGGGAAGGTAACAGTGTTCCATGCACCCTGGCATTGAGTCATGTCGGCCACATGACCACGGAACCGTCTTTGGACTTCATTGGCTCTTCGACTTTGAAACGGAGATGAGCACCGACCCTAGAGTCAGTAACCTGGCTTTTGAGCAAGGGGAACCTTTACCTTTAATGAAGGTATTACTAGATACTTAGTATTACTAGTATTAATAATTACTAGATGGTGGCTTTGGGGCACAGAGATTTATTTTTCTGTGTACAGGCATTCCTACTCAAGCTACTACTAGTTAAATGTTTCAGCCCCTGTTCGCTGGAGTTCCTTTTCATGAAAATATGAGTCTTTTGGTTTATAATGTATAGAAGGTGAGGTATTTAAACTTTGTTTGCTGTGTATTGAAAGACGCAGCCCCTATTCTGCTGCTGAACTTGAGAGTCCCACTTTTCAGGTGGTATTCACTTGTTTCTATTGTGTGCCAAATAACATCAACAGAAGTGCCCGAGTCCAGCCCTTCTCAGATTCATTTAATCGCTCATTTTGTTTGGAAATGATGCTGCAGAATACTTTTATAATTTGCTTTTTTAACTATGTTTACCTTCCTACAAAATGCCCCTGATCATCGTTACCCTTTGCCTTGTAATCAAACTCAATATTTCTGCTTGGAATCCTTCCAGAAACAGATGCTGTTGCTGATCTATGTAGTACTATTCAGGCTTAGGCTACTGGTCATATTTCTCCCACGAAAACTCTTTTGATTAACTCTTCTCATTAGTCAACTTGGTAAACAAATTACTGCAGGGAGCTTTCAAGCTTTGGTTGAAAGCTTGAGCAGTAGCAAGTAATATCTTGTTTTCTGGTCCATCATTTCCCCTTGAAAATAGCATCTCCTCCTCTATCAGGTTGTCATTTCAGGTTGCTGAAAGTTCATATTACTCAGGGTTAATTGCCTCTGGCACAATAACTCAGATTTCTCCTGAGGACTGTTGATAGCACACTCTATCTAAAATCATATTAGAGTTTATCCTTCAAGCAAGGTGCAACAATTTTTAAACACTTCTTTTAAAAGTAGGATTGATGGAATCTAGGCCCATGTTTCTCCTCCTAGTAGATTTGGCTGTTCTCTCTTCAGGGTATAATTTTTCTTTCTCTAAGTGGACCTGTTCTGCTTTGACATGTTAGTTAAAATGTTACATACATTAAATACTGGCCTTTCAAACTAAGCTATTAATTTTCAGTCACGGACCCTGTAATCCTTTGTGCACCTTACAGTACAACTACATTGTGAATGTGAATATGGATCCATAGGAGTACATTTTCCAGATGTGTGTAATATGTGTGTTTATAGCTTCCAGTTCTTATTTTCAAGACCCCTATTTGGTGAGCTTTACTCATAAACACTGTACACATTTGTTCTTCTCCAGGATGGATCTAAAACCAAATGCATCACCCCTGCAGGAAAAATACAAAACAAAGCAACAAAACCCCTTTTTCACATTTAGGAGCAGTCTTCCGGATCCAATCCGGATCCAATCTCTCACTTTGAATCAAAGTAGAAACTCTTTTTTCCCCCTATTCAGCCCTTCCTGTATTCGATTCTAAAATGTGAAAATATCTTGTTCATCCACTTGTACAAATAGCATCCACTTCAAGCTTGCAGATCAGCAGAGTCCTCCTAACCTCCAAATCCCAGTAACCAAATTCCCTGTCAGTTATCTTACATTACCATTTCATCTCCAACTTCCCCTTTTTAAAGAATGATTGTTAAGGGGATACTAGCAGCTCTCAGCTTTCAGGCGCCAGGTCACTGGAGGAAGTAGAAAGTCATTGGACAGGTCAAAACAGATCTCTTCATTGCTTCTCCCTGAGCTGTTCTTTTAAAAAAAACTCTTCATTTTAGATTGTTTTTGTTACATTTTAAGTTAAATAACTGTCCCTCTTGTGGGGGCATAACTTAGATTAACAAGAGTATATAAATTAACAAATAAGTATCAGGGGGAAATCAGGAGTAGAAAAAGATATGAGAAAAGAGCTTGAGTACACTGTACATGTCTATGTATCCCATAATTAATAAAGCACTATTGAAGAACATCTGAGTGTTCTTTTGAGCCAGGAACCATTTTGCTATAAAACCATCATTAAGTGAATCTGGGATTACCTTTCTTCTGATGGGAACAAAGATGCTTTTTTCTTCTTTATTTCACTCACTAACCCAGGACAGTAAGAAAAACCTACCCTCTCTCTCCTTTTCCTATTTCATACTTAGACACAGGCATGATACATTTGCCTTACTTAGAAGATTTACAGAGAATGCCTTGCTTGGAATAAAATGGAATAGAAGCTTCCAGACTATAGGGGTAACTTCCACATGGGAATCACCCATATCCTAATCACCATAAATAGAACTTTCATATCACCTGAGACCAACTCACACCTGATACTTAGATACAAACTATATTTTATGAGCTTTGTATTATTAAGGCCCCAATCCTATCCCCTGCCAGCAGCGCTGGTGCAGTCACACCAAAAAGGTGCATGCTGCATCCAGTGGGATGGCGGCAACATGACAGCAAACAGGAGACAAGTAAAAAACATTTATACTTACCCTTGCATAAGCCCTGGGGCCACCTATGGGTCTCCTCGTACATATGACTTCTCTTTTGGTGGAGTATGTCTGAGGGGAGAAAGGGGGTGGGGAGGTTTGAAATGGAGGGGATAAGATCTAGCATGCATGACAGCTGCCGGATTCACCCCCTCCAGCCTTCTCCTCACTCCAGTTCCTCCCCCTCCCTGCCCACCTGCCCCCAACTCTGACTTATTGAGTCCAGTGGGCTAGGTGTCCAGTGGCAAAGCTGCGGCGCTGCCGCCTCTTCTGGCAGCGCTTACGGAATGGCTGCTGATGGAGAGCTGAGCACACCACCAGCAGCCATTTTACAACAGCGGAAGACTCTTCCACTGTCATAAACCTCTCCTCCTGACAGCCCAATCTTGAATAGGATTGGGTTGTTAGAGGAATACTTAAGATCAGAAATCTCTTTGCATTTCATTTCTTTTCATTTCTTAAAAAAGCAGCTAGGGAATGGCTTGTTCCAGACTGGAACCAGTGGCGTTTTAAGCCACTCCGGCGCCCGGGGGGCGGGGGCTGGAGTGCCCCCCTCGCGCCAGAGCCCGGCTGCTGCCTCCCCCAAGCAGAGCGTCACCGGCTTGAAGGAGCGAGCGCGCAGCCAGCAGATCAGCTGGCTGGCGCTGAAGTCGGCTCGGCTTTAGGCCGAGCTGCCCTGGAGGGAGGGACTCAGGGAGACAACGAGGGATGGATCGAGGAACGACGAGGGGAAAGCAGCGGGCGCGCAGGCAGTCAGGCTAGAGGCAGATCAGCTGGCTGGCGCTGTTTATGTCGGAGGGGAGGGCCGCGGTCTACCTCCGACATGAGCAAGCTGACTTTAGCGCCAGCCAGCTGATCTGCGGGCTGCCGGGAGGAGGGAGAGGACGAGGAGGAGCGTGCAGCAGTGGCAGTCTGCTCGGGAGCCGCTCGGCTGCACTTTTTTCTAAGAACAAGAGGCGCGAGCGGGCGCCCCTCGGAGGTAGCGTGCCCGCTCGCGCCTGGGGCACTGCACACCTGAACCTCATATATTTGTACGCCTCTGACTGGAACCACAGAACCCTGAGGGAGGTTAACTCCTTCTTCCTGCACCATTTTCCTGCCAGACCCCCCCTCCCCCAGCTGCTATTTACCCCTTTCCAAAGTGACTATTTTCAGCAAATAGCTATTGCAGGGGCAAATTGTAATTTTGGGAGCAGTTTTCAGTGGGAAAACTGCCCAGGGGGCATGGGTTAATCCCCCTCCCCACGCACTATAGTCCTGATCTGGTTTTCTCTCCCATGACTACTGTTTGCTAAAGGTGTGTCTGGTGTTAAGCATGACTCCTAATAACACACTGGCTTGTCCCCAAACTGCGGCTTGCTCAAGCTCTAGCCACCTTCCTCACACTTTGTCACACTCTGTGTTGATTTCCCTGTCCCTCTCTAGTTCCCAGCACCCTCCTGAAAATCTACTCCTGAGGATCCCCCAACCTCATCAGCCCTAGTAGTAGCAGAGAGGATCTCTCCCTACAAACAACATTTGTCTTTTCAGAAAAACTCTGTAACCAGCGGGGTAGGGCAATGGAACACTTCAGCACATAAAACCAGCAGCATCACTGCAGGGGGGGCGGAGCTCCAAGTTGGCTCCAAAGGCGAGGGGCGGGGCCGCTTTCTCCCGTCATGTAACGGAGGCTCAGAGCCTGGCGGAACTTGGAGCTCCGCCCCCCCCCCTGCAGTGACGCCAGTGCATAAAACAAACACACATAAAACTCCAAGAGTGGAGTTTTATGGCAGGTTCTCACTGCCCCTGTGCCCATACATTCTCTCACCATGGAGTGGGAACACCTAACTGAACTAATGTGTCATGTTGTCAAACTACCTTTATTCAGTTGACAGTTTCAGATAAGGAGAACAGCAGATGATGATTTGTTTTTAAACAGTCATGTAGACTTGAGAGTGTTATAGACTTGAGACTTGACTCGGACTTGACTTGGCAATTGTAAAAGACTCGACTCGAGACTTGGAGCCTTTTACAAATCGAATTTTATTCAGGTTTTTAAACCCATTTCCCCCATTAAATAGATAGGGACTCGCAACTTGCAACCAAAGACTCAGGACTTGGGGTCAAAGACTTGGGACTTGACTTGAGACTTGGACCCAGAGACTTGATCCACATTGCTGTTGTTTTAAACAGATTTTGCAAGAGGCAGTTGTTTTTAGACACACCCCCCCCCCACTTTCCAATGATCACAAATGCTTCCGTGCCCTCAAAACAAATATTGGTAGCACAGTAAACATGCACTGAGCTGTCTTCATCAGGAGAATGAAAAGAATTTCCCAGAAGGGGCACATTATGCTTTGCCACTTTGGAGCTATTGTCAAAGAGTCCCGTGTCACCAAATGTTCAATAGGTGTCTCTGCCACTCTGAAGGGATGATCCCACCATTTAAATAATGATTTGCTCCTGCTTTTATTAGAACAATTATTGGTTATTTCAGACTTGAAATGGGCAGATTAAGCTCTGTGAACCTCACAGCTGAAACCTCACCACACTGGCAATTTTCAGTGATTAAAGTAATTTACTTTATAAAGTGTAAAGATATTCCATAATAACCATACAGCAAGTACAAGGAGGTGTAGCTTTCCTGGAGATAATCAGACCTCTGGGGATAAAGGGTCCTGGTTGCACCTCATGCATTGCAAAACCCAAAGGGCTTTATTATCTGATGATTACCCCACCCCCGTTTCCATGTCTTTTTGCTTAATTAATCACAGGAACATTATTGCCCAACTTCAGACAACAAAAATAATGAGAGAGGCTTTAAAAGATTCAAAGACTAGAGGAAAAACAAGCAATCCCAAAGGAAAGGACCCATGGTGTAACGGAGGTTTACAAATCGAAAAATGATGCTTACATTTTGTAAAGTGCCCCCTTTAATATAAATATATTTATATTTTTAATATTGTCAGTGTGTACATATAAAGCATAAAACATATACTTGTTTTAATTGGGAGAAATGAGGTTATACTTTTAGGATATCATGTGCTCCTGGGGCATCCGCCTGTTCCCAAACCTAAAACTCATGAAAACAAATTAATTCTGCTGTGTGTGTTTTTTTTTTCCCATAGTTTGGTTAGCACTTTTTAGAAAAATCCCACGTAATACATCATATGTCATCTCATTTTGGTTTGCAGAGGCAGTTCTTGTTTTTACTCTCTTTCAACACAATAACCCTACAACTGACATTAGAAAATAGGGGAAGAAAATGAGAATATAAAATATGACTACTTGAGCATGTGCAAAACATGTAGGAGGCCTGTGCTGTGCCTAGCACAGAGTTAGAGTGCAATGGGCATAAGTGAGTGCAACTGTGCTGAATTGTGGCCTTCACACAATTTAAACCCTGTCTTTAAACTCATTGTTGGAATGCAGCCACACTGCAGTTCAAGCAGTGGCCATCTTGCCCAGCCCAGCCCTTTACATGAGGCCAGGAACATAGAGCCCTCACTGATTGCTCCCAATTGACATCAATGGAAACTGCCTCCTGGGGTAAACAGCACATTCAGGGACCCCCAATCCAGCACTCTTAGCACCAATTCAGCCTCTTAGCACCCCTAGGTCAGAGGTAGCCAACCATCCACTATTAGGGCCTCTGCATTCTTAAGAGTTGTGTAGAAGACAGAATCTTGGCAGCTGCAGTTGCTGATGAAACCCCCTCACCTATACAACCATTAAAAGTCCAGGAGCATTCATGTTGAAAGGTTGGCCACCCCTGCCCTAGTTAATCCCACTGCCTCCATGGGGTGGGTACTGCCCACTTTGGGAACCTCTGCTCTAGAGCAGGGGTTCTCAACCAGTGGTACTAGTACCACCAGTGGTACTATGACCGACTGCTGGTGGTACTCAGACTGCCAGAACCCTGCTCCAATGCAGCACTTTTGGTGGCGTGTTGTCGCTCCCAAGAGGCTCCTGCCTTTGGCTGAGCCTCTCGGGAATGCTGAGAAAAGCCCTCCCACCTGCCCAGAGCCTCCTATCTGCATTTTCTGGCCTCTGAAAACCCAGACGTAACTGGCGATGATGTCATCACCAGTCACTTCTGGAGGTATGCAGCAGGAGAGTGGTGCTGGAGGTGGCTGGGAAGGGTTTGAGAACCCCTGCTCTAGAGCAAAGGCCTCCAAACCCCAGCCCATGGGCCGGATCCGGTGCACCAAAAAATGACATCCAAGCACGGGGTGGTGGTGGAAGAGCCTTACCATTCCACCCTGCAGCCTCCTATCTTTGCATCAGATCTTTGCAGAAATTTGCGCCGGGTAGCCGCTTCTGCTGCATGTCACTCCAGACAGCTCTGTGCCCCGATTTCCCTGGGGAAATTTCTACAAAGATCAGGCGTGAAGATAGGAGGCTGCAGGGTGGAACCGTAAGGCTCCGCCACCTCCACACCTGACCACTGTATCCTAAGACCCCAGAGCACCTCAGGAGCACCTCAGAAGAGTGTAAGGTGGCCGAGGCCCTATGAGCCTCCTCAGATGTACGCCATGTCCAGACCTAGCATACATTCAGGGAGGCTGCATAAAGCCAACCTGGGCTGGGAACGGGCATAGGATATTCCCGCCCCTCCCAGCCTGGGCCAGCCAATGGCCCCCCTCCCTCGCTGATCCATCCCGCCTGTCCCTGCAGCCTAGCAAGCAGCCTAGGCCTTACCTAGGTCATCCAGCACAGTTTCGGTCTGCTGGGGGTGTGAGCAATGCGGGCCTCAGCACCGCTGCCGCTTACACCCGAGTCATCGCAAACTTGCTTTACGACATGTTTGTGATGCTTTAGAGCGGCGGAGCACATGCTCCATTGCTCTAAACTTACTGAGGATTGCCCCACAAATTTACTGAAGTACACTGCCTGGATACAGAGGTGTCATCAGGGATGGGGCGTTGGGGCAGTAGCCCCCCAGGAAGCGGGATCGGGTCCCAGGTGGCAGGGGGTGTCATGGCGGCCAGCGTCAGCGCGAATAGTCCTGTTCGTCGGGGCGAGCACGGAGCATCAGCAGCAGGTTTGGCCCTCCCGCCTGCCCTGCGCCTCAGTATGCTCAATAACGGCTGCAGCCGTTACGTCACTTCTGGCGTGGGGAGGGGAATTCGTGGAATTGCCACTGTTTGGATGGGTCTTCCAGGCATTATGGACTAATGCCCTACGAAGTGATTCCAGATGAAATGAACAGAACTTAATTCCAAGTACAGGGACAGCCCAATCCTGTTATAAAGATCTGCCAGGCGGCCGAGGCCGCCCGCCGGATCCTGAACTCCGTCGTGGGCAGCCTGCAGCAGGCACCCCGTGGCAGAAAGTCTACTCGGGGAAGAGGACGTTCGTCCCCTTCCCCGAGTATAACAGCAGCTGGGGCCGATAGGCCTCCTCAGAATTCTGCCAGCTATTTTACTGGCGGAAGTCGGAGGAGGCCGTGTAAAGGCTCAGCCGATCAGTGGGGGACAGGATTTGGCTGAGGCCTATCCCCGCCCCTTCCCCGATCGGCTGCGCCTATCGGCCCCTGCTGTTTCCCACCGAACTGCCCCCCCCTCTGGAACCTTACCTGGGTCCGGCGGCAGTCCGTCGTGTGCTGGGTCAGCGGAGCAGGGGAGGCCGGCATTGCTCTGGCCTTCCTTGCTCTTGAGTCATCACGAAAGTGCTTTACGGCACTTTCGCAATGGCTTGGGGTGGTGGAACGCTTGCTCTGCCGCCCCAAGTTAGAACTGGATTGAGCTGTGAGTGTGCTTTGGACTAGTGCTATTAGTTCAAAGGTACAATTTTGCCTAATCTGTACTCCTGTTTAGAGGCACTACGTAATAATAATAAAAAATGAATTTTAGCACGAAAGCTTTCATGGCCAGCAATCAGTTTCAAGATTTAATTGTTACGGGCATCATAGCCATGTAAAAACAGACTTGAATAAAAACAAATAAAATCCACTTGCGTCTCCTGTTTCTTTCAGTTTCAACAAGACAGATAAAATTCCATTAAAATCCAAAGTCCAAAGTTCTAAGTTCCAACGTTTCGTTTCCTAATTCCTGGAAACATTATCTAGGAAAAAACAATCAGAAAGATTGAAGACTCCGTGTCCTGAGATGACCCGGTTTGGTGCGATCTTTTTTCAAAAAGGCAAGACGGAGCTTCGGAACCACAGAGATCATACACCAGCTAGTTTACTCAAGATAACCTTAAAGGGTAGCCTCATAAGAAATTTGTTCTCTTTTCTTTTTCCTCCCCCTTACTCCATTCCACAGAATGTCTTGCCTTTTTGAAAAAAGATCGCACCAAACCGGGTCATCTCAGGACACGGAGTCTTCGTGGGACGATTTCACTGATAGGAAATGGGTGATCTGTTGTGTGAAGTAACGTTAAGACTCTAACAGCCCATTCCAACCCAAGTGCTAAGCAGCCCAAGTCAGACCTAAAGTCAGCCTAAGTCGTTTAGGTCGAAGTTAGGTCTGGAACGCAACCATTTAGGGCGAAGTTAGGTCAAAGTTAGGTCGAAGTTACGACCGACTGACTAAGAACAGCCCATTCCAACCCAAGGGCTAAGCAGCACAAGTCAGACCTAAAGTTGACCTAAAAGTGGGCGGAACATGGGCGGACCGTGGGTGTAACGGGGGCGGCAACCAATTAACGTTGGATTCCAGACCCTGGAAAGCACAGACACGCCCCCTCCAACACAAATGCTGACACAAAATTTAGGTCGACCAAAAAGGTGGACCCAAATTTGAGGAGACCCATAGGAGCCATTTTACCTTACCCAAGCCAGCCCTCTCCTGAAAATTTCTAACACCCTACTCCTGAGTTAGGTCAGAGTTAGGATGGAGTTGGGCCTGCTAGGTCTGGAAACCGACAGAGTTATGCCTAAGATAGGGAGCCTATCAGCACCCAGCCCCACCCAGCCTCATTCCCACAAAAGCCCAGCCCCAGACCTCCAGTCACTCTCTCTCTCTGAGCACGTGGCGTGGGGTTCTGTCCCCCACAGCCACAAAGTGGGACTTTGTCGGTGGAGGGCAAAATTCACAAACACCCCACTTCTCTCTTCTCCTCTCTGCCTCCCTCTAGGGCAGAGAGGGCTGTTCTGGCTGTGGCCAACCTGTTTACAGCTGTGCCTGGGCAGCTGCCTCCATGCAAGTGTTTGCTAACCCATGTCTTTCTCCCAGCCCCTCTCCCCCCCCCCACAGGCAACAGCACCAGCAGGTAAGAGCAGGTAAGAGCAGGGTTTGTGCTGACATGTGGTCTGACTGCTGCCTCTTTGCATTTAGAAATATAGGAAGGATACATGCCTCTTTACCAATGTGTTGTCTCATAGCTGTCTGCATAGCCTGCCATGACATGCCTCTCTACCAATGTGTTGTCTCATAGCTGTCTGCATAGCCTGCCATGATATGCCTCTCTACCAATTTCTTGTCTCATAGCTGCCTGCATAGCCTGCCATGACATGCCTCTCTACCAATGTGTTGTCTCATAGCTGCCTGCTTTGCCTGCTATGATATATAGGATACATGCCTCTGTACCACTGTTGTGTCTGATTGCTGCCTGTAGTCATGTGAGCAGACACTGCCACAAGTGTGGAACTGTTAGCCTTATGTAGACACCAGCTGTTCCCCCCCCTTTTCTCCACAGGGTCTACTGACAGGTCAGTATTGCTAGGTTTGCCATGGTTGTGACCCCCAAGTTGGGTTGTTGTCTCTCTCTCTTTGACCCTTTTCCCTTACAGGATCATGCTCTCCTTACACCCAGGTAAGCAGCTCAGACCATGCTATGTGTGTCACACCTATCAGCTGTGTTTTATTTCTCTCGCTGCAGGCTTTTGCAACCGACACACTGGCTTGTCGTCAATGGTAACTGCTTCCACATACCAGCTGACATGTAACTCCCCCTTGTTTTTTGTCTCCCCAGGAACATCCACTACCACCTACCTTCCTGGGAGCACCCCTGGGCCTGCAGTCTGGTTGCCCCACGGTCCTCTGCCTCCATGCTGCCAGAGGTCAGGGAGCCAGCCCTGCAACCCTCCTCAGCTGCCGGCGCTGCTGCTGCTCCACCTCCCTGGCTGTTGTACTTGCTGCCCCTCCCCTTTCTATGGAGCAGGCTGTGGTTCCACAGGGGAAGAGCCTGCATCTCCAGGTCCATGGGGCAGGGCTGCTGCTGCTGCTGCTGCTGCTGCTGCTGCTTTCAGATTGGCTGCTGTGACTACCCCTGGCAGCCTCGCCTGACCATCTCTGCTAACGTTCCAGAACAATAAAGACGCCCCTCGGGCAGAGCCCCAGTGAAACATATGTGCCCAGTGTTTACACAAGCATTGCCCCACACACACAGACAGCCCCCAGCACTGAAGCCCCTACATGACCAGGGACTGCCACGGCCTTCCCTGGAGAACCCAGCAGGGGCGCTGCCAGACCCCCATGGCACAGAGGGGAGGGGGGAGTCCGGGGGGGGGCCTCTCAGGCAGGCAAACAGTGACAGCCAGGGCGTCCGCCCGTAATGCAGGCGCTTCCGTCGAAGGTCCGCCCGTAATGCAGGCGCCTCCGTCGAAGGTCTGCCCGTAATGCAGCCACTTCCGCCCAAAGTCTATCTGCATAAGAGGCGCCTGTTTATGCATCACCTTCATCTGCGGAGTGCCCCCTGTGTCCCTATCGGTCTCTGCAGACCCCTCTCTCGGAATCTGTCTCCCACCAGCCTTGTTGTCTGTCTGTCTCTGACCCACCCATGCCCCTCCCCAGCACCCCCTGTCTGCCTGCCTGTGTGTCTGCCTCCCCTCCCACTCCCCGATGATGGCTGCTGGCCACCCCCCACCCTGCCAGAGCGCCTGCCGCGAGGCGCCGTCGTCGCCCCATCTGGGGGTGTGATGAGCTGTGTGAGCCCTTCACGCTCGCAGCAGACAAGCCCAAGGCATCTCTCGGTCTTGGCCGGGGCACAGAGCAGCAGGCACGCCGGGATGCCTTCTTTGTGGGCATTGCCCCGGCCTTGGAGGCCCAGGGCTTCAGGCAGCGCACGGGCGAGTCATGTCAGAGGCAGTTCCAGTCCTCATGAGACCCCCCTTGTGTGTGACGTTCCCACCCCCCTCCCCCGCTCACCCCCCAGTGCAGCCTCAACGTGGCTTGGGGGTGGCATCGCCTTCTGCAGGAGGGAGGGGACGGCCACTCTCCCCTGCAGCAGGTGGCTGATGCACAGGGTGCCCTGTGGCGGCTGGGCTCAGGCACCTCACTCACCTGTCACCTGCCCTGCGCCCACCACATGACTGGCGCAACCCCCATGCCTGCGATCAGCCCCTTTGCGACCGGGCTGCGACAGACCCTGCGGCAGCTGCCATGGATGGACGCTGACACATGCAGACAGAGGCCTGCACATGCCTGAGCCAGACACGGAGCCTGGAGAAGAGCCTGCCTGCCTGGGAGGTAAGTGTTGCCTGGATCCTGGGGTGGTGCTGGGCCACAGAAACTGCAGCCTGCCTAACTCAGGCAGAACTCTGACCTACCTCAGGCATAACTTCTGCCTAACTTAGGCTGCACTTAGGCCACACTTATGCCTGACTTGGAGAGGAGTTGGGTTGGAATGGGCTGTTAGTGTTTGCTGGATAATGTACTGTAAACAACCTGGGGATACAGTACTTCTATTGCTGCATTTGAACAGCGGGTTAATTGGTTGTTTCCGTTTTAGCCCGGCTTGAGCCGTTTCGTTCCCGCGCTTTCCTTTGGGATAAAAATAACTAACGCGAACCTCAGGGAACAACACCTTCAATCTTTCTGATTGTTTTTTCCTAGACAATGTTTCCAGGAATTAGGAAACGAAACGTTGGAACTTAGAACTTTGGACTTTGGATTTTAATGGAATTTTATCTGTCTTGTTGAAACTGAAAGAAACAGGAGACGCAAGTGGATTTTATTTGTTTTTATTCAAGTCTGTTTTTACATGGCTATGATGCCCATAACAATTAAATCTTTGAAATAAAAAATGAAGCTGGGGAAGTATTGGAAGGGAGACAGAGCACAATGTCTTCATACGCCTTTGGTAATGATGGCACAGAATATGGAGAGAATGGTTTTACTGTACTGTAAAGTATAACATACATTAATGACTGTTGAGGAACACTCTGGGTGGTACCAACCTATCTTAACATATGGCCATACATGAACTTTGCCCAGAATTTAGAAGGTTTAGGCTGCAATCCTATATATGCTTTCCTGGGAGTAAGCCCTACTGAAGCACAACGGGAGTTACTTCTGAAGAGACGTGTATAAGGTTGCACTGTAAATAATCACATATTCTCTTCATCCAGAATGGACTCTACATCTTGGCCACAATCCAACACAGAGCTGAGTGTACTTAGGTCCAATGAATTCAATGGACTTCAGCACACTAAATGCTGTACCATCCTCGCAGCCTTGCTGTAACCACCTTGACAATGACCTCGGCTAGGAGGTTGAAACGTCGGTCCCTTTCAACCCTGGACTTTGCTGATTCTGACAGAAGATCTCTAGTGTGCTTACTATTACGTGTGCCCAGTTAGGGATTTTATTTGCTTTATCAGTAACCTCCTGCGGTTTATATACTAAAATACATGGCTTGCAAACCCATAACACTTGCATCCTCTACTGTTAAATCCAGCCATGAAAGCTTCCATTCTAAAACTAAATGCTGTGTTGGATTGTGGTCCTTGTTTTGTGTTTTTGTTTCTTAAACCCTATTTTAAAAGCTTACGAGTGCAGGACAAACCTGGGACTTCACACCCACAGCCACTGCTGCCTTATTTTACAAAAGAAAAAGCATGAAAGGTATGCAAATGTTTCATAATTATACTTTTAGATTGTTACTTAAATACCTGTTTCTTTTGCACTACAGGCACAAAGTTGGTGACTAAAAGGATGTACACCTCAGATATGCTAATAAAAATGTCTGTGGTTTGGGTCTCTCTCTCTCTCTCTCTCTCTCTTTCTCTCTCTGCATGCATGTGCAATTTCCATCTCTTAGGCACGGTGACAATCTCCACTGAGACAAGCTGGGATAAAAACTGTTACACTGTAAAGATTAAGGCTATTCTGTATCCTTTGATTTTCATTTTTAATGTTCCCTGCATTTAAATTACTATATTACTAATTTTATCTCCTATTGGTATTTATGTCTAAACTATTTACACACAAGTTGTAAAACCCAGTAAAATACTCAACAGCATTTTTTTTGTGCGTGTGTGTGTGTGTGTATATATATATATATATATATATATATATATATATATATATATATATATATATATATATATATATATATATATATATATATATATATATATAATGGGGTAAGAAAAAAGTACAACAGGATCACTGAGGATTTCATTTGGAAAATATTCACTGGCATTGCTAGAGGTGGGGCGGAACGGTAAGTCTTGCACAGCAGTAACCACTCTGTTCCATGGTGGCCCCGTCCACTCGCCGTCGGAACCAGTCGAGCGGCGAAGGCATCATGCAGGAGACTCCCTGCACGTTGCCTTCACTGCTCGGACTGGTTCTGATGGCTGGAATGGAGCGGTTACTGCTGTGCGTTCCGACCCACCTCTAGCCAACGCCAGTGAAAATATTAACCCTAGAGAAACAGGCAGTCAAGCTCTCCTATTTTTCTTGCATGGTAAGTAAAAGTGGACACTTTATCCACATCTAATGGCACTTCTCACTTAAGGTCAAATTCTCCCTTTTCAGCTGTACCTGTGACAGCCTTTACTATGGAGGCAATTAATTATTCTGCTCTTGCTCTCAGAAAGCAATGATGAGAAAGTCTACTCTTGACGTTGATGCTTTTAAGAACTGACCGACACGGTCATTAAAACCCCATTTTTAAATTTAGTAAAGTCTACTCTGTTTGAATTCCTAGAGAGCCATTGTTTGACTACTTACTACTGAGTAAGCGGTACTGGGCTAGATGGTTCAATGGGTATTCAACACTTACCTGGATGCAAATAATCCAACACCAATCTAAGTAACAGCCAAATCCTAACTAAATCCCCCCCCGCCAATGCAGCTGTGCGAAAGGAGCACCCACTGCATTCTGCGGGCGGGGGGGCAGTCCCAGAAGCCTCCTTAAGGTAAGGGAACATTGGAACAAGCCTCTGCTGCCCCAATGAGTAGCTGTTTTGCTGTCACAAGTCCAAGGAGAGTAAGGGAGAAGGAAGGGGAGAGGAACAGGGAGCACATGCTAGTGCTGCCAAGATCCACCCCTCTCTCCAGTTCTGCCTTCCACCTACCCCCTCCCTGCACACATACTCCCCCATTCCTCCCCCTCCCCACCCTGTTCCACCCACCGCCCGCCCACTGTGCCTGCTTACCTGCACTCCTGCCAGTAGCTGACAGTGGTGGCAGACCTCCAACACTTCTGCCATTTGCGGCAGTGGTTCTGGAATAGCTGCCAGCGGTGTGCTGCACATGCCGCTATATAGCCATTTACAACAGCAGAACCATTGTTCTGCTGCCATAAAGCCCAGTTAGGATTGGGCTGTAAGTCTGGTTGCAAGTAATGGGCCTCCAGAACTCCTATTTCAAGGAAATTGAATTTGCTTCCAGCTTTCTGTTAAGAAAAGAAGACACAGTCATGGAACATGCCAGTATTGTGGAGCTGTTCTGGCTAATCAGTGAAGGTTTGCCACACTGTATTTAAGTTTCTGAAGTGCCCCTGTGTTCAGATTAGCCAGCTGGTTTGGATAATTAAGACTTAATTGGACATTATCTTATGTTACAACTGTTTTAATGGATTCTGTGTACATATGGATTCTGCCTTACATCAAGGCAGACCATTGGTCCATTTAGCCAAGTACAGTTTATTCTGACTGATTGATTCTTTCCAAGAAATTGAGCAGACATCTGTAGCTCTGCTGCCTAAGACATCCCCTTTTAACTGGGGATGGCAGGTGTTAGGGTCCAGAGAGGGGCTGCCAGCGACCACACACTGATCCAGAGCAGTAGTGCCTAGGGTTGAGCATGCTCATTCCCTTCCTGCTCCCTTCTCTTCCCAGTTTGAACACACAGCTTACCAGGGAAAAGTCTTGGTAGATTGAATCCGCTGCCACTAGCCCTGGAGATCAGGCAAACCAGAGGGGCTCCCTGGGCAGAACCCCCCTCCTAGAACAATATTGAACCTCAGGGGTCTATCAAAATCACTCTCACAGTAGCACCTTCTGTGTACAAAACATGTCCTCTACCACTAATTTATGGCTTCTTCAGAGGTTTAGACTAGGTGCCTCCCACCCCATTTCTAAAACCTTCTTTCTCTATAAAAATTATGTGCACAATATCAACACCTCTTGTAAATACATTTAAAAATGTATTTCTTGGACTGCAACTTCACTATCAAACAGGGGAGGAAGCATGGGGGTCTAAGAAGACCAGGAGACACTGATTTTTTCATTGGATACATGCTCAGAAACAATTATTGTGATTTGCAGCATACAACACTTTTGATAGATAGATATGGAATCCCTTGTGGGATCACTCCCATTGGCACCTCTGTATTTTACTTTATAATTTTACCTTTTATATATTTGCTTAATCAAGACACTAATTTATTGTATTCACCTGTGTGTGTGTTCAGGATCACCTCACTCCTCAGATAAATCAATGGTTAGGTTAAGTGTATGAATTAACCTGACCCTCTTTTGCATAATTAGCTGATCACAAAACTTTCAGATCTCATAGGGGGTTACTGGTTTGTAGCTGTTCAACCTCTGGTTATAATACAGGATAATTCGCATAGTATCAAGCCTATCATTATACTTTTCAAACACTTCTAATCTTTTTTCCCTGAAATTATTTAACTCCTTTGAAACTTGCTCCCATTCATTTGACACAGGGTTTAGCCCCTTGAAAGCCATCAGCATTTCAAGATACAGCTAAGTGGCAAGCAACATCATTCCAGGGAGATATTCTGAGTTCAGGGATAAGAGAATGCTAAAGTGCTTTAATTGTACACCAATATTCAAATGGATAATTACTTCCCCATTGTCACAATTCAGCTCCTGTGGCCTCAACTCACTATCAGGGCCTAGCCGGGACATAAGTGGTGTTTACATGATCAGGGCTGGAGAGGCAAGTCTTGGCAAGATCAGGAAACCCAGGGCAGACAGACAAGCAGGAGGCAAGCAAACAGGCAAGAGTGGAAACAGGAATTCAGGGTAAGCAACAGACTCCACAGACATTTTCACAGTCAGCAGCATTGGGGAGGGAGGTGCTCATGAAAACAAAGGGTTATAAATGGGCTGGCAAGACAGATTTAGAGAGACTGAGCTCACTGTGAGGCAAACTAAGTCAGACTACTCTGGGCAAAACCTGTAAACCTTTTGTTCTCAGCAACCTTGTCCTGCTTCCCTCACAGGATGTACTTGAGGGGTAGGGCCAGGGCCAGGGCCAATGAGACCACGACAGCTAATGCAGACCTAGTTATACTTAATTTTGAGCCAGCACTGAATAAACACAGAGACTACAGGATCTATGCAGGTTAGTAATCATAGAACTTGAAAGTCCAAATGGGGGTTGCAAAGTGAAACCTGCTCCAGGGTCTTCAACGCTACAATCCTTTTACTGTTGTACAAGACATGGTCCCTTTCATATAAGATGCCAGTATGCCAAAATCTATTGTTTTCGACTCAGTAAAAGAAAAGTGTAGGCAGTAGTGTTGCTAGCGTGCCCCAGGGACGGAGCAATGACACATTTCACATCATCGCCCTGCCCCCTGCACTCCCAGAAGGCTCCAAATGAAGGAAAAGGGCAGGCGGGAGGACCCATCCACAGTGCCAAACAATGTGCAAAAACACTCTGCGGCTGCAGACACAGCCACTCTGGCTGCAAAACAGCAGCTGCAGAGCAAAAAACTGCCACCACCGCTCCTCCTCACAAGGAGACCATGGCTGTCACCTGGGGTACAGCACACACACCCCATCCCCGCTCTGGCTACACTACTGAGTGTAGAATTCTAAGTATTTGTACAACAGAGATTTATCATTATTACTACAGGTTGATAACCCCTATCTGGACATCCAAAATCCAGACTATTCCAAAATCCAGACAGTTTTGGAGCATTTTTTACTTTTTCCAGCACCTGGCTGGCATAGCACAAGGCATACTGGGACACAAAATTATTAAAAAATATTGTATAAAATTACCTTCAGGTTATGTGCATAAGGTGTATATGAGACATAAAAATGAATTTCGTGTTTAGAGTTGGGTCCCATCCCCAAGATATCTCATATTTATGCAAATATTCCAAAATCCAGACAAATCCAATCCACTACCTATCCGAAGCAGTCAGGATAAGGAATATTCAACCTTTTTTTTTCAAATGATTAAAATTAATGGGGATAAAAAGCCATGGCAAATTAAAAACTAAGTTAAAAACACGATCAAAAAACACGTTAAAAACAGTATTAAAAACCTTATTAAAACTAGTGGTAGCAGCAACGTTTTGATCCAGATTGTACTGGTCTTTTTCAAGCTGGCCCCTTCATAGCATGAGGCAGAATTGTACAAGACCATTTAAAAGGAGCAGAGAAAACCCCTCCTGAGTTGAATGAGCCAATAACGATTTCATGGTCTCTATTAACCTTAGATAACCTCGCCAGGAAGTAGCAAGGATGACCTGGAGTAACCTGCAGACAAAAAAAGGATCCTTTCAACCCCGACAGGCAACAACACGGGTATCCAAGTTCCAAGGGTCACTCTAAAAGTCAACTCCTATATTGTTTACACAGCATGGGAGTTCAGATGTTATTAATCATAGAGATTTCTTCCTTTCTATTCAGCAGTCCATGTTTGTGTCGCCATATCTCAATGGCTTCCCTATGTAATCTCTGCTTCTGGGATGTCTCTTGCACCAACACTCTAGTATCTTCAAAATTGATTCTGTATTCCGTAGCCACCATGTATTCTGCCAGAGCTGATTGTTCCTGATGTATAGGCTTACCAGATCTCCAACCGGGACAGAGTGCTAGACCTTTAAGAGAAGGAATGTGGGCAGGTGTAGCTTGTTAAGTCCTAGAGCACAATCCTAGGCATGTCTACTCAGAAGCAAGCCCCACTGAACATAATTGGACTTGCTTCTAAGTAGACATGCCTAGGATTGTGCTCTAAGGTTTAACAAGCTACACCTGCCCACATTCCTTCTCCTAAAGGTCTAGCACTCTGTCCCGGTTGGAGATCTGGTAAGCCTACTGATGTAGCAATCTGCAGGATCTTTCATGTTCCTTTAATCTGGTTGCTATAGCTCTCTTTGTAGTCCCAATGTATGATTTTCCACATGAACAAGGGTAATACAGGATATTCAACCTGTATTATTAAGAATATTTACAAAGCACCTGTCAATAACAAGAAGATTCACATGGTTGTTTGCATAGCAAAAGAAAGAAAAGTTAAAAAATGGTTTCCTGTCCGAAAGGGGCTTACAATATAAAAGAAGAAATGAGAGGAACAAGGAGCATCTGGAAAAACCATAATGCTGAGATGAATACAGTTGCTATCTCTCTGCTTAATATAGGAGAACTGACATTTAAAAAGTTCTTTTTTGCCCAATTACCAGCAGTACAGTTTTTCAGATTTGTATTTGGGGTCCCAAAGAATTCCAGATTTGACCCTTAGAACAAAAATACAAAGTTCAGCTTTTAAATATTTTTATAGTTGTACAATTACAGAGCAATCCTATGTCTATTCCAGGGGTGGACAACATTCCACCATTAGGGGCCTCTGTGTTCTTTACAGCGCAATCTAACTCAATTTCTGGATGGCGGACCTAGCGATCCGCCGCCCAGAATAAGCAAAAGTAGTCACAAACGTGCCATAAAGTATGTTTGCAGACTACTTTCGGCCGAGGACTTGGGCCGCCGCCAGATCCAGGTAAGTCCAGATCGGGCAGACGGCTCGGGCGGGCAGCAGGTGGGGGGAGGGACGGCGGAGCTGGGGGGAGGAACAGAGGAGCCGGGAGCGCGGCCATAAGCCCAGCCATCTCTGGCGGGGACATGGCGTCCACCATATCCTGGTCTCCACCGGGCTCCGGAAGGCGGCTGGGCCGTTACACGGCTGCCTCCAACTTCCGCCAGCAAAATGGCTGGCGGGAATCTGAGGAGGCCTATTAGCCCCAGCCACCATTACACTCAAGGAAGGGGACGATCGTCCCCTTCCTCGAGTAGACTTTCTGCCGCAGGCTGCCTGCTGCAGGGAGCCCGCGGCGGAGCACTGGATCAGGCGGACGGCCTCAGCCAGCCGCCCAACCTTTAGGTTGGATTGGGCTGTAAGAGATGTGTAGAACACAGAACCTTGGCAGCTGCAAGTGCTGATGGTGTTGCTAAAGCAGCTGCACCTGCTGAAATAACCTCCCAGGAAAGTGTGTATAGGAGCCTTGCAGCCTTACTACAGTGATAGGTTGTGATACAACAGAATTGCTCACAGAGCTATATATCACATACACAGAATTATCTAAATCCAGAGCACAACAGGAAGCTATGTAGAAAGTGCCAAATGCACAAGTTTGTACATATAGGTTGGAACACATACGGAAAAATGCCAGCATATCCAGATCTTCCCATGGTATTGGATGGATCCTGTGTCCCCTGCACCAACAAACATTACCTACCCAGTAAACCTCATGAATTATCTTCACTGAACTGGAGTGATACACCATAATAGAAAGAAATATTGGAATATTGTAGAAGGTACACAAGATAAACTTGGATTAAAAAGATAAACTTGTATACTTGTAGAAGGTATACAAGATAAACTTGGATTATTCCTTAGCTGAAGTTTCAGGTTTTGATACTTCCGTTGAAAGAATAATCCAGGTTTATCACATCTATGGGTGAGTTTAATATTTCTTCTATAATTGTGTGTCACTCCAATTCAAATGTAGTTTTATCTATTAGAGATTTATTTTAGTTCTATTATTATAATTATGGTGAATGAGAATTACTCATTTTTTCCTTCCTCTCTAGCTTAAGAGAATTAATTGTTGATGTTTACACTCTGTAATAAAGTTTTAATGAAAGTGAGAAGGGAATCATAACTGTAAAGAAAAGACATTAAGGACATAAAATATCTCAAATTCTTCTTTGTGCATAAATGAAACAGTCAGTGAGATTTTATGGACCATATTATCAGGGAAATTTAGACAAAGTCATATGATTAACTCAAGGTAAATAGTAACTTGAAAGTATTTCCACCTGAAACCGAGCCTGTTTGTGTGGAAGTGTTTCTGTTATGTTCTGCCTGGGGCTTTCTGTGCTTATTGTAATGCCTCAGGCACAGCATTATATAGAAATATCCTATTTTGAAGCAAGTTTGCTCATTGCTGCTGTGGAAACGTTAGGCAGGTAAGTCTAATAAACCAATTACCTGTGCTGTGTTTGCCTCATGAATTTGTTGTATTTTTGAGGGCTAAATTGGCAGCTCCAGATCTGAATAAATATATCGCCCTTCCAAATCAAAATGTGGTTTCCAGATAAGTAAGTCGTTACATTAAGCCAACTTAATATTTGCTATATTCAGAAGACAAACTGTCATGACCCCTTGAAGTAATGAGGAACTGCAGTGATATCATTCTGGTTTCATGGGGTCATGAGGTCTTGATTACTCAGGTAAAAGCATACTATCACAAAACATTCTGACTCCAGTTTAAGAGTGACTGGACGGTAGAGTAAGATACTGAGGTTTTTAAAAGCAGAATATGAAAACATACTATTGCCAGATTAATTTCAGTCACTGTTCATGTGTGTAAAATTATTTTTTTATTTATTTTATTTATTTACAGTATTTTTATCCCGCCTTTCTCCTCGAAGGGACCCAAGGCGGCTTACAACAGAAAAAATATATACAAAAAATACAATATAAAAATATCACATTTTAAAACAGTAAAAAACAATTAATGAAGATTAATAAAAACAGTGTCTAAAAAACGATTAAAAAGATCATGGCTACAATCAAGGCAGGAGCATAAAAACAGCAGCACCCCCACCTGTACCAGCAAGATGTTAAAAAAGGCAGGGGCTCAGAAGGCTTCTTTGAACAAGAAGGTTTTTAGGCCTCGCCGGAAAGTGTCCAAGGAGGGAGCAGTTCGTAAGTCAAAGGGGAGGGAATTCCATAAGGTTGGTGCCACTACTGAGAAGGCCCTGTTTCTGGCCGCCGCCCCTTGCACCTCCTTGGGCGACGGCATCCGCAAAAGGGCCTTCTCTGATGATCTAAGGAGACGAGCCGGACTATATAGAAGTAGGCGGTCTCTCAAATATCCTGGCCCCAAGCCGTATAGGGCTTTAAAGGTCAAAACCAGCACTTTGAATTGGGCCCGGAAACGAATCGGCAGCCAGTGCAGCTGTCGGAGGAGCGGCCCGACGGAGTCGAACCGCCTACCTCCAGTGACTACACGGGCCGCCACATTCTGCACTAATTGCAGTTTCCGAACCGTCTTCAAAGGCAGCCCCACGTAGAGCACGTTACAATAATCTAGTTGCGATGTCACTGTGGCATGGATCACCATGGTCAGGTCTGTACAATCCAAGTACGGTCGCAGCTGGTGCACCAGCCAAAGCTGGGCAAAGGCCCCCCTGGCCACAGCCGCCACCTGAGTCATAGTCAATTAGAAGTGACTATAGTCATATAGCCATATGACTATAGCCATAGTCCGTTAGAAGTGACTATGCTGGGGCAAAACAGAACCTGCACTAAACTACCATCTTTACAGGGCTCCCTTTTCAGGAGTGAACCAGTTTCTGGGTGAGAAAGGGCAAATGATAGAGCAACAGCAGCATCTTGGTTCAGCGAAAGGAGAGTCCTTTTTGGATTCAGTCCCATTGCTTTTAAAAACCTATTTTTAAATTCAAACTTTACATGCCGACAACTAGCCAACATGAAACTGTTTACCCAAGCAAACCCCCCCCCCCAATAAAACATGCCAGACAGGTGCTTGGAATGTAGGGTCACTTTATTAACTATCAGGATTAACAGGAGCAGGACACTAACTTTAAACCACCCTTCTGGTGTGCAGGCACCTAGGCTGGGGAAAACGGTCCTAGCCGTCTGCCTCCCCCAAGATCTAAACGGGCATGACATCCTGGCTCAAGCCACACTCGGTCCACCACCGAGCTGTCTATCCCTGCCAACCCCGAAGGGGGAGCCGAGGCAGCTGAACAGCGCTGACCAACTTCAGGACACTCCTTAAGGTGATCATTGCAATTCCAGCCTGGGGGTTTGCCAGCCAGCCTCACCGATCCGGTTCAGCATTGTCTGAGGGGTCCTGGCTCACCCCCTGACCTTGCTTACCTCAGAATGTATGCCAACTAAGCCCTCCCTGGCTACCCATCCTGCACACCACCTGCCTAAAGTGACCGACTAATAACCTTATCAGTGAAACCTAATTACCACCACTCCAACCCATAGATTGAGGTAGGCGAAAAACCCTTAGCCAAGGTCCAATCAGGCTAAGAGAAAAAAATCCTACCCGGCCCTTGTAAAGGGCAACCAGCTAATCTCAGCCTGAAAGAGGGAGGGTGGGTGCTGGGCGGGGCTCAAAAACTCCGGCGAGACTGAGGGGAGCAAGCACACTGGCTTGCTTCGCCCACCCACAGTCCCGCCCGGCTACAAGGAGCAGCCAATCGGCTGCCGCCAATCACATCCCCCATCCGGCGCGCTCGGGGAGGGGGCAGGGCAACCCACGGCAGCCTGTTGAAGCGGGCCGCCTCCACTTCCCTCCAATAAGCCTACATAAGTGTGTCATGGATACTTTAACACACCTACTTATGTCGGAAAAGGGAACTTTTAAGCTTAGGCTTACCAGATCTCCAACCAGGACAGAGTGCTAGACCTTCAGGAGAAAGAATGTGGGCAGGTGTAGCTTGTTAAACCTTAGAGCACAATCCTAGGCATGTCTACACAGAAGCAAGCCCCATTGTGTTCAGTGGGGCTTGCTTCTGAGTAGACATGCATAGGATTGTGCTCTAAGGTTTAACAAGCTACACCTGCCCACATTCCTGCTCCTAAAGGTCTAGCACTCTGTCCTGGTTGGAGATCTGGTAAGCCTACCCAAAGGACACGATGATGGTGCAGCTTTCTCACCAGCATCCCAGGCTTTAAGGTGGTGGATTGCAAGATCTGCTACCTAAGGCCCCAATAATGTTGGGGCTTCAGTAGGGTGCCCATATTCAAAAAGGGACAGGGTGCCTATACCTTTAACCATTGGAATTTGGGCAGATGCAGCTCATCATGGAAGGGTGCAACAAGTTACACCTGCCCAAATTCCCTCTTCTTACAATGGTTAAAGGCATAGGTACCCTGTCCCTTTTTGGATATGGGCACTTTAGCCTTCAGTCATATAATGCACCAGGAAGAGTGTTGTGGAATCTACTAACCAGTGATCCTTCCCTGAAATCTCTACCTCCAATTTGAAATATTTACCCTGTTACTTAGCAGGAGCTACCCTGCACTAGACAGGACATCATTCATGTTTTTCCCGGGCCAGATTAGCTTACAAACTTTGGCATGTAAGAAAACAATTGGTTCAAGACTGTTGGCCAGCCCGGAAGGGGGGTGGGGATATATGTGGCGTGATCTGCCATATCCCCGTCCCCTTCCTGAGCCGGCCTTACACGGCCTCCCTGGACTTCCGCCACTTAAAGAGCTGGCGTGCATCTGAGGAGGCCCATTGGGACCTCCAGGGCTTACACCAGAGGAAAGGGATGAATGTCTCCTTCCTCAAGGTCAGTCCTGGCTGCGCTGGGGCATATCCTGCCTAGGATGCAGTGGCCAACAATTTTGGCCGCCTACCTCATCTTAGGCAGGACAAGGCTGTTAGTCTGTTATAGCCCAGTTCTGCTGAGAATTGGGCTGTTGTGTGGAGCCCATTACAACAGTGGAAGATACTTCCTTCCACTGTTGTAAAATGGCCTCCGATGGAGCGTGGAGCTCTGCCCTCAGACCCCGCTACGCCCACCAGACCAGGTAAGGCAGTGGTGGGGGTGGATCTTGCGGCAATGGTTTGAGTTGTATCCTATCCCCTCTTTTTAAAACCTCCCTGCCCTTTTCTCTCCTCAGACATATGCCAACAAAAGTGGTGGCATATGTCCAAGGGGACCCATAGACGGTCCCAGGCCTTATGTGGGGGAAAATAGGAATACATTTTACGTGCCTCTTGTTAGCCCTTGGGTCCCCCCCCCCACCACCACTGGATCATATAGCACATGCCTTTTGGCAAGGCTGCATCAGAGCTGGTTATGGAGCATTTTGCATTTGCGTGCAATCACTTGTTCTTGTAGAGGGGGCAGTCAGTACCTACCATATCTATTAAACAGTGGAGCTGGCATTTGGGAAGTGAAAGTAGTATCTGATAAATTTCATTGATATTTGTATATCCTGTGTGTGTGTGTGTATATCTATATCTATATCTATATCTATCTATCTATCTATCTATACACACACATACATACACACACACACACACACAGGATATACAGGCAGGAAACTTTCAGGCTGGGGCCATGGGAAATAGAAAGATGGGTGAATTGAGAAGAGTGAATTGACATGGCCTCTCCTTGTAAAGGATGGTTGGTGGTGTGGGATGGCTGGAAAGGTGGAGAACTCTTTTGAGCTTTATGATGCAGACATAAAGGTGAGAGGACAGCCTGCCTTGGTCATGTTGTTTTAAGGCTAAACAGCTAAAACAAATTATTAATAAGTAATTTTGCAGCCGAGTAGTACAAAGTTATTTGATTTTGCAAAATGAAAATACACCTCACACACACACACACACACACACACACAGAGAGAGAGAGAGAGAGAGAGAGACTTGGATTCACCCATTATTTCTTTTTAACAAACTTTGGCCACACTCGGGCTAGGGAATCTCTATACAAAAGATATACAGGAATAAGGGGGAAAATAACTGATTAAAATTTAACCAGCTGCTGGGCAGATAGTTTGCCTCAGGCACATTTGTCAGTTTCAAAGGGTCCTTTTATTAATTTTGCATTTTGTATTTTGTTAGTGGAAAGAGCTTACTCTGTTGGGACTGCCAAAAGCTATAGGCTGTGAATCTTACAGCAGCAAAGAGGAAGCTGTAGAGCATGCCAAGTAGATATAGCACACAGAGCAATCTTAAGTTCCATTTGTTTTATCAGTGCTAGAAATATATTCACTTCCTGGTATGATTTCTTTGAATATAGCAAGTACGTTGAGTTCTCTTTTGTTGATGCACACCTTGCGGTTTGTCTGTGAAAATAACATCCCAGCCATACCCAAACCTTTGCCAAAATATCTACCCCACTGGAATTTTTACTCTGCACCTTTTAGATAAATAGCTGGATATTCACCAACGTGTTTTTTTTCTTACTGACCGTATATTTTATGTGTTTGTGTTTGTGTGGTGGGGGTGGGGGGGGACCCAGCTAAAGCCAGCATTGAATGCTGGCTTTAGCTGGGTTCCCCCCACCCCACCACACAATGACTTCCACTACAGTCAACCAAAGTTTTAAGTTTTCTTCATATGCTCCGAAATATTCACAGTGAACTGTGACCCACAACAGACACTATATCAACTCTGCAACTGCCGAGCGGAGCCCACGGTCCTCAACAGCATGTGGAAACAGTTGCATGTAGCTGCCGGTCTTTCAGGCAATTTGCGAACACAAGTTAGAACTCAGGGGTTAAGTGGAAAACACAAACCTCTCCTGTGATGCTGGGAATTTCACAAGTTTCCCTCAAACAGCTTCAAACAGCATTAAATACAAAGGGGAAAAAAAGTATACCCCCAGGCTAGAATTTGCAGAGGACTTACCTGCAGGAGAATGAAGCTAAATTTAAGCCTGAAGACAAAGCTTTGGGCTTACATCGAGAAAAATAAATGACAAAGAATATTTTCCCAATATATGTTTTGTTTTGTTTTTTTGCAAAAAAAAATATATATATATCAATCAATACATGATAGGGATCTTCTCTGAATTATTTAGCTTCTTCAACAAGCATGTTTGCCAGCAAGCCTATAATTGCTAACTTCATTGTTGCCATTAATACATGAAGGGTTTCCCTGCCCAATTTTGCTGCCCTCAATAAACTCAAAATAGGGTCCATGAAGTCTGTAGAACCAGGATCAGATCAAATACTATGCAATAGCCTAGCAAATTAATCCAAATCAAAATCAGGATTTATTTAGGCACACTTTCTCATCAAAATGAATCCCTCACTGGTGATTATGTTTGTCACTTCAATTAATGTGTTGTATTGGAGAATGCGGAAGATACCCTGAGGAAATAGTATGTGTTGTCTACAGTGGCCCCTTGCTCTGGCAAATATGGGGTTTAAAGCCTAGATCTAGAGTCGGACACGACTGGACTTAATTGTCAGGGGTCACCTTTACTTTTTTTATGCTGCACAGCTGTGGCCACTAGAGGCAACTAGGTCTTCAGGGATAAAAACAGCACCTAGAAGAAGGGAGGGTGTGGGTAGAAGAAGTGTGTTTGGAGAAGGAGGACAGTACAGAGGAACAAAGTGACTGGCTGACTAAATGTACTGATATCTGATTTACAGACAGGCTTTTGGACTGGTTTATGGACCCTGACTTGGCTTCTGGACTGGCTCTTGAACTTGGCTTATGGATTCTGACTTGGCTTAAGGACTAAAAGGGGAGCTAATTAGTCTAAAGCAGGCCTAGGCCTCTTAAAGGAATAGAAAGGGAATTTGGTGGGACATGTGTAACAGAACCAGCATTTTATGTGTGTGTGATGGAGCTTAGGATGGTCAGCCATGAAAGACTCAGCTGGTTTGAGGCTGTACTTAGCATGATATGCAATTTCCCATGGGCCCCTGCTGACGTGAAAAAGGAGTGGTGGTTTTCTCCAATAAGCATGCTACTTTAAGGCTACAGTTCTATGCAAATTCAACTTGTAAGGCCTAGTGAGCACAGTGGAAATTCTGAATAAACATGCAGAGGTTAGCATTCCAATATACATTTTATATTTATCAGAGATTTTTATTTCTGTTTTCAGTGTTTATACACTTGATTTAAACGATTACATTCCAGGAATTTGGGATGACATGAACTTCAGCTTTAAATGAAATATAGTGAGTTTAAAAGTAGGAGTAACTAATAGGTGAAGAAAACACTCTGAGAAATTTTAAAATTGATTTTTTAAATTGTATTGGGTATCTATAGGGCATGATCCTATTCTATGCTCTGCTCAGCGATCCAGCTATGCCGGCGCTAGCAATGCTGTATCCTGAGCAAAGTAGGCAGGGTTGGAGGTCTCCTCGAGGTAAGGGAACTTTTGTTCCCTTACCCCAGGTAAAGCCCTAGTCCCCGTAATGGGCTTTCTCAGGTCTGTGCCTGCCATTCTGAGGGTGCAAATCAAGGCTGCCCATGTCAGAAGAAATGGGCCTGGGGGGAATAGGATATGGCATGCACCACTGCAAACGCACTGCAAAACACAAAATGTACACTGCATCCCTTTGTAATTAAAGAAGGAGCAAGTAAAAGATGGTCAACCCTGGATTTGGTGCAACCTGGTTGTCAAAAGGTGAAGTGGGCTTTTTCACACACAGCCGACAGGAAGCCAACAGGAGCTGAGGGGCATCCGGTTCGAGACTCCTCATCCCTAAGGAATGAGGGTGGAGAGGTTCAGGAACAGCAAGGTTATGACAGAGTAGAAATTGGGAGTGGAAATGGGATGGGATGAGACAGCCGGTCCATCAGGAAGAGAGGCTGCAGGGGGGGGGGAAGCAAACAAACAACCCTTCTAGGGGAATCTGACATACAAGTGCTTTTATGCGAATGCCCAAAGTCTCCGAGCGAAGATGGGAGAACTGGAATGTTTGGTGGCAAGGGAAAACATTGACATCATAGGCATAACGGAAACCTGGTGGCACTAGCGTCTCTCCGGTAGGGGCGGGGCTGTAAGTATCGCTGCGGTCATGGTCTCTTTACCGAGCGAGGAGGAGGCAGCCCCGCCCCCTCACTGTCCGAGCCAGTCCCCTACGGAGAAAGCAGCAGGCAGGGTCTCTTCCCTGCCGGTTTCTCTGTAGGGGACTGGCTCGGACAGTGAGGGGGCGGGGCTGCCTCCTCCTCGCTCGGTAAAGAGACTATGACCGCAGCGATACTTACAGCCCCACCCCTACCGGAGAGACGCCTCTGCCTGGTGGAATGCGGAGAACCAGTGGGATACCGCAATCCCAGGCTACAAACTCTATAGGAAGGACAGAGAGGGACGTGTTGGAGGTGGGGTGGCCATCTATGTCAAAGAAGGGGTAGAATCTAGCAGAGTAGAGATTGAAGGGGAGTCCAACTCTACTATAGAATTGCTGTGGGTTAAATTACCAGGCTCAAGGAGCAATGTAATAGTGGGGGTATGTTGGGGGTATGTTATCGTACCCCAGATCAAAAACCTGAAGGAGACCTTGAGATGAGGAAAAAAATCAGAGAGATGTCAGTGAGAGACAGGGTTGTGATTATGGGGGATTTCAATTATCCTCATATTGACTGGGTCAATTCAAGCTCTGGTCATGAAAGAGAGACTGGATTTTTGGATATGCTAAATGACTGTGCCTTAGAGCAGCTAGTCACAGAGCCAACCAGAGGACAGGCGACTCTGGATTTGATATTGTGTGGTATTCAGGACTTGGTCAGGGAGGTAAATGTTACAGAGCCATTGGGGAACAGTGACCATGCTGCGATCTGTTTTACCATGCATGTCGGGGGGAGAGTGCCAAGCAAATCTGACACGAAAACCCTTGACTTCCAAAGGGCGGATTTCCCTAATATGAGGAGACTAGTTAGAAAGAAGCTGAAAGGGAAGGTAAAAAGAGTCCAATCTCTCCAGAGTGCATGGAGGCTGTTTAAAACAACAGTCATAGAGGCACAGAGGGAGTGTATCCCACAAAGGAGGAAGGGGTCGACTAAGTCCAGGAGGGTGCCGGCATGGCTAACAAGCACAGTTAAAGAGGTTATAAAAGGCAAGGAATCTTCCTTCCGTAAATGGAAGTCTTGCCCTAATGAGGAAAATAAACAGGAGCACAAACTGTGGCAAAAGAAATGTAAAAAGATGATACGGGAGGCCAAGAAAGACTTTGAGGAACGTATGGCCAGAAACATTAAAGGGAATAATAAAAGCTTCTTCAAATATGTTAGAAGCAGGAAATCTGCCAGAGAAGCGGTTGGCCCGCTGGACAGTGAGGGAGGGAAAGGGGTGATAAAAGGAGACTTGGAGGTTGCAGAGAAATTAAATGAGTTCTTTGCATTTGTCTTCACGGCAGAAGACCTCGGGCAGATACCGCTGCCCGAACAGCCACTCCTGACTAAGGAATTAAGTAAAATAGAGGTTAAAAGAGAAGACATCTTAGACTTAATTGACAAATTAAAGATCAATAAGTCACTGGGCCCAGATGGCATTCACCCAAGAGTGCTTAAGGAACTCAAAAATGAAGTTCCCTCTCACGCAACACTAGAACTAGGGGACATCCACTCAAATTGAGTGGAGGGAGGATTAAAACAGACAAAAGAAAACATTTCTTTACCCAGCGTGTAATTGGTTTGTGGAACTCCTTGCCACAGGAGGTGGTGATGGCACCTGGCCTGGATGCCTTTAAAAGGACAGATTTATGGAGGAAAAGTCCATCACAGCTTACAAGCCATGATGGGGATAAGCAACCTCCTGGTTGTAGGAGTAGGTTTTCTTTGTGCCAGGTGCAAGGGAGTGGCGACAGGATACATGTATATTGTTATCTTGTGCTCCCTGAGGCATCTGCTGGGGCCACTGTGTGATACAGGAAGCTGGACTAGATGGGCCTTTGGTCTGATCCAGCAGGGCTCTTCTTATGTTCTTATGTTCACATTGTAAAACTTTTGTGAAAAGCTCCCCTTTTCTGGTTCAGTCCAACGTACATGTTACTCAAGGGAAAAAATGACAATGTTGCAATATTTGTTTGCTTGTTTTGGGAACAATTCATTTGAATACTTTTTTGTACACTTGTGGACACATTTCCAAAACACAAAATGTACATTGCATCCCTTAAGAATTAAAGAAGGAACAAGTAAAAAGAGCATTTTAGGGTAATGTGTAATCATTTGGATGTAGTAGATATTTTGTATTTATCAATACGTTTTGATAGTAAATACATAAATTCAGTTACAGTAAGTGAGATAGTCTAATAAGTATGCAAAAGAAACCACTGCTTTTCCCCATAGAGGAAAAGACAGAAAAAGCAACATAGTAACTGACAGAAAACACAGTGACGTGTTAAAAGAGCTGAATTAATGTAGACAAGACATATTAGTCTACACACCACTGCCAGCAAGTTCAGATTAAGAGAAACACGTTATGAGAACCAAGGAATTTACCAAGGGATGATGAACATTCAAGTTAAGGATAACAAGGAATATTTGTGAAAGATGATTGTCCATCAGGCATTCAAATCCACATTTGTGTGGGGGGGGGAGGTGTCCTGGTTTGGACCCAGGAAAATATGATAACCCTAATGTGAGGCAAGGGGGTGGGGAGATTCTGGCATTCTATTGGGTGCTCTGTTAGGGTGCTGGTGTTTTTCCAGGCATTTGCTGGCTTATTTTGTTCACCTCAGTGTCCTGACTGACCCCCACCCACCCTCCCATTGCGCAATCTGAGATATGGAACTGGGCAAGATTTTTTTGCTGGTTGGTCACTGGCCAACCACTGGCCTTGGTTGATAGCTTTTTGTGTGTCCATACAAAACTGTTTTCTTTGGGTTGGTGGTTTTGTCTTTTTAGACAGGGTGATCATTTCTGGCAGGTTTTATGCAGGCTGGGGCAGGAGTAGGGATTTTGGTGTGTGCCTGAAGTAAGCAGGAGTCAGTACCGATCCCTAGAGGCTGCCTGGCTCAGGGAGGGTGCCTGATGAGCCCTTGACTTGGATTGCAGAGTCAACCTCAAAGACTTTCCAGCTTAGGGGAGGCCGTGCAGTCCAGTTTCCTTGAGCCTTTGAGTTTGGCATAGAGAAGCTCGCGCTGTCAATTGATGGGCCACAGTTTTGAGTCAGAGTGGGAACACCCAAAAGGGGAATAGACCATGATTTGCTTTTTCTCTAGTTAAATATATACACTAAAGGGGAGAGGAGTTGTGAGACAGGGCCTGCTGCAGGGTTGCTCAGGATTGTGATTGGCTTTCCCAATAAAGTGGCCCAATTTATATTCCAAGCAACTTGTCTCCTTTGTTTACTGGGCAATGTACGGGCAATACAAATATTCTTCATCTCCTTTTGCACTGAATCTCTGAGAGTTCCTCCCCCTAGTCTGAGTTTGGGCATCCCTTGAATGAGCTCCAATGAACAGTGATGGCTCCAGCTTTTGAGGAACGATGGAGGGAAAGCCCTGTGGGGGCTCCCCAACAGCATGCTGCCCCATGCACTGGTAAGCATATGCGGACACTAGCTACACACCTCTTGGTGTCCAGAAACTGAACAGTAGATGGATGAGAGAGTCCTCCTTCATGCTTTCACCTGTAGCTACAGTGATGGTAGCGATGAAGGAATTTTACGTGTCCACTGCATGGTTCCATTGATGGTGTCTGGCTGGGAAAATTAACAAGGCAGTGAATGGGTTGGGTGACAGTCCTCCGTCCTGCCTCCATCACTATGGGTAGTGGCATGGGAGGACTCGCATCCACTGCTGTCGCCTGCTCCTCACTGCCTCCTGGGCAGCCGCCCCATTGGATTCTGGCTGACTTGCCAGGTGATGGTGGGGAGCAGCAGCAATGGATTGTTTCTTTCTTCCCCCAGCACTGTTTAACCATTCCCAGATGCCCTGGCCCTAATGCAGTGTAAGAGGCAGGTCATCCAGGAGTTATAAATTGTAAACGGCACTGAAGGATGACGATGGTCCCTTGCTGCTACCCACAATCGCCTGATATTCATCTCCATGGGCTCTGGCTTACTGGTGAGGAGCAGGAGCATCGGATGATCACTGCTCAGTTGTACAGGCATGGTCCAGGATATGGACCCTTGCGTAGGTATGGGCCCTTGCCATGTTCCCAACAAGGTTCCACTACCTAGTGTGGATTCACCCCTGCCAATGATAGTGAAAATCATTGGTGCCATATAACATAGACTTTCAGAGGCGTCGCTACACCCCCCATGTGGGGGGTGGTCGCCGAGGTGCCCCCTATGTGATGTAACAAGCCCTGCCCCTTGAGGGGCGTGACGTCACATTGCCACACTGCTGCCGAATTTCGGCAGGGGCACGGCAAAAAGAACACCACCACCCGGCTGTTGTTAGGCACCTTTTAGGCTGTTTGCAGTGCAGGATCACTACAAACGGCCTAAAAGCAGTCTAAAAACGGTGGCTGGGGGGGGTGCTCTTTTGAATGGCACCAGGGTGTGTGCTTTTCACCGCGGCATGGCTGGACTCGGCAGCACTGTGGCAGAAAAGCACACACACACCCCCGGCTGCTGCTCACCCGCTTTTGGGGCATTTTTGCAGGATCCACTGCAAACGGCCCGAGCAGCAACTGGGGGGGGGGCTTTCTTGCTGCAGTGCTGCCAAGTCCAGCCGCACCATGGCTAAAAAGCACCCCCCCCCGTGGTTTTCAGGCTGCTTTTAGGCTGTTTGCAGGATCCACCCTGCAACCGGCCTAAAAGCGGCCGGAAAACCACGGGGGGTGCTTTTTGGCTGCGGTGCCACCAAATTGCCACCGGATCCGGCGGCAATTTGCCCCACCACTTGGTGCCACGTGCGCTTGGGACCCCTGCCCCCCTAACGATGCCTCTTTTCCAGAGCTCATGGAAGCCCATTTCAAAAAAATTGCATTAAAGTGCTCAGTGAATTACAACTGTCTTCCTGAGCAAAATTGTATAGCTTGCTCTCTCGTTCTCAAAGCAAAGAAGTACTGCAAAAACCACTGAGCCATGTCCCTTTTATTGGCTGAAGAAATTTTGTGCTCCTAGCTCTTCATAGTTGTCTGAGGCCCACCTTTTGAGGACAGGAGCTCATCATCATTTCACTCGTGACTGGTGATCTAGAGATCACAGTGTATGGAGGTGTGAGGATGGAAGCAGCCAGGAGCCCCATAGAGTGCCAACACTTGGTCAAAGATGTGCCAGCTACTGTGGATAACTGGAGCTCAATTGCCAGGGCAATAGGGATGTGGCAACCCTCCCCAGAAGCCCTGGGTGCCTTGTAGGATGCAGAGAGCCTCCATTTTCCTGTGCAACATGCATGCTGAATTAAACCTAAAATGGCTTCCAAGGAGGAAAAAATTCTGTTCCCTTGATCTGCAGCAGAGAGCAAGGACAGAGCCAGGAGGACTGACAGTGAAGCTAAAGTCCCCTCCTCTCCAAATTGGAAGTTACTGGGAGAGGGATAGGCCTATCCTTCCCTGGTTTTGTGCTGTGACATGTCTTGGATAGGGATGTCCTTGAGGGGGCAGGATAGAGCACAGAGCTGGGACTTCTACAACAAGAGTGGTGACAAATTAGCAGAAGTGCTCAGGTGATGCCTGCGGAATCTTAGTAGAGGCGAAGCAGAAGGCAACTGTGTCTACCCTGCTCTCAGATATAGATAATGGATAGGGGAAGATATGTAGATGAAGAACTTAAGAAGAGCCCTGTTGGATCAGGCCAAAGGCCCATCTAGTCCAGTTTCCTGTATCTCACAGTGACTCATCAGATGCCCTAGGGAGCACACAGACAACAAGATACCTGTTTCCTGTTGTCACTTTCTTGCACCTGGCACAGAGAGAACCTGCTTCTAAAACCAGGGGGTTGCTAATGGCTTGTAACCTGTGATGGACTTTTCCTCCATGAATCTATCCAACCCCCTTTTTAAGGCATCTAGGCCAGGTGCCATCATATCCATCAGACGGATAGACAGGAGGTGGGGATGGATAGAGGAAATAGAAATTGGAAGGTTGGGGGCAGGGGGGTAGTTCATTTTATTGGGTGAGGGGCCCAGGAGCCGCGGGCAGTAGAAGTAGATCTTCTGAGTAAACCTGCACACTCTTATATTTACAGTATTTGGTGGTGTGTGTTTTTTAATCCCACCTTTCCATTTTTATATAATTGGTTTAAACTATTGCAATCCAGCCCAGGAGTTTAGGATAAAATATACAGTACTTTGTTTCAAGACATTTGCCCTGAATACTTGTGCATACTCTTCTCAACGCTGTCTGGTTTTACAGGACCTAGACTGAATGTCAGCCTAACTGCAGTAATTCCTACCAAGTGTCATCCCATGGCTGCTTGTCTCCAGTGTGATACCGATGACACACATCACCACAGCATGCCCTCCATTAACTTTCAGCATTTTGTTCTGATGTCCTCCGGAAAGATATGGTGCATCAGAACATTAATGTAGAAAGACTGTACCTGTTACAAAGTTCTCTTTCTCCACTTAAAAGTCTCTTCATAGGTCAAAGCCAAATAGCTTTAAATGCTCCCAGTGAACCATAGTACTTAAAGTACTACACAATGAAACCCTGTTGGGTGCCTTTTACGCCCTCCTGAGTGCCTTTCTTAAATTGATCTAATATTGACTTCCCCTGAAAAATTTTCATGCCATTGTAGTCAGGAATAGCAAAGTGCATCTTCCATTAGTGGTGATTAGTGGTTAAAACCACAATTTCTTTTTTCAAAGAAAAAGAAATATTCAGGCCATAGTGTTTTCTTGGGGAAAATATAAATAGATTAAGCACAACTCTGAAGTTCACCAGGTGTAGCTGTAAGATGCTCAATGAGCAAATAGAGAACTACCTGAATACATGTTTAAAACAATAAGGATTACGGGAAAATGTGAAATATTAACTGCAAATCTTACACAAATGGAAAGATGTTAATCAGCTAAGAATGCACATAGTAAAGGATTCAAATTGTTTGCAATGAGCTAATTTGTCACGAATAGTCAGACAGATGTTGATTTAAAGATTGAAATGTTTATTTTATTCAAAGTCTTTGTGGAATGCAGTAAGCAATTACCTGAAAGGACTGATCCATAGCACAGTTGTCTTTTCTGATTCAATTCAGACTTGGAAGTTCATTTCCCTTTGATGTGTAAACATTATTCCCTCCTCCTCCTCCTCCCCTACCCCATTTTAATTGCATTCGAGTCTAGAGGTCTCTGTTGGGGGATCAGGCCCCAAAGAGTTAGCTGTTGAACAAATGCAATAAAATATAAAACATTAGTGAGAGACAAGCAAAAACAAGCAATGTTTATTTTGAACTAATTGCTATAACAGGCAGACTACATAACCTTGATTGATAACTGATAAAAGATCTTCAGCACAATCCTATGTATGTCTACTCAGAAGTTCCTTTGTGTTCAATGGGACTTACTCCTAGGAAAGACTGAATAGGATTGCAGCCCTCAACAAACTATTGTCTCATAGCGGGGGGGGGGGTCAAACTGGACTGATGGTTCTTTTCCCCTGGGAAACTCATATGTTTAGATCGGAACTGCGTGGAATTTTCATAGGTTTCAATTTTTGCAGCAAAACTGGCTCTTTCAGGATTTTTATTGTGCGAATTAGAAACCTGGATATTGATTTTCAATCTTCAGGATTATTTTATTGGAATAGTTTTCCAGCTTCAGGACCAAAACCTTTCAGGACCAGATCAATTTCACATTTTGGATTAATCAGCCCACCGTTTTTGAAATACGCTTGTTGATACAACTCATGAAATTCTGCATTTTTTTTGTTATCTAAAGGACTGGCACCAGTGGGTGGGCCTAATGAGTCCTATGCCAGGGGCTCATGAACCCAGAGGGGTTCACTGCTATATGCCCCACTTTTTTAAATGGTGCCCCAGGATCGATCCATTGCAATTTGCTGCTGACCCTGTCAGTGAATCCCTTAGGTGAGACTTAACATCATGATGTCATTTTTAATATATCTAGCAGTAGGAAGTCACCGTATCAGCCTACTAAAAGAGTATGGTTCTGAAAAATTTGGAAGACTATGAAACTTGTTTAAAATAAAAACCTTACTGAGAATGAAGGTGAAACTTCAAGCTATTAATCAGGCATGGAGACCAGTGATTCAGTCTATTTGAAATAATATACAGTACATAGAATGATTAGTTTCTATAGCAGTTTTTCTTGCTTTAAATGTTGATATAAGTTCAAAATATTTCTAAAAAATTATGAAAGGTGGTGATTAATATAATGGTGTGTGTGTGTGACTTTTTAAACGTAGTTTGTATGTGAGATATTTTGTACTTTTGCAGTAAAGAAGTAAAGTTATCAACTTGTTCCTTGGTTCTAGTCTCCCCTCTGTCATCTAGACAGATTCTCTGGACCCACTCCAGACAGTCTCCCCAACTCCAGAGGGGAGACCTACTGTAGATACAAAATATCTCGCATACAAACTGGTCCCAGGGCTGGAAGCATATTTGCCATGCAACCAAACTTGCTCCTGGTTGGTCAAGTCTTATAGCAAAGTTGGTACTACTTATCAACAACGGCTTTGTGGCTTTACATATAAAACTCTGGAAGAGACATAATGTTGAAGCATGGAATCTTCCTCTTATGCATGCCGTGGTTGGAAACCATTTTCTTTTTCATATAAGGAGATTGGCATGCCTGAGAAAAGCTTGGGCAGGAATTGTTCACTATGGTCTGAACAGTTTGGTGAGGTGGCCTTCATTTGGCTTTGCACCTCTGATGAAAAGGAAAACCATGATTGAGACAATAACCTTTTTTTTTTTTTGCCACTGTGGAGCGTTGAATGTTTTCCCCCTTTATTCCTGAGTGCATCATACTTCTAAATGCTCCTTCCTACTGATGTAAAGTGAGGAGGAATTCTGCCGTTAACACCATTAGTGTTTCATGGTATCTGATTCTCCTCTGCCATGGGCATCGATAGTACAGTGCAGCTTGTCTCCAAGCAGTTCTGCATCAGTGCTTCTGGATGGAACATGACAGATACAGTAATGTTCTCCATGTAAATTACTCCTTACATAAATGCAACAAGCCAAATAACATGGAACCTTCATTGCCCCATGACTGCAGAAAAGAAAAATTACAGCTGTACTCATTGTCTGCTGGTTAACATGTCTGAGCATATCACAATAGACTGCAATGTCTCAGCATTTTTGAGACAGTATTTTAAAGCAACACAGTGCAGCAGGGGTTTCATGGGATTCTGCAGAACAATACAATGCACATTCTTTTAAAGACAAATGGTCGAATAAAACATTGTTCAGATAGTATGGAATTGGAAGTCAACCAAAGAAGGTAAGAGACCTTCTTCAAGCTAAGGGAGCTCATGCTCAGAACTCCTTGCCAGTCCCCCCCATCCCAAGTGAAATCCAGGCAATCCTGCCTTAGATGCGGCGGTTGGCCGAAATGGCTCCTTGATTGTGAGCCCAATCCTATATGTGATTTCCACTGACAGCCCTAGTGTTCCGTCAGCAGAAGGTCCTCTCTGTCAATGCTAACGATGCAGTGACAACACATGCAATGGGGCCACCAGCACAAATGGCTGGCAACCACGCTATCTCCACTGGAGTGCCAAGGCACCACCAGAGGAGGTAAGTTGGGGGTGGGGAGGGGAGTAGCAGGACATTTTGGGGGAGGAAATGGGGGCATGTCAGGGAGGGAGGGGTGGATCCAGCAGCAGTCACACATGCTGGATCCTATCCCCCATTTTTTTGGCCCACCCTGCCCCCTTGGTCAGACTTAAGTCAGCTATATAGCTGGTGTAGGTCTGAGGAGACCCATAGACCATCAAGGGATCTACACAGGGGTAAGGGAAAAAATTTCCTGATCAGGTTTCCTGATCTCCCCCCCCCCCCTTCAACATGCAGTGCATGCCTCCATGCTGCAGCATGACTGAGGATAGGATTAGGCTGTGTGTAATCTAATCTAGAGAAACTAAACAGTCTGGAGTGTTGAATTTGGAGCCCTCTTCAGGAGACTGGACTACAGACTATTATTCTGCAATTCTATGAAATAAAGAAGCAGATCATTTAGTCAAGAAATGATTCCAGACAGACCAGTCAGTGCTATCTGCTATTAAATCATCAAAAAGTAAAATAGGGCTTTTCTTGCAGTACTGTTTGCAAATTGAAAGTCTAACAACTTTACCACTCAACTGCCTGATGATTAGTAGGCAGCAATTTAAACTATACACATTATGCTAAGTATCCTTATATTAATTCAGTTTGAGTGAGTTTTTATAAAATGCTTTGTTCTGCTCAATAAAGTTAATTATATGTTCTATGTTTCATAACTGAAAGTCTTGATTTTTTTGAACATAATGGAAGCTTCAATTGCACTTTCCCTGTAAAGCCTGATCTGTAACAAAAAGCAAGCCATATAAGGAAGTAAAGCTGTACACCATATGCACAAAATAAGGAGCTGGAAGTCGTATTTGTTTCATGTGTTCCATTTTCAATGTGTAACAAAGTCAGAGAAGAGAAATGCAATAGCTAGTATCATACACTTGAATAGTGGCAAATATTGTGTTGTATGGAGCTTTTCATTGCTAATGCCATTTTAATAGGATAATCATTAGAATCTCTGTTAGACCAGTACCATCAAATCGCTTCCAGGCGTGTCCAAATGTCAATGGAGCAAGACAGTTGCTGCTGCTACAGTTCAAACAACTTATTGTTAGCATATAGTAGTACCCCTGTTTTCCATAAGTCTGCCATCCAAACTGACTTTCTTTTCATCCTTGTTTAAATTGTGCATGATTTTAATCTGCACTAGAAGCTGCAGCCAAGTTAGTTCAAATCAGTCTGTGAAATTTAGCCCCGCCACTTCCACTAGCTTTTTCTTGGCCCACATTGCACCCTTAAGGTTACCAGGTCACAATGCTGTAGTAACTAGTAGAAGCCACAAGTGGCTAAATTCCTCTATCAGATCCTGGGGTCTGGATCTAGCAAGCTTGTGCCCCCTTGGTTCCCTAGGATACAGACTTCTCCCAGCCCTACAACTCACCCTTGCCTGCCTGCCTGCCTGTCCTACTTCCTCCTTTCTTCTATTTCAGGTCTCCATCAGCCAGAGTTTTCACATGTCTCTGCTTTTCAGACCACTGCCTACTTTCATTAGCTAATGATATCTCCAATAGATCTTTGCACTCCAATGTGCTACTGTCAGTGAGGCCACATCTCACTTGGGCGCCCGGAGCAAGGGCGGGGCCTAGGTGCTGTGCCGATTGCACCCTGTGTAGCCAATCGGAGAGCGGAGGGAGGGAGCTGCGCATGCAGCGTGGCTCCAAACACGCCCCCCACCAGTTTCTTTGTCATTTTGGAGCCGTTCAGGCTCCAGGGAGGCTGGGAGGGCTGAAATGAAGACGGCCGAAGACGACGGTACGGAGAGGCGGCGGGTGCGAGAGGCGGTGGGCGTGGGCCGCGCACCCCCGCCTGGAGCAGCTGCTCCATGCGCTCTGCCCTACTTTCGCCACTACTGTAGCCATAAAGGCCACATTACAGTGAAAGTCTAATGGAGGCCCTGCATTATGAAGCCTGGCCACCAGCAAGAGAGTAACAGTTGGCGAAAGGGAAGGAGCACCAAGGGGGGCTTGCAAGCATTGAGTGGGAAGGACCCCAGGCCCCATTTGTGCCCTTGATGACATCATCTGGAGTGTGATGTAGCCTTAGCTCAAAATGGGATAGAGCATAATTATGACCGTAATTTTGTTTATAAATTGAATTGCTTCCAAACTAACTTGTTTGAGGCAAGCCCATTCTGAACTGAGCCCAGAGGAGATTGCCCATCCTTGCATTCAGTCCTGCAGAGCTGTTTGCACATACTTTGTTCTCTGAGCAACTGAATTTAATTAAATGGAGGCATGATCTGGCTCATTAAGTCACAATGCAATCCTAGAAACATTTACTTGGAAATAAAATTCATTAATTGGAGGGAACTGTCTTTGGATGGAATATACCGTGTACTCAGGATTTCATTCCAACAGTCCAGGCTTTATGCTCTGGCCAGACCTGCATGAGTGGTATAGGATGGCACACAACTGGTGCAATGGTGCTGTGCTTTTAGGTTGTGCCTGTGTCACAGTCTTGAGCTGCACAAGGAAGCCCTATATGACTTACAACACAATCCTATCCAACTTACACCACCGGTGTAATCACCGATGCAGCGAGAACGGGAGGCCCCAGAACGGAAAGGGGATTCAAATCCCCTCCAAAGGGGGATTCAAAGGGGATTTAAATCTTCCCTCCCCTCCAAAGCCTCCCGCCCTGCCCTCCCCCGCTGGTTACACCGGTGGTGTAAGTTGGATAGGATAGCGCTGTTACAAGGTGTCAGAGAAAGGCTGTGGCAAATTAGGGACAGAGGAGTGGCATTGCAATTCAGTATCCAATCCACAATACCATGATCCGGTCATGCTCCTTGTGAAAATACGATGGATACGTCAGATATGATGCAGTTTTCAAGCTATCCACCTTCAAGAAACCCTTTTCCATTGCACCCTTTCCATTTCCATACCAATGCATCTGCCAAGGAGCCCAAGCATAGTGCAGAAGATGCTGGAGCATGTTCAAGGGTGAACACTTAGTTTATGCAGGGCACTGACCAAGCTTACACCTACTGAGCCTCACTGTGGCATTGCTTGAACTGAGATAATGAACTTGCCTGCAGGAGGAAATTACCGGTAGTTGTGGTGGGCAAGCTGTCTTTTAGGGAAGGTTGTTGATCATTATGGATTTTTCCATTGAGGATCCCTGAGAAGTTTCCAAGGAATCCCAGGTTTCTCCTGGACATTTATAGTCACTATTCTGTAGGTCAAACAGTGAACATGCACATTTCATGACCATGTAAGTAAATCTTCATAGCATGACAAGCCTGTGATCATTTAGGAATTTCCCCGCAACAGACACATACCCTACAGTCAGCCCCGTGAAAAAGTGTCAGGAAAAAAAGAAAATTCATCCCAAAACAAAAGCACTGGGATCTGAACACAGTTGGCACCAAAAAACTACAGAGAACAATTAGGGGAAACACTGATACGAGCATACCATGTGCACTGTAGCTGATAACATAATATGGAAAAGCTAATAATATGGAAAAGGAAAAACCACATTGCATAAGCCCAGATCCAGGAACACACCTGCTGCTGCACAATGACCAGGCTGCCATATGGTGAATCCAGAGGGAAAGTGCATACAATTCTTCATGTGGCAATTTCAGGGATGCAATAGCTACAGAAAATGTGTACCCAGAATGCTGTTGCTGAATGGGTGCAATAGTGTGGCCCTCCAAAAGAATTCATGCACAAGGTATTCTTCCACTACTATGTAGTTGATCTCTTCTTTCCCCCTTCATCTTCTCTCTCTCAAAGACTTGAGACAATTACACAATTGGAGTATGGCATCTTATTTCCCCACTGTCTTGTATCTTCCAATCCATCATATTAATGAGGCATCCGATAGGCAGGATCATGTCAACATCTTGATCTTGTCTGACAAAAAAGCATTAAGTGCAGCCCACACCTGATCATGCAGTGTGCTTCCCTCCCACCCCAAATCAATGAGATGCAACCCTGCTTGTTGCATTGATTAAAATGCGCCATGATCCTGTTGTTCAGTTAACAATGTATTTTGTACACTGAAGAATACAGCATTTTTTACAAGATGTTTCAAAATTAACCTCCCAGGTTCCAGGAGTGCTCACAGTGCCACTGTCTATAGGGAGGAGGGGGGTTGTTCTTTGATAGATGGAACTGCACATTGCAAATCAAAAGTTACTTTTGCTGGTTGCTTCTTTAATGAGATGTATCACACAGCTGGATAAATTATCTGCTATCCAAAGTGACTTATCATGCCAAAATATACAGCATATATTGTCATGGGCTTTTCTTTTGCACTTTTTTTGATTCTCCAGTATACTGATGAATTATTTGCAACATTTTCTTTTTTCACGGCTGCTAGAATAATCAAGTTATGTCCCTTGAACGTCAGTCTATCATTTTCATTGACTTCCTCTCCTGTCAAGGATATGGAGATGGGGGTGGGGAAAAAACTGTTTAATTTCACAAGACATTCTTGTGTTTCCTTTGCAGTTTCTGTTTCCTTTATCACAGCTTTTTAACTTAAGGAGTAACTTTTTTTTTCTGTTTCAGGCTAAGCTAATGCAGCCTTATTTATATATTTATTTGTACTAATTTTGCTGTGTGCCTCACCTTCCTGGTCCCTTTACACTGTTTCCTTTTGTGTACTATGGAGTCATTGGTCATCAGTTGGGTAGAATTTCTTCATCAAGTTAGCTCTGAATCAATCTAAACCATGGTTTGATGATGATTTGGTGTTAACCCAGCCTTTCAGTGTTCTCCCTGCTAAAGCTCAATGCAACAGTTATGCAATGAGAAGTGACCCACTATGGCCCATTCTAATGGGAGAGTGGCCATCACCATATCTTATTGTCATGCATGTCCTAATTATGAGTTACTTATGTGAAGAAAAAAAAACTTCCTTTAATTCAGCCTTTGACAATTGAAATAACTGCTAGATATTTGAGTAAATGTTTAACCAAAATCACTGTTCGAGGTCTCTGACCAGTTTGAGTTTCAGCTTCCTGACCGCGAATACCGTGTTAAAATTGTTTATTTATAAACAGCCCAACTTCAATAGCTTCATCTCAACTGGCACGGTTTTACGGAGCTAAAGACTTTGATGCATATGCAAAGGCTTTGCATCTTAAATAAATAACAGCAAATTCATATTTAGAGACTTCAACCTGTGATATAACAGGTTTCATTACAGCCCAACATTTTATAACTATTTTTTTTTATCTCTGATTACAAATCCTGCAAAGGTCTGATGGTGTATTTCTCCCTTATGAAATTAAATTATGTTTCAAATGGCTTAATTTCCTGGAGCTACCGCTACAAAGTAGGCCTCTGTCTCATCATACATACTGTATATCTCTGCAGAACATTTTTGAAGCTGAGATGCTTCCACCTTGTAAATGCTGTGCGAGAGCTCTAATAAATAGCAAAAGGAACATGCCAAGGTCAGCCCTGACGTTTTTGATGTGAAAACTTTTCAGAATACAGGCTGTGTATATAGCTCTATACACAACTTACTAGTAATGTATTCTATAGTGAGAAACTAATATATAAGAACATAAGAACATAAGAAGAGCCCTGCTGGATCAGGCCAAAAGCCCATCTAGTCCAGCTTCCTGTATCACACAGTGGCCCCACCAGATGCCTCAGGGAGCACAAGACAACAAGATAACCTGTTTCCCGTTGACACTCCCTTGCACCTGGCACAGAGAAAACCCACTTCTGAAACCAGGAGTATACAGTATAATACAGTATAATGAGCAATAATGGGCAGCCCAATCCTATCCTCCCCCTGCGTAGGGTGTTCAGCATGGGCTATTTGGCCACGCTGAATCCTATGCGGGGAAGAAGGTGGCTGGAGGTCTACTCGGGGTAAGCAGATAACCCCCCAGTCACAATAGGGCTACTCGGTTCTCCACCAGCTCTTTGTCTGGCATAGAACCGAGCAGCCCCATGTCAGGCCTTGGAGGGAGGATAGGATACAGTATCTGATGAGGACACCGGTCCCACCACCCCTCCCAGGCCAGATCCTCCCAACCCCTGCCCTCCCATTATGCCCCCTCCCCACCTTCTCCCATCCTCCCACTAGGGCCGGCCCTGTGCCGCTTGGAGTGGGACTTCCCCACTCCACCACGGCACTGGGTCCAGCGTTGTCTGGTGGGCGGGCAGCACAGGCCTCAGCGCTGGTGCCACCTACTCATTGGATGTCACAACGTGCATTACAGTTATTACGTTCGCAGGTTGTCACGACGTGACCAAATTTCTGAATTGAAAATTAGTATATTGCCGGGCAAACGCCGTTGTTTAAAACTTTTATTCAAATTAAGCAACATAACACACATACAGTTATGTCACCCAGTGCCAGCTCTGAGGCCTCAGCACCAGCGCCTGTAGGGGATAGGCTTACACGCTAAGTGTAGTTTCCATCTCTTTCAGCTTGCATCCTCGTCTCCTGCTGGAGTTACAGTGTTAGCAGCAGCAAAGGGACAAAAGCAAAGAACTGCTTAAAGCTCCCACAGTTTAAACCGCTCATCCCTCGCACACAAACATACACATTCACTGAATATATTTTGAGCAGAGCAAGGGGAAAAGATAGCTCCCTTGGAAAAGGGCAGCCATGTGAAACAAGCACAGAAGTGTCTCCATGGCAAGTGTTCAAGGACTCATGGGGTATCTGCCATCCGGCAGGAACTCTTTTTCCACAAGAGGTACTAGGAAGAGTCACGAGAAGCACCTCAGCAGCACTCAGGCAAGGCAGGATGCTAGTAGCTCACTGCACAAAGGCACAGGCTGAGAGCCAGGCAAGATGGGTTCGAGCCCAGCCAAGGGACTTGCCCTCACCAGCAAGGCTCATCTTTTGCATGACTGGCCAGAAAATCCACCACTGCCCCGCCCCCTCTCCTCCCCATTCCCCCCTCCCCATTCTGCCCACCCTTGCTGCTGCCAGACTTACTTAGCTGGGTACAGCAGTGGTCCTCCTGTGCTGCTTCCATTTGTGGCAGGGCTCCTAAAATTGCTTCAGGAACCCATTTCACATTTCGTAAACCCCTCTGCATGCCAGCCCAATCCTGCATAGCCTAGATTTTCCAAATGATTGTCTTTTAAAACCAGTGCATACCTTTCTTCATTATAATTACAGAAGATTGATTCCCAGCTTCAATTTATTACATACCGGTAGTTATTTATTGTAAGCATTTGTACCCCATTCTTCAGTTGGTGGGACCCTTAGAGTGACTTGGCCTTTTTATTTTTTGCTTTGATGATTTCTTCTTCTTCTTCTTCTTCTTCTTCTTCTTCTTCTTCTTCTTCTTCTTCTTCGATCCAGTCTCAGCTGGAGAAGCAGCAGGTGGAGATGACAATGGTCACACCATCCCACAATCTTCTGCTATTCCTCCTCCTTCTGACAGAGCAGTTGGTGATTCCACTAACATTCGTGAGGGGAGGAGGGGCCCATCCCAGCTGGAGAAGCAGCAGGTGGAGACAATAATGGTGACACTTTGCCTTGCTGGCTTCTTCACCCCCTCATATGATTACAGAAATTATCCCAAAAGCTAGGGGAGGGGCCAGGATGTGCAGGTACCATGAGTGCTCTCATGTTCATTATTGCATGGGGTCGGATCGGGACGTAAAGTAACATTGAACTAACGGCCCCTACACTTCTTGAAACTAGATGACACGTGAGGGACAGTTGATCTGCTTGAAGTCGCTGCAGCCTGATGTGAGAAGGGGAAAGTGCTAAGTAGTGTGGCAGGCATCCTGCTTCCAGGAATTTTCCTGGGAGAAGCGACTTATTGTGCTGCTGTCATAAAAACCGGTGCTCTTACCTTGACTCTCGTGTTCCCAAAATCCAATGCCTGGATTTACATTTGAACTAGTTGTATGGGTAGTTATTTACTAGTTGTAAAAAAGAAAGAAAAGAAAAATAGTGTTGTGGTACTTAAAGATCTATTTATTTATCTATGTATTGAAAAAAAGGCCACCACTGTTAACATTTTCTTCTTTGACCATGTGTGTGTGTGTATCTGCTGAGGATAACATTTCAGACATCTGATGAAGTGGACTCCAGACCAGGGGTGTCAAACATAAGGCCCGCGGGCTGCATGCGGCCCCGGAAGCTCTTTATCCGGCCCCAGTTATAATTGGGCTCTCCCAGAGCCACACTTTCAGCAGCGCCGCTTCTGCCAAGGCTCTGGGAGGATGGAAAGAGGCCTCAGAAGGCAAGGAATGCTATGCTGTAAGGGGCAGAACAAGATGGGTGAGAGAGGAAGATGCTGCCGATGTGCTGGGAGAGCCCAATTATTGTGCGGGCCGCCTTTTCAGCAGTGCCGCTTCTGTCAAGGCATCACTTTACAGACCACTCAGCTGCTGAAAGGCAGAAGGGCAGCCTGCGTGGTAATTGTTGGGCTCTCCCAGCGTGATAATTGAGTTCTCTCATATCATGGAAAAAATGATCAAGATTTGCACAATTTCTCTTCTGTCATTTGCAGCTAATAAAATTCTATGTGAGAATAAAGTTGGCCCTCATTTCTGGCCTTCATATGCTTAGTGACATCACTTCCTGATTAATGATGTCATTTCCGGCCCTAAGCAGACACCATGAACACTATTCGGCTCACTATATGAATTGAGTTTGACACCCCTGCTTTAGACCATGAAAGATTAGACTACAATAATCTGTTACTCTTTAAGGTGCCACAGGACCTAGATTGTGTGAAAGGGCTTTACCATTTTAATAGGATTAAATGGACCTAAACATAGGTACTTCAACTTAACTCGTTTCTGAACTGCAGTTTAAAAAAACACACAAAATGCCCACTCAACCATTCATAGGTTTCAGCTGGTAATCACAATTTATATATAATCTCCCAATCAGTTGAAAACATTAGTAAACATTTATTTTGAGAAAAAAGGAATTTTAATGCTATTTGCAGCAAGAAATCTCATTATACAATGCTATCCTAGGTATATAAATAGTGTTAAAACTTGGAAAGAAATATTTTACCTCCACCAACCTTAAAATTCTAATGGAGTCTGTAAATACATTTTAATGAGTGAATGATACTCAATATAATCGCTGGTTTATGGCCACCTTTTGCAGATGAGCAATTCAAATTTTATAAATTCGGATCAGGCACACACGTGCGCGCACACACACACAGACACACACACACACACAGACACACACACGCACATATACATTTTGACTCCAAGCATGTTCTGAAGGCAGCTAGCATTAAACTATGTAGAATATAGGCCACAATTAAAATGCTCCAACCCCACTCTTAATATATATTCAAAATGATAAAATAATTGCTAAATTATGTAAATTTTTATGGTAGACCAAGAAGCAAGTAGATTTTTATTTAATTGCCACCTTTTGCTGATTCAAGTATGTTAATCAGAGGGAGTTCTAATAGTTCCATGCAGCTTCACTAATATATTCAAGTAAAATGAGCACAATTATTAAATGTCTAAATATTGATTTAAAGTGCTCGAAGTATTAATGAAGTTGTGCTCTCTCTAGCAAATGGGTTAAACTGGTTTGGATAACTCCATGCTTTGGATTGGTGTCTGACTATAAACACTGACTAATAGAAGCTGAAAGTAGGGCTGGCAAATGAGTCCCACCTAACGAAAAAGAACATGACTGGTGTTGTTGCCACTGGGTCATATTGTCAAGGACAGTGAAGGATGCGTGTCAACCCCGGGCAGGAGCCACTCTTTCAGTGAGGAGATTTGGCAGCCCTGCTTTGGCTGGGAGGAATGAGAGGAACTAGGCTATGAGAGGAACACATAGGAGGAACTAGGCTACTACTCCTGCCTGTGCTAAGAACAGCCACAGGCTTCATAGGATGGAATGGTCACTCTGTGATAGAAAGCACCTGATTTGCATGCTGAATGAACCCAGCTTCAATCCCTGGCATTGCCTGGAAAAGACCCATCCCTGTATGTACCCCTAGAGAGCCACTGCCAGTCAGTGTAGACAATGCTGAGCTAGATGGACCAGAGTGCTCTGACTCAGTAAGAGGCAGCATCATATGATTGTCCTTGAGGTTGTGCCTAAGCATAGAGCTGTATTTGATGGTATCCTGAATTCCTTTATGCACCGCAATCTGGAAACCCCCTCATAGCTGTAGGCTGTACATATGCTGCTGCTCTTATCACTTGTCAGAATAGCAGGCTGCTGCACACAGACTGGAACAAGGTAATAGAAGTCTGGTCTGCAATGCATTACTACCCCCGCTCCCCATTAGGATCTGTCTTTTTCTTCTCCGCAGAGGCCTGTTGCTTCAGAGACTCATCTGGAGAAACCTGTCCTCCCACCCCACGCCGATTGCTGTTGGTTCGACAATTGGCTATAATCAGTTCAGATTCTTTACTCTGATGTCCTGGTGTGGACATCAATAGAACTGCACTGGAATCAGTGCTCTGAACATCTCAGCCAAAAAGAGCATATGAGGAGTGGAGTGGGCACCAGCACAGGGGAGGGTGGAAGTGTGATAATAAGCAGCTGAAAAATAAAGATTAACAGTGCAATCCTAGGCAAGCCTACACAGAAGTATATCCCATTGTGTTCAGTGGGGTTTACTCTGAGGAAAATGTGAATATGATTGCAACCGAGATGTATCACAAAGTGAGAAAAGGAAATAAATACATCAAAAAGCACCAAACTGATTATTTCTATGATGCTGATATAGCAAAGAAAGAGCTATTCTTTTACTGTACTTATTACATTTATATCCCAACCTTTCTCTGAGGAGATCATGGCAATAGACATTGATTTCCCCCCCTTCCGCTATATTCTCACAATATTCCAACCAGATTCGATTCAGTTCTCTTTGTGTTCAGCCAGATCAGAAAAACTGGTTTTTCAACACCACTTCTGGAGATGGGTTCTGTCTGCAGACAACGCTGAATCTGTGGAGCTGGGGGCATAGATAACCATTGGTGTCATTGGCACAGGGGCTTAGTGATGCAGTCCCAGGGCCTGTACACTGTCCATGGGAGAACAATAGCCCAATCCTATCCATCCCCCCGTTCATGCAGTGGCACCAAAATGGTAACCACTGCATCTTAGGGGGACCGGCGGGGTGGGAGGCTTCAGCAGGGAAAGGGGATTTTAAATCCCCTTATTTCTGCCATAGCCTCCCAACCTGCACTGGGTTCTTGCGCTAGCTATTTTGGTGCCAGATTCACCCCCTCCTCCATCTTCCCTGCCCCGTCATTCCCCCTCCCCATCCCATTTGCCCCGCTTTGCCCTGCCTTGCCCCTTTCCACCCTCCCCACCCCTCCCACCTCTCCCGCTGACTCACCTCCTCCAACGAGTAGGAGATAACATGGGCGGGAGGGTGCAGGCCACACTGCAGGCAGCACACCAAGCGGTGCATTGTTGCAATGCCTTTTGCAACTGACACTGTCTGCTTTACGGCAGTCAGCATCATCGCAAGAAGAGGACCAAGGACGCGCTGTAAGTATAACATTGGGCTGCAAGTGTCTGAAGAGTGCTTGTGGCAGGTCACTATCTCTTAGCCACCCATTTGCATCATGAGGATCATACTCACACTGGCATACATGTGGAGCTGATATATGTGTAGATGAGATTATGTACAGAAAGTGTTTTGAACTCTCAAAAAGCAGTACATACATGTTAAATATTATTAAAGAGGGGTGCCTTTCACTAGAGTTTCTTGTAGTTCAATTAATTTTCAAAGAAGTAAAACGGGAAAACTGGTCATGTTAAAAAGTTATTTATATTAAAAGAAGGTTAAAAACTAAAAGATTCAAACCATACAAGATTAAAAACTGAAAGTTTAAAACCATACAATAAAATACAGAACTGCTACGTTTCACTCAAATCTTTGAGCATCCTCAGGCAGTACAAAGAAAACAAAGCCCTACTGGCTGTGAAGATGTTACAAACACAGAGCACCTACAACAAACCTACTTCCACCCAGGTGCTTCTAACAGCGCAATCCTATCCAATTTACGCCACCGGTGTAACCCAGCAGTGAAGCGAGAACGGGAGGCCCCAGAACAGAAAGGGGATTCAAATCCCCCCCTTTGGGAAGGATTTGATTCCCCTTTCCGTTCTGGGGCCTCCCATTCTCGTTGCACTGCTGGGTTATACCGGTGGTGTAAATTGGATAGGATTGTGCTGTAATTTGAGAAAAAAGAGAACGAGGGATCCAGAAGCAACGCTAAAGAGAATGAACCTGCAAAGACTCCATTCTTAATTTATAACTGTCAGCGTTCTTGTACTCAAAATGGGTGTCCAAATTTTATCAATGTGTGTTAATTCTTGCTTTCTATTCAATAAGTTTATATGTAAATGAATCTGTATGGCTTCATGACTCAGCCTTTGTTTGTATCTATCCTCCTGTACTAACAGTTTTGTTTCTTGAAATATTATGGAATGACCTGTGTCTGTGGCATGCTCCGCCTGGGCAGAATGTTCCCGAATGTTTAACTCCTTTTTAAAATTCAGTTAATGTTTGCCATCACTTTTTTCTCCAGTAAAGTGTTTATCACTCTCCAATACCATCTGGACACACTTTCAGTCAGTGCTGAAAGCCGTGTTTCTTTCCAGTTGTCAGTATTGGGGTGTTTTTTTTGTTTTGTTTTTTGAGTTTTGAGCATCCCTGCATGGAATTAATTGATGGTCATCATCTCAGTTTTAAAAGTATCTAAAGTATTACATAGTAGTATATGCTCACTTCTGCTACACAACACTCTTTTGTATTTTTCAAAGAATAACCCAACAGATTCTTGAAAATACCTTACAATACTGAGTAGAATGAGGGGAGGAAATCCTGCCTGGCTTGGTAGAAAAATGCATTATGCACTGAAGCAGTGTTTCAGGTATTCATGTTGGATTTTTAATGAAATAAATTAAAAAGTAATGCTGCTCTGCATTGCAGTTACTTACTATACATCAGTGATATGTCTTTATTACTGGCACATGATGGCTAGTTTCCATAGCAGCAGCATCTGTACAATTGAGCAACATGGAAAATGATTTTCCCCCTTGTATGTTAAGAGAATACAATGGCAAAAACAGTGAAATCTAGAGAGAAAACATGTAAAAACTTGATATACTTAAAGGAAATCTATTACTACTTTTACGCATATGTACGCCTTTTACTCACAATCTGAGCTTATGTGCATGGATTTTATATGCCTAGGCCCTATTTTACACACACACCCATGGATGTCCAGGGATGTCAACAAAGAGGAAGAATTTTACAGCACATTCTTAAACATATTGACTCCAAAGCAAGTCTTGTTGTGTTCAGTGGCTTTTACTCCCTAGCAAGTGTATTCAGGATTGCAGACATACTGCGCAATCCTATCTAGGTTTGAGACTGGCGGAGCACAGCTTCACTGGTCGAGGGTGTCACAAATGTGCCAAAGGCACCTGGCTGGCATCGCTCTACTCATCCCAGTCGCTGTGGAGTGCCCACTGGGGAAGTTGAGTCCCCTGCCAAGCGGAGGAGGGGCAGGGGAGGATGGAACGGGGCGTTCCAGGGGGCGGGATTGGAGGATCAGCTCCGGGAAGGGGAAGGGATCAGCAGAGGCCTCCTCCGCCATCTCCTCCTTCCTGGGCCTGTTGGGGGCCTTACATGGGCCTCTCAAATGTACCCCAGCGAAATCTTTTGTGCTGAAAGGAGATTATTCTAGATGTTCTTGCAGAAGGTAGATTTTGGGGAAGACAATGTGACAACAAACAATTCCTCCAAATCTATTCATCCAGGTAGTTAAGAACTGAAGATTCTTCGCCACAACATAGTCAAATAAAAATGTAAAGATATTGGTCTGCAGAATTTAGCATTATTCAGACTTCTTGCTCGAGAACTTGCTTCTGCTACGTTGTTATTTGCACTGTACACATGTGTAATTTTAAGACATAACCTGCAACTTAACTGATCTACTCCAAACCAGGACACAAAGTAATGCAAAAATATGGAAATGTATTACCGTATTTGCCCGAGTATAAGACTCACTTTTATCCCCTAAGGCAAGTCTTTAAAGTAGGGGGTGCGCCCTACAATCAAAGCCTAGCGTTTCTGCCTAGTGTTTTATGCAAAGTGCTTTCAAACCAAGCCTCTCCAAGTCTCTTTTCAAAGGTAAAACGGGGCTTTTCTCTCTCTCCTTTTTTAAACTGCAAAGCACTGTGTTTTCAAGCCTTTCCTTGCTGTTCTTAATCACTTGCTAAATGGCTGAATACCATGAGAGATCATTATCTCTCAGCAGCCTCTGGAAGCATTTGAAAAAATTGACCCTTAAGTTTCAACCCCAGGACTCTGTGGAAACTAAGATATTTATTGATCTTGCAGTTTAAAAGTTGAGAGTACAGTTTGAAAGTTGAGAGCAAGAGTTCCTGCATAGGCTTACCATATCCAAAGGGGGACAGAGTGCCTACCTTTAGGCTGCAATCCTATGCACACTTTCCTGGGAGTAAGCCCCATTGAATGCAATGGGACTTACTTCTGAGTAGATATGCATAGGATTGTGCTGTTCATTGAAATTTGGGCAGGTGCAGCTCATCATCATGGAAGGGTGCAACAAGCTACACCTGCCCAAATTCCAAAGGTTAAAAGGTAGACACTCTGTCCCCCTTTGGATCTGGGAAGGCTACTAATACTAGAGTGCCCAGATTCAATAAGGGACAGGGTGCCTATGCCTTTAACTGTACTAAAGCTGTACTGTTCTACTAATGTGTATATTTCAGTTAAAAAAAAGTTAAAAATGTATTCTTTAAAAAATAGCACCAAACTTTAAGGGTGCGACATAATCAGGAGCGTCCTATACTCGGGACAATACGGTAGTTTTTTCTCCTCGATAAATTACTGTATTAAAGCAGACCAAGCTTTATCTAAACCACCACAGTTTCTTGTGGGCCAGGGCTGCCCGCTGGATCCTGTGCACAGGCTAGCTAGTGTGCGCCGGACCGAAGGTCTACTCGGGGAAGGGGACACTCATCCCCTTCCCCAAGTGTAAACCCTGGCCTGCCCTATCGGCCTCCTTGGATTTCCGACAGCTAAATAGCTGGTGGAAGTAGAGGAGGCCGTGTAATGGCATGTCCGGCCCGGTGGGGACGGGGATATGGCTGACTCCATCTCCCGCCCCCTCCAAGGCCGGCTAGGCCAATGACCCCCCTCCCTCGCCCGGCCGAACCGGCCACACAGCTGGCGATGGAGCGCTTACCTTCCACCGCCATCCGCGTGGAGATCCAGCGCTGGAGTGAGTAAAGCCGGCCTCCCTTACTCCCGAGTCATTTCGAAGTGCCTTACAGCACGTTCGCGACAGCTTCCGGCGTCGGACCTACCATCAGGATTGTGCTCACAGGCTAAGAATCACTGTCTTAACTGCCACACATGTGTAGTGGTGGATAGATTCAAGAATATGGTGGATGTTTAGAAAGGGCTGAGCTTTGCATAAGAACTGAGAGAGGTATAGTTGTCCTCCAGAAGTTGAAGCCATAATAAGCTACAAGAGTTTTGGTTTCCCACAGCCCATTGGCAGTTGGCTGCCTTTTGTCAGAGCCACTGAAAGAATTGACATAGGCAGGGAGTCACACCCATCTCCAGAAGTGGTGTTGAAATTTTCCTATCATATATTTAATTTTTATTAATAAACTACCAAACAAAACAAAATAAAACAAAACAATACAACATACTACGAAAGATTACAGCAAGCGCGAAGCAGTAAATCCTACTTGTATAGTATTATATATTTTCTACTTATAATATCTAACTAAGCCTATATCTCTAAAATACTATTCATTAAATTCACACTTCATACTCCTTCTCTCTCTCTCTCTCTCTCTCTCTCTCTCTCTCTCTCTCTCTCTCTCTCTCTCTCTCTCTCTCTCTCTTAAAGAATCTATAAGTGGTATCTAAATATTCACAAAAAGATTGACTAACTTTTCCTTTATCATCTAAAAATCTTAATTCACACTTCAAATATTTTAATATATAAAGCCACCCCATTTTTCTCCAAATGTATTAAAATAAAAACCTTCCAAATTTTTCTGTTTTTTTAAAAAAATCTGTATCCCCTTTTTATATAAGATTCTTGAAAACAAATCACATCTTATTTAAGTCTTTTCAAATAATAAAACATTATTTTTCTTTTATTCACAAAAGGGTTAACTAACTTTTCCTTTATCATCTAAAAGTCTTAACTTCCACTTCAAATATTTTAAATTTATTAAGTCACCCCATTTTTTGTCTTCAAATTTGTTAATTTTCCATCATCAAAATTTTTCCATCACTCTTTATATAAGTTTCTTAAAAACAGTCATATCTTATTTGTTTTTTATAATAAAAGATTTTTTTCTTTCTATATAACATTAACTCCAGTAATATTCCCCATAAAAAAATTATAATCCCTTTTTAATTTTGACAGTTTGCCATTACCCCTTCCATCCCTCCCCTTCCTCCTCCTTCTTCTTCTTCCTCTTCTTCTTCTTTCTCTTCTTCTTCTTCCCTTCTTCATCCTTAAATCTTTCCCGAAAGTCCCTTGTTTTTTTAATTGTATCCACTTTGCAATTTTTTCCACAGGATCATTTACGTCTTCTATATTCCTCTCCCGAAAGACAATCTTCAGCACCTTTTTTTAGTACTCTGCTTCTCTATCTCAAGACTTGGTTTAACTCTTGGTACTTCCTCTGCTACAGTCTCTTCCACTAAATCTTTCTCTTTATCATTGTCTTTCTCTTTATCTTCCTGTACTTCCATCATTCCATCATGTATTCCATCATTTCCATCATTTATTCCTTGTAATTCATCCTTTTCCTTCACTGCTTGTTTCAGTTCTGCGTTCATATTCTGAAGATTTCCCTGTAAAATTGTCATTTTTGCATCGAATCTCTGTTCCCATTTTTTAAAACAATACTCCAATTGTGTAGTCATGTTCCAAATTTTTCACCAGGTGCCAATCTCTCTTCTCCTAAAAAAAAAAAAAAAAAAAAAAAAAGAGGTAATATAAAAAACTTCTGCGGTCGACGACGTGAAACAGAAAGATGAATTGCCAAGATCCATGAACTCTGACACGGAAGGGCTCATATTCTTTCAGCAAAAATGTCAGGAATGTCAACAACAAAAATCCCAAACAATTTTCTCTTGCCAGAATAGTCTATTTAAAAAAAACCTTCTTACTGTTTTAATCTTCCATAAGTACAGAAAAAAATCAATAAAACTCACCACTTAGAAACTTTAACTTCGTCTTTCCAACTTTCACTTTCGAATGTTCAGTTCACCTTATCGCAACGTATTTTTTTTAACGTTAACTCTTATCTCGGCTAATTTCTTCAACTCATAAATCATTTCTATGCCTCTTGCCTAAGTAAAGCAAAGCATGTCGGAGGTGGCTTGACTTGCGATTCATCTGTGGCTCAAGCGATGGTAATCCCGCTTTCTCGCCGAGAATCCAAAACTTCAGAGCCTTTGCCTTGAAGTGTCAGAAGGGGGGCGATTGAAAGCAATGTGGTTTATCTCTTCGTACTCCCTTTTAATCCAGGGGTAGAGTAATTAAGTCCATCAGATGTACTCCGTCAATACAGAGCGATCGGCGGAGTTGTCAGCCAGCCATGTCCTCCTAGCCGGAAGTCGTGTTGAAATTTTCCTGACCTGACTGAACACTAAGAGAACTGAATAGAATCTGGTTGGAATAAGAACATAAGAACATAAGAAGAGCCCTGCTGGATCAGGCCAAAAGCCCATCTAGTCCAGCTTCCTGTGTCACACAGTGGCCCCACCAGATGCCTCAGGGAGCACACGAGACAACAAGATACCTGTGTCCAGTCGCCACTCCCTTGCACCTGGCACAGAGAAAACCCACTTCTAAAAAAAAAAAAAAAAAAAGAGGTTGCTTATGGCTTGTAACCTGTGATGGTCTTTTCCTCCATGAATTTGTCCAAACCCCTTTTAAAGGCATCTAGGCCAGGTGCCATCACCACATCCTGTGGCAAGGAGTTCCACAGATGAATCTAGCTTCCTAAGGGTCAACCTAGACATGTACGCCAATACGTGCTTTTGACCCTTGAATTGTGATGGTATTTTGCAAGTAGCATGAGATGGAGGCATACAAAACAGCTTGAACCCATGGCATGGGGTAGAAGAGCTTTAGTTCCTAACCTGATCACATGGCCTCCATATGCTATTTATAGGGTGCTCCTCTTATATTGGTGCTTCTCTTATAATTTAGCAGGGGGAGAGTAGCTGCCCCCCTTTCACCCCAGCACAGTGTCTTTTCCGGTGGCTGTTTGCTGGTGGTGTTCTGCATCTTTTTAGATTGTGAGCCCTTTTGGGACAGGGAGCCATTTAATCATTTGATTTTGTCTGTAAACCGCTTTGTGAACTTTTTGTTGAAAAGCAGTATATAAATACTAATAATAATACTAATAATAATAGTAATAATAATAATAGGGTGTGTTTTTTAAAAAATCACACTGCTTCTATTGGCTTTCAATCGAAACTATTTTCAAACTATAAATAGAGCATGGAGGGCATGTTTTTGGGCTAGGAACGGTGTTGGCGCTAAGTGCTAAAGCCTTCCTACCCCATGCCATGAGTTCAGACTGTTTTCCATGCCCCGCCTCATGTTACTTGTAAAATATCAGAAGTGCACATTTGTGTGCATGTTTTGTTTGACAGGCAATCAGGGTAGGAATCATGGTGGGGGCTAAGTGCTAAAGCCCTTCTATGCCCTGGCCATACTTTCAGGTTGTTTCACTCAAATCCCTCCACACTATTTGTAAAGACCACAAAAGAAAGTTCAACAATCAGAAGCATGCATATGCATTCACATCTACTTTGACTTTAAGATGCTTGGATCTTGTGCTATGGCAATTGCTGTGGGACTGGGACTGCTTGTGTACGTGATTCTCCACCTCTGTAATGCTTTTTCAGTCTGTACATTTAAATACTGGAGTTGTTAACAAAGACTACATACATCTCTAGTGATGTCTCTCTCCACCATGGAAAACTGTAAAGTTTGTTCTGAACTTCTGACCACTCCTGGAAGCAGGAAACGATAGTGTCTTGTTTCTAAATGCTTAGCTATGTCATTCTGCCTGGTTTGCCATCTTATATTGGCTTCCTCCTCAAGTTCTCCTTAGAAGGAAACGTACTCACAAACAATTACTGACTCATTGTACAATTTTCATGTAATTGCATTGTTAACCTCCTCAAGTAAGGCTTTTGGAGTGCATTAATCAAAAACGTATACAAATATATACATCATAGTACTGAGACAGAAAACAATGTTTCAGTTCTTCCAGCAATTAATTATGGTGATGAATGTGCTTCCCATTTCCCAAACACAATTCTGCCAGGCGCAGCTATTCCACTGACACTCTATGGAGTTATAATGCATATCTAATTAAAGGTGACCTGATAAGTAGGATTCTTAGCCTTCCAAGTCAGGACCAAGACACGGTTAATCAGAAAGTGCTTGCTTCCCCACACATGCCCCGCTCCCCCTCCTCGCTTTCTCTCTCTTTTTTATTTTGTGTTAATTTCAAATCCTCTTCCTGCATCAGTGAGCAGATGAGATCTTCAGCCAGCTTTCATCTTTCAGAAAAATGAATAGTGCAGAAAGAACATTATCAAATGAGCTGTTGAAGAAGTCAGTGAATATGTCATTGAGTGTGACTGCTTCCAGAATGAATTTAGATTTATCTCTGTTATCGCTCTTCTCCCCACTCGCTCGCCACACTCTGTCCACATGTCAAGCAGGCCGGATCATAATGAATCATGAGGGACAACTACTTGTAGTTGGGTGGCAGGTCCAATTGTGATACAGCTTGTTCTGGAATTAAGTTTGTTAACATTATAAATTGTCTCATTTGACCAGAGATTTAAACACCTAGATACTTTTATGCATGCAATTTCTTAAAGTATTCCATTTCCATTAAATGGCTGCTGCTGTGCAGTATTCCACATGCAAAGTTGCTTCATCACATCAATAGGCACACAAAACAACTGTGACAACAGGAGAGCTGATTTGATTTCCTCCTATCTTGGAAACAGATATTATTCATGCTCAAAGATACAATAGGTATGCGTTTTACAGCCATGTGATTTCAGATCTTAAAATTGAAGAAATAAAGATTGATCTTACAGTTGTCAGTAGAAATTCCACTTCCTGGTTTTACCACGATGTAGAACGGGTAAGCGAGACGGATTATCCAAAGCTGACAACGATGAAATTCTTTAGAGTCTTCTAGCGCTTAACGTTTCTCCCCAAGCATTAGGGGCATCTTCGGAAGCAAAGAGAACCCAGCTACAAGCTGTTTCCTCATGAGCCTCATGAGCCTTTCCTCATGAGCCTTTCCTCATAAGGGAGGTGCTCCAGCCCACGAATCATTCTGGTCGCTCTTTTCTGCACCTTTTCCAATTCGACTATATCCTTTTTGAGGTGTGGTGACCAGAATTGGACGCCAGAAATGGACATAATGATATTTTATTCTCAATCCCATTTTTAATGATCCCGTGCATGGAATTGGCCTTCTTCACAGCCGCCACACACTGGGTCGACACTTTCATCGACCTGTCCACCAGCACCCCAAGATCTCTCTCTTGATTCGTCACAGACAACTCAGAACCCATTAGCGTATATGTGAAATTTTGGTTTCTTGCCCCAATGTGCATCACTTTGCACTTACTTACATTGAAGCGCATCTGCCATTTTGCTGCCCATTCTCCCAGTTTGGAGAGAACCTTCCGGAGCTCTTCACAATCCCTGCTGGTCTTCACCACCCGGAAAAGTTTAGTGTCATCTGCAAACTTGGCCACCTCACTGCGTATCCCCGACTCCAGGTCATTTATGAATAAGTTGAAAAGCACCGGTCCCAAGACCGATCCTTGGGGCACACCACTTTTCACCTCTCGCCATTGTGAAAATTGCCCATTGACTCCCACTCGCTGTTTCCTGGTCTTCAACCAGTTCCTAATCCACAAGAGGACCTGCCCTCTTATTCCCTGACTGTGGAGTTTTCTCAGGAGCCTTTCATGAGGGACTGTGTCAAACGCCTTCTGAAAATAATATCCACGGGTTTGCTCGCATCCACATGCCTGTTGACCTTTTCAAAAAATTCTAACAGGTTTGTGAGGCAAGACTTCCCCTTGCAGAAGCCATGCAGACTCTCCCTCATCAGAGCTTGTTCTTCTATGTATTTTAAGATTTTATCCTTAATGAGACTTTCCACCATCTTCCCTGGAACAGATGTTAGGCTGACCGGCCTGTAGTTTCCCGGGTCCCCCCTCCTTCCTTTTTTAAAGATTGGCGTGACATTAGCTATCCTCCAATCCTCTGGCACATTGGCCGTTTTAAGGGACAAGTTGCATATTTGGGTCAAGAGGTCAGCAACTTCATTCTTGAGTTCCTTCAGAATGCCATCCGGGTGGATGCCATCCTTGGGTGGATGCCTTGGGTGGATGCCACCCTTGGGTGGATGCCATCTGGGCCTGGTGATTTATTGATCTTTATTTTGTCAATTAAGTCTGAGACGTCTTCTCTTTTAACCTCTATTTGACTTAATTCTTTAGTCAGGGGAGACCGTTCCGGCAGCGGTATTTGCCCAAGGTCTTCTGCCGTGAAGACAGATGCAAAGAACTCATTTAATTTCTCTGCAGTCTCCAAGTCCCCTTTTATCACCCCTTTCTCTCCCTCACCATCCAGCGGACCAACCGTTTCCCTGGCAGGTTTCCTGCTTCTAACATATTTGAAGAAGCTTTTATTATTCCCTTTTATGTTGCCTGCCATACTTTCCTCAAAGTCTTCCTTGGCCTCCCGTATCATCTTTTTACATTTCTTTTCCCACAGTTTGTGCTCCTGTTTATTTTCCTCATTAGGGCAAGACTTCCATTTACGGAAGAAAGCTTCCTTGCCTTTTACAGCCTCCTTAACTGTGCTTGTTAGCCATGCCGGCACCCTCCTGGACTTGGTCGAGCCCTTCCTCCTTTGTGGGATACACTCCCGCTGGGCCTCTATGACTGTTGTTTTAAACAGCCTCCATGCACTCTGGAGCGATTGGACTCTTTTTACCTTTCCTTTCAGCTTTTTTTTTAACTAGTCTCCTCATTTTGGGGAAGTCTGCCCTTCGGAAGTCAAGGGTTTTCGTGTCAGATTTGCTCGGCACTCTCCCTCCGACATGCATGGCGAAACAGATCGCAGCATGGTCACTGTTCCCCAACAGTTCGGTAACATTTACCTCCCTGACCAGGTCTTGAGTGCCACACAATATCAAATCCAGAGTCACCTGTCCTCTGGTCGGTTCCGTGACAAGCTGCTCTAAGGCACAGTCATTTAACATATCCAGAAATCCAGTCTCTCTTTCATGACCTGAGCATGAATTGACCCAGTCGATGTGAGGATAATTGAAGTCCTCCATGACTACAACCCTGTCTCTCGTTGACACCTCCCTTCAGATCCCCTTCAAGATCCCTTCAAGATTTCAAGATCCCCTTCAGGTTTTTGATCTGGAGGACGGTAGCATGCCCCTACTATTACATCACTCTTTGAGCCTGGTAATCTAACCCACAGTGATTCTACAGAGTAGTCAGAGCCCCCCTCCAGCTCTACTCTGGTGGATTCTACCCCCTCTTTGACATAGATGGCCACCCCACCTCCAACACGCCCCTCTCTGTCCCTCCTATAGAGTTTATATCCTGGAATTGCAGTATCCCACTGGTTCTCCGCATTCCACCAGGTTTCTGTTATACCTACTATGTCAATGTTTTCCCTAGCCACCAAACATTCCAGTTCTCCCATCTTTGCCCGTAGACTTCGGGCATTTGCATAAAAGCACTTATATACCTGGTCCCCTAAGAAGGGCTGCATGTTTGCCCCTTTATTCCTGCAGCCTTCTGTCCTGCTAGACTGGCTGTCATGTCCCATCACGCTACCACTCCCAATTCTTACTCTGTTATTACTTGACTGTTCCCCATCCTCTGCACCCTCATTCCCTAAGGATGAGGAGTCCCGAACTGGATGCCCCTCGGCTCCTGTCGGCTTTCCCCCAGGAGTCAGTTTAAAAGCTGCTCTGCCACCTTCTTAATGTTATGCGCCAGCAGTCTGGTTCCGTTTTGGTCCAAGTGAAGCCCATCCCTCTTGTACAGGCCCGGCTTGTCCCAAAACGTTCCCCAGTGCCTAACAAACCTAAACCTCTCCTCCTGACACCAGTGTCTCATCCACGCATTGAAACCCCTGAGCTCCGCCTGCCTAGCTGGCCCTGCGTGTGGAACAGGTAGCACTTCTGAGAACGCTACCTTTGGGGTCCTGGATTTGAGCTTCTTACCTAGCAACCTAAATTTGGCCTCCAGGACCACCCGGCTACATTTCCCCACGTCGTTGGTGCCAACATGCACCACAACCGCTACCTCCTCCCCAGCACTCTCTACCAGCCTATCTAGACGAGAGGTGATGTCCGCAACCTTCGCACCAGGTAGGCAAGTCACCATGTGGTCCTCACATCCGTCACAGACCCCCCTCTCTATGTTCCTGACTATAGAGTCACCCACGACAAGAAGCCCCCTTTGTCCCCTCCCCAGAGGAGTATCCATAGTGCGACTGGATACGGGCCCATCACCTGAAGAAAGGGTCCCCACTGTGGGATTGTTTCCCTCTTTTCCAGAGCGATGTCCTCCAGCCCTGAGACTCCCTTTCCTGGCAGCTGAGGAGCTGGCCAACTGAGGGTGGGACGATGCCTCCACGTCCCTAGAAGTCTCACCCTGGTTCCTCTCTACCTGTCTCTGCTTCTCCAGGTCAGCAACCGTGGCTTCAAGGGAGCGAACCCGTTCCCTGAGAGCCTGGAGCTCTTTGCACCGAGCACACACCCATGACTTGTGCCCAAGAGGCAGATAGTCATACATGTGATACTCAGTGCAAAACACTGGGTAGCCCCCACCCCTCTGCTGGCTGTCTGACTGCATAGCTTTTGAGTGTAAGTTATGGATTTATCAAAGTTTGGGTACCTTAATGTTGTTGGAGCTCTCCTCTCTTCAAGGTTGTTGGAGCTCTCCTCTCTTCCTCTCTCCTCTCTTCAAGGGAAGTGCCGGGCAATGTGTGGGGCCTGGCTTCCTCGCCCCACTGCTGAACTCGCCCAGCTGCTTAACTCGCTGTGTCTTTTTTACCTTGCCACTTTGTCCCAGTGAACCACTGCGTCCCAGTGAGGCCACTCGCTGCTCCTGAAAATTCCTGAAGGAATTCTCCTCCCCCACTGAGCCTTACACAGAGGCTGGTGGCGGTTTCCTGGTTCATCACCAACTGCTCAGATCCCATCAGTATATATGTGATGTTGGCCTCTTTTGGACCTAACATGCATCACTTTATACTTACATTGAATCATATTTGCTATTTGGCTGCCCATTCACCCAGTTTGGAGAAGTCATTTTGGAGTGCTTCACAGTCTGTGTTGCTTTTTACCACTCTGAAGTGATGGAATCCGGGGCTTAAACAAGGACACTGCAAGGAAGGGCATTGATTACCAGGAGCTGAATCCTAAGGTGTTAATTCTGCACAAACTTTTCAAATCAGCAGCTGCTCCTGGATTTCCAGGTTGTGGTGATGGTGGGGGGAGCCTTTGGCTGATCCAACAGCAGCAACCATACCTGAATCGTTCAGTCTGGGCCACAGTGACCCATGCCCTAATGACGTCTGGATTAAATTACTGCAACACGCTCTACGTGGGGCTGCCTTCTGAAGACTGTTCAGAAGCTGCAATTAGTGCAGAACGTGGCTGCCTGTGTGGATGTGGGGGCTTGTTGATTTGACTCAGTCAGGCCACTGCATTTGACTCAGTCAAGCAACACTGGTGGCTGGTTCATTTCTGGGCACAATTCAAGGTGCTACTTAAGGCCCTTTAAAGCTTTGGACCAGGGTATTTGAGGGATCGCCTTCCATATAATCCGACCCTTCCTCTGAGGTCATCAGAGGGGGGCCTTTTAACCATGCTGCCATTGACAGAGATGAGGGTGGTGGTGATGAGGAATAGGGCCTTCTTGAGTGTGGAATTCCCTCCCCTTGGAACTAAGAACTCCTCCCTCTTTGAAGACCTTTGGCAGGACCTTGAAACTTTTTTTGTTCAGGATTCGACAGCTGACATGACGAACTGGTGTTTTAATCAAATGTAATGTTTAATTGTTTTTATGTGATCCATTGGGGGTTTTGTTTTGTTTTTATCTTTTTAATTGTTTGTAATGTTTTATTATTGTTATATGTTTTAAATTTTGTAAGCCGTCTTGATTGCCCTTACTGGGAGAAAGGTGGAGTAGAAACTCTTTTAAAAAATAACTAAAATGTTCAGCTGTAGCAGTTAAGGATTGATTGGGTGCAGTAAACCCCAACCAGAAACCCAGACTAATCCCAAACTTGAAGAGAAGAAAGCTAGTATATAGATATAAATGGAGAAGAGTCACAATGCAGACTTAGCTAAAGAAAAGTTAATTTATAAAGTATTCCAGGAGCAAAACATCAAGGTAAACAGAAAGCAAATGGGTGAGTTAAACCTCTGTGTGAGCTGAGCAGCAGAGCAAGGAAGCCAAGGCACTATCATCCGGCCTCCTCAAAACCTAGCTAAAATAAAACACAGAAATAGGATCCAACACGCACTATCACCGCTGGATCCACCCCCTCCTGCAGCCTCCCCACTCCATTCCTCACCCTCCCCATCCAGTTTTGCCCCCTTCCAACCCGCACTGGAAATCTGAATTGGGATCAAAAGGGATGAGATGTACTTGAACTGAAATGAAACTAACAGCCCAATCCTATCCTTGGTCAGCCCAGACCATGCAGCACTGCTGATGGAGCATGGACTGCATGCCGTGGGGTGGTGGTGGCCAGACAGCCCAGGTGAGCTAAGTAAAAAATTACTTGGCAAAATCCTTGGAATAACTCCAAGGAGACACAGAGGGCAATTCAGGTCAGAGAATGAGGGATAGGATCTCAGCATGTGTGGCTGCCACTAAGATCCTCCCCTTCCTACCCCATTCCACCCCCAGCCCGGCCCAATCCCTGCCCTGATGCTCCCCCAAACCAACCCTGCTGCCACCTTACCTGCTCCAGTGGGCAATCTGCAGCCCTTCTCTGGCACCGAACTGCTTCCCAGTTGCTGCACTGTCACTAGTGGGCTGCAGAATGGCAGCGAGACCAAGGCAACGGTATATCATGCCCATAGGATTGGGCTGTAAGCCAAATTAAACATTAGTACGTACTTTCTTTTTGCATAGATGTTCAACTTGCCTGTTTTTTATTTTACCCTGATGTCACCAAGGTACTTCATCATTTGGGTTCATGGGAAGCCCATGCAGCATCAATTTATTTGTAAAGTATACCCTTGACCATAACTCTGAATATATCTATGACATGCCAAATTGACAGATCATATGAGTGCAATGCAAGACTTGGGTGAAGAACCCTAGTCAAGCAAGATCCTAAAGCTAAGAAAAAGAAAAGATTGAGAGAAGAAAATCAGTGGTGTAGATTCTGCCTTTAATTATGTCTATGTAAATCCCAAATAATACCAATTACTTCTATGGAGCTACTCCAGATTTACCCCACTGTAACGGAAAATGAAAAATCTGGCCCATTGTCTTAGAAAAAATACACCCAGTCAATGTCAGTTTATTACAGAGAGGAAGAGAGAAAGGGAATGAGAAAGAAAACAAGGATTTCGTTAGCAATGCATTCTGGAGTATAAAAGATAAAAAGGAATATCTAATTAACACACCACTATAATTGCTTGCAGACATTCTTTTTTATTTAAAGATGAAATAGCTAAGAGTTCTCATCAAAACTAGGGTCACAGCCTACATATTAAATGAAAGAAATTGATTGGGCTTTATTACACCCTGACTACTGCAAATGTGCCTCAATCACTGATTGCTATAAATTTATTCTTATAAACTACTAATTGCCCAAGTCATAATGGTAACAATGGTATAATGAAATTATCTTGATCAAGCTGATGCACAAATTTTGCTTGACAACATGAGCAGTGTGAGAAAAAAGGAAAGAAGACATGCATACAAATACATAATCTTTCATTAAAATTAAAACCAATGTTAAAACAACTGTTCTCTGAAGCATACAAAGTTCTGTATTAGAAGGTTTCCTTTAGAAAAAAATCATTTAAGAAGACAGGCATTTACATTTATAATAAAATGATCTTGCATATTTTATTTGTCTTGAAAATTAATGACTTACTTAATCACATTTGATCAAAGGAGATAAGTTGATGTAGTCATGTGTTTCTGATTGCATTAGGCCTGATCCGAAGTGGCATGATGGATATTTAATAGTCTTCCTGTCCCTCTATATATTGTCACCATTTTTTTGATATGCATGGATACAGTAGAGGAACATCAGCACTGTACTTTCTCTTTTACAGGGTATCTGCATTTTCCTCAAGAAACGGAGGGGGCACAAAGGATTTCTTATTATTTCTTTCTCAGAAGGATTTCTATGTTCATTTTAGTTTGCAGTCAGGAGGTATAATGCATAAAGTGCTAAAGGATCAGGTGGAAGAGAAACGTTTTTACCGTATGTGGATGTCATGCTACAAGCAGAACACAACCTGATAACCAGAACTGGCGGCAGGACATAACCAATTTGCAAGAGCAATGCCAGTTTTTGAGAGCTGATGTCCAGAATCAGAGCTGTGTGTGCATCTCAACACTCACACCTGTCTCCATATGTGGGCTTCTCCATTGAGTGCTGTGGAGGGACCAACTCTGCATGCACTGAGACAATTATATCACCTCTATTGGAGTGGAAGGGAAATCTCTTGTGGACAAGATGGTCTGCAACAATCAAGGAGGGAGAATGTGAGCAGCTTTTGGACTTCTTGTTTTCAGGAATGCAAAAATGGTGAGACTCTCTGGGGAAATACCTTTTGTTTGTCAGAGTAATCATTCTGCTTTAATCTGCCTTTTTTCAAAAGTGTTCTCCTCAGGAGTCTTTTTCTTCAAATACAATAGTCCTATCCTCTTCATTAGAAGAATAATGTCTTGGGGATGAGGAGAGAGAACTTGTCTGCTTTATCCTGTGCTTAAACCAATAGGCCCTAGTTCTGTGATACCCAGTGGTCTCTTGCCTGCTGCTTTCTCCGCACGGGAAAGGCTCCGACAGTGAGGGGGCAGGGCCGCCTCCTGCTTGCTCGGTAAAGGGTCTAGGACGGAGCGATACTTACGGCCCTGCCCCTACCGGAGCGACGCCACTGGTGATACCTGCTGTCCTGATATCATTGCTTGATGTCATTTCCCTGCCTCTGATCACATCTTTGGCTGCTGCTCCTGGGATGTGGAAGTGCTCAGTTGTACTGACATCAGAACATGAGGTCATTTTAGTTACATGTGACTGAGGAGGAAATCAACACAGGTTGGGTTCAGACATAACACCAAATCATGGTTTACCTGGCTAAACAAACCTGAGCCTGCTCATAAAACATGGTTGGTTTGGGTCCCGCAAACTAGGATCTGAACCCAGGGTTTGAAGTTGGTTTGCATTGCAAACCACAGTTAGTGCTAACTATAGCTTTGTGTTATGTCTGAATTCACAAACCATTGATAAACCACCCTTAGAGATATTGGTCTGCCTCAAGAGCAACAATGGCAACACCATGGCAACAAGAGTGAACTTACGACCTTTTGGAGCTTATTCCTAAGCAGATGGGAAACAAAAGCAGTAAGCAACAATAAACCATGGTTTGTCTGCTATATAGCTGGAAACTCAAATCATGCTTTAAGTTTCTAATTCAGAAACCATGGTTTCTGTTACAAAAAGGTTTTCCGTTATGTTTGAACTCAGCCACTGTGTTGTTGGTCTTGGTAGCAGTCCCATCTTTCTTGATAACATGCAGTTTTACTCTGGGAAGAGCAAAAATCCTAGAATATTTTGAGATGGCAAATCTCACAACTTTACTATACTTCAAAAACAATAAAGTAATAAATGCACATATTTTCAGGCCTTTGAATCCTATAAAGACATTTAATAATCTCCAGTGGACAAAGACCATTGTATGTCCTGCATGGAATATAAATCCATGCATGGAATATTTCATTGAGTGCTGCCCTAATATTAATTCATTTCAACTTCTGAGGATTGGGACTGGCAGGAGGCATGTGTTTGATTTCAAAAGAGACTGTTCTTACTATACTTGCTTCGTATCCACTCCGCCATCCTTTTGCCTTTCTGTCGGTCTCTTTCTTTATCACAAAGTGACAATCCTAACTTACTTTAAACTCTCCAAAGCTATATTCTTAAATGTTAATGCTGGAAAAGCTTCATGATGACTAGTACTTTGGCTTAATGTATGATGGCTTTTGACAGCTGCCTCTGTAAGGAGAGCAAACAGTGACTGCATTAATGTCAATTTCTGTCACATTCTTGTTGCCAAGGGTGTGCAGTGATGATGACAGGGAACCAAACCCGAGTGTCAAAAGGAGCCAATACTGTGATTTGAAATAAGGGAGAGTAGACATTTTTGTTGCATTTTTCATGCGTCCTGAAGTTGTTCATTCTGTTCGACATGCAGACCGCATTGTGTTGAATAGCTTTGGCCCCAACTACAAGGTCCTGAAATTCCCAGAAGGAAATACAAAGTCTTTCAATACAAAGCAGTTCTAGCTATTGGAAGTGCTCTCTGTGAGGGATCATCTCTAGGGCCTCTACTCAGATGAACTGAAATATTTTCTGGAAGCAACTTGAAGCACTTAGGAGCAATGAAATGATGAACCAGCTTTCAAACTGAAGGAAAGAATGGGATAAGGGATCAAAGAGCACAATCTAGCCAAAGTTAAGCACTTTTAAGTCCCATTGATTTCCATGTGAGAGTTAGGGTTCAATCCTATCCAACATTCCAGTGCTTAAGCAGCTGCAATGCCGCCACAAGGTAAGGGACCAAACATTCCCATTTCTTTGAGGAGGCCTCCCTGTTGGCATGGCTGCGTTGGCGCTGGAAAGTTAGATAGGATTAGGCCCTTAATTATACGGTACCTGTCTAGCATGACTGCAAGCCCTGTCACATACATAACACCTATGATCCTTACAACAACTTTTTAAGGTCCGTCAATATTCTCACCATTCCCATATTGTAGGAGGAGGGTCAGGGAGAGAAGAGGGTGAGAGTTAATTGTTTGCTTAAGAACACCTAGTGAGTTCATAGACAGAAAACATATCTGCTGTTCTTGCGGATTCTGTAGAACATGCAAAGTGGCCTAGATATTCAGAAGTTAAACAGCATTTTTTCTTAAATTAGCCAACTACATGTGTCTAATGCCATTACTTTGGAAAATATGTTCAGGCATTAATGGTCCAATCGAATCCCTCGCTAGGGTGCAAAATGCAGGGCTATCAGTGTGGCAGCCACTGTATCCTGCACACCAGCAGGGGATCAGGCCAGCTGGGAGAAAGAAGTTAAGAAAAACAATGTACTTACCTATCTGGCCACTGCCTGGTCCACTATGGGTCTACTCAGATGTATGCCAGCTTTTTTGCTGGCTTAGATCTGTTACGCAGAAAGGGCATGTCCATGCTTGGACAGGGTATAGGATTCAGCAGCCACCAGTGCCACCGAGATCTACCCCCATCCTGCCCCGATCCACCCCTATCGTGACCCGATCTGCCCCCAGTGCCAGCAAAACCACAGCATGGCCAGTCTGCAGGGTGCTGTAGGTAGCACACAGCCTTCCAGGCCGTGCACCAATGACAGCCCTCCACAGACCAGTGGAGAAGCTGTCGCAACATTGGACTGCATGGTTGGATTGGGCCATATAACATGCACGTGTAGCAAAACAGCAGTACAATGGAAAATCACTTGCCAGTTAAGATACAATTCATTGACATTTCCAGGATATCTTTGAATTGTTTTGTGATGTGCAACAAATGCCTCATTAATCAGAAACATCTAAACTTGAAATTGAACATGAATAAAACCAAAGACTTGGCTGAATGTACATCACTGGGTATAAAACGTTGAACACATTCATTCTTTGTAGAAGTAACTGGATTTTTATATGGATCGTAAGAAAAATAAACAGTTGGGATAGACAAGGAAAATCACAGAACGAGCACTCATGTTTCAGTGGAATGAAATGAAATTCAATCTGTATTTACAGATCTCTTCCAAGTGTACCACATGCCCTTTGATTTTTTTGTTGATAAGGAAATAGTAGTAGTCACAAAGGGGTACTTTGGGCTATACAGTATCTATATCACTGTATCGACTATCTTGTGCAGCATTAAAAGGTGGGCTAGGAGAAAAGATACCTACCTTCCAACTTCCTTTACAGCAACCAACTCGAAGCATGAACACCTGGCATGCGTTCATACCCCTGGATTTGTTCCAATAGGAAAGTGTGTGGTTAAATTAGGTCTGGATCTTATGCACACCCATTTAGCTATGTTAATTTAACTGATAGCAGTATTGTATATTGAAGGGTTTGTGTATGCAGTAATAAACCAGTGGCAAGAATTATATTGATTCAGGCCCATAATCTTCTGGAGTTGGAATATAGAGTCTTCTTGTTTGTTTGTTTGTTTGTTTGTTTGTTTGTTTGTTTGTTTGTTTGTTTGTTTGTTTGTTTGTTTGTTTGTTTGTTTGTTTGTTTTAACAAATCCATAGTCTGCCTTTCCAGTCACAAGATTGCCTAAAGCAGATTATAGCAAGGATGACAAATAATAATCCAATTTATGAGATGTTTCTTTCTAAACGTTCTTCAAGTTTATTACAAAGTCTAGGACCACTATCAAAGTATTAACATGCTCTTCCACCATCTTCAATATTCTTTCAAAGGACAGGGATTACTATGCTATCACAGTTCTCTGCATTTCCTGTGAAGCAAGTCATAACAGCAAATGTTGCATGTTCCCTTCCTTGGGGGAGATAGCAATTTCCCCCATGAGTACTCCCATCCTGGCTCTAAGCAAACCATCACCTATAACAATCACAGCTTATCAACACCAACCCCACCAGGTGATCCGGGACTCCAAGGTTTACAGTAGGGATTATGTTCTATTGAATACCTGCCAAGAGCCACAAGCACTAGAAATAACAGTTTAAAGTCTAACAGAGAATCTTGTCCAGATTTGGAGCGGTGGAACAATTGGTAAGGAACTTTCCAACATCCAGACAGTATGTGGCGCTGGTGGAGAGGCCGGCGCTGCGCACTCTTTGCCCGACTGAGGACACCACCGGCAGACAGAAGTCCTGCATTGGGCGGTGTGGGGGCATTGGGAGTGTGGAATGGGGTGGCAATTAAGGGCCATTGGGTCAAAGGCCGGCAGCCCTCAATCCACCGGGGGACTGACCCTGCGCCCGCTGGAGAAGGTAACCCCTGAACCAGCCAGTGCAGGGGTGGGGGGAGGGCAGACTGGGCGGCGAAGGAGGGTGGCCATTGGGTGAACTAGGCGGGGAGAGGTCGGGGATATCGGTGGTGCGCTCCGCTAATATCCCAAGCCCTCACCCGACCCAGTTCAGTCTTACACCCCTGGCTCAAATGTACGCCATCTTCAGAGCTGCCGTACATTCGAGTAGGCCCATGGGGCCCTGGCCACCTTGCACCCTGGAAGGGGATGAGTGTCCCCTTTGTCCAAGGTGCTCCCGGTCTGCCCCGGGGCAGCCCAGGACAGCCACAGGATATGGCGGCTGGCCCTTTAGGATGACCGCAACCGCGTATTTTTACACAGGATTGGGCTGCCTATGTAGTTTTCCTTTGGCTCACCTCAGCTATAACTCTTTTAACAATACAAAAGTGAGCAATTAAGATGTTCTCATTCATAAATGGTGGAATTCTACACACCATTTACGGACATTTTAATAAGAGAAAGCAGAGTTGTCATAACATCAAATAAAGAAAGAATGTATCTAGCAGTGAAGAATAGGTGTCATCTCTCAAACAGGGCTTGAGAGATTGTAGTTATGTTGAAGGTTCTTCATCATATGAGATGGACTTGCCTCATGACTTTGTCCTGGAACAATTCTGTATGATTCCAGTGAACCCTGGACCAGAAGAAATATGAACCCTCCCCCCCTCTGCCACTACCCAAGCAAATAGACCGTGCTCTCAGATTCATCTCCTTCAGGTAACAGATGCCTAAATGTACTAACTAAAGCAGGCTGTCTGAGGTCCACATCTAGCACCTAGAACATTTGATAAGATTGAGGAAAGGAGATATTCTGAATGATTACAGACTGACTGACTTCACAGGCTGATAGGCATTCCCGTTTCTCAAATTGAATGTTGTGCTCCTCAAATAGTCTCAGACAAGTCAAGCAGATCAGATGTTAATGTTGATAATCACACAGGCATAGTCTCAGGTCACAGTCTTGAGCCCAAGGATCTCTCGCTTTAGAATGTAAGTACAGTTTGTGCCATGGACCTTCAGGGCACATTATAAATTATTCCTGCCACATGAAGGCCAATTTAAATACCGTGGTTTCATGTGGCTGGCTATTAGTACCTGGTGACCAGTGATGAGTTATTCATTGTCACAGACTGTAGATCCAAAGCATTTTTTCCCCATGCCATTTCAAATGCCCACAAATAAATGTATGCAGTGACATAATAAAACCCCCCAAAATGCTTGGCAAGCCACGGCATAGGAAGACTATCATGCACATGATGCTTTCACACAGAGCCGGCCTTGCCATGGGGTGGCCTGAAATGCACATGGAGCAGCACCCTTGGAGGGGCAGAGAATGGACAATCCCCTAACCCACGTATATATTTCGCCCAATCCTAACTTTCACCAGCTCATAGCACACAGTGCTGCTGACAGAAAGCACACTGTCATGGGGGGGGGGGGGGTGGCGGCTCCCAGACAGCCCAGAAGAGATCATACTTTTTCTTACCTCCAGTAGGCCTCCTGGCCTCCAATGGGTCTCCTCAGACCTATGCCAGCTATTTTGCTAGTCCAAGGGGACTCAAGTGGTGGTTCCGGACAGGGGAATAAGATCATGTGCCACTGCTATCAAAATCCTCCCCCTCTTGTCCCCTACCCGACCTGCTTGCCTCTCCAGACCGCCCATGATCCTTCTCTGATCCACTCCCGCTGATGACCTACCTGCTCCAGCAGGTGGTCCTGAAGTGAACAACAGTGGTGCAGCTTTCGCAACACCAGTCTGGGGCTTATGGTGGCAGATCACAAGATCCACCACCCTAAGCCCTGGAAAGGATTGGGCTGCCAATGTGTCAATCAGCCATCGCAGTTGTATGCAGTTTTTTTCTCTGTCTTCCCCCTGAATACTGAAGACAGTCATCATATGCTTTACAGCGCAATCCTATGTAAGGATCCGGCCGGCGGCCCAGGGCTGCCAGTCGGATCCTGAGTATTGGTAGACAGGCTGGTGCCAGGCTGGAGATCTACTCGTGGAAGGGGACGCTTGTCCCCTTCCCCAAGTGTAAATCCTGGCTGGCCCAACCGGCCTCCTCGGGTTTCCGCCAGCTAAATTGCTGGTGGAAGTAGAAGGAGGCCATGTAACGGCCCCGCCGCCTGGAGGGGAACGGGATATTGCCGAAGCCATCACCCTCACCCTCCTGGGTCGGCTGGGTCAATAGCCCCCCTCCTTCACCCGGTGAAACGCCCTCCCCGTCCGCCTGATCCAGACTTACCTGGTCCAGTGGCCGTGGGGTCATGCCGGAGCAGGGGAGGCCGGCCTCTGCACTGGCCTTCCCTGCTCACGAGTCGTCGCAAACGTGCTTTCCGGCACTTTTGCAATGTCTCCCTGCGCCGGAACACTCGTTCCGGCACCGGGTGCATCAAGAGGATTGCGCTGTCCGTATCTTTAATTTCCCATAAATTATAGTCCATAAAATACTACTGAGCTTGGGATTTTCCTATTTATCCAACTGCCCCTTGATGTCTTTCATCGCAGTCTTTTCATTCTTGCTTTTGCCTACACTTCTTCGTCAGTGGCTTTTATTTCTACATTTTCGCCTTTGACTCTTTTCTTGTACAAATCTCCCTAATCTAAACCTCCATAGGGCTGACTTTGCATTCAGTGTCATTTGTCAATTTCATTGATTGCTCTCTGACCAACAATAGCAAAGGCAAACTTGAGGAGTCAGCAACACAGCAATTTGGCTTGTACTTTAAGAACCTCCAATTTAGAAGCAGGAAGCTTTCACGTTTTCCAGCTATGGGACTAACAAAATGAATTTAAAAAAAGAAAAAAAGACCTACACTCAATCCACTTTCTTCACTCAACAGCAATTTTTCCCCTATTAATTCCTGCTCATTTTCCATAAGATGACTCTCTGGTGGAGAAGCAAAATGAGTTTTGCATGTTTTAAATTATTTTAAATTTGATTTGGCTTCTTGTTAGGTCCTGTGCATGCACATGAATCAAGCAAAGCCCCATGTTTGCTTTATTAGGATACTACCACCGTTTCATAGATGATGATGCATTTCATCAGGGCCTATGGTTCCTATCCCTCCTGCAGTTGCTGGAGCACAGGAAGAGACTTATGTGATTATAACAGCTACTGCTATATCCTGTGTGAGGCAAGCACAGCACTCTTAAACATGGAACAAAATGTCTTTGTTACAGCTTCTAGCCGGTGCAATGCTGTGCTAGCTGCCCATTTCATGCAGCTGGGGGACTGGCTGACCTGATGCCTCCCCATATACAACACCTTTGCTGATCACTTCAGGCCTGTGTAGGGGAGTCTCTCGAGAGTCAGAGCACCAATTCAGATGGCAGCAGCTGCTGCTGCTGCTTTAGAACAGAAGATCCAGGACCAGAACAAGGGAATGTTCTTCGGCTCTGGAGCCAGAGTGCCACAAATGTCTCTACCTTAGTGTCTCTGCAGAACAGATCACATGATCAAGACTCAAAATTGGCCAGGTGATGGGCAGCCCAATCCTATCCCCCACCAGCTATGAGATGTAGCTGCGCTGATAGAGCATGCGCTGCATCCTATGGCAGGAGGAAGGGGCGACCAGATGGCCTGAGAGAGGTAAGTAAAAATATTTTTATAAATATTTTTACTTATAGAGTACAAAGTATTTAAGGGTTTAAAAACCGTGGTAAAAAAGAAAAGAAGAAATGAGGAGACTCAAGGACAGGGAAAAGGGGATAGGGTTAGGGTGTCCTCCACTGCCACCAAGATCTGCCCCCTGACTGGGCCGATCCCTTCCCTGAACCACCCACGCTCTTCCCCTGAACTGCCCCTGCTGCTGATCTTCCTACTCCAGCGGGGTGCCTGGGAGCCGCTGTCATGCATGCAGGGCCTCTGGCCATTTGCGTCAGTGGTCCCACGGCACACGACAGCGGCGCGGCTTTTGCGGCACCACACCAAGTCGTATGGCAGCCGATCGCAAGATAGGCTGCCATACGTCCCCAATAGGATTGGGGCACAAGAGAATGAAAGGAGGTAACGCTGTCATTAATTTTGAAATTAGGGTAATTAACGTAGGAAATCCCAGCTTTTTTGACTACTAGAAGTCAACAGCTTATTGTTTTTTAGGACTTTGTGTGCATGGCAGGCAGATCTCCTGTCCAGATCTAATATATCACTTTTAGAAGTATGTTGTGATCTATTGCATTTTTTGAAAATCTTTCCTGGCCTGTGTGTGTGTGCATTCTGCTATTTCAAACAGATATTAGCATGCTATCAAAATCATTTCATCAATTCCACATGACTTGGTCCATCTTGGTGTCAATGGCATAAATGAGATAAATAGCCTATATATATATATATATATATATATATATATATATATATATATATATATATATATATATATATATATATATATATATATATATATATATATATATATATATATATGGATGTAAGAATAGTACTTAGTTCCAAGTAAGTGTGCACTGGATGGCTTAACTGTTGGTGTACTAGCACAAGTAATGTACAGATTACAGCCTCTGTCTGCAAACTCATATACCCATGTAAATCAAGCTCCCATATCTTACACAACTGTGAGGTCTCTTTGAGCTACATAGTAGCTCTCTTTGAGCCATGTCTCTTTGAGCCACTTTGCTGGGGAGCATCAAGCACATTAAAGGCAGTTGTGCCCATCAATTCAGATGCTGATGCTGTTGAAAAATGGGGTCTATGGGTGTAAATTAAGCAGAGTCATATGGTAGAAGATCCTTTTTTCATGATTGCTTCCCGACAACCCCCACTAGTTTGCTGCTAACAATAAAACAGAAGCAAAGACAGTAAAAGGTTTCGAAGAAAAAAAATACTTCCATTTCACAAGCATGTACATCTCTGTTGGCTGTACAGGTCTTAAGAAACCCTAGGGCTATTCGCTTTGCATGGGTGTGTTTGAGCTTATAGCATGGTGGACTCCATGCAGCTGGCAGAGCTCATGAAGGGAGGTCCTGTTCATTGGAAGGCCGGGGGGGGGGGGGAGAGAGAGAGAGAGAGAGAGAGAGAGAGAGAGAGGAAGCAAGGTAAGGACACATCTCCCCAGGTCAAAGAGGACACAAGTAAAGGTCTGAAGTGGGTAGGCACTGAAACATCTGCTTCCTGGACAATGCACTGCCCCCCTACGTGGCCTGCAAATGGTGGTGTACCTACTTCCCAACAGGTGCAAGCTCTTTGTACCTTCCTCTGTCAGTTGGTCACCTGCTCCAAGCCCACACAGATATTCCCAATGCATCTTTTATTCAGCTATACAAAGCACACATCCTACAACCTTAGCTCCCGCTTTCCTTTCTTCTCAGTCATCTGGCCATGTTCCCTTCTTTGCACTTGAATAAACCAACTTTTCTTCTAATCCAGTGTTCATATACCCCCCTCCCATTCAGGATAATTTCAGATACAAATCTGTATGCCACATGTAACTACAATTTCTTTTGTACCGTGTGAGAGCCACTCTTCTTTCTTATTGTACTAGTGTGCATAACTGCAATAGAGCCTGGTCTCATGGTTCCTTCATCGTGTCTCACACCCACACTTAAGCATGCATGTTGCATGTACCCTCTCCATTTTAGAGTGTGCAGTCATTTCCCGGTCATCTTTGGCCAAACAGTTTTGCACATTTCTGTAGATCTTAACAATATGAAAAACCTGTTTGATCAACAGGAGAAAAGGTATAGGCCACAAGGCCTCAATCATGCCACCTTCAACTCTCTTAAAAACCCCAATCCAGTGATGGCGAACCATTTGGGCTTGGTGTGTCAAAGATTTTGAAAATGCCTAACTTGACTCTGCTGGTGTGTCACCCCCCCCCCCCCCGAACTTTTAATAGTACTTTGACTATTGGTACTTTTAATAGTAATTTTGAATTGAACTGAACTGAAAACAACTATAGAACACATTGCATTTTATTTAACATCAATTAGTGACTTTTTGTTGTTGCTGTGTTTTACTAGAGAATAATTTGAAAGAGGTCTGCCAAAATCCCTGCCCTAAATGTTTAAGACAAGCCTGTAAAACTTTTTATGCTGGCGTGTCACCCAAAATGACCTCGCGTGTCACCTGTGACATGCATGTCATAGGTTTGCCATCACGGCCCTAATCTATGCCTGCCTGCCTGCCTGCCTGCCTCTTTACACAGCTTAACCCAATTATAAGCCATGCTCCTCTTAACGTTATCTCCTTTCCTTCCCCTTCCCCACCACCTCTGCTCCTGGCTTCCACAAGTCTCAGGTGCATTGAATGTCTCAGGTGCAAAACACCCACAGGCTCATAGTGAGTGAAGAGAACAAGGAGTACAGCAACATGAGGGATTGGCAACATCATTACATTTCGGCTGGGTAGATGAACCAGGAGGGCTTGTGAGAGTGACGCTCTTGGGAAAGGCCTTGGCCATTGATTTTCTCTTGGTTCCGCTGATTTCTCCTCCTTCCCTTTGTTTGCCTTTGCAAGTGAGCTTGTTTACTTCAGTACATTGCTGCCTAGAAAAAACGACACTTTGATGAGAGGCATATACTGTACATGCCATGATGTAGTGCTTTTGCTGCTCCTAGGTCCTTGTGCTTTTGATCTTTGAACTCCAGGGAACTGCTTTTGCTTCCATTTGCTGTCCTCTGCTCCTGCATCTGAGACTGCACAGTAAACTGTCACAGCGGCCCCCATTCTTCAGCTAGGGAAGAACAGCATAAATTAGAATTTCTTTATCCAGTCTGACTTTGATGAATTTATACTACCTGTAATGCACAGGGTGGCCAATCTTACATACAGTCCTGCTCAGAAGTCAAAATGTTGTTGAGATGATGAATATGTCCGAAATTTTTAATTAATTATTTGTTTTAGCCAATAAAAATAAATAAATAAATAAATAAAATAAAGTTTAGCATTTTTTTCTTTTGGGGGCGCAAAGTGCCCCTTTGCCGCGCGAAGCGTGTCCAAAATTTCTAATTATTTATTTTTACCCTTTAATTATATTAAATTAAATTATATTAAATTAAAACAATTAAAAATAATTAATTAAAGTGACTTGCCTGTGCCTGTCCTTTTTACCCGTCGTTGCTGTTGCCTGCCGCCATTGCTCATCGTTGCTGCCATGCCGCCATCCATGCCATGCACGTCATCGCCACTGTGCCCGTCGTCCCGTCGTGCCGCCATTGCCTGTTGTGCCGCATCCAGCATTTGCCCGTTGTCACTGCCATGCTGTCCATGGCTCGTCGCTGTGCCGCTCCTGCTCTGGTAGCCCCATGTCGCTCTGATAGCCCCGTGCCGCTCCCGCTCCCGCTCTGATGCTGCTGTACCGCCGAGCCCCCCAAAGCCTCCGTTGCTGCCGCTGCCGCCTTTTTAAAAGTGAATTAACTTACCTTTTTTCCGGGGCTGAAATCTTGGATCTTGCGAAATCTCATGCCTCATGCCCTCACAAGATTTGGGCTCCAGCATCTTGGATCTTGCGAGATTTTGCAAGATCCAAGATGGCGGCCACCGGAAAAAGGTAAGTTAATTCACTTTTAAAAAGGCAGCGGTGGCGACAAAGGCTTCCATCCATTCCGGAACAGTCCGGGACCATTCCGGGACCTGAGCCTGGATTCTGGGATCGTCCCAGAAATTCCGGGATAGATGGCAGGCCTAGGTGTTACAAACTTATGTTCCTTGATAATGAGTTAGGAAACCTTAGGCTGCAATGCCAGCTGATCATGGTCAGGCCAATTGCTTGTGCTCATACAGTATTTCAAATACCAGTAATTAGCATGACTTTCATATGTAGAATATACCTAATAATAATGGACTTTTTCTCTCTGCAGCTCCTTGAGTATCTGCCCTTGAGAGCCCCTCAACCTCCATTGTTTTGCAACTGCAGGGGGCTGCGGAGAGAAGGGGAGACTGGCAAAAACAGTTCCTCCCTCACTTGTGTAAACAGGACTTCTTCTGAACAGAAGAAAGATATAACCCACTGAAAACAGGAAAACAGCCAGGAAGGTCGCTAGCAAATTTGCTGACAAAGGAGTTGAGGATTACGGTTCTAAAGAAGGAGCAGAATATTGCAGACAAGCTGAAAGAACTCTTTGCTTTGGTCTTCAATGTGGAACATGTTGGACAAATCCTCATTCCTTAACCTAACTATTAGGAGAGGGTGGCTGAAGAATGAAATCAAGGAGAGGTGCCAAATGATGAAGCTCTGGATGTAATTGACTAATCAAAAATTAACAAGTCACTGACTCCAGATGACGTATATCTGAAAATTTTTAAATAGCTCTGATGTGAAATTGCTGATTTCTTCACCAAAATATGCAACTTGTCACTAAAATCAACCTCCTTACTGAAGGATTGGAAAATAGCCAATATGACACATATTCTTAAGATACAATTCATAGAAAGTCAGGAAATTACAGGTCAATTAGCCTAGTTCTGGGAAAATTGGTAGAATGTTCCCTCTCCCATAACACTGGAGATGAAGGTCATCTATTGAAATTGTTGGGCACAGCGATGTTGCCAGAAGAAGTGCGGAGCAATAAGTTGCGAGAGACGCTGCAACGCACCATGTAAGCTGCCCCTCCCACCCGCCATCGGAGCCATTCGAGGCAGATGTCGGCAACGCAAAGGAGACTCCTTGAGCTCCTGTACGTTGCCGTTGTCTGCCCCGAATGGCTCCGACGGAAAGTGAGAGGAACCGCTTACACAGTGCATTGCAACGTCTTATCACAACTTACTGCTCCGCACCCCGTCTGGCGACGCCTCTGCTTGTGGGTTTCCCAGAAGTATCTGGCTGGCTACTGTAAGCATCAGGCTGCCTTTAGTCTGATTCACCAGAGCTTTTCCTATGTTCTTAAGGCTGTAAGATGCTATTTTCTCAGCTTCACCACTACCAGCCTGCTATATGGGGATAATACTGGTGTATCTTACAGGGCTATTGTAAGAACTACTGGGATTGTATATACAAAGCATTTTCAGTACTTGGAGTGAGCAACATAAATGACGAGTATTGTTCTTATAAACAAAATTGACAAACCAAATATTCTTTCATGTTAGCGTTGTGCTTTCAAGTAACAAACAACTGACAGCCCGATCCTAACTAGGGTCAGGCAGGTGCATGGAGGCATTTACGACAGCGTAACAGTGTTCTGCTGTTGTAAAGTGACTGCCAATGGTGCACGCAGCATTCCATCGGTGACCATTGTGCGCCTGCTGCTGCAAAAGGCAGCTGCACTGCAGCCTTACCACATCAGCCTGCCATGCCTGCTGGAGTCGGTAAAGCACCAGTAGGGGTGGGTGGTGGGTGAAATGGGGGTGGGTGGGTATCAAGGCCTCAGGTGGACAGATCAGAGCCTGACCATCAGTTTACCTCACCAAGCCCCCTCAGGTCTGCTCGGACTTGTGCTAGCAAAATAGCTGGCACAGATCCGAGTAGACCCACAGGAGGCCATGCCGGCACAGAGTAGGGTAAGTAAAAAAAATATTTTACTTACCTCTTCACCCCCGCATGGTCTCCAACTGCCTGCAGGATGCTGCGGAGCCTGTGCTGGCGCCTCTGCGCCTTGCGGGTAGCATTTAGTTAGGACTGGGCCTAACTGTTAGGACTGTTTGATAAACGTACTATGTGTGCCATACAGAAGATATAGGACACAGAGTACATTTTTACGTACTCTTTTATTTTAGTCTGTTGAACATTTACTTTGGATTCCAGCTTTGTCCCTGTTTGAATTAATGGCCCAATTCTCATTGGTTGCAAAGGTCCAGGATCAAGCCTCTGCTGGTTGCCTCTCAGTTCATGTACGCCTCCATGAAGCATATACCACTTTCTGCTGCAGGCTAGACAAAGATGAAACAAACGTAGGGAAAATGGGAACTTACAGAAAAGAAGCCCCGGCAAGATCCTCTGTAGAGAGTGCTTCCCTCCAGAGATGGCTGATCACAATTCAGTCAGACAATAGGCCATGAGGTCAGGAAAAGAAAGTACTGCTGGAATCTCTGAGCTACAGAAATGCTCCATTTGTTTGTATTTTGAATTTTATACTTTGTTTAAAGCGTCCACATCTCATTTTCTATAGCCACAAGAGACCTTTAAAGTTTTTCTTGAATCTACCTTCTCCTCAGATGACAAAAGGGCAGGAACCATCACTTTTTCACCTTTGCTTTTTATTCTGGTGCAGTGCCAGTGAAACTATACCAGCACACACACACAGCAGCGTATAGCAGAAACATAGTGGATAGTCAGTTCCTACACCTCCAGTGAAAAGGAGATACTTAGTGCTGGTATCTGTCCTTGGCACTGAGCTCTGTGATCCTGCCAAATGTGACCTTCACCTCTCAGGGGTGGCACAGATGAGCAACAGATTCATACAATGCATAATACTAAAAACAAACAACCAAAATTGTGATAAGATCCCCATATTATACTGATACACAGGTTTGATAGTGCATTTATGCATATACTGAAACACGAGAAATGACCTTTGGGGTGTGACTGTATGTTTCATTAAACACAGCAACATTCATAGGGTTTAAGGGGATTAGACAAATTCATGTCATGGAGGACAAGTCTATGTCTTTCAATAGCTATTAATCATGACTGCTATGCGCTACCTCCAGATTCAGAGGTCATGTGCCTCTGAATACCAGTTGCAGGGGAGCAACAGCCAAAGAGGGGAATGCCTTTATCTCCTGTTTGTGGGCTTCCCAAAGGCATCCGATTAGCCACTGCGAGAAATAGGATGCTGGACTACATAGATGGGCTTTTGGCCTGATCCAGCAGAGTTCCTATGTGCTCCACAGCCCAATCCTATGGTTTTCCCCACCATAAGATGGAACTGCTCCAAAACAGGCTGCGCTGCATGTTATAGTGGGGGGGGGGGCTGATCGGGAGGCCTGGGAGAGGTGAAGGAAAATATTTTTCTTTACCTCCCCTTAAGCCTCCCGATCACCAATGGGTCTCCTTGGAAGTCCAAGGAAACAAAGGGCGTGTGGTAGCTCGCTCCAGAAGGGATAGCATCTGGCGCAAGCCACCAGCACAGGTGCCACCCCCTCCCTCCTCTGACACGCTTCCCACCCTCCCCATTTCACCATACCCCCACCCCATTATGCCCTCGCTGCTGACTCACCGTCGTTGATGTGCGCTCCTCTTCCTGAGGTTGCACTCTGGGCCTCCATGACCTCTCCAGCAGTGGTCCGCAATTGCATGGCTACACGCACTTTTAGATTGCCATTTACGATGGCTGTAACAATAGGATTGAGCCGCTCATGTATTTATCTCAGACATTTGATTGTTGCACACCACATATGGCGCTCAGGGTGATCCGCGTGATATAGTAGATGAAGCATATGAAGACTGTAAGTCTGAGACATAAAAAGAAAGGCTTAGTTTGAACAAGCCAAGTTATAATCCATTGTCACTCACTAATGAGCAGGTTCAGGTGATGCCCCCACTACACCTGGGGAGAAAGCTACCTTTCCCCTTTACACAGTAAAGCAACATGACTTGCAGCACTCTTTTCTGATCATGCTGTTTGGTATCCAAGGAATGTGAAGTGTGAACCACAAGGCCCTGTTTTAAAATCACTGTTCGCACCACATTACATCACAACAAAACCTTGTGTTCTGAAATGACTGCAAGAACAGAACAAATGGCTGTTAATTTTGAACTGAACTCTATACCTCTAAAAACGTTTTATGTTAATTTCTAGATACAGATGCCCTAGGTCTCCTTTAAATAACATTTGAATACTCTTTTAATAACATTGAGAGTTAACTGGAGATTGAAGTGTAGCTGATCTCACAGGCAAATTTAAATAAAAATGGCATTCTGCTGACATAAGTGTATTAGGAAGAAAACCTATGTAAAGGAGCCGTTAGCCCAGATCTATTGTGGAATATATTATATATTGTCTGACATACTTTCATAAGAGCAAGCAGAAGTATCCCATCCTTTAGACTCTGGTAATGTGCCTTATTGTTAAATTCAATAGGAAAAGCTATTCATACGGTGGTATGACTGAAAAGAAAATTGAACCCTTTTGATGTTATAAATGTGTCTATTACAGCATGTGCACACAAATTTTCCATGGAAATTATTGTGAAAGTAGTGATTCTCCTAGAAAAATGCATTAGTGTTGACATGTTCAATTTTATCTGCATCAGAATATAAATACCTTTTAACTGTGGCAGAATTGTTTGGAACGTGCATACTGTATCTATGTAAGTTGGTTGTCTAGCTACCCAAAACATGTATCTTCCTATAGTCAAATTGTGTTCTCTTTCATTCCAGTAATGCAGACATTAAAAATAGGGTCTTAAAGTTGCAATATTATTTCAGATATATGTTGTTATGCATTTTTAAAGAAGATTTTTTAAAGAAACTGCTGATAACATGGAATAGGGAACAGGTTTATTTCAGTATGTTTTTGAGCTGGTTTATTTCACATGTATAGTAATAAACAGCACAAGTATAGTACTTGTAATTTTAAATGGGGACTGCCGCAGCAAAGGAAAATACTGTCTGGCCTCAGACGGTAGCCAGAGAACTAAGGGGTGCTGCACTGTGCATGTGTGGCTTTTGTTCGTTTATTATTTTAAAATTACTATTGTGATTGTGATTGAGGATCATTAGATTGAAAGCAGTGTGTAACAGTCCAGGGCTTACGCTGACGGATCTCGTGATCCATCAGTTTAAGTCCCAGAATGATGGCATGAATGTCACTCCGTTGTTCTGCAGGCTGCGGCCTCCAGGGCAAACAGTCGGAGGCCATGCAGGGGCGACAGGGCTCGCTGAAACTCCTCTGTCCCATGCTGCCACTGGTAAGTCAACCGGGGGGGGGGGGGCGAAATGGGCAGGAAATGTGGCAAGCTGGGAATGGGAGGGATTGGATGGAGGAGGAGCAGCGGTGCACGCCAAGATCCTATCCCCCTTTTCCTGGCCTGCTCCCTGACTCTCCTTGCACTTATGCCACCTAAATAGCTGGCATCGCTCTGAAGAGACCCATTGGAGGCCAGGAAGTCTATGGGGAGATAAATTTTACTTACATCTCCCCACCATAGCTTGCAGTGCGCATTCAGTCAACGGCACTTCATGCTATGGGCTTGAAGGATTTGGGCCATAAATTGCATACGTCTTCTATGAGGGATTTGTTAAAATAATGATTTTTTAAAAAAATTAGAATTAAAGGATTCACAAAAGTTGTACTATTACTCGTGCAATGTGCCTTGCCAGTATTGTGGTTTGCCAGAGACTTCACTTGTATGATCAGGCACCTTTGCGGGTCATCTGTAGCTTCAGTTGCATTTGCCATGTGGTGGTGCGCCAAGACCATTTTAGATCACAGCACTGGTTCGTCTTGTCTTTCCATGACAATTTTCATAAGTACTTAGGAAACTGGTGGCTCATCTATATCATTACTGGTAACTGTGCAGTGTACTTCCATGTATATCTCAGTGGGGGAAGTGTCACTGAAAGAATTCAGAACTTCTCAAGTCTAGAATGCATTTCATTTTTTACCAAAGAATTGATTATTACTACCTCACAGAAGGTCATTTACTACACAGGTAAGCAAAACATTTCAAGACATTATTGTGGATGGGCCAGATCACTTTGTAAATGTACTCAGAGACAAAAAGAAAGGTATAAGACAGTTTCAAATGTTCTAACCAAGCTTGGTATAGCTTTTCATTCTGAAAGATTCTGAACACAAGTGAATCACTGTTCGAAACCATCTCATCACTCACAGTTCCTTAATAAATCGTTTGGTTTTATTCCTGTGTTTAAAAATGCATTATTAAGCACTTTTAGGATTGTATAAATCAAGAGGCAACTCAGAAGAATATTACCCATTTGTTTTCTTCCATCATGGGCATCATATATTAAGTGGTTTTTGTCTTTCCTTCTGCAACCTTTACTTTACAACATCATCACCAAACCTCTGAAAGCCAAATAGCTTTTCCAAATGGAAATGTCAGAGTTTTAACAAGCGTATAATAGTTAGGCACTGGAATTTTTTTTCCTAAGCAACAAAATGTCACAGGTTCAAAATAGAATCCAACAACATCATATGCCAAGAAACTACTGTTCCCGCATGATGAACTGGGTGGCTTGGAATAGGTGTAGTCAGGACAGGAGGCACATCTTGGAGCTATGGATTTTGCAATGGGATTTGTAAAAAGTGTCACAGAAGTGAAATCTCTTGACTACCACATTCGCATTATGATAAATCACAGAGGCGTCACTACACCCCCTGTGGGGGGGCATCGACACCCCCCACGTGACGCCACAAGTCCTGCCCCCTGGGGGGTGACAGCACTTTCATCACGCCGCGGCCGAAATTCGGCGGCAGCACAAAAGCACCCCCACCGGCATTTTTGGGGCCGTTTTTAGGCTGTATGGAGCCTGGGAGGGCGGGAGGGCCAATCCTCCTGCCGCAAGAGGCCGAAGAAACACTGGGGGTGCTTTCGTGCTGCGCCGCCGCTGAATTTAAGATGTGGCAAAGCAAAAGTGCACCCCTGCCACTTGACACCCCCGCCGCCCGGGAGCCCACCGCCCTCCTAACAACGCCTCTAATAACTCAAGAGCACTGTAGTATAATACCACTATATATTAACTATCTTCCGATAGCACATGAGAGGTCTTCTTGGTTGTAGTTCAGGGTTAAACCGATTATTTATGCATCTATTTCTGCTTTGCCAAAGAATGACATTGCATGGTTAGGCTACTGGCCCACAACTGAATATGTAGAGCTACAAGATTATTTGTTGTTTTAGTCCACAGAGGTGGATCTGTGATTTTCTTTCACAAGGCTAGTATTTTTCAGTGGTTATTTTGCATGTTGTTCCACATGCTAGTTTGGATTATTGCATGATTTCACATTGTTCTCCTTTTAAAGGCAGAGCAACCTGGCTTAAAATATACTCCTTTGCCTTATAAAAACAATAAAAATAAAGTGAGGAGTCTCCATCAAGTTACTGGGAGGTGGCCCAAGACCCAAGGCTATTCCTTCTCTTTTCTAATGGTGTTTCACTTAGGGCTGAGCTGCTTCTCTTGTTTAAACGTGGGCCTGCTACCCCAGTCAGGCATAAAAAGCAAAAGAGGCTAGTCGGCAAGGGAGGGGTGCGCAATCTGCTTATCATGTTTCTCCCGGCAGTCTGTCCTCCCCCCTCCCAGGTATTTTTCCCCTCAGCTGAGCTTTGAAACAGAATGTGAGCTCAACTAGAAGAAAAGTGGGGCTGTAGGGAGTGGGAGGCAGTGTCTGGGAGGGGGAAGGATGCACCTTCCCTCACCCACATATCTTTATCAGTAAGGGCTTGCCCTCCTATTTAATCGCCAGAATTCCTTGCCACTTTTCTATTGTATATGTCCCTGCTTGTATGCCCCCTCAAGTCAAACAATATTATTTTATGATGCTGTGCAATTATTCTTAGCTTTGTTAATGTATGCATTTACTTAAAAGGTTTGGCTTTTGTGTTTGCTTTTTGTTCATAGCATTCTAGCATACCACCACTGAGAGGTGTAATGCAATCATTTTATTGCTAGAAACTGTAGGAGAAGGTTTGATTCATTGTAACTCCTCTTTGGTTTCGTTTGTTTGTTGGTATGTTTTGTGGGTGATGCATGTGTATGGTTGTGTTTATTGTAGTATGTTTTCTTTATACGGTAAATAACCAGAATTCTCTGTCTGGGATGGAGAAGGAGAGAAATAGTCTGTGCTTTGTAAAGTCGAATCAAACTAGGACCCTTTTAACAGTATTTTAAAGAAGCTAGGGGAAATTCACTAGACTAGAGCCATCCGCATCTCTGAGGAAGAATGTGGCTGGCAAATAGGTAAGAGTAATTTTCATGAAATACTTTTAAGGCTGTTTTGCACATCTCTGCTTCCAAGTAAACGTGTTTAGGATTAAGATATAAACCAGAAGGAATCTAACTACAGGATGGCCACAAAGTCCCTATTCAGGCTAAATGGCTCCAATCTCAAACCTGGACACTGTCATGCATAGGGACGACTGTTGCATGTGGCCACCCTGTACTTTGCTTGACTGAGCCTTGGATTGGGCTGTTTCACAGGAACTGGTGGGTCAGAGCCTCCCAGACACTAACTGTAGAGTTATTCCTGGCTCAAATGAACAACAGCTCAATTGTAGTGTGATTTGGAATCTTGCACTCATTTGTGGTTCTGGTTAACCTTCTAGAAATGAGATCACTATCCTGAGGTTGTATTCTAGCTGTCTAGCATGTTAAGCCATCACAGTAACATCTTACAGTTGAGCATACAATGAATATTATTGGCAACAGCTTGAATGAAAAATGTCCTGCTTCAACAGGTCTTCAAAAATCAGTGAATATGATTGATTGAACACCTAGTCCTTAAATCAAAGTAGTTGATTCAAGTGAGGCTACAAAATGAGTTTATACACCCTTTTCAGTGAAGTTGAACATTAAATATTTGGCCTTTTATCTGAATAAAAATGCATTTGGGATAAGAGGGAAAGTAGAGGGTTCAGTCAGTTTTAAAACTGAACTGATCACAAGGCTACAAGAAAAATGGAGCAAGATGAAAATGTTTTTAATTACATCTAATTAAATACATTTTCCCCCCTAAATCTGCTTTACAGGACATAGATAAATTTAGCGGCAAAGGCTGAAATCTAAAATTCTTTATGCTCTGGAATTTCCCATTTTCTTCTGTGAGAAGGGAAACATGGTGAGTGTAGTCTCTGCACACCTTTGCAATCAAATCTAGGAAACTGGACTAACAGTGCAATCCTATGGTCTCTGAATGACAGTACAGCACTACTGTGCCTGCCTAGGTTGTCACAAACTTGCCATAAAGCACATTTGTGGCACCCAGCGAGTAGGTGGCATTGGCGGGAAGGCCTGCGCTGTTCCGCTGGTGCTGCATCCTGACTCCCCATGTGCTGGAGCAGATAAGGCTGCTCTGAGTGGCGCGGGAGCTGGGGGAGGGAGGGGTGTTATGGGGCAGGGGAATTCGGGAGGGTGGGTGGATTGGGCCCAGGAGGGGGGGCAGGATCGGTGATACTGCAGTGTGCCGTACCCTATCCTCCCTCCTGGGCCTCTTCCCCTGATACAGGGCTGCTTGGTTCTCCGCTGGCTAAAGAGCTGACAGAGATCGAGTAGTCCCATAGCACGGTCTGGAGCTTTTCTCAGGGTAAGCAGACAAATGTCCGCTTATCCCAAGAGACCTCCAGCCCATCCCTCTCCAGCGCTGGATACAGCATGTGCCTAGCGCACATGCTTCGGCGGCGCTGGATAGGATTGGGTTGTGTACTGCTGCATCCAGAATACAAAACCCAAGGTAAGGACTATTACACCAAGAGTAGGAGAGTTAAGTGCTTGCTTATTTTTTCCACTGAAATAAAGGGTATTTAAAAGTGCTCAGTTTGGGCCTAATTGTGCCCAAAGTGTGGTTTGAAGATATTTTCAAAGAGGCTGGGAACTTTTTGGTACAGGTAGCATTGATTATGATAAGCAAAACAGTAATACAGAGGATGATTGAAGGCTTATCTTCCACGCCCCTCCTTTGAAGCTGGGATATGGATTTATTTCACAAGACATAGAGAATCCAGCACTCTGAATGATAAAAAATATGCCCTTTTGATCATCCAGTGCCATACATTTCAGAATGCCAAGAAGCAAATGTGTAGAAATTAGTCTCAAGACATGTCAAATTATTGTATGACTGCATTTGAATGTTATACGTGAAACCCACTGCAAAACCTCACCTTACTTTAGGACTAAACGACACAGTACAAGGACTGTATAGTTTGGCCCCCAGCTTTTTGCTTTTAGGTTTTAAATAGCATGTAGTGGGGTTGTGTGGACAAAAACCATGGCAGAGAGTGGGGGGGGGCTTTAGAACTTTGTCCCCTGCTGTGGTTCTTCCCCAATCGTGTGTGCCCCACATGCAATTTACAGTAGAAAGAAACCCTTCCATTGGCTGCCTCTTTCCAATATCTTGGTCCTGCATATCGAATTTCAATATTTTTAGGATTTGGCCTTCCAGACTTTAGCAGCTTGGCAAGGCTCCTTAAGATAAGGAAATACAATGTAGTAGGTGTATGTGAGTGAGTTGTGCTAATGACTAAGCTAAGCTGAATCAAGACTGCTGACAAAATTCACTAGTATCTGCATATATATTTCTCAGCAGTTTGAAGAACTTGTCTGAAGTTAGGCCCAAAGTAGATTTTTATCAGTCAGTGGAGACAACTGGGACTGGGTTTTCAGCAGCTAAAGATAGAGTGTCGGGTCTTGGCAGCTCATATTCACCTCACAGGGGTGGGCTCCTGAATTTCCACCTCATTGAAGTGCTGGTTCTTGTAAGAACAAATTATTTTGCCTTTCTTCAGTGGACAAGATATTTATGAATTCGGACTTGGTATTAGTCTTGTCCCAGAATTTCAGGCATCCTAGTTCAAAACTATACAGGTGTAATACCAATAATCAAAGACCTTATTACAGGTTGCTAGTGTAAAATTATTTTTTTTCCTTTTTGCACTCCTGCATAGATTTCATTTGCATTGCTTCTGACAAGCTCTCATATCTATTACCCGAAGTCTTCAGCCATCATTTCTTGCTTTTGTTGTTTGATGTTTTTGTGTGTTGCCAGTCGATAGTCTCTTCTTCATATTGCTTCAGACTATAACTTGCTCAGACTTGTTTCAGCTGCTCATTCCAGAGTGTTGAGCATTCAATTAAACAGGGAGATTTTTATTTTATTCAAGGGGGCTACATCATGTCTAGTTCAGTAGCTATTTGACTAGATAGCAACCAAGGCAAAAATTTCCATGGGAAATGGTGTAACATCTTCAGACAAATGTGGAAAAAAAATCACAGGATTAGCTTTTCTCTAACACTATTATTTTTCTTCCAATAGAGTGTAAAGTTTTAAGAGGGGAACTTTTATGCTTTGAAATACTGGAACTAGATAGCTTTGCCTGCATAACATAGCAGCCTGTGATTTGGAAATCAGAGTTTCAGAGACTTCCTATTTGGTACATGTTGCTGTTTTCTGTTTTCTTACACTCTTTCATTCAGATTTTACCTGTAATTTTATACACACTTACCTAGGGGTACATCCCATTGGTGAGTAGATATGCATAGAACTGCAATGTTAAAAATTATTTCCTCCCTACCTGAAAGCAGAAATATGATTCATGTATAAATTAGTAAATGACTTTGTATAAAATACTGTGCATGTCCAACTTGCCACAGATTTCAGTTCCTCAGTTAATGTATGTATCCCTTCCCTCTGCATTACCTGTGTGCAAGTGCGTATGTATAAAACACTGTATAAAAGCAATCTTCTTGTGAATGTATTTATTATTGTCTCAGCTCTGAGACCATTCTGAGAGATTGGTGGATGCATTGTCCAAAGTGACCTGATGTGGATTATACATCGAGATCCTATAGCAGGCATGGAGAACCTCCGTCCCGCGGGCCTAATCCGGACCGCGGGACGATCCGGCCCGGCCCGCGTGGGACCGGACCAATCCGGCCTGCGCGGGACCGGACCGGAGGCTCCGGAGGCTCCGCCGCTGCCACTTTCGCGCGCTTCCTGGGTTTAAAAGCGGCCTTTGCACAGCGCCGCTGAAGCTGAGATTGCCCTGAGGGCATTCTCAGCTTCAGCAGCGCTGTGCGCATGTCCAGGAAGGTCGCTTTCAGAAGGAGGAGGAAAGCGGCCTTCCTGGACATGCGCACAGCATCGCTGAAGCTGAGATTGCCCTCAGGGCAATCTCAGCTGCAGCGGCGCTGTGCAAAGGCCGCTTTTAAACCCAGGAAGCGCGCGAAAGCGGCGGCGGCCCCGTCCCGGAGCCGAGGTAAGGAGAGTGAGTGAGTGAGTGAGTGGGAGGGAGGGAGAACGAACGAGCGAGTGGTTGGTGGGAGGGAGGGTCAGTGGTTGGGTGGGAGGGAGGGGGAGAGAGAGAGAGAGCGGTGGGTGGGTGGGTGGGAGGGAGGGGGGAGAGAGAGAAAGAGAGAGAGCGGTGGGTGGGAGGGGGGAGAGAGAGAGAGAGAGAGAGGTGGGTGGTAAATTCGCGGGGGAGAATTTGCGGGGGGGGGAAATCGGCCGGCCTCATGGCCGGCCCGCAGCAAATTTTCCCTATGGGAAAATGGCACCCCACTGCAAATAGGTTCCCCACCCGTGTCCTATAGTGTGGTGTTTACCAATGTGCAGGGACACATGTGACCATCAGTAAAGCACCACACAAAAATAATTTTGAAACAAATGAATGGAAAGCTGAAACAAACTGCACATGCTCCAATTCCAGAATTTGAGAAATTCTCCTGGTTAACCCAGGGCAAAATGAACCAGAAGACCAGTAAAGGAATAGAATGGGGAAAATCCTCTCATTCCTATGTTTTCACAAATTGACTCCCTGACTCCAAAAGAAACAAAAATTGACTCCCTGACTTCCAGCGAAACTGGAAGTGGGTTGTGATCGCATCGGAGGGCCGCTCTGATGCCTGGGGAGGCCTGCAGAGGGGCCCGTAGGCTCCCCACACCACATCCCCCGCAGGACCTCCACAGCCACCAACAAAGGTAAAATGGGCACTTTTTGCCTCCGGCGGCAGCAGCGCGATCCTGGACGTGGCGGTGCGATCCTGGACACGTCGTCACTACTCCTGGGAAGGCCCTGCTGCTACTCAGGGAAGCGGGGGCTCTTCCCAAGAGTTTGGGAACCTCTGCCTTATAGGTTTGGGACTACAGGAGAGTTTAGCTCCTTCCCCCAAGGCATTTTACTAATTTAAGGGCCCAATTCTATTGGGTCGCTGTGCCGACAGAACTCACATTCCAGCAGCGCAGCATGCTTTATGGCTGTCACAAAAGGTGCCACACCATAAAGCATGGCTGGACAGCTGCCGCAAGCTGTGAGTGGCCAGAATCGTGCACCATTGGCCCACCAAGGAGCCCTGGCACCAGTAATTCAGCACAGGGGATGCTGAGGCAGCGGAGGCTTACCCCAGGGAAGGGTATAAATGTTCCCTTACCTGGAGGAGGCCACCGGGACTTTCCCCTGCAAGATGGAAAAGTTAACCACATGCTCTGGTGGCTCAGCATCAGCAGGAGGGGGGGATTTAGTTAGGATTGTGCTGTAAATCCTCTCAAAACTGCTATCCACTGGGGACAAGGCATGAGTACCTATAATTTTACTCCCCAGTGGGGTGAGCAGCACATTTGGGAGGTGAGATGGGAAAATGGAAAGAGGGTTAAACTCTTCCTTCCCCTGTGCTGCAGACCTAATCTAACTTGAGGGTGGACAACAGTTGCTGTCTTTTTAAGGAAATCTCAGGAGATCTGACATCTGGAGCTCCTGCATCTTGTCTAGTTTGGCCTCCGTGCAGTAGCCCTCTCATCATCTCTTGCTTTCCAGTAGTAATAAAAAAAAAAGTACCATGACCCTCTCAAGCTTGGACCAGTAATGGAAAAGTCAATCGCTTAGGAATAGATGGAGTCAATTGCTTGTATCCTGTTGGATGTTTCTGTCCAGTCTTGTGGGTTCTTTTTTTTTCAATGTCAATAGAAAAGAAAAGGATCTATGTTTAGCAGCAGAGACACCAACTGTGCTTGTACTTTCAGCGTACCACACAGGATACTCTTGCTGCCACCTACCCAATGCTTCACTTCTCAAATGCATTGTCAACAGCCGCATTAGCTCCTTCTTGTGTTTTAATTAATATTGCCGCCTGGATCTATCAACAGCAAATCAGCATGCTTCACACCAGAGGATAAAAACAATCTGCACCTTGTCAGCCCTGGCACTTTGGACGCCCTTGCAGGGCTGCAACCTCCTGGTAATTACTCACCTGGGCCTTCACACTGCCTTCATTTCCGTTTTTGATTGTTGACATTGCACAACACTGCATCATCTGTATGTTAAAAAAAAAAGGAGAAAAATTGTGTCGGGCCTGGTAATTATGCCTCTGTCACCTCTCCCCACTTCCCGCATTTGGACCCCCAGCAGCAAAAATGATAGACATCATTTTCATGTTAACTGTTCCATTAAAAGAGAGGGATTATGTTAAACTGAGTGAATGAGTTGACACTAAGAATCAACACCTCCCAAGCAGCTGTGAAAACATTTAGAATACATTTATGTACCAAATGACTAAGTGAAGGGTTGGAGGGGTATTTTTTAAAAATAAAACAGAAAGGGGGGGGAATCCCACTCCCCTCCAGATTGCATGTACAATGAAATGTGGGGGGTGATCAAAAGCCTGCCCCCAGTTTTAAATGCTCTTTACTAGCATGATGAGATTCCAAAGGAATGCAAGAACCATCCTGAGTCAAGGATGTCTGTCTTTACATTGTGCAAGTAATTGGGGCACAGAATATTCACACTTCAGATATTTCACATCTGGGAATAACAACAGCAAGAGCAATAATATAGTAAATAATTTCTTGGCACCTGTCAGTAAAATAAACCAATGCTTGTTTGGCTGCTTGAGCCAAGTCAAGAAAATTTAGCTAGAAATATAGGAATTTTCTCACAAGGCAGGCTGTTGTATTGAAGAATGAGGTTTGGATGATGACTCTATTTTGTTTGAAAGTTGGATTGGAAGTTGCCTTGAGCATTTTGGAAAGACAGCATAAAATAGTTTTAAATCAATTAAAACAAAATAAGAAGTAATTTCTTGTTAACTTGCAAAACCTCAACGGTTTTGCCAAACTAGCCCATTGGTTAGATGATGACTTGAAAACAGTCCTCTCAACTGATTGACTGATCAATCAAGGACTTTATATAAGCAATCTTGTTATGTTTTCATTTTATTTTCTTCTCAATACAACTGTATTCCCCCCCCCCCATATTTTTACTCAATGCTACACAATGTCATGGAGTGACTGTTCCTCACTACAGATTTACCTGCTTACCACCTTACTAAATATTTATCTGCTAATTCAAACGTGGTTCTTTTGGTAGCCAAACAGGCAATGGTTTATCACCTACAAGCACTTTGGGATGAAACTGTTAATCTAGCTCTAGTTTAATCTGGATTCTGGCCAGGGTTTGTAACAGAGACCACCATAGTTCCCCAGATGGATAGTCTGTCCAATGCAGGAGACAGGGGAAAGTGTGACCCTGATGATTCTCTGGGCTCTCTCAGCTGCTGTCAACCATGGTATCCTTCTGGAATACCCGTGTAGGGTGAAAGTTGTGGTATTTTACAATGTGTCTACTCCTACCTGACTAGCCGTACTATATGGGACTTGGACACAACTGCTGTATCCTGTGAGATGCCAACTTATTTCCCATGTTGTCAAGGAAAGTAGCTGGCAGAGAGCTGCAAGCTGAGGAGATTAGTGCCTATTGGTTAATGCATACATGCCCCTTCCTATTCTATGCTTTCCATTTTTTTTACTGCAGGAGCAACTGAATGGAGGGGGGGGAGGAAACTGGTAGATCTATCCACATCCACTGGCTAAGGAGACCTGGCAAGGGGGGGGGCACCTGGAAAGAACATCCCTCTCAGGAGAGCACAGAACTCTGTGGTTCTGGTTTAAAATTGAATTGCAGTAGTGCCCACAAGCGAACAGACGTGACAACCCACTGAATTACCTGTGAATTACCTAGGCAGACAAGGAGTCAAAATATAACCAGGTGTGTGTTTTTTAATCTAAAAGAAAATGAATTAAATCAAAAGGGGGAAAGAGGGGTAGGGGAAGATATAAGAAGCAGACTAATGGAAAACACCTGAACTCAGCTGAATAGACACAAACAAATCATTCTACCCACTTGTATGCAGTAGCTAGTAGTGCCCAGCAGAGGTAGTCAAGAACTTACTCAAAAGGAAAGCACACAAAACCCCAATGTGTTGCTAAACCATTGAAGTTTACAAACTGACTTGGAGTGAAAAGAGCAAATAAAACAAAATTAACTCCCTAAATGTGTCTGTATTTTAGCTAGTCTGTATTTTAGCTAGACCAGTGCTTCTTAAACTGTGGGTCGTGGCCCACTTGGTGGGTCTCGGAGCCCATGTTGGTAGGTCACAAATGGGGTCCACCCACCACCCTGCAGGTCAAGGTGGGTTGCAGCGCGGGAAAGTTTGAGAACCCCAGCTATTCACATTGTCCCAGGAATCCCAATCCCTGCATTTAGTGGAGAGTTATGTGGGCGTGCCTACTGTGAGCCAGCATTAGATTTCATAGCAGACCTGGCAGAAAGACATGAGCATTCCTGTACTTGAACTTAAGTACCCTGGGTTGGATGATGTCATAGAGTTACATGATTGGAGGAGTAGAACCCACCTGGCTACTCTATCCTACCCCTTTGCCTAGACAGCTAGGTTGTGGCTGCCCAATGAGTAGGTGAATGCCATACTTAGTACAAGGCTTGGTTATCCAGACACGGAGAAACAGAATTCACATCAGCACAGCTGTCTAGGAATGGCAGCTTTAAACAAAAGACAAAGCCTGTTGTAAGAGCATATCACAGCAGCCTGAACCAGCACAGAAGCTACTGGGGGATGAGCAAACAATATGGGCATTTATCACAAATGCCTTGGATAGTGCTGCACCAAATTTTTGTGATGTTATATCTTCTTGTGAAAAGCATGTGTTTTGAAAGTGCATCTTGATGGAGAGATGTTGGTTCAGGTGCTGCTTCCATCTAACATAAGGTTAACCACTACAGAAATAGTTATACCTTTCTTCCATTGTGGAACTCAAGGCAACATGCATAGGGTTCCTATATGGTCTGCCATCCAGGCATTAACCAGGCTCAAGCATGCTTAGCTTCAGCAACTGGGCTGCATTTCATGGATTCAGACCATGCCCTTGGTAGTGGTACCTTGCATTGTGGAATTCTGTCCCCAGGGAAATTCTCTAAGCACACTCTGTTGTGATCCTTTTGTGTTATATCTTTGTGATAAAAAATATACCTGTGAGTATATTTTTATTCTTCCAGGTGTTTTGAAAATTACTATGGTTTCTATTTTAATACGGGGTGGACTGCTACTAGTGCTTGAAACAGAATACAAACATTAGTGATTAATATATTTCTTGCTCATTAGTATTTTAATGATGTTTTAATTTTCCCCACTTTTGACTTCCTTGCATTTTTTATCGTGCGTTTGTACATGTGTGCATGTTTGGACCTGGTTTCGATCCCTAGCATCTCTAGACAGGGCTGGGAAGAAGCCTGACTAACAGCCCAATCCTGCGTAGAAATCCGCCTGCGGAGTGCGCACTACACAGGCGGAGGGTGCTGTAAACGCACTGTAAGATGCGTTTTCGGCACCCGTGGAGTAAGAGCTGCCGGTGCACAGGTCGGCAGCCCATACTCTGCCTCCCGGACGACCCTGCAGATTTGCACTGGTTGGTGCAGGGGCGGGGAGAGGGTGGGCCGGGCAGCAAGGGAGGGCAGCTGTTAAGCAAGCTTGTCCGGGAAGGGGTGGGGATGGCGGTGCCGATATCCTGCTCCCGGGCTTGGCGGCCCTTTCCCCACTGCCCCGGATATACGTCGGCTCTCGAGCTGATGTACATCCGAGGAGGCCCATTGGGGACGGGCAGCCCTACACCGGGGGAAGGGGACGAATGTCCCCTTCTCCCGAGGAGTCCCCAGGCCGTGCTGTAGCGATCCATCCAGGAAGGGCTCAGGATCTTGCAGCTGGTCCTATGGGCTGGCTGTGGATCCTTTCGAAGGATCAGGCTGCCCAGCCCTGAAAAGCTCCTGCCAGTCAGTGCAGACTATGGGGTTCCAATGTGGGCAACACATAAACCCCTGTGCCCTGGTAGGCTCACCCTCTGAAACTATGTATAATCATATCAAGTTGTACTTTTAAAATGTTTTATCAGTGTATAGAAGTCGGCATGCACATCAATAGAACTCACAAAAAGGATAATCAAGATTGCTTTATTTTGGTGTTCTACGAAGAGTGGTAGTGGTGGGGAACATGAATTAACTGAAGGAACTAGAAGTTGTGGCAAACTGTGGCACAATTTTACAGAGAATTTCTAATGAATCACTTCTACTTCAGAAACATGTCCAGGTAATTTGAAATTCCAATAGGAAAAAAATTCAGATGAGGAGTGTTTCAAAAGCGTATCTCACATGCTTGAATAGTTCTATTTGGTAAATTGGACACATGATTTAGCTGCTTGTGTGCTTTTCAACTGGCTGGCTGTTAATGTGGCAAGAGAGATGGTCTGTACTGCTACTTCTATTGTTCTGAGTGGTTTCCCCCCCCCCCCCTTCTGTACTGGATTCTTCAGAACAGCCTCTACTGGTACACACCTGTATTTGTGCAAATAGTTAACATTAAGTATTACTATGATGAGTGAGACAGGAAATTAATGTGAGATTATGGGCTTATCCATGAGATGTTTTTCTTGTACCTCATGCCAGCGTAGCCAGCTGTGTGAGACCTTGTCTTTACGAACTGCCAACGCAAGGAATTCAGATAAACATCATAAAGGATATTTAAACAAACCTTTCAGCAAAACATGGTTAATATAAAATAAATAAATAGCCACCTGGAGGCAATCCATCCTAAAAAACCAATTCACTCTCTCAAAACAGCATGTCTGCCAACCAATAGATAATGGATACTTTTACTGCCATGCGGGGGGGGGGGGTACAGGAAGGAAACTGGTATCCCCTCCCTCTCTTTCTCCTGAGATGTGCTTCTATTGCATTTTGATTTTTTATGACTGTACATATACATTTGAAAGTTTTGGAAAGTAAATATAATAATAAGAATGTTCAGTGCAAAAATGGGGGGCTGCCTGAAATTAGCGGCTGCTATGAGGGGCTTTGGATGCTACTTCCCAAGTCCCAATTGAGAAGTCTCTCCTTGGAGAGGTACCAGCTCTTATCCCTCTGTTAGGAGAAAGGCCAGGTCCAGGCAGTGATAGTAAACAGAAAGTCATTTTATTGATTGACAGCAGGAGGTAGTGAATACTGTGATGTAGCTAAGTTCCCTGACACATACACCCATTCCCAGGCAATCACATTCATTCAGAGCTAGCCAGAAATCCACTGATAGTTGTTATCCAGTCCAGACTGGGGATAAGAATGATGGTTGAGTCTTCTGCCTTGTGTTTCCCCTGGGTTTCTTCTCTTAACCCCATGGGGCAGTTCTTCCTGAAAGGGGGGGGGGTCATCTCCTGGGGTGACACCTCTGTCCTTTGTATCTTGGGCTGGAAAGTTTCATTTCAGCCTACCTTTTCGAGGGAGGTATGCAGAACTCTGTCTATGCTACATTTCTGGTGTTCCCTTCACACAGCTTCCATTCATCCGAGGGCCCCGTTCCCCTCCTGGTATGTCTTGACATCTCTTTGATGAAGTACATCTGGTTTCGAAGGGCCCTATTGCTGCTAGTATCCCACTCTTACTGATAAGAAACTGTTGTTCTGTGTAGCATGGAAATTCTCATGGCTTGGTACAATTTCCAGAGAGATGGGGTATATGGGTTTTAAAGCCATGTAAAAACAAATAACAGCTTAAAAATCTTTAAAATGCATGAAATGTCCAAGGACGTTTAAAAGCACGTACACAACCAGGATGCACACTAAAAAACTTCAAACATCCAACACATCTATAAAAATTAATAAAACTCCAACGTTTCATCCTTCACCCAGGACTTTATCTAGGAAACAACAGCGCAAGGCTGTGTAGCTGTAGTTACCTATGGTGAGCCAACTGACAGTTAAAAAGGAAAAGCAGAGTTCGAAAAGCGCGGATAGATCTGAATAGATCGTATTAAACTTAGTTTGTATGCTGCGTGCTGCGGGGGTTATCTCCCGACACCGCAGCAGCAGCACTGTTGCTTCTAATTACTACTTCTCGTGCTTTTGAGCGCTGCGTGTTACCGAGGTTATCTCCGATCTCCGCAGCAGCAGCATTTCCGTTTCTAATTACTGCTTCCCGCGCTTTTTGAATGCTGCTTTTCCTTTTTAACTGTCAGTTGGCTCAAATTTAACCCAACCACCCCAGACCACTCCCCATCTCTGTCCCTGTGTTAGTTTTGCTTTGACTCAGCACATCAACTACAACACACAACGTATTACACTTGATTGAGAACTCATGCATTGATCCTTCTGAATGTTTGCAGGGAACTTTCCTAGGTTCAGCTCTGCAGTTCCTGTGTCTTTTGTGCAAAATATGCAGGAAACAAAATAATAACCTCTAATACTGTTTTTATGGATCATTCCTGAACCACTGCATCTAATTTTCTGAAATTTAGCAGAGATCGTACTTTTCACAGATAATTTCCGTATTACCTGTGAGTTTCATGCAAATTAAATCACAAAAACACATGAAAGGACCACACCAGTACCCCCTAGAATGACACCCCCAGCACCATTTGGATAAAATTTAGCTGGCTCTTTTCTCCTATGAAAGGCTTCCGTCCTTGCAAATTTCATCCAATTCTGAAAGGAAATACACAAGTTACAGTGAATTGAATTATGAAATTAATGGGAAACAATTTAAAAAATGAATCAAAATGAAAACAAAGCAACCATTCGTATTGGCATGAAATGAAACAAATACTTGAAATGAGCCAATAAAACAAATCAGGCCACCAAACAAAGAAACAAAGCAAGAACTGAAACAAAAAAAATATTTTATTTTTTTGCACAGCACTCATTTAAAGTGATTCTGTGAGCAAATTACTAGAGCCTGGAGTTTTGGCATTTGGTTTCAGCAATAATTGGTCCCATCCCTATTAGTTTATAGAAGCAGTGTACTCTGTCGTGTGTGTGTGGGGGGGGAGAGAGAGAGAGAGAGTGATGTTCTGTATGGGGGGGCAGATGGAGGAGCAGTAGCAGTTGCAACGTGGCATGGACTCCTCATGTTTCGGGCCTCCTCAGGGTCAGGGAACATTTGTGCCCTTGTCCTGGGTAAGTCCATGCCAGCCCACTGACCTGCATGAGTGATTTCACTGGCAGAAGTCTGCATGCACCTGGGTCAGGAGATCGAGGCCAGGAAGGGGAATAGGATATCAGTGGTGCCACTGCCACAGATATTGTCCCCTTCCCAGCCTTGATTCTCCCTCCTCCCTGCCCATCTCCATTGGTAAGAATTTAGCTAATCCTATCTTTCAGTGTGAGCCAGTGGGTGGCACAGTGGGTTAAACCACTGAACCATGAGCTGTCGATCGAAAGGTCGACAGTTTGAATCCGTGCGATGGCTCCTGCCAACCTAGCAGTTCGAAAGCAAGAAATTGCAAGTAGATTAATAGGTACCGCGTCAGCGGGACGGTAACAGCGTTCCATGCGCCTTGGTGTTGAGTCATGCCGGCCACATGACCATGGAAACGTCTTCGGACAGTGCTGGCTCTTCGGCTTTGAAACGGAGATGAGCGCCGCTCCCTAGAGTCGGACACGACTGGACTTAATTGTCAAGGGATACCTTTACCTTTACCTAATCTTTCAGTGTACATAGACTGGGGGTATTTTTATCTAGCGTGACACATTACCTTTACTGTTGTGAAAGTTTTTATTATAATCACTCATGTTTTCCATGTGCGATGTTAGTTGCAAGAAGCGCTAGCAATTCTGGAATAATGGGCAGTTGTCAACCAACCTGGCTGCCAGTCTGTCTCTCCCCATCATTCTCCCTTTTCCACTTACTTTTGACCTTGCGTCGTAAACCATTCTGGCATAGTTGTAGCTGCTCTGTGTAGCTGCACAAGCACAAGGTGCATAACTAGCTGTATTGCACCAGAGCAAGGGGTCATAGTGTGTGATCTCATCCCACTCCTGCAGGTTTTATAAAAGGATGAAACTACGGCCTCAGTAAAACTGGAGATGCTGTGGTAGCTGGATGAAGTGCGAAAGCTTTAGATGGAATGTCCCCTTGCCTAGTTTCAAGGTTGAAGTTGATCAAACTGGAAATGTATTGTGTGATTCAGGCTATCGTAAAATGGCTACATATATGAATCAGTCACTTCAGCGCAATATTGAAGAAATCACTTTCAAAATAGAACTTTTAAAACTTTCAGAAATGACTTATTAATTCTGGTTTGGCTTCCATTAAAGTCAATTACTATTTTTTTTTTCTTGTTTTGCCAGCCCCATTCTTCCTGCATTAGCTACAAGTCTGGCTCTTTCATCCTGCTTAGAACTCTCTTATGTGGTAGCCAGATAATAGCAGTAAAAGAATGACTCACAATCCACTAAATCATGAATTCTGTTGTACCATAAAGCATTGGCTGCCCTTTCCAAGGGAGTTCTTTGTTAGTTTACAGAAAAGGACAATATACTAAAAAAAAAAAAAAGTTTCCCAAACAGATTTCAATTGTCATCATTTCCTGAAATAATTTACTATCATATTTCAAAGCAATTAAAATCGGAGTTTTATTCCTATTGAGAATTTGAGCAAACAGTCCACCAGGAAGTTCTGCAGAAGCCCCATTGAAATTAATGGTAACTGTACAAACCATTACAGTAAGGAAAGCTACAATGCTCTAGTGAACCATTCATTTCAATGGTACTTGTGCAAGAGAACTTCTTAGTGGACTGTGTTCTTGGAGTGCACTGGAAACCCTATTTTTAAAGCACTTTCCAATATTTCATGTGAATCAAGTGCAATCCAATTACACCATTTAATCAAATGAATTTTTATCATCATCATCATCATCCCTCCAAGGATCTCAGAGCAGTGCCCATGGCTCCTCTGCCTCCTTTCATCCTCACAACAACCCTGTGAGGGAGGTTAGGCTAAAACAGGGGCGGGGAACCTTTTCCCTGGCGAGGGCCGTTTTAAATATTAGAAATTTGCTTGAGGGCAGGCCGCAAGGCCGGGCGCCATTTTTATTTATTTAATTAATTTTGCCCCTGCCCCCCCCCATCGGCCTCCGGAGGCTCCGCGCTCGCCGTCCGAAGCCGCCGCCGGGTCCGCGCGTCACCTCCGGCGTACCATGCCGATGAGGGCAAGAGGGCAAGAGCTTGCCCTCATCGGCGTGGTACGCATGTGCGAAATGGCCAACGGCCAGGTGAGAAGGGGTTGAGGCAGTGGCCGGGGAGGACATGCAAAGGCCCTCTCCCGGCCTCCGGAGGTGACGCGCGGACCCAGCGGAGCCTCCAGGGGCCGGTTGGGCGGCCTCCCAGCAATCTCTCTGGGGGCCGGAGTGGATGGCCTCGGGGGCCTGATCCAGCCCTGGGGCCAGAGGTTCCCCACCGCTGGGCTAAAAGATAGTGACTAACACTGGCTCACCCACTGAGTTTCATGGTTGAAGGGGGATTTGAACCTGGGTCTCCCCATCATAGTCTAAAACTCCAGGCACTATGCCATACTGGCTTTTGAACATTAACAAATATTCTTTTTTAAAAAAATGGTAACAAACAGCTTATCTTGTGTTATATGAAAAGGATTCCTAAAAATAAACATGAAGAAGTGTGTCTCTTACCAATAATTCCTATAGTCAGTTTTGTGTGTGCATTTCCAAATTGCTTTGCAGTTGTCAGCTCGTTTAGCTTTGAAATAATAACAGTGGTCAATACTATTCCCATTTTACACAAGAGAAACAAAGAGATACTGATGTTTCTAGGACTTATTTGTCCAGTGAGTCAATAGATGAACTGGAATTCGAATCCTGATCTCTCAGATCAATGCAGAACCTCATTAATAGCTATGCTTTATTCAGTGTGCAGATACTTATAGATTTGACCTTAAAACCTAAAGCTGCATTCTTATGATCACAGATCTAGGAGTAAGTCTCATTAAGCACAGTAGGATTTACATTTGCATAAAGACTCATGGGATTAAGAACTGTGATGTGCATGCATGCATGCATGTGTGTGATTGTTTGGATACGTAAAAACAGCACCACACCTCCTCTGATAGCAATAAAAAGTTGAGCTCACAGCCCACTAGGAAAGCTCAGTACAGAAACTTAGGTTAGTGTATGTGTGTGCCGGGCAGCCCAATCCTACCTAACTCCCCCTGAACTGATGCAGATGTGCCAACGGACTGCACACTGTGTCCCGCGGAGGAGTTTCAGGCTCTGAAGGCCTCCTCTGCCCTGCCCTGGGGGTGAGCCTTTCCCTTCCCTTGCCTTGGGGGTGAGCCTTTCCTGCCTGCAGGGGTCTACTTGGATCTGTACCAGCTACTTTGCTGGCGCAAGTTTGAGTGGACCCAGGAAGGCAGACTGAGGACAGGAAGGAGGATAGAATATCGGTGGTGCCACTGCTGCCGATACCGCCACCTTTCTGGCCTTGATCTGCACCTTCCCCACCCCATCTCCTCCTCATTCCACCACCACCACCCCGCACCCCTGCCACCATTGGACTTATCTTCTTGGACCCAGCGGCAGTCCTCCCCTGCTACCACCAATTGCAGCAGCGCTCATAAAATGGTCCCTGGCAGCGCACTGCAGGCGCCATGAAAAGTCATTTTACAACAGCGGAACTACGTTCTGCTGTCATAAACCCTCCATGCACTGGCCCAATCAGGCCGTAAGTTACCTGCAAACCAGTTTCTAGTTTTTTTCAAGGACTGTTCAGGCCACCAAGGAGAACATACAAGCCAACTACTCACACAGGATCTTGTTGCAAAACTTAAACCCTTTGCCTACTTCTCTCTCACGACCATTTTATCCAGAAACTTTCTGGGTTTCCCTCTTAAAGAGGCAGTAGTGTACACAATGTGTTGGGCAGCCCAATCCTAACATAAAGATCCGCCGGGTGGCCCAGGGCCGCCCGCCGCATCCTGAGGTTCCCAAGCTCTGCCGTGGGCAGGCAGCCCGCAGTGGAAAGTCTACTCGGGGAAGGGGACGCTCATCCCCTTCCCCGGGTGTAACTGCGGCTGGGGCTGATTGGCCTCCTCGGATTTTCGCCAGCTATTTGCTGGCAGAAGTCAGAGGAGGCTGTGTAATGGCTCAGCCAATCGGTGGGGGTAAGGATTCGGCTGAGGCCGATCCCTGCCACCTCCCCAATCAGCTGGGCCTATCGGCCTCCACCATTTGCTCCTGAACCGCCCCCCCTCTACTGGATCCTTACCTGGGTCTGGCGGCGGGCAGGAGATGGTCTGGGCGGCTGAGCAGGGCAGGCAGGCCTTGCGCCGGCCTTCCCTGCTCTCGAGTTGTCGTGAAAGTGCTTTACGGCACTTTCGCGAAGTCTTTGGCTGGTGGAACACTCGTTCCACCGACCGATTTTACTTCAGGATTGCGTCATTAGTTACATAATTGCACTTTAACTACACTGTAATTATTTTAAAAAATGTTCAGGCTTCATCATTACAGTACTTGAATGAAGATACTGCAATGGGGCATAATATAAATTTAAGTGAAGTAAAATGCAGAAGCAAATAATAGGGTGACCTACTCTGTATTTCTCTTCGTTTTGGAAGGATGAGAGCCAATACAACTGAACTGAGAGCAGCTACGTCTCTACTTTGAAACCTATGAGAGCCTTTGCTACTTCCAGTGCCGTAGCCTCTTGTTAAGTGCCTGGCTCAGAAATATTTGTCAATATTAATGTAATTCCTTAGGTGAGGTACTGGACTGAGGGAAAGCTTGCAACAAAAACTTTTCTATAACTATAAAGAGCTTCAGATCCCCTGACAACTATGGTGTGTGTTTTGTAGAGAATAAAATAATGGTGTACATTTGAAACAAAAGAGCTTTGTTGACACAAGAGTGTTCGGTACAGAGCTTTAAACCTTTTGTGTGATTCCTGTTACCTTAACTTTGTTTTGTCAGGGTAAAACTTTGACTGATCATTCTATCCTTTTGTGCATTTCCCCATGCCTTTTGCTTGTAATCTATTATTAAACTGCATATTTGAATTTGGGAAGGACATGCTTTTTCTTTTATTGACGAAATTCAGCACTTAAAAGAAGTCTAGAGGAACTATAAACCCGAGGAATAAGTGCATGCGATGTACTAGCATGGGGAGGTTGAGCGGGGATTAATGAGGTCTTCTCTCAGTACGCAATGTTTTATATTTAAATTAATATTATTTATGTAAACATTTTACACTGCCTATATGCTAACGTTTTACCTCAAAGCTTTTTTAAGACCTCATGTAGTGCTCATCGTTCAAAGCTTTAATGTCACTGAAAATTTTACTCCAGTGCTCCAAAGCACCTCGGGCAGCTCAGACCGCAGAACCCTGTGCACGTATTCCTAGCTGGATGAGGAATTCAGACAAGGGTTGCCCTCTGACCAATTCCTCTGCCTGATCCATTTGCTGGGCTGTGCATACACTCTGCACAGAACTCTGGCTAGCAGTCTGAAGTGGGGAGCAGCAGGCGACTGGATTTATTCCACCCTCTCAGCTCTCCTGTCCCCACAGAGCATCTATTGGTGCTACTCAAAATTAGGGCAGCACAACACATGTATAGGTTTTGATTGGGGATCAAATCCCCTTGCATCACTGTGACTATCATAACCAATGAATAACGTAAAGCTTTGCAAGGATTGTCACCAATTTTTTTTGAAACGTTCCAAGGAGAAACATGGGAGACTTTTCAAGGGAAGCCGGACAGGTTTTTATAAGACAGATGAAGTTTCTCAAAGGGTTTCTGTACAGCACTAGCCATGATATGTGTTTCACATTCTAGCATTTTCTTGATGTGTCACTATTCCTGAAGTGGCTGATAACACAATGATCGACCGCAGGAAGAATTACAATGCACCAGACCTTCAATTCACTTTAGGCATGAAGACAGTCAGAGAGGGCATCAGATTCAGCTCCTTGGAGCAACTAAAAAGAAAAAGTGTGGTTTTGCATGTGGTCAAACTGTGCCACAACAAACCAGGGCCTTACTAGATCCGGGTCTGTTGTGACTACAGAAACCTTCATTGCTGCAGTAGGCTTCATTGTGTGGCCTACTACACATACGTACAGAATAAATAGTGAGTGCAAGTATTTGTATATATGTGGCTACCCACTACATGCTGTCAGTTTTCGGTTCTCTCCAATTTGCTTGCAGTCTTGTGTTGGGCTCCATAATATAGAAGGTCCATTTTAGCATTGTATGGAAAGCAGTAGATCCCCTTGTGTCTGCTGAATTCCTTTCATCATGGAGCCTGTAAAGGATTGAAAATGAAGTAAAAGCGCTGCTTCACACTGTCACGATCTCATTGATCTGTAAAGCAACAAAAGAAATGCAACTGATGATCTAAAAGGATATTGCTCTTTCAGTTTCAATGATTGCGATTTGCATGGCCTTTTTGTTTCATGTTTTTTTAAAAAAAATTCCAAAACTAATAAATCCAAACCTAAGACAACTGAACTAATATGTAGAAATTGTGACAGAATGCAGTTCCCTTTTAGTATACCGCAGACGTGCATTCTGTTTTTATTCCGTGCCCCCCCGCCCCCCAGTCGTCTTAAAGCACATTGTTATCGTAGCCTTTGAAATGTAAAAATGCAGGGACATCAAAGAAATATTGTGATGGTCAAAGAAATGTAGAAAGAGAGACTACATAATAAATGCTTAACACAGGAGATTTACTTCATGCCTCATGAAGCTATCCATTGTAGCAACACACCTGGAAAACAAGGCATGAAATTGTTTGTAGAAGAGCCAATACATTGCATATTAAGCAACTCGTATTTGTGGGCATTCTGCAATGTGCTTGTAATTTTTAATATAATTCAGGGGTTTACATAGTATTCCTTTTATATATGAGAAATGGCAGTAAAACTAGTTGGAGGATGGCATTGTGAATAAAGTAGTAGGTAGCTAGATTCAGATGTTGTTCACAAAGCCATACCTTGGGGCATTTCTGTTCATTTAGCATAGAGCAAGCAATGTTAAGGCTGGGGTCAACTATTTTAAAAGATCTTAGAAGGCGGATAGGGAACCACCATTCACCATAATCCCCAATTTCAGGACAAAGGTCAATGCTTTTAAACTGCAAGGAAGTAGACTTCAACATTAGATGAACCTCCTAAATGAAAGAGCAATTATCAGTGGAACTGGCTAGAATGTATATAAGTATATGTAGCAAATTTATACAAGCGTATGCCAAAGATGTTTTAAGACTATTCGTGCCCAATTTTTCCATGGGCTAAGGACTACACACAGTTTGTTGAGTGTATTCCAACACTATGAATATATGACTCCCATCCACTGAGTTCAAGCAAGCTCAAAATGTTGATTTCTATTTCCTGTGGATTTGGTACCTGTTATTTATTTGCTTGTTTGTAAGTACCTCAAAAGTACATGTACTTAATTGTATAGTATTTATTTTATTTATTTATTTTTCACATTTTTATACCGCCCTTCCTCCAAGGAGCTCAGAGTGGTGTACATATTTCCTCCCCTCCTTTTTGTCCTCACAACAACCCTGTGAGGTAGGTGGGGCTGAGAGATAGTGACTGGCCCAAGGTCACCCAGGAAGCTTCGTGGCTGAGCGGGGATTTGAACCTGGATCTTCCAGGTCTAAGTCCGACTCCCAAACCACTACACCATCCTGGCTCCTAGTAGGGAGAAAGATGTGCAAGCATTTTGATCAGTGCAAAACCCAAAGGTAAGTAGAAAAACAACAGAATTTGGTAGGTGGAATAGACCACATCATTTCATTTGAATGTGACTTAACCTCTGTAACCAACTTAAATTACCCCATTTTTTATGAATATCAAATCTCAGTGCATGAGGATCACCTTCAAAATCATGTTCATTGCAGAGAAATGGCATAAGACAGAGGTTCCCAACTACACGTACCACAGGTTGGGAACCTCTGGCATAAGAGAATCAAAACAATAGCCCTGTTCAGGCCTTCAGATTGCATAGACATCATGCTTCCAATAGAGGGGAGCAAAAGTGGACCAGTTAACCCATCCCCCACACTTACATGCTCCCCAAGTCCCACTCCCCACATGTACATGCTGAACACCAGCTTTGAACAGGATACTTTACCATGGTACAAAGTGGCATGAGAACTGGGCCCCCATTCTCTAGAAGATTTTGTCAGTATTATTAACTAATATTGGTATGTTTCATTATTTGATTGTTTGGCAACCTCCTATGGTTTGCTTAGTCACATTGTTTTGTAACTCTTTCCTAGCAAAATGTACTTGTTCTTCTATATCCATAGTCATTGTCAATACCTCCATCTCTGTTTTGCCCCTCTATGTAGCGTGTAAGGTCTCTGGGCTGACAACTATGAAACTCGTATGTTCGACCTGCTGCCCAGCAGACTATGGGCATTTAATAGATAAGCAATGGTAGGGAAAGTTGTAGTAATGCCTGCAGTAGCAATTTTCACCCTGGGCCTTTTCCCCCACCCCATAACATACTTTTGTAAAGCTACAATTTCCAGCAGTACCATTCCTGACCTAAGTAATTCCATCCTAACATTCATGCCTTGCTTGCTGGATTCCATCTTGCACTTGTCAGGCAATTCCCTCCAGTTTTTCTCTCTTCAGCTTTCCAGCCTGAACTAAAGGTCTCTTTATAGCCTGATCACTGAGAGGCAAAACTGATGAAGCAGAACCTCATCTAATTACATCACCTGGGAGGCAGCTGACCTTGCAATTGAGTTCTAGGGCATATTAAAAGGAGAAGAGGGCCCTCAAAAATGGCACTGAAACCTTACCTGACCTCTCTTAAACAACCTGTGTGACTGACTAAGGACTGTGCAGCTCCAGTGGGTCAAGGTAAACCTTGCAGTTTTGAAAATCACGTTGGGTTCACAAGCCGATTTTTCCTGTGGACCTGGCTGCACACACACACACACACACACACACACACACACACACACACACACACACACCACTTTGTCTCTTTCTATGTACATGTCTGCTTTCTGCATTGTGCTCATGGTGGAAAGCTGTTCCATTTGAGTTCCCAGTGCATAAACGTACGGGAACACAGGCTTGTGCCCAAATCTTCAGCATCTCTAAAACCAAACAGATCTGTGTGAAGGATAGGGTGAACAATTATAAATCTTTCCCAGGGGCAGAGGCGTTCTAATATGGGAGGAGCAGGTGTGCTCCCCCCCAGGTGCTGAGTGGGCGCGGGGGCGCGGCAGCCGGGCTCGGGGCTGCGCAGAGCGGCGCGGCACCGGAGCCCGGCTGGCGCGCCCCTCCGAAGCAGCGCGCCCACTCGGCGCGTCCCCGGCCTCCGGAGGCTGCGCTCCGAAGGCTGGGGATAAGCCCTCCTTAAAGCGACCGCCCCATTCAAAGTAGAGACGGAGGCCGGGGACGCGTGGAGTGGGCGCTCAGCCCCGAGCCCGGCTGCTTGGGAGGGCGCTCCAACCCCGCCCCCCCCCCAGGTGCCGGGAGGGCTGGGAATGCCACTGCCCGGGGGGGGGTGTTGTAAGATTTCAAGTGTCCTGTCTAGTTGCTTGCTGAGTGGGTGCTAAGGAAATACTTAAACATAAACATAATAGTAATATATTATAATTCCAAAGGCATGTAATAAAATTTACAGGAAATACTCAGTTTAACAGATTTCAATTCAATGGACTTTGGAAATAACAATGTCCAAGGTCCCAGAGATTTGTTAAACCCTACCTTACAGAGCTCCCTCAGCAATGCCAAAGGAGCTCTGTAAGGTAGTTAAGGGTTGGAAAGTGCTGTGGGCAGGCAGACTTACCTGCCTAACCTTCCAGGGCTGACGCTGGAACTACCACTCTCCATTTTGCCCTCGAGCAGGGTACTCTCGGAAGGAAACATTTCCATTCCTGAGACTGCTCTTGGAATGGAGAGTTCCTAGAGCGCCCCGCTCAAGGGCAAAATGGAGAGTGGTAGTTCCAGCATCAGCCCTGGAAGGTCGGTTAGCCTGCCCACCCAGCCCCCTCTCGACCATCACCTACTGCAGAGAGCTCCATCTGTGCTGCAGCTCCTCTCTCCACCAGGGTATTCATAGAGCCCCCTGATGGGGAGCAGAATAGAGCAGCAGAGCTTTCTAAGGTAGGGGTTTAATGGACTAATGGGAGGTATTTGGATTTAGCGGACTTTTGGCATTAATGGATACCCCTTCCCCCTATTTGCCCATTAAATTAAGGGTTCACTGTAGTTGATTCATCCTTGCATTGAGAGAAACCCATGTCCATATAGAAATTGTTTCACAGGTTGTCTTTCTGAATGCTGATATATTTTTGACTGTATTTAAATTGTCTTCTCCAAGTTGGAGATATTACCCTTTATTCGTACCTTCACATGTGAGCTTGCTTTTGCTGAGACAGTGTACTTTCACTGATGCAATTAATTCTTTCTTCTACACTTCATCTGAATCATAGGCATCCACAAAGATGTCTGTGATTGCAGGCTACATCTTAGAATTCTTTTTCACTTCTTATTGTCTCACACCATTTTCCTTTTTCCTCTTGACACTTTTAGATGATTTTTGACATCTGAGAAAATATATACATCCAAATTATTAGAATGTCACTGCCTGGTCTCTGCTCGAGTCAGCCACAAGACATATAAAAGAGCATTAGAGTAAGAGGAAATTAAAAGGCAATGATATATGATCTCCTTTCTATGTTATTTATTGAAAGATCAGGTGAATGTCAACTAGAAAACACTTTTGCCTTTCTGGCTTGATTTTTGATCAAGCAATTTCCACGTTGATATTCATGTCAGCATATTTTTAGTATCCCTGCACATTCAAAATTGAGTGTTCTCCATGTGTCAGCTTGGGTTATTCAAGGCAAATTGCTACTATATTTTAGTTTCTTTCTTGTCATTGCTAGAATGAATTTTGTCCTGTTCTTATGAGCTGTTGAAAAGAAGAAAATGCCTTCTCTAACTCCAAGACATCAGGAGTCCCTATGCCCTCTTCATCTTCCTAGCTGGATTATGTGCAACAGGAATGATGAGTGTCTCTTTGCCTTTTTTGCAGGAACTTACTACAGGCACCAGAGGGGAGAGGGCTCACAGCACTGTTAGACTATGATCATGATGATACCAGGCATTTATATGGCACTTTAGAGTGTTCAAAGCACTTCACACACATCAGCTCAGTAATTCTTTTAACAAACCTGAAAGTGTTGTTATCCCCATATTGCAGATGGGACGACTGAGGTGAGAACTGGCAACTTCCTGATTCACATCTCACAGCCCAATCCTATCCAGCACCAGTACAGCAAGGGCACCAGGCCCACGCTGTATCCTGTGCTGAAGAGGGGCAGGCTGGGGGGGTCTCCTCTGAGTAAGGGGGCATTCATCCCCTTACGGCGCAACAGGGCTACTTGGGGTTATGCCAGCTATTTTGCTGGCATAAGCCCAATGTAAGCCAAAAAGGCCTGGGAGGGAACATAGGATACGGCATGCGCCGAGGCCGCTGAACCCATCCCCCCTCTCGGGCCCGATCTGCCCACCCTCCCTCAGCCCCCACGCCACTTGGAGCAGCTTTACCTGCTCCGGCACGTGGGGCTTCTGAATGCAGCACCGGCAGGATGGCGCAGGCCTTCCCGCCAGGGCTGCCTACTCACAGAGTGCCGCAAACGTACTTTACGGCATGTTTGCAACACGCTAGGCCAGTGCTGAGGCCGCATATTTACATATTTGTCTAATTACATATTTGTCAGATCTCTATTTCAGAAGAATACCAGTCGTATCCGAAAGGAGAGTAGATTGTAGTATGAGGTTAGAAGCGACTTCATTCCAGAAAGTTGCAATCCGGACAGAATTCTCTAGTGGGGGTGATACAAAACCAGCTACAAAAACAGGGAACTTTAACCAGAAAGCTGACAGGTCCTACGTTTGCTGTGTCTGGCTTCTGGCCAGCCAAAAATCTGGCCCTTTGTTTCCTGGCAAAAATTAGCAAGTACTTTTATGTTTCTCATGGAAAATGTGAGCAAAACTTCTCTGGAAAAAACTGTGGGATTGGATGTCTTTTTCTGTTTCCTTTATTAAAAAAAAAAAACCCAGTGATTTACAAGCTGTACAAGGTCACAAACTAGGATGGCAGACCACAATCTCCTCGCTTCAGCCCTCACCACCCACAGCTCAGGGATTTTAATACAGTACTGACTGGCTTTACAATGCTGTCTTGCAGACTACTAAGAAAATGTATATGAAGCATGTTGACCATTCTGAAGCAATATATGAAGTAATATATCACAAGCAGTCTTACCTGGAGACACTCAAAAGCAGAGTCTTGCCACTTCCAAATACCGGCTCGGAAGCATGACACTAGCTGAGTGAATGACCTGGCCTTTGCTTGAGTTCCAGAAGACTTGAGGGAGCAGAGAGGTCATCGTCTCACTTCATGCAGTGAGATGCTCGCTGTTTGGGGAAGGGGGAGGGTCTCTTGCAGCATGCTCATCCACATGTGTTCTCCAGAAAGGCATTCATGCTCACCAACATTTTCCTGGCCACTGAATTTAGGAAACCCTGATTAGGAACCTAACAAGCAAGCAGAGATGAGCATCAGATCAAAGGGAGAGTGCAGAAATCAAGTGGAAACAGCTATCAAATTTAATCCCTATTCCCCCTTGATCCCTGTGTCCCGAATGTGATCCTGGACAATCCGTAGACAAAATAAAGGACAGGCCAACTGAACATGGTTTGGTGTTAAGTGAAGTCTTGAACTATGAGCCAGAGCAAAGTGAGAGCACAAAGTCAGGGCAGAGGAGAATTATTTTGGACTGAAGTACTTAACTGTTACAAGTTACAGATTACAAGTCTGGCCTGGTACATTTGCCCTGAAGTGCTACTTAGCAGTTTATGCTTAATAAAAAACAAAGATCAAGAATATTTCTCACTTTCACAGAAAATTTACAGGGGGTTGTGCTCTAAGGAAGTAAAAAGAAAATTAAATATTGGCAATGCTAAATGATGACAAAATTACAATGCCCACAATTACAATCATGCAGAAAATGTTTGGTTATTAAAACAACTACACAGCTGGTACGGTCTTAGACAATTAGCAATATTACATTTCTACCAGGCAAATCGATGCTTAAGGTACAAGATCAGCTCGTACTTTTTGGCAATGAATATCCAGCATCATCTGGGATATTTTCCTGGAAATTACTTTGTAGTTTGCTTTGTAGTTTTCCTTGTTCATGACAGCTATTACAAACTACTTCATTGCCTCATTTAAGGAGACTTTGACCCGATTAATGAAGGATAAAAGAAATTTCCGTCACATAGAACTGTTCCACAGTAGCTTAGCTACTATAAAGACTGTGCCAAAATAGCTCCTGAGGTCTGAGTCTTTGAAAAGTGTAGCAGAATATTCTGCTTTTTTGTTGTTGTGGCAATGCCACCCCCATTCCTGGCATTTTTTTTCCTATTGTCACCTCTCAGCTTAGAGTGAAACCGCATGTGATGTGGCTAGACACGTCATATGCACTTCCGTTCTTGTTTTCTAAAATTAAAATAGCAGCGGCAAGGGGCCCAATCAGGATCATGGCACACAGGGAGGGCGTATGTAAGCCTTTCCTGTCATACCTTATGCCTAGTGCAAATGCCCCTTTGAAGCTGCTATGAGCTCTGGGAGGAAATTTCACAGCTCCTACTTTAATTTTGAAAAAGAAAATAGATGCATAAATGAAACCATTAGAGATAATGGCACCAGGTTTCTGAGGGTTCTGGGGTAAAGCCCTGCACTGGGCCTATCTTGCACCTCCCACCTAGGCTTACCATTCGTCCTGGTTTGGCCGGTACCGCCCCGGTATCAGGGGCTCCATCTCGGCAGCGTCCCAGCCCGGCAAACCGAAATGAATGACTGCCTTTAAAAAAGGGTGGAAAAAATGACCTCCGGGACTAAAAAAAGGGCAGAAAAAATGGCCTCCTGGCTACCATCCGGCCGGCCAGGTCTCCTTGTCTCCTTGCGAGCCTTGAGGCTCACAAGCCTCCCTCCCACACACACACGTCGCAGCCTGGAAGCCCTTCATTCAGAAGTGCTTTCAGGCCGCTTGTGCATGTGCGGGAGGCTCTCAAAAATGGCCAGAGGAAAAATGGTGGCAGAAGTGGGACAAAAAATGGCGGTGGCCACAGCAAGGGCAGCAGTTTTTATAGCAAAGGGGGGAATTTACTTCACATGCAGATCCAAAAACAAAACAAAAAAATGACCAAAAAAATGACCAAAAAAATCGTGTGTGTGTGTGTGTGTCCCGGATTGGGTCATGAAAAATATGGTAAGTCTACTCCCAGCCCCTGAGGGCCATTGGGTGTTTCCCACTGCGATTGGTACGGAGGGTTCGTGAGTCAAGTCTGATGGCCGTGGTCCCACCCTTAACCAGTGGTAGACCTTGCTGACTCCTGTGGGGACACCCCTGTTGGGGATACCGTGTCCAGATAAAAACAGAACAGACCGTATTTTAAAATCAATTGCTTGGCCTGTACAGAGCTTAGTTGATAGGATATACAGTACTATAGATACTAGAAACCAAGTATTGGGTCTCCTTGTTTTTCTTTATAGCACCATCACCTATCTTTATAAGTTGGAACTTCTGTATTTCTTTGATACGGGACAACTAGAAAAATGTAAAATGTTTCTTTGGATGTGCACAGTAATGCTCATATAGACGTGTGCATCTTGTTTATCTGCACTACTAAATTGATCTTAATGGCATTCCAATGTACATTTTGTTGCCACTAGAGCTTCAGAGTGAGGGCAAAGTGGTATCATTTGCCTGTGCTGAAGTCACCATGTAGCCAAATCTGATTAGCTCCATGACATCCAGTGATCCCTGGTTGGCTAAATAGAGGTCCTATTAGGGCTTTATAAAAAGGCACTGAAGCAGAAATAAATTGGGAGAAACAATCACTGTGCAAAAAAAAGTGAACAAAAAGTGGAAGATAGGGTGATAAGAGTACTTTTCAGTCCCCTGAAAAAGACGATTTTTACTTCAGAAATTCAGCACAGCCCTAGTTGTATTTTATGTGTTTATTGTATGAGGATTTGTATGATGTATGATGAAAGACATGTGTCGCCCCGCCCACCAACCCACTGGCGCAAGTCCAGCTATGCTACTACTGAAATGTTTTCAAATTATAAACTGTTTCTTCTGAGCATCTAAAATATTTCTAGGATTTGGGCTCCATAACTCATGCCATCATGTTATCCCTGATTCCTGGATTCTTCTAATTTGCCTTTATGAATAAGCTGAGTTTCCCCCCCCCCCCCCTGATCTTGGTCCTCTCTTTGTTAAAAGAACATTCAGCTGGATTCTCATATACTTAGGAACAATTGCTCAATTTCTATCTTCACATGCTTTTATTTCAAAATTACTTGCGCAGGTGGTTGCCATTTCTTCCTTTATAAAGTATAGTGCAATCGAATAATATCAATTTTTCCTTTTTTATTTTTTTGTAGAAAGCTCATTATGCCAAAACTGCGCTATTGAGCATATTCCTGGTCACACATTTTTTGTCAGTGCCCCAAGACTGTTCTGGCTTCCAGCTACAGTCTGGTTTGACTATGGTTAAAGCAGTTGATTGCTCCGTTCTTTATCACATTCTTTTTTTCTTCAGTATTCCCCAACTTGGTAGTGAAGGAATGTAGAGTAGCTAGTGCCTGACATCAATGGATGCTTCCTTCTGCTTTTAAACACACTTGAAAGCATTATGAAGTTAATATGTTCTTTTCACATTTTTTTCCATTTTGATCTCCAGCACTAATGCTCCAAGTCCTCTCAAATTTAATCCTGGAAACTGCTAATCAAAAATTAGGCAATTCAAAGAAAAAAAAATCCCAAATTGATATATTTGTCAGGGGTCATTTAGCATTTCTATGGCATTGTTTAGCAACTAAAATGTTTTATAGTCCTTTTTTCATTCTTCACGCCGGCATCTCTGTGAGGTAGAAGCCATTGTCATTTTGCTAACAGGTTTTTGAAGCTTAAATGCAGTGATTCTGCCCTCAGTTTTCCCTAGGTTCAGGGCTCCAAGTCTAGCAGAGGTTGCTGCTTTGCTCTTTCACAAACTGCCAGGAGTGCCTGTGGCTCATGTAGAATATGACTTCTGTCTAGTTTAGGAGACCTTTCTGCTACTTTATGTGCATAAACCACCTTGCGCCAGTGGCATTTTTAAAAAATGGGGTTGACCGCAAGGCATCGTAGGGGGTGGGCATTTTGCCTCACCCCCCCCCCCCATAGCCCAAGCATGAAGTGGCAGCCTATTGCCTGGATGGCAGGGGCAGAGCCTGGCCGGCTTCTGTTGCTGCCTTGGAGTCTTTCCCTTATTCTGCAGTTATCAGGAAACAGCCCCTCCCACCCACCCAGTGTTCATAGGAGACGGAGTAGGATTATTATTTTTTTTGCTCCCCTGCCCAATTGGCCTGGGCAAGGGAGTTTTTTCTCCTACTTCATCCTGGCGAAGTGGGTTTGGTGGTCACTACTGGCAGGCATGGTGCAGGTAGGAATTAGGTTTAGAGATTGGTGTGCATTTTGGGGAAGTGGAGTGGGCTTTAAGGGGGTCATAACCAATCCCCAGAGCAGAGTCGTAGGAATAGATGGGGCGGAGGGGTGCATGTCCCAGGTAGGGGGCGGCACACCCACACCCACACCAGGAAGCAAGCAGTGTGGGGTGAGTTGCAAAAGCGGTGGTGGCCTTTTTTTCCGTTGCCTCGGCCGCGAAGTTTGGCCCTCCCACCCGTCCGGGCTCTCTGTAGTCTTATCTGTCTGAAAACGCTGTGTGTGTGTTTTCTGGCCAGACACGGCGCTGATGGGGGCGTGAATCAGTGACGCCGCCCAGGGGCACGTCACTGAATCCCGCCCTCGGTAGCATGCGATGCTGTCCCAGGCCCCCTAGTGGCTAACTACGCCACTGCCCCAGAGGCTTCATGGCTTGGGTATACTGGCTGGGAAGTGGGAACCCCTTGTCCATGAATTGTAAAGTTAACCTCAAAGGTTTCTCGGTTTGTGGAGGACAGTGCAATCCAGAACTTCTCCCATCCTCTGATGGAGTTAGCAATGATAAGATGTGATCATAAAAACATAAGAGAGCTTTGCTGGATCAGGCCAGAGGCTCATCTAGTCCAGCTTCCTGTATCACACAATGGCCCCACCAGATGCCTCAGGGAGCATGCAAGACAACAAGATATGATACCTGTATCCAGTTGCCACTCCCTTGCACCTGGCATACAGAGATTGTAGGTGACTGTTCACTTAGAGTGAGGATAGAAATGCTCATAGGGGGAATGGACTACAGCTCCTGTCTCCCCCAAGGAAGGGAACCTGCACCAAAAGGGAGTGGAGTGGCAGTATAATTAGGCGTCTTTATGTCTTGTGTATATATTTAATTTGAAACCCCAAACCTGCTTGTCTCATGCTTTAGTGGGGAGTTGGAAGGCAATCACCCTCAGTTCAGGCTATGTCATTGAACCGATTCATTTGTAACCTCTTATTTGGAAATAAGACCACTAACTTCAGTGGTTCCTTTCAAAATATCTTGTTTGTTTCCTAGGGATTGCCACAAGATTGGTTTATTTCCTGAATATTTTTGTAAACAATTTGGCCATGAGAAGAGTGCAATCTAAGCCAATTTTTTGTTGTTGTTGTTGCATGGGTAACATGGATTCTCAACTTGTATTTTATTTGTTAAATTAATAAAGTGTGAGTGGGTGGGTGGGTGGTTTTTACATGTTTGAATTATTTTGGTTTCCTAGTGACCCCATGACTTCACTAGAGGATATATGTGTAATAATGAACCTCACTTATTTCTTCCAAAAGAGGGCACTGCTACCCATCTCTCAAGCTCCAAAGTTCTGGATTACTTGTGGACATATAATGCAGCAAAATAGTGAATAGCATACAGTTGTACCAATAGGAACTATTGAAATTTGTATTAATAAAATTATTTTCATTTTTTAATTTATGAATCAATTGAAACTGATATTGTGCTACTGTGCGGATTGATGCCTGGAGCGACCATCAGAATATGGTTTGTTGTATTGTTGTGTGGTAAATTAACTGACAGCAAGAACAAGAGATAAAAGGGAAAGGAAAGGCTTTGGGGTGTGAAGTGAAACAAGACAATTATTCATGGTTTGTTTGTATGTGTTTTCCCTGGAATTAGTTAAACCATATTTACATATTCTTGGTCACTTTACTCCATTCTGAGTGTTTTGCTAGACATACTTCTGTGCAGACTAAGATCAATGTTTACCTAGTTGACAGTAAAATCCTATTTATGTTTATTCAGAAGTGAATCCTGCTGGGTCTAATGGGACTTATTTCCAGGAAAGTGTACATAGGATTGCAGCCTAACAGTGCAATCCTATGCATATCTACTGAGAAGTAAGCCCCACCAGGAGCGTCACTAGGGCGCGCACTGCCCAAGAGCGGGGGCGCGCGCATCACCCTAATGACCCCCCAACTCCCCCAAATTTTCCGCACCGCCTTTGTCTCACTTTCGTTGCAGCCAGCTCCGGGGACATCTTCCCCGGCCAGTTGTCCTGGGCCTTCTGACAAGGCCCTATGCGGCAATATGTAATTTATAACGTTTTTCGCGCATGTGCAGACCATTTCTGAGGGCAAGGGCTGCCCTTTTTCCCCTCAGAAACGTTCTGCGCATGCACGAAAAATGTTATAAATTACGTATCGCCACATTGTGCCTTCGTCAGAAGGCCCTGGAGCGTCGGCCGAGGAGGTCGTTCCGAGGCCTTCTCCCGGTCTCAGAGCCTCCGGAGGGCAATGCGCGCAGCGGAGGTGATGCGTGTGGGTGCGCGTGTCACCCCTGGCGATCTGCCCCGGCCGCCATGCTCTAGCAACGTCCTTGAGCCCCAGTGAGCCCCATATCCACAGATAGATTTGTATAGGATTGCAGTGTTAGGGCCCAATCCTGTCCCTGCCAGCCCACAGCACACAGTACCTCAGACAGAGCACATGCTGCATTCTGGGGAGGAGCCAACCAGACAGCCCAGGAGAGGTAAGTAAAAGGGGGAAAACCCTTAGGAAAGGGGGGAGATGGAGAAACAAATGAAGGGGGAGCCAGGAAGAGCCAGCCAGTAACACCTTACCAGGGTGGCCCCCCTTTGCCCCTCAAAAGGGTTTGACCTCGCTCTGCCCCCCAGTAGTGACTGGCCAGGAAGGAGAGCAGAAAGTGCCCTTAGGGCCAGAGGATGAGCCTGCAGTAGTCCCCTGCCTCCCAATTGGCAGGACCTCATCTTGAGGGATCTGGTTTTTTTTTTCTTCAGCACCACTTGGACTGGTCCCTAAGATATCTGCACTTGAGACGAAGGGCATCCACTTAACTAAACCTCTGACCCCAGGAAGAGAGACTAGGGGAAGAAAGCACATGGATGAAGAAACCTTGTGGGGTGTTAGTTAACCCCACTTTTTTAGTTTAATTACTTCTGCTTATTTTATTTTATTTTTGAACTGACGTGCCAATATACAGGCTGTTAACTTGCTTCTCTTAGTGCCCATGTCTTGTATGCTAGATACGATGTCATTTACTAACCTGTATGACATTGAGCTGCCCCTTTGAGGGGAGGACAAGGGTGACACCATGCTATTTGCTCTGAAAATCTGAGCAGTGAGTGCTACATGAGATTTAACTTTTCCATGTATCCCAGATTTACTCCCTGAGCACCTAATACTATGGTAGCTGAAGTAGCTTCCATGCAATACCGCAAACATCTGACATGATGATGAACACTGGCCTGAAATGGTCACCTCAGGCAGCAGATTGGCAGGGGGTACCCACCATTGTCTGCCCACTTATCTCCACTACTGGAAGTGTGGTGGAGAGGAGAGATGGTTCTGATGATGAAGGATGACTTTCCTTTCTGCGATTGTTGCTTATAATAGAAATCCATCACAGTTTTCAGGTCACAATTAGATTTAAAATTAAAAACTGTTTATTTTTAACCAACGAGGCAGATTTTGTACAGTGAAACGTAATACACACACACACACACACACACACACACACACACACACACACACACACACACACCAGGCAACCCAATCCTAGCCAGCACCAGCGCAGCGCTGTATCCTGTGCTGAAGATGAGCGGGCTGAGTGTCTCCTCGGAGTAAGGGGACACTCATTCCCTTACCTCAAGTAACACTCCAGCCTCCACTATTGGGCTACTCAGGTCAGCGCAACCTAATTTGGCGGCGCTAAACTGAGAAGCCCCGTGTTGGGTCTGGTCGCTTGGGAGGGTGGATAGGATATGACGTCCGATGAGGACACCAATCCCACCCCCTCCCAGGCTCTATCCACACCCTCTCTGCCCTCCCCTGCCCCATTATGCATTCTCCCCGCCCTTCCCCAGCCCCAACGCCACTCAGACATGGTCTTACCTGCTCCACGGCGCTGTCCTCCGGACTCCACAGCAGGCTGCGCAGGCCTCAGCATGCTTGCAACACCCTAGGCCGGCAAACAACTGGATTGCATGGGGATTGCACTGGATAATGACTGGGGAAATTTGTCTTCTCTGGAATGTGAGACCAAATATTTCGTTCAAGTTCTGACATTTTGGAAAGATTTCATAGCTTCATGGACCCAATGAACCCCAGAGCATAAGGATGCTGATAATAACTTCATGTGCGTGGCTGCTTTAGAAAAAATGAAATATATCTATGCATTGGATTAATTAGACAAGTAATATATGCTGATAGCTAATCAGCATATATAATTAACTATGTAAGTAGAGGAAAGACCCATGTAGAAAAATGCTCATATTCCAGGTGCAGTTAAAAGGAGAAAAGGGGGAGAAAAAGATGACGGGATCCCATTGGGATCATCTGAAATGAAGACCTGTGGAAGAAGAAAGATAAAAAATATGCCAGTGTCTCTAGGATAAGTGAGTCTGAGATTTGGTAACCCAGAAGCAATATGTCAGTGTAAGCAAACAATCCACAGTAATGGTCATTGTCTGACATCTCAGTGCACTGCTGGTGAAGTTATTGGGATTTAATGCAACAGAGAATCATTCATAGAAAATGTATTTCACATTTATTTCTGCCATTCTCTCTGAAGACTTCCTTTTGGCCTAAACAAGGTTACTATTGTTTTGCCCAATTCAAAAATAATTTGAAATATGTTTGTAATCTCAAAGGCTCAAACATGTTCTAAAACAGAACAGTGTGATATGATTCAAAAAATAAAATTATCTACTAACTTTTTTTTAAAAGTATCTAGTTTATGTCATGGGACTGCAAGGAAAAAGAGCCAGGCTCCTGTTTGCAAAGACTGCTAAAGGCAGCCATAGTCCCTGCAAACTGCCTGGCCAGTGCTTAAAATTTCTTAGCATGACCATAAAAATGCAATCCTATTTATGTTTTCTTAGAAGTTCCATTGAATTCAGTGTTTACAGGATTGTAGCCTTACAGTCCAATCCTATGGACCACTTATGGCGCGGATCTAGCAATCTGCTGCCATAAGTCACCTTGAGACAGCGCAAACGTTGTGCCACTGCGCAAACATTGAGACAGCACAAACATTGAGTGCTACACAGCAGCCAATGGAAATGGCTGGAGGTTCTGTGCATGTGCCAAAACTTCCTGGACACTTTGCCAGTGGGGAGGTTTGGGGGTGGTTTGGGGGAGGATCAGGGTGGTGAACAGGCCAAACTGGGGGTCATTCAAGAGCAGGAGTGGGTGGATCTCTTCGCCAGTTGCACATGCCAGATCCTATCTGCCTTTCCCAGCCCAGCCCACCCCCTTCCTCTCCATGGACTTATGCCAGCAAAATAACTGGCTTATGTCTGAGGTGACCTGTTGGTGATCAGGCAACCTACTGGAAGGTAAGTAAAAAATATTTTTACTTAACTTTCGCTGGCCGTCTAATCTCCCCCCCCCCCCCACTATTGCATGCAGCACATGTTTTATCACCATGGCTGCATGGCAGAAGATAGTGGAGGATAGGATTGGGCCGTAAGTCGTTTATATTTATTTCAATCCAGGCCAGAATCTATAGGGCCATGTAAAGAGACATTTTTATTTGTGTACCAGGAATTCTGAGGCCCTTCTTCCTATAAGAAAACTTTCCTCTGGGCTAGCTGAAAAGCCACTCCACAAATCAGGGGACCCTCCAGATTAGGGGTGTCAAACATGTTTCATACAGTGGGGCAAATAGCATTCATGGCACCTGCTGAGGGCCAGAAGTGACATCATTAAACAGGAAGTGTTGTCATTAAGCAGATGATGACTAGAAATCAGCACTTTGTTCTCATGTAGGAACTCATTAGCTGCAAGCAACACAAGAGCAAATATGCAGATTTTGATCATATTTTCAAGATATGGAAGAGCCAAATTATCATGCTGGGAGAGCCTAATATCACATGGGCCGCCCTTTCAGCAGTGCCACTTCTGCTGAGGTGTCACTTTGCAGCTCAGCAGCTGTGAGGGGCTCTGCAAAGTGATACCTCAGTAGACGCGGTGCTGCTGAAAGGGCAACTCACATGATAATTGGACTCTCCCAGCTCCTCAGCAGTGTCTCCCTCTCACTCACCCCTTTAGTGTACCCCCCTTCCCCACATAAAGTTCCTTGCCTTCTGAGGCTTTCCATCTCTCCCTTCCTGAGCCTCGGTAGAAGCGGCACTGCTAAAAGGGCAGGACTGGGAGAGCCCAATTATCAAGTTGGCCGGATAAAGTGCTTCCGTGGGCTGTATCCTGTCCATGGACCTTATGTTTGACATCTCTGCCCCAGATCAACCTTTGACAAAACACAATGAGCTGTAGCGGGAAGGGGAAATCACAGAAGTCCCAGTGTGCCACCAAAGTATTTGGGTGCATGCATAGGAAGGGAATCCTGGCCAAATAGCCAACATTTTCAAGCAGAGAAACATGCAGGGGTCTCTCTCTTAGCTGACATTCAGATCATTCAGTAATATTGTATTCCCAGAAAGTTTTTTTTTTTTTTTGGCTTCATTTTAAGCTTTTCTCTGTGCCAGGTGCAAGGGAGTGTCAACGGAAAACAGGTTATCTTGTTGTCTTGTGCTCCCTGAGGCATCTGGTGGGGCCACTGTGTGATACAGGAAGCTGGACTAGATGGGCTTTTGGCCTGATCCAGCAGGGCTCTTCTTATGTTCTTATGTAAGCTTGCTGCTCCCAAGGAAAAAAAAAGGAAAACCTTGGGTGGTACCCATTGGTGTGAAGTGTCTGTAGATCCAGCAGATATTCAGAGTGGAGATAGGTGCCAATGATTCCATTCATTTCAATTAAATCATCATTTCTTTAGAATAAAACAGCCCCTGCTGTGGAATCAATTGAAATTAATTACCCGTGTTTGCTTTTTACTGACTAAAAGGGGTCAGAGGCTATTTGGCCATGGGGAGCAGTTCATTTTGTAGCTTTTAACTGTTTGTACAAACAAGTGACTGTGTGATCAAGGAACCCGAGCCGAATCGCCAGTCCTGTTGGTCTTTCAAAGCTTCTGAATACAGAAAGAGCACTCAACCTTTCTGAAGAAAGGCAAATGCATGCATTTAAAAGATTTACATTCATCGTTCCCAGGCCTCTGAAATATAAATATGAAATATCCAGAACCTTGTCACTTCAGTAATAATTAAGCTGATGGCCTATTATGTTCGATTGCAAATCAATATAGTATCTTTTGGTGCCACTTGAGTTCTCAAGGGTTGGCTTGGGGCCAGCACTAGTTATACAATTGAGGAGCTGCAGCTGCATCGAAAAACTTCACTGCCATTTCCATTCAAAAAGAATAGACTGGTAACAATGGTGGCCAGCCTCTTCATAGTAATTGTGTGCAAGTACACATTTTGAAATCGTGTTTTGTTCAGCAGGTGCTGTTATTTTAGTTTAATTTCAATTTTGAAATATTGAGGAGAGAGGGGGCCTAATCTTAACAGCATCTAACCTACAGCTGTTCAGAACAGGACAGCAAACAGCATATGTTGCTTTAGAGGGAAAATCATAATTGCTCATTCTTCCTGGCATATTAGCAGACCAGATCTGCGCCTCTGAAATTATCCAGCATTTCAGCCTTTTCTTACTTTACAAAGTGCTCTACAATGCTCTGGAAGAACAATTCTAGAACATCTGACTGTGTTTTCACCACAAGAAGTGGCTTTGTTTCTTCCCTCACGGTTAAGAGGAGTTTACATGAAGCCGGGGTGTTCAACATGTCTGCTGTCACACCTTCTGCCTCAGTGTCTGCCCACCCACAGCTTCCCTGCTATACGCTCTCCACACCAGTATTATGCCTGCAGTAATCCAGTGACCAGGGAGACTGATGCCGATAGCATTCCCAAAGGAACAGGGCACAGAGTCTTGTTTCTGTGAGTTTTTAGATATTGCAGAATTGGCTGAGGGAGAATAAAAAGGTAAAGGTATCCCCTGACAATTAAGTCCAGTCATGTCCGACTCTAGGGTGTGGTGCTCATCTCCATTTCAAAGCCGAAGAGCCAGCGTTGTCCGAAGACGCCTCCGTGGTCATGTGGCCGGCATGACTCTCCTTGCCGCAGCGCGTAGCATGCAGCTGGAACACGGAGCGCTGTTTACCTTCCCGCAAGCGGTACCTATTTATCTACTCACATTAACATGCTTTGGAACTGCTAGGTTGGCAGGAGCTGGCCAAGCAACGAGCGCTCACCCCGTCGCGGGAATCGAACTGCCGACCTTTCGATCGACAGGTTATGGTTCAGCGGTTTAACCCGCTGTGCCACAGCAACGGATAAAATTGGCTGTGTGGATCATAGCAATGGAGTAGAATTTTGGATGGGCCCACAACTGAGGCCGGAAGGCAAGCTGCATGGGAGGAGGAGGCAAGCACAACTTTGAGAACATGACTGACTACGCCTGAGTAGATAACGTGCAGTATACTTGCACTAGACCTCGAGAACTAGAAATAGTGTGCATATATTAGCCACTACTAGCAAAATCTGCCTGTCCTTTGACTCTGTTGGATCTTGGATGCCACAGGGATTGTTACACATGCCTGGAAAGAAAACCTAGCCCCATAGGTTTACATTCAAAACTGTAACTGAGTATTCAGAATTGAATTGTTTGCTCACTTGGACATGTGGAGAGAATGCAGGAGTGCTTCCCTACAATGGTGCACCAGCATTTATCAAATGGCTTCTATGAGCAACTCAGCTTGAAAAGGTGAAATACATTCCTCTATCACCAGACCTACCAAAATGTACTTTCCCCTGAGATGAGCTCAGAATCAACCAGGGATGTGGATCAAGTCTCTGGGTCCAAGTCTCGAGTCAAGTCCCAAGTCTTTGCCCCCAAATCCTGAGTCTTTGATTGAGAGTTCCTATCTATTCAATGGGGAAAACGGGTTTAAACCTGAATAAAATTGGACTTGTTGTAAAAGGCTCCAAGTCTCGAGTTGAGTCTTTCGAGTCTTTTACAATCGCTGAGTCAAGTCATTGACGAGACTTGAGTCCGACTCGAGTCCGAGTCAATCGACTCAAGTCTACATCACTGAAATCAACAAACGAATCTCAGAGGAAAGTACCAAGTCACATCCTGGGAAATTAGCCATCAAACAAAACCAAAGAACTAAGTATACTGTCTGTGAAATAATTCCATAGGAATAATACATACATAGAGGTACATTTTGCTGAAACTGTAAAATGAAAAGCAGAGATGTGATGTGACAAGCACCGCTGAGAAGCCTTCATCTTCACTTGTCAAAAAGAGAACAAAACCTAAACTTCTGCTGAAAGGAAGAAGAAGTTAAAACTTGGCATGCCCATTGGTACGGTCATTCATTCAAAGCCCTGCACCACTCTTGGAAGTGCCATTCGGTTCCATTGGACCTTCTGCCACCGCAGTGCCTGTTAGTATGCTACTTTTTCAGGATTCATGGTTCTGCTTGAGCCAAACTCAGGAATTTAACTACGACTACCACCCCAAGCAATGTAATGTACTGTACATGGACAGGAGTAAACTCTCTGAACCAGCTGCAGTATAGATTCATGCTGAAACATTAACCAGGTGACAGGTTATAGCTCTTGTGAAGGGCAAAATAGACATATTAAAATATAGCAGGAAATAGCCTTTTTCTAAATAGAATCAAGATGCTGCTTCTAAATAAATAGTTATAAGCAAGTTTAGCTATGAGGGCTCAGGGCACAATGTCTCAGCTACCTGACATAGAACTTTTGATGTAACATAGCAAGTCTTAGGTTACAATCCAAAACACAATTAACAGGAGTATGGTAAACCCCATTGAGCACAATGAGACTTACTTTTGAGTAAACATGTTTAGGATTGTGCTCTAAGGGCACAATCCTCTGCAAGGCGTTCCGAGCGCGAGCGTTCCGTTGCCAGAAGCTGTCGTGAACGTGCTGTAAAGCACGTTCACAATGACTCTGGAGTAAGGGAGGCCGCCGCAAGGCCAGCCTACCTCACTCTGTCGCCAGACTAGGACACGGCTGCCGGCGGAAGGTAAGTGCTCCCGCCGGCAGCTGCGTGGACGGTTCGGCGGGTGAGGGAGGGGGGGCCATTGGCCTAGCCAGTCCGGGAGGAGGCGGGGGATGGTGGCCATATCCTCAACCCCGCCAGGCCGGCTACGCCGTTACACGGCCTCATCTACTTCCGCCAGCTTTTTAGCAGGCGGAAATCCAAGGAGGCCTATCGAGCCAGCCCCGGTTTACACTTGGGGAAGGGGATGATAAATTGAATAAATGTTTTTTTTTTTAATAATGACCACTCCGATCAGCCCACCACCACCACCATAGCATGCAATGCAGCTCGTTTTGGCGCAGCTGCATGCTATGGCAGGGAAAAGCATAGGATTGGGCTGTGAGTTCTTCATGATCAGTCTGTTACAGCTAGATACCATGTAAGGGGGGTGGTTTTTATAGCATGTGTAAAATGTATACATTGATAGTTTTTTAATTTTAAATTTAAAAAATCTACATGTTACAGCTGGCTAGGCAGCCTTCACTGCAAAAGGCCCTTTTAATACCTACTTTACTTCTTTCAGCAGTGGCAAGACACTACTAATTTGTAGCAGATTCAAGATGCCGACCAAAATTTTTCAAAGATACCATTTGAAGGAAACACAGAAAGCTAGATATTATGGTAGGAATATGCTTTCAGGGAGAGAGCAATAAGGTCACATTAGTAAAGAGCTGTGTGTGTAAAATTCCTGTACATCAGCATGTAAGAACAACAAAAGTCAGTGTACTACTGGGGGGGGGGGCATGATGTGGAAATTAAAAACTAGCATGTCTTTCTGAAGTATCAGATCCTCTTTCTTGAATTCGGCAAATGAACAAAATCACACTGCCACTAGTGTGCTGTGCAAATAAAAAAGGAAGCCATGTGCCTTCCTTACTTTGGATGTTGTTGCTAGATTTCAGCAGCCACCCTGTGCAAACAGGTGCAGGGGGAGCCTAAGTGCGAGAGTTTCCTCTTTTCTCATGGACAACTCCTTTATTCCTTTGCTAATGGACTATTCCAGCTGGCCTGGGATGCTCATCACTACCTCTACCTGGTTATTAACAGTCCATTTGCTTAAGTACCTCACCTAATTACTTTCTATGTTACCTCAGAGAGGCACACTTAATTTAAGAAAGTCTAGCAAAAGTTCTGGTCTGACTGATCACCACATAGTCTCACATCTACCACCTGGTATCAGTTCTGGAGCCAAATGAGTGAAAGATCGCCAAAGCACTCAGTCAGTCAAGCCCATTCATTTCAAGGGAGCTTGAGCTAGAGAGTCTTGGAGAACTTGCATGAGTAGTAGACAGAACATGCAAATCTATTATTTGGAAAACAGAAATCCTTTCTCATTTTGTTTCTTCATTTGTTAGCATCAAGGTAGGGCTCCATCTGGAACGGCAAGCCATTGTGTTAAGCAGTCTTTCACCCATTATGGCTTCTCTCATATAGTTCAGAGTACGGTATAGACTGCCATCGTTACTTTCAAATCTCTTAAATATATTTGATTTTATATGCCTATTCATTATTTCAAAAAGAGCTCAAGCACATAACATATTTGGGGATCTGGATTAACCCAGACTTGATCCTTTCTCAGATCTCTGGAAATGAAAATATCTCTCTGTGGGGTCAAACCAGTGTCATTTTGCATATATATATATATATATATATATATATATATATATATATATATATATATATATATATATATATATATATATATATATATATATATATATATTGGTCTGAGTATAAGACTCACTTTTTTCTCCTAATTTAAGTTTTTAAACTAGGGGTGTGTCTTATAATCAGGCTGTTGCAATTTAATGCCAGTGATTTAATTAAATTTTTTTAATAGCACCAAACTTTAACGGTGAGTCTTATAATCAGGTGCGTCTTATACTCGGGACAATACGGTATATATGTTTTATCAAACTGAGGTCAGAATCATCAAACTAACCAAGGCTGCCAACCATGAGATTTTTTCCCCCAACATAACATAGGGTCCAACCCTATCCAACTTTCAAGCTCCGATGCAACCATGCCAATGCGGTGTACACTCACTGGCGTCACTACAGGGGGGGCCGAGCTCTAAGTGCTGCTGAAATCAGAGCCTCCTTTACACAGACGAACAAAGCGGCCCCGCCCCCTCACTCTCGTAGCCTTTCAGGCTCTGATTTCAGCAGCACTTAGAGCTCCGCCCCCCCTGTAGTGACACCAGTGTGTACACTGCATGGGGGGGCAGTCATGGAGGTCTTCTTAAGGTAAGGGAATGTTTGTTCCCTTACCTCGAGACTGCATTGTGGCTACATTGGTGCTGTAAATTTTGATAGGATTTGAGGCGTCAATGTCATTAAGCAAGAAGGCCCTGTGAAAATTTCCGTGACTGCTTTCAATAGTCCCCTGGAGACCAATGAAGATTCTGGGAGCTCCAGGCCAACTTTGGAGGGTAGGCAACCCTAGCATCTATCCAAACTCTTACCTCAGCAAGTTGCCCACTCAGTGGTGTTGCTGGAGGGGGTGCAGCACTGTAAGTGTTGCAAGGTGTTGCATCGCGCCTTGCAAACTGGTGTAACGCAGCCCCTCCCACTCGCCCCCGGAGCTATTCCAGTAGCGAAGGCAACACGTGTGCTGCCTTTGCTACCGGAATGGCTCCAGGGGTTAGTGGGAGGGGCCACATTACACCGGTTTGCAAGGTGTGGTGCAGTGCCTTGCACCTCTTATGGTGCTGTACCCCCTCCAGCAACGCCACTGGTCCCACTGTCAACCTATGGACCCCTTTGTCCTTCTACTTTTCCTTTTTGCTGTTGCTGCCTCTTCAGTTGCCCTCTTTCAATAAGCAAATAATGATAGGAGCAATGAGAAGTAGCAGCAGCTTCTGTTCACGTTTCCCTGTGAGCAGCATGCAGATTTGGCCCAGATGGACAAGCAAATGGGCCGAGTAAGGAGGAGACAGGCACACTCAAGGCAGGGGTCTCGCTGGGGACATCTTGCCCAAGGGCCCTTCAAAATCTGGAACTGGCAGTACCCAATCTTAAACACATGATTTCTGCTGCCTCAGGCTCCCAGCTGATCTCTGAAAGGGACAGAATTATTGCCTTGCTGGATAGACTCCTTTGTGGGCTGCTGATTTATAGAAAGTTGATACTTATCCACTTACGTCTTTAGAGTATTACCCTACTTTATGCATTCATGGCCAGCAATTTTATTGGAAGATTTGAGTACTGATGACTCTCAAATCAGGAAACAGCCCATTCTGTCTCAAATCTGAAACAGAACTCTCTCCCCCCCCCACCCCGCCAGATGAAAATAAAGTACACAATTCCAAGTAGGGTCAACAACCTCCCAAATTCAGCTCACTCTGATGCTTCAGTTGTCTCTGCCAGTTTCCCCTAGTTGAAAACTGACCATGACAAGGGGAAGGGGACCTGGTCAGGGAGGGCCTGACCGGTATCTTCCACTAGTGCCCTTCCACTATGACTTCCACTAGTGCCCAAACCTACATGTTTCAAGTGTTGATATTTTCTTCTTGCCATCAGGAAACCTTGGAAATAAAGTTTCCAATGCCTCTTGACAACATGGATTCTTCAGAATAATGGGCTGAGGTAAAAGGCATGGAGAAGACCTTTTTCCCAGGTTCTCCAGTATCTGTCTTGAGCTTGCTGGGGAGAAACGACTAGCATCCATGAACATAAGACCTTGAACACTGGCGGGAGCCCTCCACATCCATCATATCTATAGGTGGCTTTCTTCCCCCTTAGCAAGGAAAGTTTTTGGAAAAGGGAACTAGCAATGAGGGCTGGAGGGCTTGGTGGTCTTTCCAAGCTTCCTTGTGGAATGGATCACAAGCGTTTCTGATCATTCTCTTTGAAATTCCAGAAAAACTGAACTGATTACAAAATGAGCTGGTGAGAGCTCACCCATCACTACCAGATCAACGTAGGTATCATTTCCTCGATGCTTCTGATTAGGTCCTTTTATTCATAATTTAAATAACATTTTTGCTCACACATACATTCACAGAAATGACAGCTGTACCTCTCCCTATGCTTTTTGTATTTTGGAAACATATTTTGTTTTCTTGCTTGTACCTTGAATCATCCAGTAATGGCCCAGTCCTATTCCCTGCCACATTATATCATGTAGCTGTGCTAATGGAATGTGTGCTGCATGCTACGGGGGTGAGAGGGGGGAGATAAATTTAAAAAAAAAACATTTTACTTACCTCCTGGTACGCTGGCTGATTGTCTATGGGTCATTTTGCTGGTGCACGTCCGAGGAGAGCCAAGGGGCGTGTCGGGTTGGAAAATGGGGAATAGGATCTGTTGAAAGTTCCAATCCACTCCCAAAAACCGTTATTGACATATACATGCATAATAACCAACCAAACAAGTACACATTTTAAGGCTGTTGAAAGTTGATGCCATCGGATCCACCCCTCCTGCCCTCAACATACCCCCTGGTTCCTCCCCCTCCTTGCCCAGTTACTCCCCCTCCTCTCCCTGCCCATGAACTGCCCCCCCCCTGCGCCAGCCTGCCTGTCCTGGCGCCATCCAGGGTCTGCGATGGCAAGGATCTACCACTGCAAACATCTTGCAGCAGCAGCAGCAGCCTTGAACGGCCCAGCAGCAGCTTGAGCTTTGTGCTGTCGTAGGGCCTTTTACGCCATCAGGACGCTAGTCCAAGACCCATAGGATTGGGCCATAAAACAGTAACTTACAGCATAACCTCATGCCTGCCTACTCAGCCCATTGTATTCAATGGGACTTTCTCCCAGGTAAGGGAGTAGTAGGAATGCAGTCTTACTTGCCTATTAATACACCATTCAGTGGGGCTTCTAAAACAAAGAAAAAATGTTCAGTTAGACGTTTAAAAGCAACCGGCAATACACGATCATTCAATCTTGGTTTTAAAACCAGATATCAAAACTTAAAAAAAACTCCATGCTGCGATGAATCCAAGCTCTTCATTGCTTTCCATGGGCTCTGTTTCTTTTACTTTTAAAATCTACCTCTAATGCAGTGTTGTGCCCAGGAAGAGGCAATGATATACCTGTCAGATTCGATGGATGCTGCACAAATGACTTCTACAGGGCATTATATAATTTGTACCTCCTTTGTAAAAGCGTTCCTGCTATTTCCTAAAAATAGGTGTTTAAACTGGAAGATGACACGTTGAGGTGGAGAGGTGTGAACAGAACTGGTGCAGAATTGTTAAACATTAGGTATGTAAAGAGGCAGGCGAGACCCCTGTGGCTCATCAAATGCCAAATTAGATATTATAATGAATGGTAATTGGTTAAATTATTAATCATTCTATTGCTTATCCCACAGTAACTAAATGGCCTTTCAGTTGCTATATAATTACCAGGTGACTGATGCTCTGTTTTCTTTCTTTGTAGGCCTTCTAAGCACAGCGATAAAGTCTAAACCCTGTCATAACACAGCAGGGGAAAAAGTTGGAGAGAATCTTTGCAAATCAACTGCAAGAAGTTGAAAACTCTTGGATCCTCTTCCGTGTTGTTCATTACACCTGCTGCTGCCTCAGAGGTCCATGTCAGGCATTTGAAATGAAAGCAGTAGATGTGTACTCAGAGCTGTGGCATGAAGGAAGGTAACCTGCAGAGCTACTGAGGGGGCAGCAGGGAGGGTTCTGCTTGCATCAGACAGTCGTGGGGGGTTAACTCAGAGGCATCCTGGGCAATGGGAGCTACAATACTGCTCATGCTCTGGAATCAGGGTCTCTGTGAAGTTTGCAACCTGCTCACCATGACTCAGCAGAGTTGGTAGACAGGCCTCATCTGCTCTAGGAGGGCTGCCATTTTTTTTCTGGGCTCCAGGACATGTGTCTGGGATCACCATGGCCCTCATGGCAACCCAGTCCTCTATGCACCATTTTTGACATGACAGGGAGAAAAACACTACCAGGACTGCAGCTGGAATCACGAACTGCTGTCAGAGATTCCACATATTGTGAGATCCTTGGGGGGGGGGGGAATGACAGGGGGTGCATGGCATGTCACGCTGCGTTTAAAATGCCAATGATGAAAGGTACCAGATATGAAAGCTGAGGACTCCATGGAGCATTGGGCTGGCAAAGGCCCTGAGAAGCTATCCTAAAGATGAAGCAAGGACCTGGGTGAAGCCTTTAACCCCCCCCCCCCCTTAGCCACCAACCTGAGGCACTGGTTGCACTTTATTCTTGGATATATGGATATAAGTCCCCAAGCAAGAAGACGTCAACTGGAGATACCTTTACTATCCCAATTGCTACAGGCACTTCCTTTTGGCCTCATGACCATCTTGGATCCTCACTAAGATGGCTCAACATACCAATAATAGGCTAGATTATGTTAAGATATTTGGGGCTGCACTTGAAAAGCATTTGGAAACTTCTGCAGGGCCAGAATGAAGTAGCAAGATTATGTGCAGGAACTAAATGCATGAATGTACAGTATTTTGCCTATGCAGGACCATCCCAAGCCCTCCCCCCCCCCAGCACCTGGTTGGCAAGAAGTCATCCCGCCATGCCACAGCATACAGAACATCTCACATACTGACGTACTGCCAGCCTTCCCCCCTACAATCTTCCCTCTCCTTAACTGGCAGTGCTGAGTGCTGCCATTATGGCTGTTTCAGGGATGCTCTTGGACATGTGTAACATGCACACATGTGGGAATCAAAACATGTGTGAAGACCTTTGTACAATTGGCTCCTGGCATTTCTCAGTGGAACTTGGTCTTTGACAAGGACAAAGGAGAAAAGTATACAGGAGCAACACAGTCTATTGTGGAGATAAATTTGCAATAAGAGGAAGGAGGAAATCAAGAATAACGTGCACACAAGCAGTGATATATAAAAGAACTTACGTGTGTCTAACTAATTGTGCATCTAATACCTAAGCAGCATTAGTTAGGTAGTATAGGAGTGCAGGGGGAGAGAGGGGAAAGCTTATCTTCCTCAAAATGGAGGGTGTGTGGAGTTGCAAAAGGAAGGTGGTGGGGGGAGGAGACCAGGGGAGTTATTAGTGCCTAGGAAAATGAGGGAAATTAACCACAGCAGCCAAATAATAGAAAGGGGAGTTGTGGGGTACCAGGTGAAAGGAGAATGGGGGAGAATATTTGCGGAAAAGAGGAAAGAAACTGTGCAGTCCAGCCAAGCCAAGAGGCCATGGCTGGGGCTGAGATTCAACAGAGCCTGAAACAGTAGCTACAGGCAAGGATTGAGTCCCTTGACAGGCCATAAAGCATTTCATTCACTGGTGGTGAGAGAGTCCTACCCCCCCCCCCCCGCCGCCAGCATAACTAGTGTTTTTTTTTCCCTCATATATTTAATTTTATTAAACTACCAAACAAAACAATAAAACAAAACAATACAGCATACTACGAAAGATTACAGCAAGCGCGAAGCAGTAAATCCTACTTATATACTATTATATATTTTCTACTTATAATATCTAACTAAGCCTATATCTCTAATATACTATTCATTAAATCCACACTTCATCACTTCTTCTCTCTCACTCTCTCTCTTAAAGAATCTATAAGTGGTATCCAAATATTCACAAAAAGATTAACTAACTTTTCCTTTATCATCTAAAAATCTTAATTCCCGCTTCAAATATTTTAATATATAAAGCCACCCCATTTAACATAACTAGTGTTGCGCCGGCGGAGGCTGCTTTACGTCAACCGTAAAGCAGCCTCCACCGACTAGTGCAGCAGACCCGGCAGTGGGCAGGTCGCAATGGTCTCCCACGTGCCGATGGGCCCAAGGACACCCCACCAGAGCAGGTAAGCCTGCGCACTGGGTTGGAGGGTGGCAGTGAGGGGGATTGAACAGGGTGGGGGAGAGCAGAATGGGGGAGGGGTAGGCAGAACAAGGCAGCGCACACCGCCCCTTCCTGGGTCTGACCCACCTGCATGGAGCAAGATGGACTTGCACCAGCAATTCAGCTGGCACAGGTCCGCGTTCTCCCATAGTGGTTGCTGGGGCTTACCCTGGGGCAAGGGGACAAATGTCACCTTACCCTGAAGAGACCTCTAGCAGCCCAAAATCCCTTGCGGAATGCAAGGAAGCCACACTGGCGCCACTGGTTTTCAGCATGTAGTTTTAAACATGTTTTGCTGTGGCGAAGATCCCAGGGATCTCTGCCACCTCCATGCTGTCCCCACCCCTTAAGGTTTCAGGAGACAGCATCCAGTTCTGTTGGTGGGTCACGACCCACCACTTTGAGAACCGCTAGCATAGACTTTATTATGGGAGGAGCTCATCCTAGACCATCCTTTTGTTCAAAGATGGCTTTTGATGGGTTTTCTATCTGCCGTCTCTGGTGGAAATGGCCATTTTCTATTTTGCCTGCCCCCCACCACTAACTCACTGGGTTCCAGAGGTCACAGTGAGCTCTGCCAACAAAGCCATGACACTGCTGCCTCTTGTGGCAGCGTGCCCAAAATGGCTACCAACAGAGTGCTGTGCACACCAACATCAGCCATTTTACGACAGCAGAAGGAAAGGATACCCGATGGGTGTCATGTCCAGCAGCATGATTACTGAGAGTGAGCTTCCAATGATGTGGTGGGCCATAAAACCATGAAGATGCATCATGTCACATGGGATTACTACAGGGAAAGATCACTTGATAGTAATTATTCTTTCTGTAAACACAGAAACACAGAACTGACTATAAACACATACATTGAAAAAGGCGTGATAGATGCAGCAGCTGTACTGTGTTCAGAATACTTCCAGTTATATTTCTGACCTTAAGGAAAGTGATCATACAACATACACAGAAGAATGTAAGTTCAGGATGTGGGATGTTTTTAGAGAAAGAAAGAACCACTGGAATTACAGTTTTAGTGGTTATTTTAAAATAGTTTTAGGAAGAGCTTAGATGCAAAGGAGAACTCCAGCCCTCCTCTGAGTCACTGCAGATTCTGATGCCATTATAGGTAACATGATATCCAGAATTTGAACATTTTTATTATTATTATACCTTAAAATATGTATAACAGAAGACTCTTGTCTTCAGCACAAAATTAGAAAAAGCACTAAGGAGCAAACCAGGCCAATGCCTCATCCAGAGAAATGGAAGTATCTGTTTTATAAATTAAAGCAACTTAAGGTTGATTGCACCTCACATTCAAGGTAATAACTTTGCCATACATTTTGAGCCAGTTGCTAGGGCAATGATGTTTTGGAACTACACGTTACCAGAAAAACTAAATACAAAGGGCACCATCCAACCAAAGTGGGGCATGTTTGAATCCTATTGGTTTCAATGGAAGAGTTAAGCAGATGCTTAAACATTTCCCATTGAAATCAATGGATCTTAACCGTGTTTAATTTTGGCCTTAATACTTTTGACTAGAGTCTTCCCCCTTGCTTTTAAAACCCATAAATTAATTCTTTCAGGTTACTATGTTCCCGTAGAACACAACAGGAGAGACATGTGAGCTTTCTAATGTTTTTTTTATGCTATCAAACTAAACTTTGGCCTTATTGACTGCAGCCCCTTCCTTCAACCCGTTTGCATTTTTCAAAAATGTAAATGCTCCTTGAGTGTCAATACTGTGCATGTGAGGATAGTTGAAATCAAAAGATCTGCCTTTCCAGAGTGATTCAATTGACATTTTGTTTCCATGCTCCAGACTTTCAGAATGTTAAGAGTATTGATTAAACATCTGGTATTTGGGTAGGTTTCCCTGTATCTTTAAAAGGAACAGTTCTCAGATGAACAGGAGACTCCAATAGCTCCAGAGGGGAGCATGCTGTTTCTCATTTTAGTAAAAAAAAAATGGACAGACATTAAAAGAAGGCAGAAAGATAGTTGTACTCACACAACTCCCAAGGGGACCTCTTTCCATATTACTGTGTCATCACATGAATTCATTAGAAACGAGGCTAAAAGAGGAAGAGTTGTGTCTGAAAGCAGCAGAAAATGCAACATTACTCAAATGAGAACAAGAATGTTTCTGGCAATGTTTCTTAATGTATACTGAAGCACAGCAGAGCCAGTTATGCACTTCCAAAGTCCAAAACTATAAACAAACGAGGAAACCCACCTTCCACATTAACGCAGAAGATAAAAGCACTGAAGTTCAGCATTATTTTTCACAGCATAATATAGCATCAGCCTACTAGTACATGGATTGAGAGCAGCTGCTATGAAACCTTCCCAAACCCCTCCAATGGCCCATGGCATAATATTAAAAGGACAATGGTTTTGCATTTAAACAAATGGGCAGCACAATCCTGTGTACAATACGGCGGCCAACGTATCCTATCCAGGTTCCGGGCTGCCCCAGACAGCCCAGGTGCACCTTGAGGGAAGGGGACAATCATCCCCTTCCTGTACATTCAAGTCCTCCGTGTCGGCGCAACTTGGGCCTGGAGAGGGCTTTGGATATTGGCGTGTCTCGCCGCCAATATCCCCGCCCTCCACAGGCTCGGGGCAGCCAATGGTTGTTGTCCTCCCCGGACACCCAGTCCACCCTCCCCCACCCTGCCCTGACCGGTGTAGGACTTACCTACTCCGGCGGGCGCAGGGCCGGGTAGGAGCCGGGTGACACTTGCCAGGTGTCAAGCAAGTGCTTTCTGGCACTTTTGTGACACCCTGTGCTGGGGGAGCACACGCTCCCCCAGTGCAGCGTTACACTGGATTGTGCTGTTCATAGGCAGAGGTATTTCTACAGTGGGGGGAGGTACTGTAAGTTGTGCCCCATCCTAGTCCCCGTTTACAAGGCAGCACGAGGCAGCCCTGCCCCCTCGCCGTCGGAGCCACGGCAAGGGGGCGGGGCCACCTCATGCCGGCTTGTAAACGGGGACTAGGACGGGGTGCAACTTACAGTACCGCCCCCACCGTAGAAACGCCTTTGTTCATAGGAGATCCATAGGCACACAATCTTGTTATACTGCTTTTATTTGCTCTCATATCTTTGCCTATGTAAGCAGGCAAAACAACTGAGGCAAATGATTGACAGTGTTTAGCACTACTCATGCTTATCTACACTATATTCAAGAGCTCTTTTCAGGAATGGTTTTGCATTGGTGGATTTTATCACAATGTTGGAAACACATCACAAATGGTTCCAGCATTTTGTCATAAAGTTGGAAACATATCACAAATGTTCCATGCTGCTGAGCAGAATCATCGCTCTAACCCAGTTTCTAATTGTTCACAGTGAAAGTAAAGATCCACAGATGTCCCAGAATAACTCCAAATACTTGTTGATATAACTACTTAGACACTTGACCCCATACTACAGGGCATGGTTTATCCAGGTGCTGAATTCTCATATTATACTAACTGCTGTACCCAAAGAAGATTTATGGACATTTTTAAAGAGAAGCTGTCGACAGAAATTAGAAAGTAAATGGTTATATTATTTTGTATCAGTTGAAGACAAAAGCAGAGCACTGCAAAGCAAGAAGTGGGAAACTGAAGAAGATGCGAGAAATAAAAAGCGTTTTTGCTCTGTTGTACGGGTTACGCAGCATGCTCCAATGCACAAGCAGATTTGACAATACCAAAGCATTCCAAAAAGTCAAGGAATGGTTTTGCATTGGTGGATTTTATCATAACATTGGAAACATATACAATAGAGTAAGACAAGGTAGGCTGCAGTGGGTCCATTTGCTTGCTGGTAAAGAATTCACCACACAGTGGACTTCAACATTATTCCTCCACTGTTATGACTGCACGCATAGCTGAAATTCAGGGATACTGAATGCATGTCAGATAGTGTGGGATTATTATACATGCTGTCCCTGCTCCTGACCACCTTGTGTTCACAGATTCTTTGCTTACCCTGTTGTACTCTGCATTTTTTCAAGGTACCAGTTCATACACACAGAGTTCTCTGAAGAGAAATTTGGAGTAATGCCATAGTTATACGTATAGTACGTGTGTGTGTGTGTGTGTGTGTGTGTGTGTGTGTGTGTGTGTGTGTGTGTGTGTGTGTGTGTGTGTTAGCTTCTCTATTTCTGCTGTCTGTTACGATGTCTAGCAGTGCTATTACCCCAATTTATTAGGATTCTCTAATACTCACCTTGTTCCATGCTTTAGATCCAACAATCCTGCTTTAAGGTGGCTTCCATCCAACCTTAAATTTTAGGGATATCTTCATGGCATCCTTCCTTTTCATCTCTGACATGAAGAGCAGAATGGAGATATATAGGAATATGAGAGAGAGAGAGAGAGAGAGAGAGAGAGAGAGAGAGAGAGAGAGAGAGAGAGAGAGAGAGAGAGAGAGAGAGAGAGAGAGAGAGAGGAGTTTAATTCAAATTCAATATATGTCAAGAGACCATCATTAGAAAACTAGTAGTTCTGCCTTGCTATATTTTTCTGCTGTTTGATAGAGGAATGGTGTTTCCAGCACTGTCAATCTGGGGCTTTCTCTGTGTTCTCCCACCTACTAAATATGTTTTAGCCCTGGAGCACAAAAGCAGCATGAGTGAAAATTGGAACAGAGTGTGCTGCATTTTCGTCTCATTTACAATGGCAACAATTGGGTTGGTCTCAGCTAGATTCTCAAAGCTCCCCAACCAGCACCAGCCCCATTAACCTCAGTGGGGGCTGGCACCGATGGACTGCTTGGAGAAGTGGACTGCCAGGATTGTTGCTAGAAAGCAAAACTTGCCTGAGATTTTGATACAGAATAGAAAATGTTGCCAAAGGCAAGGAAGCGAATAATTTCCCAAATATTTCTGAACAAGATAATTAATGCTCAAGACTCACCTCTACTTTTCGTGCTGTCCATAACACCAGCTCTTGCTATGTCAACTCTAATGGGACCCCTGAAGTCTTGGCAGCCCTAATCATTCAAAGGTCACAAGTAAGGTCCTACAAAATATCATGACGCTCACTTTACATTAAGCCTTTGACATTACATATTAAACTAGGATCCATTAGGCTACATTTATTTGGGCCACATCTTCACGTTTTGCCACTCACTTGAGAAGAAACCGCATTTCATATTAACAACAACAAAAACAGCCAAGAAGCCATGAAAATCAAGATATATGACCAACAGTCGGGGCTCTTTGAGTGCTTTCTACTGCTCCCTTATTTGACCCTGCAGCTATTCCAAAGTGGTAAAATGTGAAGCTTTTCATCAGCTGTCATTTCTTCATGCAGTACAAACCTTGCATATGTCAAACCACAAATCAGGATTCTTCCCAGCCAATCAGTGCTGACATGTACTTAGAGAGTTGGCTGGAGAAGAGAAGTCCTAGTAGACTTATCAGTGTCACTTAGGACACTGCACATCAGCTTCCCACATTATCAGTGGAGGAGAAGCATTAGCAGATAACCAGAAGAGAGTATCATTGGATGAACTTTCACACACATTCAAAATTCAGGTTTCCACTTTTGAATTCCAGTGATTTCTAGTTTTGCTTTTGAAACTCATTTTTCAAGGATGCCATTAAGAAACTTACACAGTATAATCCTATCTAGGCCTTGAACTGATGGAACATGTGTTCCATCAGCACAAGACCGGGGCCATCAGTGCAGCAGCGAGCTGATTCAACAGTACATAGGCTGGGGCCACCAGCACAATTGGCTGGTGGCCGTAGGCACATACCAATGACCTCTAGAGCCCCCACCAGAGCAGGTAAGCTGGCAGAGGGGGCATTCTGAGGTGTTCTGGAGGAAGATCAGGGCAGGGATTGTGGCCAGCCGGGGCGTGTCAAGGGCGGGCTGGGGCAGATATTGGATGCAGCGGCGGCCAATATCCTATGTTCTCAGCCTGGGCTTGACACGCCCCCTTAGACCCACTCAGATTTATACCAGTCAAAGAGCTGGCACAGATCTGAGTAGACTCATTGGAGACAATGCAGCAGCAGAGTAGGTAAGTAAAAAAGTTTTTTATTTACCTCCCTATCACTGCCTGGTCCCCGGGCCGGCCCATATCATGCAGCAGAGGCTGCGCCACCACCACTACATGTTCTGGGCCAGCCCAGGATAGGATTGGACTGTTATTGATGAATTTACAGCAATCATGTTAAGTACCAACTTGCCACAGTCGCTACTTTTGCCATTTCCTCCTGCCCTCAAGATGTCTGAATCCAAAAGCACCTATAAGTGTAAATGTGCACGGGGAATAGAAAGGATACTATGACCAGAGGCGTCGTCTGGCGTGTGGCGGTGGGCCCCAGGGCGGGGGGCGGGAGGCTGGACGGGGGGGCGCGGAGGCTGAGCAACAAGTAGAATTTGAATTTCTTGCCGCTGGAAAAAAAGAAAAAAAACCCGGACCGTTGCGGTTTGCCGCCGAATTTCGGCGGCAAACCGAGGCTCTCAAAGGCTCTTAAAGGCTCTTAAAGGGAAAAGACGTTCTGCGCCTGTGCAAAGTGTAAAGCAATGCTTGTTGGGCGCTTTAAGAGGAACGAGGCTGAGGAACACGAGTTCGCCGGTTGTCCTGGAGAGATCGTAGCTCGCTGGGTCGCAGCAGGTCACGCTGGAGTAGGTCGTCGCTGGAGGCTCTTATAATACAGATAAGTGAGGCAAAGCAAACACTAAGAGGTTTGCTAAGCGTGAGGCGCGAACACATATTCTTGCTTGCAAGAGAGAGAGAGAGCAAAAAGAAAGATCTGGAAAAGCTGCCTCTTCACATCGGGTCACTCAAAGTTAATTTCAAAACACTTCAGGTTTGTTTCCACGTCTTGTTTTTAACCACAGGGTCAGCGAAGCCCGCTTATCTTATGTTAATTGTTCTTTAACAACTCAATTGATAGCTAACTACTCAAGCTGAGCTCAGGAGCTCCTGGAGACAAGACAGCATATCTCATTGTAGGTTTGCAGATAAGGTATTTTCATTCAGACACTGCAGAATGGAAATAAAGTATTTTCTTTCTGTTGAATGTTTTTAATAAAGCAAACACAAGACAAATGCAAGAACTGCAATTGAAAATGGTGCAGAGCAGGTTCTGCTTTACTTACAGTCTTTGATTTCTATGTTTAGTTTGGTTGATTATTAGGATTTCTCTCCTTCCTTTCTGACCCACCTCTAAGTTAGTTCCCCGCTCTATTTGCTGGGACAACCCCCCCCCTGTAAACTGGCAGGCAGTATAAGAATCTGTTTTTCATCTTGCAAAGATGCTACCAAAAGGAGCTAGCTTTCTCTCTCTCTCTTGTGCAACTGGGGCTTCCCTCCCATGCTTTGATGTTTCTCTTGCCATGTATAGGACTAACACAGACGACATCAGTGCCCTCTACCCAGGCCTGCCAATGGAGGGAGGGCAGCATCCCAACCCCACCCTGCGCACTCCTGGCTTAGCTGCTGCTCAGCATAAAGCATGGAAAATCCACTTTAGGGCTCATTTTGGGAATATACATTTACATATACACATACATATAAGAAAGGGTGCCTCTGAGCATGTAAAGAGTGCCTGTTTCTTCCATGCACTGTAATGGGGAGTCACGGCTAACGGCGAGGGGCGTCAAGGGTTACAGCCGCGCGTTTTTATGGGGGGGCGTCAAGGGTTTGGGCCACGGTTGAAAAATGGTCTGGCTACTCCTCTGACTATGACTTTGAACTTTTTGCAAGCATATTAGAATTAGGACAATTTGTTAGAGAATGTTTTGCTGGGGTGAGGAACAGGTTTAAGGTGGACAAACGTTTCAGGTATCCTTTTGTCATATCAAAAATGAGCTATCATGCCAAATGCACAGGCTGCATCAATTCCTTGCAGTAACTCCTCAGATACTAGGGAATTTTTGTTCAAATGTATCTCTATGTCAACAGTACAGATGCACGCAAAGTCCTTTTTACTATTTCAGCAAGCTAAAAGCCACACATTCCTCCATGCCACCTTCTGAACACCCAATCAGTAGGATTCCAGATTTTTTAACAGGCTATACACAATTACACACTCATAGGGCCGGCCTGCTCATGAGATGGGATGAAGCAGTCATTTGGATGGTGGAGTGGGTTAGTGGTGATGTCCCTCATACATTCTGTGGCTGTATGGCCCCTGTGGCTGCTGTGACTTTGTTAGTGGTGACAAAGTGATGACCCTCCCCCCTTTTTAAAAGACTGCTTATACAGACTTATTTAGAAACACTTTAACAGAATCTGTCTGTAATTTATTAGGTATTCTTCTCTGACTGAAGAAACACTGAAAAACTTTAGATACTTCCCTGCCTTTTTTTGTCTTGGGCAGCCCAATCCTAACTTCCTGTGTGGTGATACAGCGGCACCAATGTGGTCCCCGCTGTATCCGTCAGGGGAGTTCTGACCTCCAGAGACCTCCTTTGGGTAAGGAACTACTTGTTACCTTGCCCCAGGGTAAGCCCATGCCAGGCTGCCAGAACCTGGGTTGGGGGATTGAGGCTGGGAAGGAGGCTAGGATTCCACTGCCGCCAAAGGGCACCACTACCACTGCCACCAAACCCACCACTTCCCAGTCCCGGTCCACCTTCCTCCCCACCCCCATCGCCGCCCTGTTTCAGGCACCCCTGCCCAATGTGCTGGCAGGTGTCCAGTGGCTGCAGGCACAGGGAGCCAGCCACTCGCCATTTGTTTTGGTGGCCAGGACACACTCTCCAGCGTGTCACCTTTTGCGACAGCCAGAAAATGCCTAGTGCTGCCGCAACACTCATTCCAGCAACACTAGGAGCCTTTAGGATTGGGCCATTAGACCCTAAACCCAGGCATATTTAGATAGCATTTCCAGCACTGTTGCAACATACTTGTTGCCCTGGTTGTAGTTAGAAAGTTGTGGCATGTCCACTAAATCAGCCTGCCATTGCACCTCCACTCCAGAAGCAATTGTCTATTTCTTTTAAAATGGACTCAAACCAACTCCACACAAATAGATACACACACTCTAAAAGTCACAAGCACACACAGTTCATTTATCCCTGCATAATCTACCACACACATAACCTCTCCCCATATTTTACCCATGACTCTAGAAAATAGATGTCAGGATTTGTTTCCATACTTTCCATAATATACATTATGTACCTAAGAAGACGCACAGCCCAGTTCTACCCCCCACTGGCCCACAACATGCAGTGTCACCAATAGAGTACACTCTGCATGCTATGGGCTGGCAGGAGACCAGATGGCCCAGGAGAGATAAGTAAAACACATTTTACTTACCTCCTCTTGGCCTCTTGGTTTCCAGTGGGTCTCCACAGATCTATGCCAGCTCTTTAGCTGACATATGTCTGAGGAGAGTCAATGGATGGGTCTGGGCTGGGCAGAGGGGATAGGATGCATTATGCACAGTGTCATCGAAATCCTCCTCTTGCATCCAGCCCAGCATACTCTCCACCCTGAACTGGCCCAATCTTCCCCTGATCCACCCCACTGCCAACTTACCGGTGACAGTGACGGTGGAGGTTCTATGAGCTGGTGTCACTCTTGTGCAGTCTCTGGGGTTTTCCACTAGTGGCAGCAGCCCACAGAACAGTGGAACACTTGCCATGCCAGCGGCCTGGACCTTTCGGTGGCAGATCGTGAGATCTGCCAGCATAAGGCCCAGATAAGATTGGGTCCTTAAGCTACATGAAATATAGTTATATCTGTTGCATGTAGAGTGCCACTATTTTCAACAGAAGCCATTGTGGATGACACTAAACTTTTCCAGGTGGTGAAGACCAGCAGGGATTGTGAAGAGCTCCAGAAGGATCTCTCCAAACTGGGAGAATGGGCAGCAAAATGGCAGATGCGCTTCAATGTAAGTAAGTGCAAAGTGATGCACATTGGGACAAGAAACCAAGATGTCACATATACGCTAATGGGTTCTGAGTTGTCTGTGACAGATCAAGAGAGAGATCTCGAGGTGCTGGTGGACAAGTCGATGAAAGTGTCGACCTAGTGAGTGGCGGCTGTGAAGAAGGCCAATTGCATGCTCGGGATCATTTAGAAAGGGATTGAGAATAGAACGGCCAATATTATTATGCCTTTGCACAAATCGATGGTAAGGCCACATCTGGAGTATTGTGTCCAGTTCTGGTCACCACACCTCAAAAAGGATATAGTTGAATTGGAAAAGGTGCCGAAAAGAGCGACCAGAATGATTCATGGGCTGGAGCACCTCCCTTATGAGGAAAGGCTACAGCGTTTGGGGCTTTTCAGTCTAGAAAAAAGGCGCCATGATTGAGACGTATAAAATTATGCATGGGATGGAGAGAGTGGATAGAGGGAAATTCTTCTCCCTCTCGCACAACACCAGAACCAGGGGACATGCACTAAAATTGAGTGGAGGGAGAGTTAGAACGGATAAAATAAAATATTTCTTTACCCAGCATGTAATTCATCTGTGGAACTCCTTGCCACAGGATGTGGTGATGGCACCTGGCCTAGATGCCTATAAAAGGGGTTTGGACAGATTCATGGAGGAAAAGACCATCACAGGTTATAAGCCATAAGCAACCTCCTGGCTTTGGAAGTAGGTTTTCTCTGTGCCAGGTGCAGGGGAGTGACAGCAGGAAACAGGTTATCTTGTTGGCTGTGTGCTCCCTGAGGCATCTGGTGGGGCCACTGTGTGATACAGGAGGCTGGACTAGATGGGCCTTTGGCCTGATCCAGCGGGGCTCTTCTTATGTTCTTATGTTATCAATAATACCTTTTCAATTAGACCCTTCTTGAGCAAACTACTGAAAAACCAAGAGATACGTTCCAAGACTAAGGAATATTCAGAACAAGGTAACACTTCTATCTTCACACAACTCCATCAACCTCTGTGTTAAAGTCCAAACACTTATAGAAAAGGCAAGGAAATTTTCAGTGGCCTGTATGTACTCTTATTCTCTAACGCTCTCCTACTTCACCATCTAAAATTCTACAAAAGGCTGGCTGGCTACCAACTACACAATCAAACATCTGTGCACCAGATGTCTATAACATAATATCCAGCTGTGTTACTGCTGCTACATCTGTAAACCGCAGCATATGTCAGTTGCTATTGTAAGAATATTTTGAGAACAGAAGGCATATGAAAGAAAACCCTGGAGGAGAAGTAGCAAAGCATGCATTTTACGCGTGCATATCTGTTTTCTTCATGTTGGCACTTTAGAATCCTCAGTTCATTTTCCAGTAAATTTGGACCGCGCTAGGCAGGGAAGTAATAGATTAATGTGTTCATCCTTTATCTGTAGAGTCAAAGAGCTGCTTTATACATTACAATTTGCACATTTGGCGCTTGGATTTGGCATGGCTAAGGCACATGAATTTCAATTATTTTTAGTGTAGAAGGAGGCAATATAGCCAGCACCATGCTCCCTACCATTGATTTTTCCAGTCCTATGCAGCATTTGATTCAGCAATGTGAATTGGGTTTGACCATCCAAAATAAAAGTATATCACCTTCAAGAATGTGGAAAAAATAGCCTTATATTGTTTAGGCTGCAATCCTATAGACGCCTGGAAGTATATCCCATTAAACTCAATGGAGCTTACTTCTGACACAGATAGGATTGCACTGTTAGGGAAGGAGCCAATCTAACAGCCCAATCCTATCCACTGCCAGTCCACAGCATGCAGCTGCACCAATGGAGCACGCTATGCAAGCTATGGAGGAGATCAGACAGCAAATCCAAACATTCAGGGAGAGCAAGATACAAAGACTGAAATTCTATACATACACAATTACTTGGGAGTAAGTTATATTAAACTCAGTAGGGCTTACGTCTGAGTAGACATGCCTAGGATTGCACTGAAAGACACTTTCCTTGTTACTCCAATCAGCCATGTCGCTAGGCTGACTCACACCTGGTGCAGAGCTTATAGAGGCTCCGCAGTCCAGAAGTAGGTTGGTAGTAACATGATAACATTGCCACGTCATCGTGTCAATGCCGGTTGCTTGCGGAGTAGCTCAATTTTGAGCCAAACAGAGCCAAGGACAGGAGGGAGGGTCCTCCGAGCAGCGAACACGGAGCTCCTCTCGCTGCTCTAAGCCTCATTGGCAGTGATGGCTTCACCCCCTCAAGCACCGCTAGACTCCCCAGAGCACTGCACCTGGTGCAGCCCGCACAGATCGCACCATTCTAGCAACATCAGTGACTCCAATTAATAATGGCACACAATGTCAAAACACAACAAATGCCAAAGTTGACAATACAGTAATAATGCAATATTGTAGTAATGATGTCCTTCTAAGAGCTCAGAGGGTGGGGTGATGAGAAAGAAGAGCACACAGGCAGGGCAAAACATAAATTTTCAGCACTGTCCCTTAAGATTTTGGAGGAGAAAACAGCCCGCAGGATGTAAATGCTGGGAATTATCAAGGTCCTCAAAACGTGGAGGACTTAAATGCAGGGAATGTACAACAGGGAGACTAATAGTGGGGACCCCCTGAAATCACCACTTGGTGCAGTTTCACCCTACTGAACAGAGCTGGAACTACTGAACAGTCTAGGGTTTGAAGGGAATTCCCATATACTGCAGCATCAGTCAAAAGACTCTGAAAGGGAACACATACTAGACTGTTTTGGCAAAGAAAACCATTCTAAACCACAATATGAAGTAGAAGTTGTTAAAAAGTTCCTGTTGAAAATACTCCTCTGACATGCCTGGACTTCTAAGGCTGCAGTTCTGAGCACACTCACATTGCAGTAAATTCTTGTTGGAATCAATGGGATTTAATTCCAAGTAAATGTGTTTCAGAACGGGATATCAGCTCCTCGTTTCCATAATCCCATTGAGTCCTGTCTGTTCATTGTGCATTTCAAGCCCAATGAACAGAAACCCTGCCTCACATATGTCCTGTACAATATCGACCAGGCTGTTTGAACAAATGATCAATTAAAATGCATTTGTACTTTAGCAGAGGTTTTTAAAACCCTAAAAATGAAGAGTCTTTGGGGAAGAAAAACCCAGTGAGGCAGCAGTTCAAAAATAATGTTGGGATTTGTCACAATTAGAGAGCAATAGCATAAAAAAGCCCTGATTGGCAACTAGTTTTCAAGAGGAGCCAAATCTTGAATTACACAAGGGCTGAAGGACCAGGACATTGACTCCACCCACTGAACCACTATCAATCAATGAACAAGCTAAATGCTCTTTCAGTATCCCCCCCCCCCCCGATATTAGCAGCAGAGGCTTTGGCAGAGCCCTTCCCTTAGTTTACAGATCATCCTTCCATTCATCATTGAATGCAGCGCGTGCTCCGCCAGTGCAACTGCATTGGCTCCAATGGTAGGGGATAGGATGGGACAATTTGACTCAAAGCATAATCTCATGCGTCTACTCAGAAGTAAGTCCCATTGAGTTCAAGGACCTTACTCCCCAGCAAGCATGCATAGGATTGCAGCTTCAAGGTGCTACAGCTGAAAAGTCCTCCTATGTTGAGACAGTGCCATCACCTGCCTCCCAGTTTGATTAGTGTTTGTGCTGACCATACCTTTTCTATAGTTGCAAAGTCTGATTATCAATGCTCAGTTTTTCAAAAGAGTTTATGATAAGTCAACGGGAACCATAATATATTAAAAACTTTTTCTATAAATAAAGGTATACGATACTTTTAATGAACTGTATGGGTGAAGTTTGTGCACATATGCATGAATGTGCATAGTCCAAGTTCACACTAAACTTTTGAAGGGGGGGGCATGCACAAGTCCACGACTTACTCCCATTTTCTATTGCCTGTAAAGCAAAGGCAAGCAGGAACTGGCCTTAAAAGCTTTCCGCTTTGCCACTTGCATCCAGAGGCGTCGCTCCGGTAGGGGCGGAGCTGTAAGTTTCGCTCTGTCCTAGTTCCGTTTACCAAGCGAGCAGGAGGCGGCCCCACCCCCTCACTGTCGGAGCCATTCCCGTGCGGAGAAAGCAGCAGACAGGGTCTCTTGCATGCTGCTTTCTCCACACGGGAATGGCTCCGACAGTGAGGGGGCGGTACCTCCTCCTGCTCGCTTGGTAAACGGGACTAGGACAAAGCGAAACTTACGGCCCCGCCCCTACCGGAGCGACGCCTCTGCTTGCATCACTTGAGGTGGGGTGAAACGGTAAGTTCTGCACTGTGCTAACCTCCGTTTACTCCCCGGCACGAGGCGGCCCCACCCCCTCGCCGTCAGAGCCATTCAGTGTGGTGAAGGCAATGTGCAGGGAGTCTACTGTGTGTTGCCTTCACTGCACTGAATGGCTCCGAGGGAGAGGGGGTGGGGCCACCTCGTGTCGGGGAGAAAACAGAGGTTAGCATAGTGCGGAACTTGCTGTTCCGCCCCACCTCGAGTGACGCCAGTGCTCTTTGCCTGGCTCCACCCCTTCACTTGGGACTCATCTTTAAAAGACTGGCATACATTTCAAACCACACCTGTAATCCTTTCAGAGCTAGGCTGTGATTATTCAGTGTTGAGGGAAAGGCACTCTGTACATGGATAGAGGCACTTTTCTTTTAGGTACTTCACATATAGTTAGACTTACCATATGTCCCGGAATGGCTGGGACAGATCGGATTTTGGGGTCCTGTCCCGGGGTGTATGGCAGCCATCCCAGAGTCTTGCCACCGTGACCGGGCCTCTTTGCGATGCCTGCGCACGAGCATCACGAAGAGGCCCGGTCGTGGCCTGGAACCGGGCAAGTTCAAAGCGCCCAGCTGCGCATGCGCACGACATGACTGGATGCTTCGGCCTTGCCCGGTTCCCAGCTGGCTAGGGTGAAGCATCCAGCTGTGCATGCGCACAGCGCGGCTGGAGACTTCATACTCACGCGGTTCCCAGCTGAAGCATCCAGCCCACGAGGAGCCCTGGCTGGCAGCGGTGGCAGGGGGCATAGCAGTCGAGTATGACAGCAACAGCAGCAGCAGCGCCACGGGAGGAGCAGCAAAAACGGCAAGCAAAAAATGGAGCAAAAATACAAAAAAAAAAAAAACAGCAGCGACACAGCTGGAAAAATTAAAAAAATGGTGGGGAGAAAAAATAGGGGGTGGGTGGGTCCCAATTTGGGTCCCTCAAAATATGGTAACCCTACATTCAGTACTAGATGAACTCACAACAACATATATGAACTATAGTATACATATATATTATATGAACTCAGCCTTGGTTCTGAAAATGTTCAGGGATTGAGCTCTTATGAGTCTTGGTACAAACTGATTATTGGTTGAAATGTAAATGGATGCTTTTATAAAGATGATGGACTCTACTTCTTTTGACTTGGTTCTCATCCTCCCACTCTTCTCCTTCCTCATAGCATTAGCTGGATTTTAGACATGTCTTGTCTTCACATTTGCCTGTTCTGACACTGTCAAAGAGCAGACGAGCCTTATGGAAATAGCAGACATAAACAAGATAAAGCAAACTTATTTTCTCGGACCTAAATCACAGGAACTGCTGTCTGAACTCTGAACCTAGTTTGCATCCAGCGAATAAAGGAAAGCACGATGAAGCATTTTTGTGTCCTTTCCAAGATATTCAGCAAGAAACCATTATGTATCGCCAAAATGTAGTCAGGTTTTTTAACTTGAGCAAGGAGTTTAGAAATTAGGAGTTGTTCTAGAACTGGATAACTGAAAGCTCTTGGTCTACAGCAGTGTGGAGGAAGAAGAATTCTGCTTTCGTAAAGAGTGCTTATCTTTCTCCATAGCTTGAATCTTTCCCATAAAATACAAAACAAAATCAGAGTTGGTTTCAAATGCCTGTGGCTGATCTTCTGAACAGGACCAAATATATCGTTTAGTTCCAACAGACTGATCTGGATTTCTGTAAAGTGGAATTGAATGAAATAGTTAGTTAGAAGGTGGTAGAAACTCCTCGTTAGAAACAAAGTTCCAAAAATCCACTTATCTTGATTGATCTTATCTGTACTTCACATATTGTACATATATGTGTACTATATGAACTCACAATAACTATAGAAAAGTGTACGTATGTATGCATGTATGTAGACACAGAGCCCGCCTTAATAGCTGCAGGGCCCAATTAGAAACATTTTTTATTTTATTTTTTGCAGGGGGCCAGGTTCACTGCCAAGGTCTGTATAATCTTTGAGATATAAATAAAATTTATTATAGACTTTATATCTCTATGGTAGAATGGCAATCAATCAAAATGTGCACTTAAAAAAGTACATGTGAGTTAACGGACCAAATGGATCTAAGCACATTTTAATATAAAATTGCATACATGTAAGCCTACGAGTAAACAAACAAAATGTGTCATTACCTTTGAAAAGTAAATAGTTACAAAATCACTGGTTTTAGTGACTGGAATGATTTTGTAAAAATATGTGTTGTGTGTATTTAACAAGACTAGATTACTCTAGCGCAGGGGCTCTTTAGGTGTGGGGCCCAATTGGGAGCAATTAGTGCAATTGGCTTAAAGCCGGCCCTGCATATACCTACCTGTAACATAAGCTAAAGACTGTCTCCCAGGCAGCTCCTGAGAAAGACAATGATCCAGACCTGAACATATACCCCTGGGAAAATGACTCCAATTAGCTCCTCCTGCTGAGACTGCTGCTTGTCCTCAGCTAAGGTCATTCGAAAGATAGGTTCAAAGGCAGTGCCTGAGTGCGCCTGCTGATGACATCACTGCTCCTGCCTTAGGAGAAGTCCTGGAGCTCTGCTCCCTGCCCAGTACCCCCCCTGTACAAGAAGAATGAGTAGTGGGATGCATGTCAGTCTTCTCATGCCATTGATATATACTGACATTGCATGTACTGGAGCTACGTGTGTTGCAGTGTGAGTAAAATTCTTCTCCTTTTCCCCGCCTTGTACCTGAAATGTCTGCATTGCGTTTAAAACTCCCTCCTTGTTTGCCTCCAATATACATTTTTAATGCCAAAATTGGAAGCAGAATATTTTACTGTAAAGGTAATGGGAAAGTTGATTTATTCCACTATTGCAGTGTTCAGGTTTCAAAATACCTATTATGTACAAGAGCCTTTCTGTAGCTTTCAAGCTTTATCACTGCATTTTTCATATCAGTCCTATCAGTCACTGCTGCCTTTTTGTGTTGCCCTCATTTGTTTTGACATCTTCTGCAAACAAGGGAAAGTGGAGTCATGTAAAAGTGTTTGTCTGTTCCTGACAAATGCCATTTCTTGGCTATGACAGGTGTCTCTGACCTGTGCACTACTAGGCTTTCATTCCTAACATGTTTGTGGGAAAGATAGGCAGCTTAATGTCCAGCAATGTCTGCTTAAGAAGCACGAGTGTTGAGGAGATGTTGCACAGAGGCAGGAGAATAGGATACTGTGGAGAATTCAGAGCAGGAGACCACATAGTGAAGATTAAAAAGAGGTTTTCAAAATGGTGTGATGCAGATGTACAGGAACACCTGTGGATGCTGATAAAATGAGAGCGAAAGGGAATTACACCGCTGAAAATGAAATTTTGTAAAGCAGATCTTACACATGTCATTGGACTGATGGGAAAAAATCTCAGGTAAAAAACAAATTAAAGGCACGATCCTGCTGATGTTCAGCATTTAAGTCCCATTGATCTGAATGGACAACTTACAGCGCAATCCTATCCAGCTCCCCCACCCATATAGCCAGCAGAGGAGGACAGGGCGGGAGGCTTTGGAGGGGAGGGGGATTTAAATCCCCTTTGAATCCCCCTTTTGAGGGGATTTGGATCCCCTTTCCATTCCGGGGCCTCCCGTTCTGTCCTCCCCCGCTGGCTGCACTGGTGGGGGAGCTGGATAGGATTGTGCTGTTAAGCATGCCTTTCTTCTATTGAAACCAACGAGACTTGAAAGGGCTTAACTTCAGTTTGATTGCGTCTTGGAATTCCACTGTGTTAACAAGAACCAAAGACAGAATATTTCAGTTCTTTCTTTCAGGCCAAAAGAGTGGCAGGAGGGTGAAAGCATATTTTGTTTTTCTGTCATGGTGCTTTCAAAAGCAACTCTGAGATCACCATTTGAGTTTCCTGTAACTTCCACTTGGATGAAAGAGCAACACTGACCAAAATAGCCACTACTATGACTGACATGACATTGTGAAGGATGGTCCTGTATATTGAGTTTCCCCTGCTGTGGGATTTCCATCATTTCAAAGGATCTGGGCAGGTTTTGCCCTCACTGGGTCCCCAAGTGCAGTGAGTGACAACTATTCATTTGTATGGAAAGAAGTAGAGGAACACATTGCCCCCCTTTTGTCTCTACCCCACGTTTGCACCCATAGAACTCAAAGCAGTCATTGAGAACAGAGTCGGCTTCCATCTGCACATCCTGGCTCCTTTATTTATATAGCACCTGACTTCTGCTTCTTCACCAAATTACAGAGTGACACTAGAATGTGACAAAACCTTTAGAATTCATGGATATCCATTTTTTTGTACCTTGGCAACAACATTCAGAAGCAGTAGACAGGGAGACTGCCCTAGTAGTTCACTATTCTAGTGCAGAAATTTCCAATGTAGACATAATCACACATGAGTTGGGTGCTAGGGAAAGACTGACTCAAGACACACACACACACACACACACACACACACACACGCCCCAGTGCGTAAGGCAGCATGCCAAATGCATTCCCCCCCTTACTTGATGATGTACCAGACTCTGCTTCTCCCATTCACTGGATTGGAAAAGGAAGAGGGAGATAGAGTAGAAGAGGAAGTGTGGAGTAGAGGTGAATTGTGGGTTACAGAGGTATTGTAACCTACCACTCAACCTTGCTTTCTCTTCCACTCTATCCCCCTTTCCTTTTTCCAAACCAGGGAGTGGGAGGAGCTGGAGGAGCAGTGGAGGCAAATGAGAAGACGGAGGTGGGCATCCCCTGCCAATCTACTGCCTGAGGCAGCCTCTCAGTCGACATGATGGATGGGCTCGTCCTGTGCTAGTGACACTCTTGTGTAAGCAGGGGAGAAGGGAAACTGTGACATGGGAAAATGCTTGGCATCAACAAGATGATGCCCAAGAGAACCTGTGCCCACTGGCGTCACTGCAGGGGGGGGGCAGAGCTCCAAGTTCCGCCGGGCTCTGACCCTCCGTTACACGACAGGAGAAGGCGGCCCCGCCCCCTCACCTTTGGAGCCATTCCGGCCGACAAAAGCACTTGCTTTCGTCGGCCGGAATGGCTCCAAAGGCGAGGGGGCGGGGCCGCCTTCTCCCGTCGTGTAACGGAGGGTCAGAGCCCGGCGGAACTTGGAGCTCCACCCCCCTGCAGCGACGCTAGTGCCTGTGCCCCCCAGCAGATAGATAAAATAGTCACATTATGGCACACGTGGACCTACTTCCTGAGCAAGTGGTCACATTTCTTATACCAAGAACAAGGATCCACCATGTAACTCTGTAGGTCAGAGTAAAGAGTAAACACTTCCAGCATTGCAATCCCTTTAAGAGCCCAATCCTACCCCCCCCCATCCTACTAGATGCAACCGCACTGCTGGAGTGTGCGCTGCATGCTACGTTGGTGGGGCAATCAGACAGCCAGCGAGAGGTAAGTAGAATATGTTTACCTCCCAGTAGGCCACTTGATAGCCTATAGGTCTCCTGGGACCCATGCCAGCTATTTTGCCAGTGTAAGTCTGAAGACAGGAAGGGGGTGGAGTGGGCTAGAAAATCAGAGATAAGATCTGGTGCGTACCTTTGCCACCAGGATCCACCCCCTCCAGCCCACTCCCTGCCCCTGCCCTGAACCTCTCCTGAAACTCCCCACCCACTACCTACCCCCTCTGCTGCCTTACCTCCTCAGGTGCAGGCCGAGTGGGCCATTGGTGGGCACGCGGAGCCTCTGCCCATTCACACCAGTGGGTCCGAAGTGCTTGATGGCAGCATACCTTTCACACCATTGTAGATGGACTTATGGCAGCAGACCGCAAGACCCGCTGCTATAAGTGGAGGCTAGGATTGGGCCATAACTCTCATTTTTGGATTCTAAATTGAATGGTGTTTGTACAAACCCCTTAAGAAACTTCCCTGGAAAACAATATGCATAACAAGGGTGTCGCTGGATAGCACAGACAAGAGAGTCTCGTTTTCTGTTTCCCTATGCAATTCTGAAAGCTCCTGCTGGCTTATCGCCAATTGCCAACAACCGTTTCATGAAAGAAGGTTTGTAGGAAAGTATGAACATGAATTACTCTCAATGTTTCCTATGGATCCCAAAGAGCGTTCTACTGTCTCTGTGAAGTGAACTACGCTCATAAACTATTATGTGTCACATGCAGCATAATAACTGTTACAGGTCACTTGCTGGAGGTTCTGCTTGTCCAATACATTAGTGTGATGCTCCTGCAATTTTATGAGTTTTGTTTTAAATTGTGATTCATGTCACTCCTTGTCTTTACCTCTTTTATTTTTGCCTGTGCAGTAGCACAGTCCTATCTGTTAAGATTAGCATCATGCCCTTGTAATTCCATAGACTTGCTACATAGATGCCATTTTCCTGTAACACATTTGGTGAAAGGGCAAGTTCTACTTTGTAGGAAATATCACTTATTCTGAACTGGGAAAAAAATTAAAGATTCTTGTTTCTTTCCATCAGAGACAATAAGGAAATATATATTTCTCATTCCACCTCAAATAGTTTACAGGTTTAACAGTTGAACTTCTTAAAATGAAAGTTAATTAGTCTCACAAGAGACCCGATCCAGTTAGGGGGTCACATGAATACCTTAGCAGGCTTCCCCATTCCTATCCCTGGCTGAATGAGTAACTGCATACATAAGAACATAAGAAGAGCCCTGCAGGATCAGACCAAAGGCCCATCTAGTCCAGCTTCCTGTATCTCACAGTGGCCACACCAGATACCTCCGAGATACCTCCGAGAGCACACAGCTAACAAGATAACCTGTTTCCTGCTGTCACTCCCTTGCACCTGGCACAGAGAAAACCTACTTCTAATGCCAGGAAGTTGCTTATGGCTTGTAACCTGTGATAGTTTTTTCCTCCATGAATCTATCCAAACCCCTTTTATAGGCATCTAGGCCAGGTGCCATCACCACATCCTGTGGCAAGGAGTTCCACAGATGAATTACACGCTGGGTGAAGAAATATTTTCTTTTGTCCGTTCTAACTCTCCCTCCACTCAATTTTAGTGCATGTCCCCTGGTTCTGGTGTTGTGCGAGAGGGAGAAGAATTTCCCTCTATCCACTCTTTCCATCCCATGCATAATTTTATACGTCTCAATCATGTCCCCCCTCAGGCGCCATTTTCTCATACAGAAATGGATGGGAAGGGACTATAGCACCGTTGCAGCACACATTTTGAAGGGAAAAGGTCCCAGGTTGAATCTCTGGCAGCATCTCCAGATACAGTGAGGAAAGGCACCTGTCTGAAACTCTGGTGGAGAGTCACTGCCAGTTAGTATTGAGCTACATGGACCAATGTCTAACTTCTAGGGCAGCTCATAAACTGTTACCGTGGATACTAGGTAGGCAAGCCTGGCCCAAGCCTTATCCCTGCCTGTAAGTCTCAATGCAGTGCCGCAAATGCTGTGCTGAAATCGTGCACTACAGAGCTGCCAGCGCAAATGACTTGAGGCTCCATGCATGTGCCAGTGACTTCCAGTTGCCCCACCACAGCAGGAAAGGTGGTGGAGAGGGCACTTTAGGGGCAGTTCAGGGGAGGATCGGGGCAAGGAGCAGGCCAAACTGGGGGTGGTTCAGGGGCAGGAGTGGGAGGATCTCAGCAGCAGTAGCAGCACACACCAAGATTATATGCCCCCTTCCCAGCCTGGACCCATCCCTAGGAGTCTCCCTGAACTTGTGCCAGCAAAAGAGCTTGTCCAAGGCGACCCACTGGAGACCTACCTATGGAGAGGTAAGTAAAACATGTTTTTTACTTACCTGTCTGAGGCCATCTGTTCCCCCACCACCACCACCACCATAGCATGTAGTGTGCATGCTGTTGGCTGTGTTGCATGCTCTGGGCTGGTGGAGGATAGCATTGGGCTGTAAGTAGCTCACATACACATAACAATCTTCAATTATTGCCAGATCCTTGCTGGAGCAACATCTGAGCCTGTTAGATCACAATATCCATCTGCACTCTTTTGTTTCCCTGAGGAACTGTCCAAAGTTCTGACCAGCCTCCCAGGTCTTACTGGTAATAGTTGAGCCTCTGCCTTGGATAGATCACCAGTCTAGCTTGCTATCATGCCTGGAACAGGGTTGGCTAATGTCAAATATATTTGGCCATCTAATGAGAATTTGGGTAATTGAGAATTAAAATACCTTCTTTTAATTAGCAGCCTAGAACATGAAAATGTTACATAATATAGCCACTACCATTATAGAATTCTTTGCAAAAAAAAATCACACCTACAATTTTGCCACAATTCCCATTTCTGAGTCTTTCAAATGATTATGGAGACAAGCAGATCCGCCAAGATAAGTAAATATTTATAATCTCTTTTATACTTTGCTTAATAAATGAATGGCATATTCTGGGATATCATCCAATAAGGATTTCCCCCTTTTTAAAGAAACAGAAAATGTTTTAGAAGGCAAGCAGGATGTCTTGAACCTAACCTTATTGCAATGTTTTTCAAAATGGTGCTGAATCTATGCATTATTATTATGGTCTTGTTAAGGTTGTTTTTCTTTCCAAAGGGGAAAAAATAGAAAGAAAACACCTAATGTGAGGTCACAGAGTCATGAGGCTGGCTGACAGAGGTGGTACCTCAGGAGACAAATAGGAGATGAAGAGAAAACATCAAGGGAAGGCAAGTGGCAGGCTAGGGCATCATTCAATGAGGTTTTTAACCTAGTATGTAGGGTTGTCAGCCCATCGGGATTGACCTGGGGTTTCTAGGAATTGACATCAGCATCCAGGTGACTACAAAGACCAATCTTGGAGAATTTAATAGGACCTCGGATTTCCAACATTAACCATTTTGGGGGAAACAAATCTCTAGAAAAAAATTCAGTCAGAGTTGACAGGAAGTGAGTGCAACTACAGCCTTTAAAGTATCACATGATACCATGTGTAGTTATAATTGGTCGTACCACATGGATGTCTGCAGCAAACAATACAAAGACACAGGTTCTCTGTGTTTCCTTGAGAATGTCCAGAGTCTTGGATGAAACGTCGGATTAATATTTTATGAGATACGTGGGTTTTTGGTGATTTTATGTGTATTTTAAAACACTGGAATTCCTCATAATTTTTGTTTAATATTAAAAAAAAATTACATGACCCTTTAACCTATAAAACTCTACCTCTTAGCAATACAAAGATATGCTTATGTGGCGGTAAGTATGCCACCAGAATAATGTGAAAATTGGGCTTTGTATGGCTACTTCTCTGAAATTTGCTCCAGGTCAGCTCTTTGGACATCCTGTCTCTATGATGGCTCTGCTCTGACACAAATGTCCTGCCCAAAGAGTACTTTAAACATCAACAATCTACGTTTACAATGTAATATATCATCCTCTTGTAGACTTCATCTTGTTCTCCTCTAAAATGAAGTTGCCTATTTCAGGTACGGCTTGCAAGTGTATTTCTCTCTAAGATAAACATGAAACTCTTTGGATATTACAATTTTTTTTCCAATGCCACAAATCATCTTTTTCTGTTCTCCCCTCATTTTCTTACTTATTCTTTCTATTATTTTTTTTAACTATTCCTCTTGGTTTAGCTACTGGTCTTAAGGAATGTCAGTGTTGCATGATTGTCTGTGGTTTGGCTTTCTTTATCTGGTTTCACATTCAGTTCCAGCCACTAAACTGACTGGCATTGCCTTTGGGTTTTTACATAGCACAGCAAAGTGGAAAAACTAGTTCTATCCAGCTTGCCTTGTTAGAGATGAGCAATTTGTTAAATGTTTTTCCAGAATTCTAGCACGAATGCTAGATTTATTCTGACCATATATGCCATTATCATTGACTATTTAAAGGCAATTGCCAAATGTTTTGAGGCACAATTTACTACCTTTTATAATTTTGAAAAATAGTAAGTGTCCATTTAAAGACCTATGCAGGCTTAATGGGTTCAAGTTCATGCCCAGTGTATCAAATCTTAATAAGATGGTACCCGGGGTTGAAAAAAATGGCACAAATAACATATAGTATAACTTCATCTATCCATGTAGAGTGGGGCATGTGGAATGTTTGGATTATTAGAAGTACAAATAAATAGGAATCAAGTTTATTTAAGAGGTATGTTGAGGACAGGTAGCAAATTCAGATAATCAAGCAATCCAGGTACCCAAGGTTTGAGGATGGGGGGGGGGGGTTTGACTTTATGGAACAACAATTATACACTTCACATATCCAGTCCAGGAAAAAAAAATCTGTGCATGGAAACAAGTTCTTGGTTCTCTGTTTATCAGGAAGATCAGCCAGTGAGAAGAGTCTCCTACATTCAGCTCCAAGGGATGTGAATGTGATCACAGACTTCCTGCACTGTTCACACCATTATCAAGCATATCTCTCTCTCTCTCTCTCTCTCTCTCTCTCTCTCTCTCTCTCTCTCTCTCTCTCTCTCTCTCTCTCTCTCTCTCTCTCTCTCTCTCTCTCCCATGATGATAATTTGCATGGCGCAGGACATGCACATGAGGGTTTCTGAATTGGGACTTGCCGCCCAGTCCTATAGAAGGCCTACAGCAGCAGGCCCAATCTGCTGACGTAAGTCCTCTAATGGTGATGCAAGTGTTGCACCACCATTGTGTGGGTTGGAGCCACTGGCAGGAATAGCTGGAGGCTCTAAGTACGTACCACTTAGCTGATATGTTGCTGGCAGGGGCAGGTTGTGGGCAGATCTTGGGCAGCTTCAGGGTGGGGAATGGGGAGGGCAGGGGTAGTTCAGGGGCTGGAGAAGGTGGATCCTGGTGGCAGCAGTGTGTGCCAGGATGCTATCCCTGTTTCTCCAGCCCAACACAAACCCCTCCTCTCCTTGGACATACCAGCAAAATAGCTGTCATGGGTCTGAGGAGACCCACTGACTGCCAGGTGGCCTATGGAGAAGTAAGTAAGAAAAAAAATTGCTCCCCTCTCCCAGGCCATCTTGTCACTTCCCCCGCCATTGCTTGCAGTGTACGCTCTGTCAGCATGGCTGCATGGTAGGGGGTCGGATTGGCCTCTACGTTTATTTTTCTAAAAATCATGTTCAGTGTCATGCAGCTATTAGTAGCATCAGGACACATGAGCATATGACAACATAAGATGCCTGGTCTCCCCTTCCCCCTCCCTTTAAGTCAGTGAAGGCACGCTTGCATGGTTGCTTAATAATAAGTTTGATCTCTGTGGTGTTGGCAAATGGTCACTGAAAAAAAAATCCTGACATAAAGAAGGTATCTGCAAGATAAAGTTGTACAAGGGATGATTAGCAGCACTTAAGTTTCCTTTTTATTGAAAGGAAGAATCCCTGATTGAACAGTGCATTGAATGATATGACAAGTACTTGATCCCTGTCCAGCTGGAAAGGAATTGTATTCATCAGCAGCTTTTTAAGCTAAGGATGTCTTTATGTTTTCACTCTTTGTTTGAGTCTCTCCAGATCCTCCCTTTACTTCATGTCAGCACTATATAGTAGGTATGCCAAGTGGTTTTGAAATTTAAATTACAGTCTCTCTTTCAGATGTTATTGGAAAGAACATGTAATTTATAACCACGTGTTAGAAGTACAGGATGTTCATGGTTCATTGCCAATTCTTCTTTTGTAAAGTTAATAAAACTTTTCATAAAACACTTGTATATTTCATGGTAAAGATGTATTTTTTTTAATCTGGGAGGCTAATGTAAAGATTTATTAAAACCATTTTTTTAAGGGGAGTGTCAATAGTTTGCAGCTGAGTATAATTTTGCATTCCCACTAGATGATGGTCGGACTGAAAATGACAGTAACAGCTTTGTTGATTTAGCGCTAAAAATATAAAAAAAGATTCTTTCAAATGATAGAAAGTGTCTAATGATCAGAGAGTGTGTTTCTGAAATGAAGCCCCTAAGTAGCATGACACTGAAACGCTGGCTACCTCACTGGACTCTTTGGCTCTCCACTTGACACACTCAAGATCAATAGGCGAACACTCAAAAGAAGAACCCAGCCAGGATTCTAGTTGGACAGTCCCTGGAATTTGGGGACTATATCAGAATTATGGGTAATGTCCAACAAAAAATATGTTTTGAAGTTCACACGGAAAAATTCCTATTAACCTTGAGGAGATTAGGGTCAAGCCATCACAATGGCCAGGGTTCAAAGAACTAGTTTAGATAAATTTAAGAACTTGCATGCACCAAGTATGTTTTTTGATGTCTTTCAAAAGCAAGCCCCAAACTCATGCTGCATTATCAAACTCCCTTTAAATCCAAAGCAGTTTTTCATGTGGCTGCAGTTTGAGAGAGCCAAGTCCAAAGCCCCTCTTTGTTGCATGGTTCTTTGGATCCTGATCTATATCGTCACATTTATTCACACTTTCATTCTTTATAGGAAACCCTGTGTAAATAGAGGATACCTCCCCCCCCCCGCCGTTTCGACAATGTGCATGTAAATATCAGTGGAGATCTGCTTTTGGCCATAGGCCATTTAAAGTGAGGGGACATCTTTACTTCACATTTAATTTTATAACACTTGAATAATACCTTGAACACATCAATATTGTCAAGTAGTAGCTTTCCAAGTTCTCAGGCAGAGGCTTCCCCCAGCCCTATTACTTGTGATGCATTTAAGCAGAGGTGTCAAGGATTGAATTCGGGCCTTCTGTAATAGAGATATAACAAAAAGACAATTGGAAGAAAGTACAATTACACAGAGCAAAGTAAAGAGGAATAAAGGATGGAGACATATGTATGTATGAAAAAATATTGTTCCTTAATTCCCATGGCTTTGAAACAAAATATAAAATTATTTGCACAAATTGGGCCCTCACAATAACTGTACAGGGGAACCAACTTACAGGGGAAAGTTAAAGAGGTTCATCTAGCCCAGAGCAACTCTACTGTGTCTTTCTCTGAGATCCTTTACTTGGAAGTGCCAGGCACTGAACCCCTGTGCCTTTCCGATGTACCTCATTCTGTATATCATAGCTCAACCACAGAGGAAACCTTTTAGGGGAAAAAATATTCATTAGCATTGGAGAGAAATATTTCACTGACAGGGGGTGGTGGTCAGAATGGGGCCCTCCAAGGTGGCAAAAATGGGGAGGCTCGTTTGGTGTTTTCAGGAGGTGGCAACAAACACCAGTGTCATATTCTCCAGCACACTCTATGGGGAAAATGGCAACCAGCCCGAGATGATCTAGGAAGCACTTCTAGTCTCGCCTGTGGTTGCGTAAAACCGTCCTGAAAAGACAGAACTATCACTAATGAAACCTCTGACACAGAACTTGAAGAAATTTGCCCCACCCCTGAAAATGGCCTGTCTCACCTCTTCCCTCTCACCCCCACCATTTGGCCAAAATTGTCTCAACAACCTTTTTTTGATTGGCCATATTCACAGCTGAAGCTCTGGATCAACACCATTGATAGGTATTGTCTATGAAGTGCTATGGAAGTTTTGGCATTGGTGTTTGATCTGTGATGGCTCAGGGGGAGGGGCTGTATCGCAATGGCAGAGCACATGAAGAAGATCCTTGTTTCACTCCTTGACATCTCCAAGTATGACCGGGAAGGACCCCTCTCCAGAACCCTGGACAGCAATACTAGTCAGTGTGTAGATAGACAATACTGAGCTGTCTGAACCAATAGTTTGACTGAGGAGAAAGCAGTTTTCTCAATACTAATTCATACGTGCAAGTCAGCACTTAATGCTGCAGCCATCAAACTATGAACATGACTGTATGAACTAGCCGAAAGACTCCACTTGAAATGTACCATGCTCACAATAAGGCATTATAGTCTGGAGGGTGAATGTATGTGAAGCATTATTGCTATAGAGAATACATGTCCTGTTGTTGGAAATAATCGTCAGATTTGGAGACACTTATAAGTCAACCTTGATCATGTTACTCCAATTCATCCTCCTTGTGTGAATAAATAAGAGCACGGAGCCTTAGAGAATCAATTAGTGAGCATAAATATAATGAGGAGGTAAGTATACAAAGGGACTCAGATAAACTAGTTGAAAATAGAATATGTTTATGAGACAGTGCTGAGTTACTGCTGCTTCCTGACCTAAATTGGTCACAAATTACTAGTCTTAAATGGAAATGTAATGCTTCTTGAAATGGAATTGTGTAATTCAGCTTCTGACACACTTTGGGAATCATTCCACTCTTTTTCTGCTTACAGGCCTTTGTTAGTGCATGTGAATGAAGCCCTGAGCGAGTGGACCCAAAGGAAAGGAGCTCTCCTTCCACTCATCAGAGGAAAATGTAAAATTAGTCCTTTGCAGAGAAATGTGCAGTTTGTCTGCTTGGTGGGCTGCAAAGAGGGAAGGGTTAGAAAAAGATCTGCCACTTAAGTTTGTTCTTTTTTTCTATCTCCTACTGCAGAGATGCAAGTTATTCTCCTATACGTTCCCAGTTTGACTGTTATAATCCATATTTTAATGCAATATAGTAGCATACCATGAAAAACTTGTGATACGTACTGGATTCTGATGCACCCAAGAAGCCTCCCTGCACCCGCTCCCCCATTTATGCATTTCAATGCAGGAAGCCTATCCAAGTTCATGTTCTATTAGCCATGCAATCCCTGAGTGTCCCCATACTATACTATAAGTGACAGCCCAATCCTATCTTCAGCCAGCCCATGGCATGCAGCAGCACCAGCACAGCCTCCACAGCATGCTATAGGCCGGCAGGAGAACATGCCACAGCAGAGAGGTAAGTAGAAGAATGTTTTACTTACCTACTCCGCCGGGCCATGGGCCCCAATGGGCCTACTTGGATCTGTGGTAGCCCTTTGCCTTGTGTAAGTCTGAGTGGGCCCAAGGGTGTGTGTGTCAAGGCCTGTAAGGGGGCATCCACCCCTTGCCTTCCCTAACATGCCCCCACTTGGCCCTGATTCTCCCCCTCCCTGCCCCAATCATTCCCCTTTCTGCTCATGGTCCACGGACAGGAAGGAGATGGTCCACCCTTGCCACCAACTCCTGTGGCACACTGTCGCCAGCCATTCATGTTGGTGGCTCTGTTCCATGCACTATTGCTGCGACTGCAGTGCCAGTGGCCTGGGCCTTCTGTCAACGGAAAGCGAGTGCCATCAGTGGAAGGCCTGGATAGGGTTGGGCCGTAAGCCTAAGTACATGTACATATGTACATGAAAGAAACAATCATATTTCCTTCCTCAGTTTATTCTTCCTTCCATTTTCTTCCCCTTCCTCCATTGTGCCCCTTGTATTTTTAGATTGCAAGCATTTGGGGGCAGAGACCTCATTAAAGCCTTATGTACACAGATGGTGCTAAATTAAATTAAAGCAGCAGCAAAATTCCTCACTGAAACAAATGGCAACCAACCACATTAGCAAAACTGCATGAGTGCTGTGTACATGAACTTTTGAAATGGTGACATTGGCAAGGAAAAACAGGGGACAGAATTTGGTTTAAAGAACTGGCATGGCATCATCATGTTTCTGCAAGGTGTTTAGGGATACAATGGGAGAAAGTTTGTACCTGGAGGTGCCTAAGGGTGGTGCACTATTCATTTTGGGAGCATTAGAGGGTCAAGAAACATTTGACTACCTACTGAATTGCGTTTGCATCAAATAGTAGCCCATTCTGTGTATGACTAGGCCTACCAGCAGCTATGTCATTCAGAGGAACGCAGGAAAGAATTTTAATTGAGACCAAGCATGAAGTGGGGACCGTGTGTGTGTGTGTGTGTGTGTGTGTGTGTGTGTGTGTGTGTGTGTGTGTGTGTGTTGTGTGTGTGTGTCATCAGTCATTTTAAATATTCAGAGAAAAATACCTTCAATTGTTTTGTTTGTTATAAATTACACATTAGAAGATTAAAGCACATGCGTAGCATTCTTTGCCATAATTCCTGTCAGAATGTATTGATAATTGCCAGTTTTAACTAGTTCAGAAGAAGCTTTCACAGTTTTCACTTAACAGAAAATTGCTTATTGTTGCCTTTGATGTTGACACTATTTAATAGAGTTATTTTTTTCTCAATTGTTTCAACTTGTTTTTGCTATCATCTTTAAATTAACAAAGCTTTTGAAAAGGAAGCAGTCAGTCAACAAAAGATATAGGATGATTCAGAAAGAACATGGACTTATTTCACTGCCATTTTTTAAGATGCATGTGTGTTTTCAATTAGTCATTGCGTGTGTGCGCGCATGTGTTTTATCGTAAACTGCTCAGAATGTAGGAAGAGAATGGGTCTGATAAATAAATAACAGGCCAATCCTATGCAAGTCTACTCAGAAGTAAGTCCCATGGATTTCAATGGGATTTATTCCCAGGTAAGTGTGCATAGGATTGTAGCCTAAATAAAATACTTGTGCTGGGGGTATTACATAAAACACATGAACCAGTGCCATCATTTGATCTTTAAATAGAGGATGTCATGTGCTCTACTCCTTGATTCGCATTCTTGATGCACAGTTCTAAGGTTATTCCCCGTTTCATTGTTTTACCATGTTTGGCAGGGATGTGCGGTGGGGGGGCAGGTGAGGCCACTGGCGTCGCTGCAGGGGGGCAGAGCTCTAAGTTCTGCCACGGTCCGACCCTCTGTTACAGCGGTGCACAAAGCGGACCTGCCCCCTCACCTTCGGAGCCATTCAAGGCGGTGAAAGCAACGCGCAGGGAGTCTCCTGCGCGTTGCTTTCACCACCTTGAATGGTTCCGAAGGCGAGGGGGTGGGGCCACTTCATGCACTGGTGTAACAGAGGGTCGGACCGCGACAAAACTTAGAGCTCCACCCCCTGCAGCGACGCCAGTGCGTGAGGCAGATCCGCCCTGCGGTTATCCATGAAAAAGCACCACACTGCTTACACCCAAGGATACTCTCCTTACAACTGAGAAAACTCTCCTTATACCCAAGAAAGTGGGTGTAAGGAAAGCTTTCTCGGGTGTAAGCAGTGCGGTGCTTTTCCATGGACAATGACTGGGCATTTCTGCCTCACCTGCCCCCCCCCCCCACCGCACGTCCCTGACGAGTGGGAACTGTCACTGCTTATATGAGGCCCAGTGAATGGCCTGGGAATGCATGATGCTATAAGCATTGCTGATGCTAAACTGGTGTCAATCTAATCAGACTCTTGGATACAAGATGAACTGGGAGCTCCATGTAAGAGGTCAAATAAGTCTTACATGTGTTTACATGTGATGAATATTACGTACCGTATGTCTTACAGATCTTATCATCGCTCCTTGGAACTTGATATATGCTGCTGGGGTCAGCTCTGCTGTGTGCCCCAAGGGCTCCCAGCTGAAAACCAATACAATACAAGACATTCTTGTATTGTAGCAATACAATACAAAGCAATTTGCTTGTAGAAAAGCAATACAAGACATTCGAGTCATTCAAACCATGAGTTCTAGTCCAGAGTTGGAGGAGCCATTGGCATTTCACGTTTTTCAAGAAAATAGCCTAGGCTGGCCTGAACTGATCTTGAATTCTCCTTTTTTCTTGCCATGGCCCGCCATTGTATTCAAACATCCACTGTTATATTGTTTCTCCCTTCCTGAAATGATCAACTGCTCAAATTTACAGTTTAATTAGTTTAGCCTCCCAAATTTTGTATCAAATGTTCACCTGTATGAATCCATTTCCATGCCTCCTCCTCCTCCCTTCTACCTCTCCCTCCAAGGAACTCTTGTGCAGGAATTGTCATCAGGGAAAATAGGAGGGGGAAAGGAGAAATCTTTGATCTTTTTAGTCAACCTCTGCTGCAAAAGTGAATGGGAGATCAAACTTGCAAGGTAAAATATATGCTCTGATGGGTCATAGGAATCCAATATTTCAGTGAACAGAAAATCCGCTGAAATACTACAATTAAGGCAGGGTTATAAGTTATAGAAAACTCAGACATCAGTTCTGATGCACTCTTACAATGACTAGATTTTATGCCTAGGAGGCAAGTGCTGTACAGTGACAGTAAAAAAATTTAATTCCAGCTTATTGAATATTTTGAAAATAAATCCCACTCACTGCCTTTTCAAAATGGCATTTCCACACTTGACAACATGTCTGCATCAGTGGCAGATCACATGCTTTACATGCAAAATGTCTAATTAATTAGAAGGTTCTCAGACAGAGGTGCTGGAAATGGCATCTGCCTAAGACCTTGGAGGGCTGCTGCTGGTGGCCAGGCCACACTCAACTAGATGGGTCGATAAGGCTGCTTTATAGGTGCATGACCAAACACCAGCGCCATGTGGTATCATTACAACTGTTGGCATATGTGTTTGCAGCTTGTTTGAGAGCAATGTTAGACCTGAGCTCATCAAATCCCATATGAGTGACCGACTATTACCATATCACCATAACAGAGCAGTTGGGCCATGTTCCTTCCTGAAAGCCCAACTGACAGAAAGGTGTATTGATCATGCACCCAAGTTATCCAAAAGACCAAAGGGGAAACCAGCAATTCACAGAACCGATCAACTCAAGGACACTTTTTATCTCGGCATGTTTCTCAGCATCTGAGATTGTGAAGATCCATAGACAGTAGTTTCCATTCATACACATAACTGAAACAGGAATAGGGAAAACGGGATTTACTGGTCATCATGAGTGTAATGACCTAAGGCCCAATCCCACCTAACTGTTATGCCGGCCGGCGAAAAGCACATTCCGCCAGCATAACGTGCTTTACAATGACTATGCCAAGATGTGTGGCCTGGCCGCCACTGCAAGTGGCAAGTAGCCGGGTCCATGCTCCAACAGACCAGGGACACCCACCAGACCAGGTAAGGCCGTGCAAGGTGTGGGTGGAATGGAGGAGGGCAGGGGTGGATGGAACAAGGAGGACACGCGGAAGGGAGAAGGGTGGATTGGGCCCGGGAGGGGGCTTCGGAAGCAGTGGTGCCTGCCAAAGCCAAAACCCCTTCCCAGACCTGATCCACCTGCACAGATCAACTCAGACTTGCGCCATCTATAGAGCCATTGCAGGTCCAGGTGGCAAGGGAATAAAAGTTCCCTTACCCCCGAGGAGCCCTCCAGAGGCTGAAATTTCCCTGTGGGATACAGTGGAAGCTGCATGTGCTGCATCACCACACGAGAAGTTAACGGAGGGTTAACAGCAAGTGATGCTAGACTGAGAGATGACATAACTAGTTTGGAGTTAAACAAAGAAGTTTACAGTTAGATATTCTAGTTTACAATTATTTATTTATTTATTTATTTATTTATTTATTTATTTACAAAAATGTGTTTGTTTAAAAGGCCAGGGGATTTTCTGGTAAAAGAAAATGTAGCAACCAATGTTAATAGAATGCAAGCTGGCTACCAAGCTTCAAATATCAACATGACATATTGGCAGGATTCCTCCCCTCTCCTTTGGCATAATCTGTTTACAGATCTGTTAATTTTTCTCTGTTTAAAATCTGTTTGTTTTTCTTTCAAGTCATTTCACTTTACATGACATGAAACAGCAGTGACAGACTCGCTGAGTTATCCTTCTGTCCAGTGATTGCTTCACACAGTCCTCCTGTTGAAAGAAAATTTGAGATGCAGCTGGATGTCTCTTCGCTTTTACAGCTCTCATCTGCGATGTTATTAACAGCAAGTGATCTGACCTCTAACCCAGAACACATTTCAAGGACATATAGGGCACAGCTGAGGCCCCATCCAGCTGGGTCAACGACCTAAGCCCCCAATACCAGTCAGCCACCACAGATTCTCCTCCTTTTCACCGATAAGGAGTGTGTAGGGAGCCGCCGCCACTATCTATTGTCCACATCTGGTAAATTGGGGAACCAGTGCAAGACTTTGGCCCAAGCCCTCCATCATGTGGTGCTGGCACAAGTCATTTCATGTGTTAGCGGCACTTGCTCATGCTACCTAGTTGCTACAGAAAGCAGTTGCTATATCTGTTCTATAGGAGGTATTCACACGGAAAAGACTGGAGGTGGCCCCCAAGAAGATGTAGGAGGGCATTGTAGTCTGTAAGCCACTAATGTGATGCCTCTAACATAGAATCATAGAATCATAGAGTTGGAAGGTTCCCACAAGGTCATCTAGTCCAACCCCCTGCATGTCTCAGGAAATTCTCCTAAACTATCTGCGGCAGGTGCCTGTTGAACCTCTCCTTGAAGGAAATGTCTAGTCTGAGTTCTATGAAGGGTTCTATGAAAGATTAGAACGTTAGTATATGTAAAAACCCTTTGGGGTTTAGAACAGCCTGCCCATGTACACCGCCTTGAATAAAGTCGGAGGAGAAATCCAATGACCAGAAAGACGGTATATAAATACTGTATATTATATTATTAATCCCAGGGTTTGTTTGTGTGCATGCACAGTTAGGTACTATAAAAAGCAATGTTATGTGTACCCTGCTTGTAAATACATTTGTCCCACACTATGACATATGTACCTATAAGATTACGGCTCTGCTGCAGCTGATGCAGAAAATGGATTTTCCTACAAAGGGGATGGAAGAAGGCCACACCCAGCAATGAGGTAACGCATGGAACTTTCTGCTGTTCTCACAAGTCACTGAACTGGAGCATTTTATGTGGAATTAAGTTATAAATGAAATCAATGGAATCTCTGTCTGTACAACGTATTAGGGATTGAGCCGTTAACATGCGCAACATGCCAAAAATGGTCCCCTTGTAATAATGGCCATTCAAAATGTAATGGCCTAGTTATACTTACACTAGAAAATCCCTTTCATAGTCTTGAAACTAACTTATACTATGAAAGGGATTTTCAAGCGCGAGCAGGTTAAAAGTTGAAAATGTAAAATATGTTATATGTATACCTATTATATCCATAATTGCATTTTTGTAATCAGACTGAGGCTGCAAGAGCTGTTTTTGCTTATGATGAGTACTGTATCTGCTCTCTTATCGTGGTTAGCAGCACTTGCTTTTTTATGTACTGCATCTTTCTCCTGCTCTTTCTCTAAGGAGCTTCTCTGTCCCTCTCACATATTGTCCTCACAATAAGGTTAGGTTGAGAGAGTGACCTGGCTTGACAGCAGCACAGGTGAGGATCTATCCCCCACCAGCCCATAGCATGCAGTGCCACTGACAGAGTGTACACTGCATGCTATAGTGGTGGTGGTGGTGACTAGACGTCCTGGGAGAGGTAAATAAACACTTTTTTTACTTACCTCCCCATAAGCCGCCTGGCCACAAATGGGTCTCCTCAGATGTACGTCAGCTATTTAGGAGGAGCCTAAGGGGGCATGTCAGGCCGGGAAAAGGGCGGTAGGAACTTGGCAAGCACATTCCATTCAGAGGAAGGCAACAAAGGCAGTGAGAGGTCTGGACACCGAGTCCTGTGAGAAACAGTTAAAAGCTCTTGACGTTTCTCTTGTATAATATAAGACCAAGGGGAGATATGATTATGCGAAGGGTTGTCATGCAGAAAAAGGGGAGGGTTCATTGTCTGTGGTTCCTGAGGGCAGGACTAGTACAAATGGGTTGAAACTCAAAGTAGATGTAGGCAAAACATTATGAAAAAGTTTCCTAACTGTAAGAGCTGTCCAGCAGTGGAGCAGTTTGCCTTGTGCAGTAGTGGGCTCTTCCCTATTGGAGGTTTTCAAGCAGAGGCTGGGTGGTCACCTTTCAGAGAGGAATGTAACTGTTGCCTGCAGTGACCTGTGTGTTGGACTAGAAGACTCTCGTCTTTCAATGCTAACATTCTGTGACCCAAGATCGTCCAGTGAACTTCACAGCTAACTGGGGATTCAAACCCATATCTATTTGGTCTCACTCTATTCACTATTATTAGCCATTATAAACATATTTATATCCCACTTTTCCATTTTAAATAACAGCGCTCAAGACAACCAACAACATATACTTATACTGATTAATTGAAATGAAGGCCGTGACAGACCGCACGAATCTCGGCTCATCCCGGACGCCTGAGGAGCTTAGTCGAGGCGTGCTGGGGTGTGTGGTTACCACAGCGGAAGCGAGCGGTCTCCCGATTTCTGGCGGCACGATCGAAAATCCTCCTGGGCCATGTTTGAGGGGGCCGCACAGCAGAGCTACTGCAGCCACCAAGGGGGAGGAGAGTGGCTATCTGCCAATCAGGTGTGTTAACCAATCACCGTGGAGGTTTCTTCCAAGAAGGCGGGACAAAAGGAGGGACTATTTGCGGGAAGACACTCCTACTCCTCTCGCACTCGCTTGCCTCGGCGCTCGCTCGTTCACCTCGGCATGCGGTCTGTCACAGCCTTTAATTTGTAAGTTTTGAAATTCATTTTCTGGAGCTTGGACCATGAGAATGACTGACATTAGGTGCCCATATTTTTTCAGAGTTGTTGTATTTAGGTCTGTGATTAATAGTTGCTCATTGTAATCTTCTCTTTTATAACAGCACATTGATGAATCATGAAGCTGAGGCAGAGGTCCAGGATGGCAAAGAAGGACGAAAAAGCTCTTAAGAAGAACATCAAAGTAATACCCATCAGTTCACAACCAGTGCCAAAAATGGCCAAGAATGAGAGGCGTTTTTCACCATTCACAAACGAACACAAAATGAAGTCAGTGTTTTCAGTTAAGCCCTAGTTTTAATATAACCTGAAAACAACAATCCTGCAGGGTTTACTCACTCCACCTCTCACTCCATTCATGACGGGGTCAAATGTCCATCACCCCTCCCAACTAATTGAGGTGTGGTCCTTTGCTTGTAGGTTTGATTGATGTTTCCTAATGCGATTTTGACCAGAAGAGTGTGTTCCTATTCTCATTTTAGGGAAAATACTAGTGCTTATTGGCTGCCTTTTTCAAAGAAAATAAATGTTTAGCTCACACTGATTCTTGGCATCAACACTCACTTAATGAAGTGTTAATTAATGAATAAGAATGAATGGTGCAATCATTTTAGGCACAGCATATTGAGGGGTTGTCTAGGAAAGTTGTGCATACAAATGTGTTGTGTTTTTAATTTCAATATTGGAAAGGATGTGTTTAAGAGCTTTATTTGATGTGGGCCATTGCAACTGTATAAGCATGTTACAGACTGTAAAAAAAATATCCCAACGTGGGACAATGCTATTTCTCTTGTGTACCATATGCAATATTTTTATGTCATGCTCACTCCAGCACACTATCCTATATGTACAAGGAAAAAATGATGCCAGACCAATTATTGGCCCATGCAGCGCTCCCTCTGAAAGCTCCATGTGGTATGGTCTCTCAGCCAGGTGTGCCCATTTGTGGTTATGCAAGGTGTTAAATGCTAGATGAGATGGGTGTTGCTTGTTGTGTGGGATGGTTAAATTGTTAGAAAGCAGCTTTGTGGAGTATCTGGTGGGGGTTCTAGACCTGCCTCCTCCTCTCTTTTTGTCCCTGGCTGTTTCTGGCCAGTCATGCAAAAGGTGAGAGCCTTTCTAGTTAGAGTGAGTGCCTTGGCTGGGCTGGAGCCTGTCTTGCCTGACTCGCAACCTGCGTCTTTGTGCAGTGGTCTACCAGGACCCTGCTTTGCATGCTGTTGAGGCTCCCTTTGTGACCTGTCCCAGTCCCTCCCCTGTCAAAAAGGCTCCTTCCAACTGGTGAATGCCCCCACAGGAACCCAAAACCTCACCACAGAGAGACTAGTGTGTTTTTTGCATATGGCTGCCCTCTTCTGAGGGAGCTATCTTTCTGCCCTTCCTGCGCTGGGGTCAAAAGGTTATTCCTTGGATGTGCATGGTTGTGTGGATGGGATAAGGGGACTTAAACCCTGGCTGTAGGGGTTCTTAACAGCTCTTTGCTTTGGCCCTTTCATGGCTGACACCACTGTCACTCCTGTAGGAGATGGGGGTGCTGTGGGATTTGTGTGTGTGTGTGTGTGTGTGTGCGTGCGCGCGTGCGTGTGTGTCCTTGGAGCACCTCCCCATGGTTAGCGGAGGTGCCTGTTGTTATGCTGCTCATTCCCACTGGCTTTCAGGGAGGCATCTGCCCAGCACTAGCAGTTCATTGGTCCTGCACCTCTCCCTACCCCCTGATCCATTCACCCTGGTTGTGCTTTTCTGACCACTGATGGTGGAGCTGGGTGGATGTGGTGATTGGCTCCTCACACCAATGATGCACAGCTGTAACAGGATGGTGTAGTGGTTTGGGAGTCGGACTTAGATCTGGAAGATCCAGGTTCAAATCCCCACTCAGCCACGAAGCTTCCTGAGTGACCTTGGGCCAGTCACTATCTCTCAGCCCCACCTACCTCACAGGGTTGTTGTGAGGACAAAAGGAGGGAAGGAAATATGTACACCACTCTGAGCTCCTTGGAGGAAGGGCGGTATAAAAATGTGAAAAAATAAATAAATAACACCAATGATGCACAGACGTCATGTTGATAATGCACAGACATTGCGCAAATGTCATGCTGATGATGTGCCAATGTCAGTCACAGCTGTATGGGTGACAGTTTGTATCAGGGATTCCATGGATGCTGCTGGGCAGGGTTGTGGTGGCATTGCTGGGAGGGCTTAGGATATGACAGATGTCTCACCAGCATCTGTGTGACATGAGCACGGTGTCCTCATAGGATTGGGCCGTTAGTATATGTTTGCTCACTTATTTGCCTCTCATTTATATTGCTGTTTTGCCACTTGTTCATTATTTATTTATTTTAAAAAATTATACCCCGCCTTTTCCTATGCCGAAGGCAAATGCCCAAGGCGACTTACAACAAATTAAAATACATAATTTAAAATACATAAAATAAGTTTACATAAATACATGTGTATAATACATAAATGTACATGTAAATACATTTACAAGTGTAAATACATAAAATTATAATTTTGCCTCTCACATTTACTGCAACCTATCCTTAATAAACAGTGTATTGTAATTTGAACACTTTGGAGCGTCTCCCTCTTCTTGTCCTGTCTAAACTACCAATTCTACTTAAATGCACCACAACCAAAGGTCAAAGCTGCTTTAACACACTTGTTTGAGATACACACGGGGGCCAATTCCTATGTGTTCCTGAGGATGTGTGGTAACAATGACTCCTGAATGACTCTGGAAGTCATATTTTCTGAAATTTTCAGCTACATTATTTTAAATCCTCAACCTGTGACTGAATTTCAACATTGCAAAAAATTGCAGAGAAAACTGATTGCCCCCAAAATGAAAGCCATTTGAATTGTTTGATGGTGTTGCTGAATTTTTTTTAAAAAAAAAAAATGGGCCAGCACTTATTTTTCTACAGAAAAATCAAAAACGTTTTTCCTGTCAGGAAAGTTGGCCTATAACAAATGCTATAGCACAAGATTAACCTGTGGAAGCTGGAAATTTGGATGAAAAAATGTGTCCAAAGTATCTGAGTACTTACTTTTGCCAAAGACTTCGATGAAGGCAAGAGTTTCCACTCAGAATGTCCTGTGGTGAAGTTACAGAGTTAGAACTGTCACTTTTCATTGCATCATTCTTACACTTTTCTACCAGCCCTATAAACTAGTTGATAATTATAATAAAGGCCTAGTTGTAAGCTAGCCCTTCATTATAAACTTTTTATTCATAATAAATTATCTTTACTTCCCTGAAAAGTTTTCAGCATTCAGTTGATGTTTTGCAGCTTAACATGAGAAGAGCCTTGCTGGATCTAGATCTAGTCCAACTTCTTGTATCACACAGTGGCCCCACCAGATGCCTCAGGGGGAGCATACAAGACAACAAGATATCTGTATCCTGTTGCCACTCCCTTGTATCTGGCATTGTATCATTACAAAATATGATTGAAGATGTCCCCATGCAAATAGAGCTCTGTGTTCATGTCAGAGCTGGTGTTGCTGAAGCAGAGCTGGAGCATTTTATTTCAGCTTTGAAAACTGCCTATGCAATTGACTGAGGTGGGTGGTGATATGGACAACTAACCACATGCAGCAAAAACGTGGGTTTTACTTAGCCAACAATGTTTAAGAAAATACGGGAATCGATACCATGTGGTAAAAGAAGCTTGAATCTTTAATAATCTCCAATGCCGTTTGCAGGTTTCCGTTTCAGGCAGCCGCATACGGAGTAAAAATTACGATAAAATCCAAGGTCACTAGTCCAACGTTTCGTTTCGGCAGCTCGGAACCTCTTCATAGGATCAATCTGAAAAGATTGCAGATGATACTGTCCTCAGTTAACCCCCTGTCCATATAAACCAAAAAGCGCGGGAAGAAGTAATCAATTCAAAGCGGAAATGACCTGACCGCTTTGAACTGATTACTTCTTCCCGCGCTTTTTGGTTTCTATGGACAGGGGGTTAACTGAGGACAGTATCATCTGCAATCTTTTCAGATTGATCCTATGAAGAGGTTCCGAGCTGCCAGAACGAAACGTTGGACTAGTGACCTTGGATTTTATCGTAATTTTTACTCCGTATGCGGCTGCCTGAAACGGAAACCCACAAACGGCATTGGAGATTATTAAAGATTCAAGCTTCTTTTACCACATGGCATCGATTCCCATATTTCTTAAACATTGTTGGTTAATTGCGGGCCATGAAAGCTACCGAAGGAAAAAGTTTTACTTAGCAATTAGCTCATGACGTTTGCAGTCTAATCCTAACAAACGTTTCAGCACCAATGCAGCTCTGCCAATGGGGCACGCACTGCGTCCTGTAGTAGGGGGGCGGGCAGTCATGGAGGTCTCCTCAAGGTAAGGGAACATTTATTCCCTTACCTTGGGGGGGGGCTGCATTGCAGCTGCATCAGTAAGAGTTGGTTAGGATTGGGCTGTTAATCTGTGACACCATTTGATCAAGAGGCTGCCTGAGCTAATTTCCAAACAAAGCAAAATGTCTACCTTTTCACCAGGAAAGTTTTAATTTACATTGCTGTGTTGGTTTCTACTTGCAGAGATTTTTGCATGAGGGAATGTTTAGGGATGTAGCGGCAGGCACCCCCCTCCACTTTGGAATAGTGAAGTCAGTTCTGCCATTTTAGGATTCTACCCCCTGATTTCAACTTCACACCTTGTAATTTTATTTAACCTATATACATTTACTGTATTTGGGAATGTATGTTCATTGTGAGCCCAGATGAGTTAGGGAGGGTCAAGTAAATGATTTATGCATAATCAGGGAAAGGGAGTGCAGAGGCATATCAGATGTTTTGAATTTTTTCTTCTTACTTCTCTGGTATAACGGTATTGCCAGAGGCGTCGTCTGATATGGGGCGGTGGTGCGGTGGGCCCCAGGGCGTTGGGGCGGAAAGGCTCCGTGGGAGGCAGGAGCCTCCTTAACTTTTGTTTTTTTTCCCTTTTTCGGGTTTTTTAAAAGGTTTTTTTAAAGGTTTTTAACGCTAACGGGGCTTCTAAAAGGGTATGTGTGCTTTGCGCAAACTTATCTGTAGTTCTAGGACTCTCCAGCGACGATCAGGGGCGCAGATCGTCCCTCTGCTCCCGGACGCGAACTCTGCAAAGCGTCCAGGAGCGCGCTGCAGAGTTAACGCATGCGCAGAGCGACGATGTTTCCAATCGTCGCTCTGCGCATGCGTTAACTCCGCAGCGCGCTCCTGGGCGCTTTGCAGAGTTCATGCCCGGGAGTAGAGCTGCAGAGGGACGATCTGCGCCCCTGATCGTCGCTGGAGGGTCCTAGAACTACAGATAAGTTTGCGCAAAGCACACATACCCTTTTACAAGCCCCGTTAGCGTTAAAAACCTTTAAAAAAACCTTTAAAAAAACCCGAAACTCATTATCAGCCCATTCCAACCCAACTCCTCTCCAAGTCAGGCATAAGTGTGGCCTAAGTGCAGCCTAAGTTAGGCAGAAGTTATGCCTGAGGTAGGTCAGAGTTATGCCTGAGTTAGGCAGGCTGCAGTTTCTGTGGCCCAGCACCACCCCAGGATCCAGGCAACACTTACCTCCCAGGCAGGCAGGCTCTTCTCCAGGCTCCGTGTCTGGCTCAGGCATGTGCAGGCCTCTGTCTGCATGTGTCAGCGTCCATCCATGGCAGCTGCCGCAGGGTCTGTCGCAGCCCGGTCGCAAAGGGGCTGACCGCAGGCAGGGGGGTTGCGCCAGTCATGTGGTGGGCGCAGGGCAGGTGACAGGTGAGCGAGGTGCCTGAGCCCAGCCGCCACAGGGCACCCTGTGCATCAGCCACCTGCTGCAGGGGAGAGTGGCCGTCCCCTCCCTCCTGCAGAAGGCGATGCCACCCCCAAGCCACGTTGAGGCTGCACTGGGGGGTGAGCGGGGGAGGGAAGGGAAGGGAAGGGGGGTGGGAACGTCACACACAAGGGGGGTCTCATGAGGACTGGAACTGCCTCTGACATGACTCGCCCGTGCGCTGCCTGAAGCCCTGGGCCTCCAAGGCCAGGGCAATGCCCACAAAGAAGGCATCCCGGCGTGCCTGCTGCTCTGTGCCCCGGCCAAGACCAAGAGATGCCTTGGGCTTGTCTGCTGCGAGCGTGAAGGGCTCACACAGCTCATCACACCCCCAGATGGGGCGACGACGGCGCCTCACGGCAGGCGCTCTAGCAGGGTGGGGGGTGGCCAGCAGCCATCATCAGGGAGTGGGAGGAGAGGCAGACACACAGGCAGGCAGACAGGGGGTGCTGGGGAGGGGCATGGGTGGGTCAGAGACAGACAGACAGACAACAAGGCTGGTGGGAGACAGATTCCGAGAGAGGGGTCTGCAGAGAACGATAGGGACACAGGGGGCGCTCCGCAGATGAAGGTGATGCATAAACAGGCGCCTCTTATGCAGACAGACTTTGGGCAGAAGTGGCTGCATTACGGGCGGACCTTCGACGGAGGCGCCTGCATTACGGGCAGACCTTCGACGGAAGCACCTTCATTACGGGCGGACCTTCGACGGAGGCGCCTTCATTACAGGCGGACCTTCGACGGAAGCGCCTGCGTTAGGGGCGGACGCCCTGGCTGTCACTGTTTGTCTGCCTGAGAGGCCCCCCTGACTCCCCCCTCCCCTCTGTGCCATGGGGGTCGCGCAGCACCCCTGCTGGGTTCTCCCAGGGAAGGCCGTGGCAGTCCCTGGCTGGGACTCGTGTAGGGGCTTCAGTGCTGGGGGCTGTCTGTGTGTGGGGGGCAATGCTTGTGTAAACACTGGGCACATATGTTTCACTGGGGCTCTGCCCGAGAGGCATCTTTATTGTTCTGGAACGTTAGCAGAGATGGCCAGGCCAGGCGAAGCTGCCAGGAGTAGTCACAGCAGCCAATCAGAAAGCAGCAGCAGCACACCTGCCCCATGGACCTGGACATGCAGGCTCTTCCCCTGTGGAACCACAGCCTGCTCCATAGAAAGGGGAGGGGCAGCAAGTAGGACAGCCAGGGAGGTGGAGCAGCAGCAGCACCGGCAGCTGAGGAGGGTTGCAGGGCTGGCTCCCTGACCTCTGGCAGCATCGATGCAGATGACAGTGGGGCAACCAGACTGCAGGCCCAAGGGTGATCCCAGGAAGGTAGGTGATAGTGGACGTTCCTGGGGAGACAAAAAACAAGGGGAGTTACAGGTCAGCTGGTATGTGGAAGCAATCGCCATTGAAGAAATGCCAGTGTGCCGGTTGCAAAAGCCTGCAGGGAGAGAAATAAAACACAGCTGATAGGTGTGACACACATAGCATGGTCTGAGCTGCTTACCTGGGTGTAAGGAGAGCATGATCCTGTAAGGGGAAAGGGTCAAAGAGAGAGACAACAACACAACTTGGGGGTCACAACCATGGCAAACCTAGCAATACTGACCTGTCAGTAGACCCTGTGAAGAAAAGGGGGGGGGGAACAGCTGGTGTCTACATAAGGCTAACAGTTCCACACTTGTGGCATTGTCTGCTCACATGACTACAGGCAGCAATCAGACACAACAATGCTAAAGAGGCATGTATCCTATATATCATAGCAGGCAGCTATGAGACAACACATTGGTAAAGAGGCATATCATATCAGGCTATGCAGGCAGCTATGAGACAACACATTGGTAGAGAGGCATGTCATGGCAGGCTATGGAGGCAGCTATGAGACAAGACATTGTTAAAGAGGCATGTATCCTTCCTATATTTCTAAATGCAAAGAGGCAGCAGTCAGACCACATGTCAGCACAAACCCTGCTCTTACCTGCTGGTGTTGTTGCCTGTGGGGGGGGAGAGGGGCTGGGAGAAAGACTTCCATGGAGGCATGGAGAAACACTTCCATGGAGGCAGCTGCCCAGGCACAGCTGTAAACAGATTGGCCACAGCCAGAACAGCCCTCTCTGCCCTAGAGGGAGGCAGAGAGGAGAAGAGAGAAGTGGGGTGTTTGTGAATTTTGCCCTCCACCAACAAAGTCCCACTTTGTGGCTGTGAGGGTCAGAACCCCACGCCACGTGCTCAGAGAGAGAGAGAGTGACTGGAGGTCTGGGGCTGGGCTTTTGTGGGAATGAGGCTGGGTGGGGCTGGGTGCTGATAGGCTCCCTATCTTAGGCATAACTCTGTCGGTTTCCAGACCTAGCAGGCCCAACTCCGTCCTAACTCTGACCTAACTCAGGAGTAGGGTGTTAGAAATTTTCAGGAGAGGGCTGGCTTAGGTAAGGTAAAATGGCTCCTATGGGTCTCCTCGAATTTGGGTCCACCTTTTTGGTTGACCTAAATTTTGTGTCAGCATTTGTGTTGGAGGGGGCGTGTCTGTGCTTGCCAGGGTCTGGAATCCAACGTTAATTGGTTGCCGCCCCCGTTACACCCACGGTCCGCCCATGTTCCGCCCACTTTTAGGTCAACTTTAGGTCTGACTTGTGCTGCTTAGCCCTTGGGTTGGAATGGGTTGTTCTTAGTCCGTTGGTCGTAACTTTGACCTAACTTTGACCTAACTTCGCCCTAAATGGTTGCATTCCAGACCTAACTTCGACCTAAATGACTTAGGCTGACTTTAGGTCTGACTTGGGCTGCTTAGCACTTGGGTTGGAATGGGCTGTATGCAAATTAATTATTTAATTTGCATAATGGGGCGGCGGGCTTTTCTGCCACAGTAGCAGGGGCGCCTGGCTATGCCTCTGGGTATTGCACTGTATGATCAGAAATAAAAAAATTAAACCTGCAAATAAAGTTTCACAATTCAAAAGGCTTATCATCATTCTCATTTTTTTTTCATCTTGGGAGTAGATAATGATTTCAGACTGAGGGTACCAAACATAGCACAAGACCACTTAAATGCTATCTACCATGTGTTAGCACATTGCATGTGAGTGAATCTTAGAAGGAGTAATGGAAAGAGCCAAAATGGATCACCACTCAGCCCTGGATGTGATTAAACAAACAGGAAGGATTCTATCCCACCCATGTACTGGGTATCAATTTCATACCCAGGCCAGCCTACAGCAGAGGAATATAGCGCTGACTGCCAAATTAACTTAGACAAATGTTGGGTGGTCCCATTTTCCACATGATTTATTCAATGTTTTCATTGCATAGGCTTGGTTCTCTTCCAAAGAAAAGCCTGAAAGGGGGATTGTGATCCATGTATCCAATCTCAAGGTGTTGTGTCCTGTCACAGAATACAATCAGCCTCAAAATCTACAGTCCGCTAATGGCAGCTTTTGACTCAGATTAAAACCGGCATACATACACTGCAGATATTCTAATGAAGGACTCTTAGCACTCCTTCTGTGCTGTGGATTATTACATCACAGCTGCAGATGTAATCGTTATTGCTGCCAGATTTTCATAATGTTTTAGTTCTATGAATGAAATAGATCTTCTAAAAGCTCATTTATAAACCTCTGAAATTCACATATAAATCCAGATGAGAACTTGCTGACATTCTGTTGTGATCAGCTATAGCAATTTTCAAGGGGGGGGGGGAATTACAGCAATTTTAAAATAAAAGCTGTTGGTGACTGGTTTCTGAAAAATGGGTGACATGGAATGGTGTCAGCCACAGCCTTATGTCCACTGACTGTCCATTCATGTGCCCTGTGTAATGCCTTCACATCAATGCTTATACCGATACTATCATTTTATGTTTAGGGGGCATTCACACCAACATTTTTTTCCTGGGATAACTTCCAGAGGGGTAGCTGTGCTATTCTGTTGCAACAAAAACAACAAAGAGTCTTGCAGCACCCCAAAGGCTGACCAATTTATTTCATCATAAACTTTGAGAGTTCATGGAGTTACTGCGAGGGCTGTGCCCCATTGAGTTTTTTGGGCTATTGCCCTTTGTGAGATAGCCCCAAAAATGCTGTGTTGAAATCCTAAACTTTCAACACCCCGTTCACTTCTGACAGCCTTCTGAACAAGAAATGCAATGTTTCTTTTCTATTCTACTGCCAGTGTTTCCCAAACCTTTTCAACTTGCAGCTCTCTTCACCATTGGCAACCATTGGCTACGGCTCCCTGTTACATTCTGTTGATGCCTGCCAATTGGCATTGCGCTGTTTTCCGAGAGGATTCCGTGGCACTCCGCGGATCCCCTGGCTGGTTTCCACGGCTCCCCTGGGAGCCATGCCTCCCAGTTTGGGAACCACTGACTGTTTAGCTGTGTATTATGTTATTTGTCAATAATATTTTATACTGCATTTATTACATGGCATTCAGTGCACACAGAATTGATGGGAGATTATAAGGAAAGCCTCCCATTATAGTCTTTTCAAAAGTTGGGTGATCAGTGCAAGACATCAAAAACAGGATTACTTGGAACTGAAAAATTAGACATCTATGAACCTTTATCAACTTTGACTCCATAACAATCTCAATGCTTTCCTGGTTACTTAATTACAGTTTCTGGTCTACTTGATAAGGCTGGGGCCATGCACAAAAGAAAAGGGTCATGCAGCATTTACAATTGTGCTGCCAGAATGTCTATGTACATGTAGGAATTCCAAGACTTTCTTAATTCTGCTCCAACAAGGAGTGGGAAAAACAAACAAACAGATAAGACACTGAAAAACCAGATAAAGTTGAGAAAGCAAATACAGAATGATTGGGAAGCCAAACTTTGGTGTTCCGGAGCTCATTTCTCTTTCAGAGAATAAGGAACGTTTAAACTGAAGTATCAGTTCCTTGTCAATCAAAAAGAGAAAAAAATATGAATCAGATTGGCTCCAATCTTTGTTTTGACTCCAATCTTTGTTTTGACAAGGGCAGCCCAATCCTATGCCAGCCTCCACCAACAGAATGAGCACACTGTTGCAAAAGTGCGCTGAGGCTTGTGGCACTGGCGGAAAGGCCTGTGCAGGCCTGTCAGTGCCAGATTCTTGTGGAGCCTCCACTGGAACAGGTACGCTCCCGCCAGGCTGTGAAGGGGCAGGGGGAGGATGAACTGGGGGTGGGGAGGAGCGTTCCAGGGCAGGGGGAGGAGGGGGAGGACTCGACGGAGGAGGCCTCCGCCAAATCCTATCCCCTTCCCAGGCTTAAAAGCCCAACATGAACCTGCTCAGATTTGCACCGGTCATTTAGCTGGCACACATCTGCGTAGCCCCATAAATAGGCTTACCATTCGTCCTGATTTTTCCCGGACTATCAGGGATTTTGGGGGCCTGTCCCAGATTTGTCCTGGCCCCCCCCGGCCCCCGTTACCCCCCTGGTCCATTTAAAATTAATTTTGATTTTTTCCGATTTTGTTTTGGAAACAAAATGGCCGCCGGAATTTCCCCTAAACAAAATGGCCACCTAGGAGGCTTCAGTGGCTCTGATCATGTGATTAGGAGCAGCACAGAGCTTTACAGTTCAGCTCCGCCTCAGCAGTATGACCTCACAGCCCTTAGGTTCTTTCGCAGCAGCAGGAGAGCAGAGGGGTCTTTGCAACATGATAACGAGGTTTGCCTGCTTAATTCTTTGCACTTGAGAAAATGCAATGTCTGTTGCTTCAAGGAAAGCAGTTTGTCCTGCTAGCTGTGGGGTGGGGGAGGAAGTGGGGTTAAGTGTGCTGGCTGATCTCAGTTTGTCCTGCTGGGGGGGGGAATGGGTTGATCTGCAAATAAACTTTGTGATGTCCATTTTGTCTTGCTAGGTCCATAGGGGGGGGGGGCTGGGCTGATCTGCAAATAAATTTTGTGATGTCCTGCTAGCTTCATTTGTTCTGTGTGTTTTGCTTCACAGAAAGCGCACTTTTGGTTGGGTGCACTTTTGCAAGAAAAAAGCAATTTTGGTAGGATGTACTTGCAAGAAAAATGCACTTTGGTGGGGTGCACTTGGAAGAGAGATTTGTTCTCTTTGCAAAGAGCTACCCGAACATTTTTGTAGATATGTGGCTAAGTACCTTTTTGATGTAGCAAAGGCGAGCAAGACCCTCAGTCCAAATTGTGCACATGTCCACTGTAGCAGCATTGGTCACTTGTTTGATTACTAGCTTGGGTTATTCCAATATACTGCTTAAAGTGCTATGTGAACTGTATGAGGAAGTAAGAAGATGGGTTTGACTAGCCTCAGAGCAGTACCCTCCCCAAGTTAGGTTTTGTGAGGCTTAGCAGCTCACGAAGTCACATGCTGCCAGACCACCGGCGGGAAGGTCAAAGCCTTCCCACTCGCATTGATGGAATGCTGACCTCCTGCCGAGGAAGGTAAGGTGGTGGGGGAGGCAGGGAGGGGCAGAGAAAGACAGAATAGTGGTAGGGAGGAGGAGGTATGGGGCAAGGAGGCTACAAGAGGGGGTGGATCTGGCCAGCAGCAGCCTCACCTCCCCCTTTCTCTCCTTGAACTTGCACCAGTGATTTCACTGGTACAGGTCTGAGGAGACCCATTGCATGGTGGGAGGCTTACGGAGGGGAAAGGTGATTTAAATCCGATACAGCACATGACTTTTCGGCGAGGCTGCACAGGATTGGGCTGTGAAGATTCTAATTTTAGGTTATTCGTGTGAAAAATATATTTGTCTTTGACCACAGCGATCATTTCATCTTCTATTTGACCTTTTCTGAGTGTGTGTGCGCATGTGCACGTGCGCACATGTGTGTGTACATATTGAAAGCAATAATGGGAAACAGCAAGTATTTTTCAGAAAAAAGTTTAATACAGTATATACAAAGCTGCATATGCACAGACTTGTGTTTTATGTTCAGAGAACTGGTATATACCAGACAAGTATGCAACCATCAGTCATCTAAGGAACTTCTGTTTAGTGATCTTCTTATCTTCCACATATCTTATTTTTGCTTAAACAATCAAAATTAGAGATTCAAAGTTATTTGGCTAATTTACTTACCCCTTATAAAGTGACAGAGTCTGGAGAATAACACAATACTAACAGAGCACTCCTATGCCTAAATCGAATCAGGGCGAATGAAGAAAGGAAAAAGAACCAAAAAGTAAAATTTCAGGGCAAGACAATAATTACTTAGCTTGTTTTTATGCATGAAAAAAATCCTTATCCAGTCATTCATTAATGCAACCGTCTGGTTTTTATTAGCATCAAATGCTATGCAAATTTACTACCAATTTAATACAATAAAAAGTAAAAAAAAACCACCCCAAAATAAAAATATTGGGTGTGGGGTAAAGTGGCTGAAATAGGTTTGACAGATTACTCAATTATGGATGGACACTAACTGTGCCATGTTACAGAGTCTGTTCCTTACTCTCCTCAGTGACATTGAAACTCAGCTGAAATTCTGAACTGTTTCAAGTATCACAACCAAGAATCTCAGCTTTATCCCAGGTAGTATTCAGGAGAAATTATAATTCTTGAAAATCAATTAACTAAAGTGTCTTCTGGAGATAATCCTTGCAATGCATACAATCCTTGAAGGCATACATTTCTGAAAGCAAAAATTCTTTTCCTGGTTGCACTATAAATTATGAAATGGCTTTAAAAGTCTAAATATAAGCAGCGCTTTCTAACTAACTGTCAGTGATGTCATGCCCATGTCAATAACGCCCTGTAAGTGCAGGGGTTTGACTTCCTTTCCCCCTATATTTTGATTTATAAATTCCATTTCATAATAGCAAAAAGACACTTAAAGGGAAGCCTTCAGCTTCTTGCCTTAGAACACCACCCAAAGCATACAATAATCATCCAGAAATGCACAGCCTGTCATGTCTTATTGCTTAAATATAGGCCTGAAAAAAAAGCCTTACGAGACAGGATGAAATAAGTGTGACATAGGAGTGAGCTTGGGAGGGAGGGAGAAATAACTGTGTCATCTGCTCCCAGAAGAGCAAAATTCAGGCACATGTCCAATGGAAGTTTGAACACAGAAGACTCTTCATTTCACTCTTCACTCTTCGTTTCATTTTTTTTTCATAAATAACCTAGAACTGTAATGTAGACTGTACTACCCTTTGGAATCAGCAACAGAGTTGTCATTTTATATTTAATCTGAATTGTCTTTATTCCCTTATTTTTGTTGTTGTTATAGTATATGTCTATATTATTTATCAATTTTTTCTTTCATGGTCATTATTTGGTATCATGATTTTCTCATATTGGATCCAAAGAATGTTAGGCAGATCATTCAAATGGTGAAAAGACACATTTTCAAACTCAAACTGTTTTAATAACTACGAAAGGTAGACCTTTCCCACTGCCCAAATCTGATCCAATTTAAATTATCACTTTACATGTATTTTCTCAACAAAGAAGGGCTGCTGGGGAGTGGAGATTGGAGATTGGGAACACCAGGGAGGTTGACTCTGCCCCGCCTTCTCTGCAGGTATAAAGCCTTTGGCTTGCCCAGGGGAAGGGAGCTGCTGGGGAGTGGAGATTGGAGATTGGGAACACCAGGGAGGTTGACTCTGCCCCGCCTTCTCTGCAGGTATAAAGCCTTTGGCTTGCCCAGGGGAAGGGAGCTGCTGGGGAGTGGAGATTGGAGATTGGGAACACCAGGGAGGTTGACTCTGCCCCGCCTTCTCTGCAGGTATAAAGCCTTTGGCTTGCCCAGGGGAAGGGAGCTGCTGGGGAGTGGAGATTGGAGATTGGGAACACCAGGGAGGTTGACTCTGCCCCGCCTTCTCTGCAGGTATAAAGCCTTTGGCTTGCCCAGGGGAAGGGAGCTGCTGGGGAGTGGAGATTGGAGATTGGGAACACCAGGGAGGTTGACTCTGCCCCGCCTTCTCTGCAGGTATAAAACCTTTGGCTTGCCCAGGGGAAGGGAGCTGCTGGGGAGTGGAGATTGGAGATTGGGAACACCAGGGAGGTTGACTCTGCCCCGCCTTCTCTGCAGGTATAAAGCCTTTGGCTTGCCCAGGGGAAGGGAGCTGCTGAGGAGTGGAGATTGGGAACACCAGGGAGGTTGACTCTGCCCCGCCTTCTCTGCAGGTATAAAGCCTTTGGCTTGCCCAGAGGCGCGAGCCGAAGGGCTCTTGGCCCGTGGCTCTTAGCCCTGTGGATCAAGCCGGGATGTCCTAGATTTGATCAGCCGGCCTTGTCATCTGTTTACCATCTACCTGAGAGGAGGGACCATCTACCAGTTTACCATCTACCTGTCAACCTGTCTACTATCTACCAATTGAGGGAGCCGCTGGTTTTGTGCACATGTTTTGCCCTGGGGGCTCTCTGCCTTTTTACATCACCCCTCCCCCCCGTTTGGCTGACTTGGACAGTGGAAACTGTGGATGTTTTGTAGTCAGCCAAATACTAGTAGCACAGCAATTGCAGCAGCATAAGGGATGCATAATATTTTATATACAGCGTACCAGCGATTCATCCAGCTTTAGGGTCAATCAGCTTTTATCTTTTTATTGGCCTGCTGAATTGACAGGCTAGGCTCAGAAGGGTGGCCTCGCCAGGTGAGTATGTGTTTCATCTTGGGAGGGAGCTTGGGGGAGGGGAAGGGTGCCACTATCAAGGTTATGACGGGCCAGGGAAGATATGGTGGTGGGGGTCAGACAAGCCGTTCCAGGAGAAGGAGGGTCCATCATAGACAGATTGTCTCTCCTTCTGGTCCTTCCCCCAACTCTTGGATGACTGGTACTCTTGGCAGTGATTCCCTGAACCTGAAGCTGCTGCTTTTGAATGCCAGGTCGGTAAATAATAAAACCAGTATCATCCGGGACTTGATCCTGGATGAGAATGCCGACCTGGTATGCATCACAGAAACTTGGCTGGATGAGGCGGGAGGGGTAGGCCTCTCCCAGCTTTGTCCCCCAAGTTTCCAGGTGGTGCAGCAGCCACGGTTGAAGGGACGGGGAGGAGGAGTTGCGATGGTCTATCGTGAATCCATCTCCCTTACCAGGTGCCCCGTTCAGCAGTTCACTGGGTTTGAATGTCTCCATGTTGTGTTGAGAGGGCTGGACAGGATTGGGATTCTGTTGGTGTACCGCCCGCCTTGCTGCCCAACAGTCTCCCTGCCTGAGCTGACTGGGGTGATCTCAGCGGTGGCATTGGAGTCCCCCCGCCTATTAGTGCTGGGGGACTTCAATGTTCATGCTGAGGCCCCTGGGGTCGGTGCGGCTCAGGATTTCATGGCCGCCATGACAACCATGGGCCTGTCCCAGAAGATCTTGGCCCCGACACATGAGGCGGGTCATGTATTGGACCTGGTGTTTACAGCTGAGCAAAGGGGCGGTGATCTGGATGTGGAGGAGATTAAGACCACTCCGTTGTCATGGACAGATCACTTTCTGGTAAGGTTTAGGCTTGTCGCAGCTTCCTTCCTCCGCAAAGGCGGGGGGCCGCATTCTATGGTCCGCCCCCGGAGGCTGATGGATCCAGAGGGTTTCCTGAGGGCTCTGGGGGATTTTCCCACTGCCAAGACTGGTGACTCGTCTGAGGCTCTGGTTGACATCTGGAATGGGGAAATGGCCAGGGCAGTGGATGAGATTGCTCCTGAGCGACCTTTGCCATGCCGCAGACTCAGAGCGGCTCCCTGGTTTACTGAGGAGCTGCTAATGATGAAGCGACGGGGTAGATGTCTTGAGCGACGGTGGTGGAAAACTTGTGCCGAGTCCGACCGGACACGGAGTAGGGCCCATTATAGAGCCTACTCCGTGGCGGTGGTAGCAGCGAAGAGAAATTTCTTCTCTGCTACCATTGCGTCTGCAGGCAATCGTCCAGCGGAGCTGTACCGTGTGGTGCGAGGCCTACTACATCAGGCCCCTCCAACAGACCAGGAGGAACACACGGTGGCCCGCTGTGACATGTTTGCTAAACATTTCGCAGATAAAATCGATCGGATTCGCCATGACTTGGATGCCTCATTGACAATATCTGAGGATGTCCCCTTGGCATCTGCTGGTCCAGTGTTGTGGGATTCTTTTCAGCTTGTACAGCCTGAGGATGTGGACAGGCTCCTTTGGAGCGTGAGGCCAGCTGCCTGCCTGCTCGACCCTTGCCCTGCTTGGCTAATTAGATCGGCCCGGGAGGGGCTGGCCGAGTGGACGGGGAGGGTGGTTAACTCTTCATTGGTGGAGGGGGTGCTGCCGCTCACTTTGAGGCGGGCGGTGGTTCGACCCCTTCTGAAGAAGCCCTCCCTTGACTCCACAGTAATGGACAACTCCAACAATGTTGCACAAATACGGGTTCAGACGCCATGTAGTTAAAAACTTGTCCTTTAATTATTCTTACTACCGCAGCGGGTTTCCTAAAGGCAGCCGCTTGCGGAGCACAAACATTAAAAACCAAGGCTATTGTCCCAACGTTTCGGTCCGCACCTCGGACCCTCTTCTTGGGGAATAAATCGAAAGATTTAGATGTTGCTGTCCTTACTTGACCTCCTGGGCTATAAATCCTGGAAAGCGCGGGAATCAGCGCTAATTCAAAAGTGGAAGCGGCTGTTCCGGTTACACGGCAGCTGTCATTCTCTGTGAATTACTCACAGCTGCGCTGCGAAGATCATAGTTAAAATCGCTTCCTCGTGAGCAACTCGCTATGTTCTTTTCTTTCTCCTGAGTAAACCCACTCGACGATGTCTCTGTTGTCAGGCTTACATTTCCGTTTTTGATCGCTCTGGCATGTATGTCATTACACATATGCTGTTCACGAATGATCGGTCCCCAGATTCGGTTCGCAAAAGTCAGATCTTGCTGACGATTAACCAGTTGCCCTATAGATGTTTTACTTATTTCCAGGGCTTCCAAATGTCGCAAGATTTTAATATTATCCTCTCTTTGCAAACATTTGGTTTTGTCAAACCGGATCGTATGACCTTCTTTCAGCGCGTGCTCGGCAAGAGCAGATTGTTCCGGATGGTTAAGCCTGACAGATCTTTCATGTTCAGATATTCTTGTCATTATAGACCTAGATGACATTCCGATGTAACATCTGTCACATTCGCACGGTATCTGGTACACACCTGCATTTGAAAGGGCCGGCCGTTTGTCTTTGGGGTTGCCAATTATTTGTTGTATTTTCATGGTGGGTTTAAAGATAGTCTTTATATTTCCTTGTTGAAGTATCCTTGCAATTCTATCCGTTACCCCCTTAATGAATGGAAGGCAGACCCATACCTTCTCTTCTGCTGTAGTTTTTTCTTTTTCGTTGTCTTTCTGAAGTGTACCCTCTCTCGTCTCTTTAATGTGCTGAAATTGTTTTGTCCAGCATTTATTTATTTGGTGAACAGAGTATCCATTAGCCTGCAAGGAGTCAAATAATGTCCTTTTTTCTGCCTCTATTGACTCTTTGTCGCATACTCTGATAGCCCTATAAACCAATGAATTTATTAATGAATTTTTTTGCGCAGGGTGATGGTTGGAGCCATGATTTAAATATCTCCCAGTGTGTGTGGGCTTGCGATAGACCTTGTGTCCTATCGTCAGGTCTTCTTTACGTGTGACTAGGACATCTAAGAAAGGCAGAGAATTGTTTTTTTCCATTTCCATTGTAAACTGAATTTCTCTGCATTGGCTGTTGAGATGTTTTAAAAATTCTTCCAGCTCTTTGTCCCCATATGACCACACACAAAAGACATCATCCACATAGCGCACCCAATAATCTGGTTTATGACCCGCTGTCTCAAGTGCCCGTTTTTCAAAATCTTCCATAAACAAGTTCGCAATTACGGGACTCAGGGGATTCCCCATCGCCACCCCTTCCTTCTGTTCCCTGAACTCCCCATTCCAGAGGAAATATGTGGATGTTAAGCAATGTTGATACATTGGGATCAGATCCTTGGGGATAGTTAAATTTTCTATTAATTCCATTGCTTTGTTCAAGGGTACTTTAGTAAACAAAGATACCACATCAAAACTTATTAATTTTGATTCTGGTTTTAAAATTATGAGTTGTAATAACTCAATAAAATGGTAGGTATTTTTGACAAAGCTGGTGGTATTGCCTATATGGGGTTGTAAGATCTTTGCTAAATGCTGAGATAGTCCATGCGTGGGGGCTCCGATATTGCTGACAATGGGTCTCAGAGGACAGCCTTCTTTATGTATTTTGGGCAGCCCATAAAATCTTGGTGGCAAAGCTTCTGATTTAGTAAGTCTGTGTTTAAGAGCTTCATTAAAACTGGAATTCTTTATAAGTTTATTTGTTTCTTTTAAAATTCTTTTTGTAGGGTCTTTTTTTATTATTGTATATGTCTCGGGATCAAGCAAATCCCTAACTTTTTTACAATAATCCTTGGCATCCAAAACCACAGTAGCATTGCCTTTGTCTGCTGGCAATATTACTACGTCCTGGTTTTTCTTTAATTGCTTCATGGCTAAGGCTTCTGCCTTACTAATATTGCTAATGGGTGGTTTAGCTTTCAGCAACACATTAGCAACCTGCATTCTTAATGTTTCTGCTGAGTCCTTATCAAAAATTGCCAAGGTGGATTCTACGTTGGCAATAATTTGTTCTTTGGGGATCACTTTTGGTGTTACGGCATAGTTGCCACCTTTTACCAAAATTGATTGCTGAGCCGCTGTTAGCGGTTGATTAGATAGATTTATTAATACTTTATCTATATTTAGTACTGTTGTAGCTGTCACTTTCCTATTAATTAATTTATCAAGTTTTTTCCGATGTCTGTCTTTAATCTTTATGTCTTGTTTATTTAACCAATCCATGGTAACTCTCTCCCAGTCTTGCCAATCCCCACATGAAAGTAAATTGCTCACTTGCAGATGCAGTTTGTAAGTCCGTGGGTCCATTTCGCTCAGCTGATGTCTTGTTGTTCGTATCTCCTCTCGTAGTAATGCATTCTCCATTCTTAGGTAGATATTTTCCACTTTTCGTCTGTTGTATTTCCGATGATGTTTTAGGAAATTAGGAATTACTCCCTCGTCCCTGCATCGTAGCAGGAAGGTCAGCATGTTCTTCAGTTTCACTTTCTGGAGGCGATGTTTCTCCATTGCTTTCAGTTTCCGGAAGGTAACCTCCCCGTAGAGGAGCTTCAATCTCATTCTGTAGCTTTCATGGCCCGCAATAATCCAACAATGTTGCACAAATACGGGTTCAGACGCCATGTAGTTAAAAACTTGTCCTTTAATTATTCTTACTACCGCAGCGGGTTTCCTAAAGGCAGCCGCTTGCGGAGCACAAACATTAAAAACCAAGGCTATTGTCCCAACGTTTCGGTCCGCACCTCGGACCCTCTTCTTGGGGAATAAATCGAAAGATTTAGATGTTGCTGTCCTTACTTGACCTCCTGGGCTATAAATCCTGGAAAGCGCGGGAATCAGCGCTAATTCAAAAGTGGAAGCGGCTGTTATGAAAGCTAAACCACCCATTAGCAATATTAGTAAGGCAGAAGCCTTAGCCATGAAGCAATTAAAGAAAAACCAGGACGTAGTAATATTGCCAGCAGACAAAGGCAATGCTACTGTGGTTTTGGATGCCAAGGATTATTGTAAAAAAGTTAGGGATTTGCTTGATCCCGAGACATATACAATAATAAAAAAAGACCCTACAAAAAGAATTTTAAAAGAAACAAATAAACTTATAAAGAATTCCAGTTTTAATGAAGCTCTTAAACACAGACTTACTAAATCAGAAGCTTTGCCACCAAGATTTTATGGGCTGCCCAAAATACATAAAGAAGGCTGTCCTCTGAGACCCATTGTCAGCAATATCGGAGCCCCCACGCATGGACTATCTCAGCATTTAGCAAAGATCTTACAACCCCATATAGGCAATACCACCAGCTTTGTCAAAAATACCTACCATTTTATTGAGTTATTACAACTCATAATTTTAAAACCAGAATCAAAATTAATAAGTTTTGATGTGGTATCTTTGTTTACTAAAGTACCCTTGAACAAAGCAATGGAATTAATAGAAAATTTAACTATCCCCAAGGATCTGATCCCAATGTATCAACATTGCTTAACATCCACATATTTCCTCTGGAATGGGGAGTTCAGGGAACAGAAGGAAGGGGTGGCGATGGGGAATCCCCTGAGTCCCGTAATTGCGAACTTGTTTATGGAAGATTTTGAAAAACGGGCACTTGAGACAGCGGGTCATAAACCAGATTATTGGGTGCGCTATGTGGATGATGTCTTTTGTGTGTGGTCATATGGGGACAAAGAGCTGGAAGAATTTTTAAAACATCTCAACAGCCAATGCAGAGAAATTCAGTTTACAATGGAAATGGAAAAAAACAATTCTCTGCCTTTCTTAGATGTCCTAGTCACACGTAAAGAAGACCTGACGATAGGACACAAGGTCTATCGCAAGCCCACACACACTGGGAGATATTTAAATCATGGCTCCAACCATCACCCTGCGCAAAAAAATTCATTAATAAATTCATTGGTTTATAGGGCTATCAGAGTATGCGACAAAGAGTCAATAGAGGCAGAAAAAAGGACATTATTTGACTCCTTGCAGGCTAATGGATACTCTGTTCACCAAATAAATAAATGCTGGACAAAACAATTTCAGCACATTAAAGAGACGAGAGAGGGTACACTTCAGAAAGACAACGAAAAAGAAAAAACTACAGCAGAAGAGAAGGTATGGGTCTGCCTTCCATTCATTAAGGGGGTAACGGATAGAATTGCAAGGATACTTCAACAAGGAAATATAAAGACTATCTTTAAACCCACCATGAAAATACAACAAATAATTGGCAACCCCAAAGACAAACGGCCGGCCCTTTCAAATGCAGGTGTGTACCAGATACCGTGCGAATGTGACAGATGTTACATCGGAATGTCATCTAGGTCTATAATGACAAGAATATCTGAACATGAAAGATCTGTCAGGCTTAACCATCCGGAACAATCTGCTCTTGCCGAGCACGCGCTGAAAGAAGGTCATACGATCCGGTTTGACAAAACCAAATGTTTGCAAAGAGAGGATAATATTAAAATCTTGCGACATTTGGAAGCCCTGGAAATAAGTAAAACATCTATAGGGCAACTGGTTAATCGTCAGCAAGATCTGACTTTTGCGAACCGAATCTGGGGACCGATCATTCGTGAACAGCATATGTGTAATGACATACATGCCAGAGCGATCAAAAACGGAAATGTAAGCCTGACAACAGAGACATCGTCGAGTGGGTTTACTCAGGAGAAAGAAAAGAACATAGCGAGTTGCTCACGAGGAAGCGATTTTAACTATGATCTTCGCAGCGCAGCTGTGAGTAATTCACAGAGAATGACAGCTGCCGTGTAACCGGAACAGCCGCTTCCACTTTTGAATTAGCGCTGATTCCCGCGCTTTCCAGGATTTATAGCCCAGGAGGTCAAGTAAGGACAGCAACATCTAAATCTTTCGATTTATTCCCCAAGAAGAGGGTCCGAGGTGCGGACCGAAACGTTGGGACAATAGCCTTGGTTTTTAATGTTTGTGCTCCGCAAGCGGCTGCCTTTAGGAAACCCGCTGCGGTAGTAAGAATAATTAAAGGACAAGTTTTTAACTACATGGCGTCTGAACCCGTATTTGTGCAACATTGTTGGATTATTGCGGGCCATGAAAGCTACAGAATGAGATTGAAGCTCCTCTACGGGGAGGTTACCTTCCGGAAACTGAAAGCAATGGAGAAACATCGCCTCCAGAAAGTGAAACTGAAGAACATGCTGACCTTCCTGCTACGATGCAGGGACGAGGGAGTAATTCCTAATTTCCTAAAACATCATCGGAAATACAACAGACGAAAAGTGGAAAATATCTACCTAAGAATGGAGAATGCATTACTACGAGAGGAGATACGAACAACAAGACATCAGCTGAGCGAAATGGACCCACGGACTTACAAACTGCATCTGCAAGTGAGCAATTTACTTTCATGTGGGGATTGGCAAGACTGGGAGAGAGTTACCATGGATTGGTTAAATAAACAAGACATAAAGATTAAAGACAGACATCGGAAAAAACTTGATAAATTAATTAATAGGAAAGTGACAGCTACAACAGTACTAAATATAGATAAAGTATTAATAAATCTATCTAATCAACCGCTAACAGCGGCTCAGCAATCAATTTTGGTAAAAGGTGGCAACTATGCCGTAACACCAAAAGTGATCCCCAAAGAACAAATTATTGCCAACGTAGAATCCACCTTGGCAATTTTTGATAAGGACTCAGCAGAAACATTAAGAATGCAGGTTGCTAATGTGTTGCTGAAAGCTAAACCACCCATTAGCAATATTAGTAAGGCAGAAGCCTTAGCCATGAAGCAATTAAAGAAAAACCAGGACGTAGTAATATTGCCAGCAGACAAAGGCAATGCTACTGTGGTTTTGGATGCCAAGGATTATTGTAAAAAAGTTAGGGATTTGCTTGATCCCGAGACATATACAATAATAAAAAAAGACCCTACAAAAAGAATTTTAAAAGAAACAAATAAACTTATAAAGAATTCCAGTTTTAATGAAGCTCTTAAACACAGACTTACTAAATCAGAAGCTTTGCCACCAAGATTTTATGGGCTGCCCAAAATACATAAAGAAGGCTGTCCTCTGAGACCCATTGTCAGCAATATCGGAGCCCCCACGCATGGACTATCTCAGCATTTAGCAAAGATCTTACAACCCCATATAGGCAATACCACCAGCTTTGTCAAAAATACCTACCATTTTATTGAGTTATTACAACTCATAATTTTAAAACCAGAATCAAAATTAATAAGTTTTGATGTGGTATCTTTGTTTACTAAAGTACCCTTGAACAAAGCAATGGAATTAATAGAAAATTTAACTATCCCCAAGGATCTGATCCCAATGTATCAACATTGCTTAACATCCACATATTTCCTCTGGAATGGGGAGTTCAGGGAACAGAAGGAAGGGGTGGCGATGGGGAATCCCCTGAGTCCCGTAATTGCGAACTTGTTTATGGAAGATTTTGAAAAACGGGCACTTGAGACAGCGGGTCATAAACCAGATTATTGGGTGCGCTATGTGGATGATGTCTTTTGTGTGTGGTCATATGGGGACAAAGAGCTGGAAGAATTTTTAAAACATCTCAACAGCCAATGCAGAGAAATTCAGTTTACAATGGAAATGGAAAAAAACAATTCTCTGCCTTTCTTAGATGTCCTAGTCACACGTAAAGAAGACCTGACGATAGGACACAAGGTCTATCGCAAGCCCACACACACTGGGAGATATTTAAATCATGGCTCCAACCATCACCCTGCGCAAAAAAATTCATTAATAAATTCATTGGTTTATAGGGCTATCAGAGTATGCGACAAAGAGTCAATAGAGGCAGAAAAAAGGACATTATTTGACTCCTTGCAGGCTAATGGATACTCTGTTCACCAAATAAATAAATGCTGGACAAAACAATTTCAGCACATTAAAGAGACGAGAGAGGGTACACTTCAGAAAGACAACGAAAAAGAAAAAACTACAGCAGAAGAGAAGGTATGGGTCTGCCTTCCATTCATTAAGGGGGTAACGGATAGAATTGCAAGGATACTTCAACAAGGAAATATAAAGACTATCTTTAAACCCACCATGAAAATACAACAAATAATTGGCAACCCCAAAGACAAACGGCCGGCCCTTTCAAATGCAGGTGTGTACCAGATACCGTGCGAATGTGACAGATGTTACATCGGAATGTCATCTAGGTCTATAATGACAAGAATATCTGAACATGAAAGATCTGTCAGGCTTAACCATCCGGAACAATCTGCTCTTGCCGAGCACGCGCTGAAAGAAGGTCATACGATCCGGTTTGACAAAACCAAATGTTTGCAAAGAGAGGATAATATTAAAATCTTGCGACATTTGGAAGCCCTGGAAATAAGTAAAACATCTATAGGGCAACTGGTTAATCGTCAGCAAGATCTGACTTTTGCGAACCGAATCTGGGGACCGATCATTCGTGAACAGCATATGTGTAATGACATACATGCCAGAGCGATCAAAAACGGAAATGTAAGCCTGACAACAGAGACATCGTCGAGTGGGTTTACTCAGGAGAAAGAAAAGAACATAGCGAGTTGCTCACGAGGAAGCGATTTTAACTATGATCTTCGCAGCGCAGCTGTGAGTAATTCACAGAGAATGACAGCTGCCGTGTAACCGGAACAGCCGCTTCCACTTTTGAATTAGCGCTGATTCCCGCGCTTTCCAGGATTTATAGCCCAGGAGGTCAAGTAAGGACAGCAACATCTAAATCTTTCGATTTATTCCCCAAGAAGAGGGTCCGAGGTGCGGACCGAAACGTTGGGACAATAGCCTTGGTTTTTAATGTTTGTGCTCCGCAAGCGGCTGCCTTTAGGAAACCCGCTGCGGTAGTAAGAATAATTAAAGGACAAGTTTTTAACTACATGGCGTCTGAACCCGTATTTGTGCAACATTGTTGGATTATTGCGGGCCATGAAAGCTACAGAATGAGATTAATGGACAACTATCGGCCAGTTTCAAACCTCCCGTTTTTGGGCAAGGTAATTGAGCGGGTGGTGGCGTCTCAACTCCAGAGGGTCCTGGATGAAGCGGATTATCTAGATCCCTTTCAATCCGGTTTCAGGCCAGGCTTTGGGACTGAAACAGCCTTGGTCGCCTTGGTGGATGATCTGCGCCGAGGACTGGACAGGGGGAGTGCGTCCCTGTTGGTTCTGCTGGACCTCTCAGCGGCTTTTGACACCATCGACCATGGTGTCCTTCTGGGCCGACTGGCCGAGTTGGGGGTCGGGGGCACCGTTTTGCGGTGGTTCTGCTCCTACTTGGCAGATAGGTCTCAGATGGTGGTGCTGGGGGACGCCTGTTCGGCACCCTGGCCCTTGAGGTGTGGGGTGCCGCAGGGTTCCATCTTGTCCCCTATGCTGTTTAACATCTACATGAAACCGCTGGGAGAGGTCATCCGGGGATTTGGAGTGGGGTGCTATCAATATGCTGATGACACCCAGCTCTATCTCTCCTTTCCACCTGATTCCAGGGGGGCTGTTGAGGTTCTGGAGCGCTGCCTGGAGGCGGTGGGGACCTGGATGAGGGCTAACAAGCTGAAACTAAACCCGGACAAGACAGAGGTTCTCCTGGTCCGGAAATCCACAATGCAGGTACTAGAGTATCGTCCTGCTCTGAATGGGGTTGCACTCCCTCTGAAGGAGCAGGTCCGCAGCTTGGGGGTCCGCCTGGATCCGCAGCTGCTCCTGGATTCCCAGGTGGCGGCTGTGGCCAGGGGGGCCTTTGCCCAGCTTCGGCTGGTGCGCCAGCTGCGACCGTACCTGGATCGTGCAGACCTGACCACGGTGATCCATGCCACGGTGACGTCGCGATTGGATTATTGTAACGCGCTCTACGTGGGGCTGCCCTTGAAGACGGTTCGGAAACTGCAATTAGTGCAGAATGCGGCGGCCCGTGTGGTCACTGGAGGTAGGCGGTTCGACTCTGTTGGGCCGCTCCTCCAACAGCTGCACTGGCTGCCGATTCGTTTCCGGGCCCAATTCAAAGTGCTGGTTTTAACCTTTAAAGCCCTATACGGCTTGGGGCCAGGATATTTGAGAGACCGCCTACTTCTATATAGTCCGGCCCGTCTCCTTAGATCATCAGAGAAGGCCCTTTTGCGGGTGCCGTCGCCCAGGGAGGTGCGAGGGGCGGCGGCCAGAAACAGGGCCTTCTCAGTAGTGGCACCAACCTTATGGAATTCCCTCCCCTTTGACTTACGAACTGCTCCCTCCTTGGACACTTTCCGGCGAGGCCTAAAAACCCTCTTGTTCAAAGAAGCCTTCTGAGCCTTTGCCTTTTTTAATAGCTTGCTGGTACGGGTGGGTTGCTGCTGTTTTTATGATCTTGTTTTAAATTTTTAAATTTTTAGATGTTTTTATTTTTTGCTGTTTAAAATGTAAAATTGTAATTATGTGTATTTGTATTTGTATTTTTGTAAGCCGCCTTGGGTCCCGTGGGGAGAAAGGCGGGATAGAAATATGGTAAATAAATAAAATAAATAAAATATATCCACACATTCCTGAAATTCATGTCGCAACTTCTTTAAAATCGCGTTTTTCTGCTGAGTCCCTTCTAACACTTGGATCCAGCTAGGAAGTTATCTGAAAGATAACTGAAAGTGGTAGACTGACATTGACTTTATTTATTTATTTTTAATTTACCAAGGACAACGGGGAAAGGTGAAGAGCAGACATGTTTGCTATCGTTTTTTTTTCCTTTTTTAAAAAAAAGTGCTGGTTGAGTGGTTACTGAAGGGCATCATGGCCAGCGAGTCTGCAAAAGATTTCAAGAAGTCATTTGGAGAAGCGTATGTTTTGGTGTAGCATCCACCCTTGATGGTAGATAAGGAAAACGATTACCCTTGCACGCCAATAAACACACGAGTCAGTGTCTTGGATAAATGGATAAAATTTATTGAATTATAACATTAATAATTAATGCAGCTGGGACTAACTACCACCCCCCCAATGTGCGGGCCACAGATTGGGGGAACAGTGGATACTGTGTCCTCCCCCTGGTAACAACAGGCATCACCACCTGACACAAGGCAGCACTCAGTCAATGGCTGAGCGAGCCTATCACAGCCAACCCTGAAGGGTCAAGATGGCTGGACAGCGCCGATCCCAACAGGCGAACCTCTGGGGTGACCTGCACAAATTCTAGACAGGGGGCTTGCCAGCCAGCCTCACCGAGCCGGGTAAGCATCATCTGAGCGGTCCTGGTTCACCCCATGACCTTAGTGACCTCAGAGTGTACGCTGATACGTGATTCCCTGTCTATCTGGCCCACACAACACCTGCCAAATGAAAAGAAATGCCCTACCCTATAAAAACAGCACACCCAAGCTTGATTGTACCAGTCTGGGGTAAGTGGAAAAACTACCACCTAATGGCCTATCATGGTAGTTGCAAAAAAATCCTACCCAGCCCCAAGTGGGCGACCAGCTAGCCTTGGACTGGAAGAAGGGCAGGTGGGAGGGTCGTATTGCCGGACGAACTGAGGGGAAAAAGCCAACCATGCTTCCTCAGAGGCTCCGCCCAGAGACGCAAGGCCCTGGCTAATCAGAGGCCAGCAAGCCAACAACCTCACTTCAAATCCCGGGGTGGGGCAAAGGTGGCGGCACGAAAGTGCATACCACTGTGATTACAGAACGGTGCACCCCAAGATTCTTTGTGGTTCATTAATTGATGACTGTGTATCTTACAGCGTAATCCTGCATAGCCCTACGCCTGCGGAGCACACACTCCACAGATGGAGGGTGCCGTAAACATCGCGTTTTCTGTACTCTTGGAGTGACTGACCTGCAGCGACTGGAGTAAGGTAAGACTTACACCAGTGGGTGTAAGGGGAGGGAGGGAGGGCGAGGCAGCGAGGGAGGGCATCTGTTGGCCGAGCCGGCCTGGGAGGGAATGGGGATGTCAGCCGCAATATCCCTGTGTCCCCATTCCCGGGCTCGGTGTCCCTTTCCCCATTACCCCAAACGTATGTTGGCTCGAGAACCAGCGTACATTCGAGGAGGCCCATAGACCCCAGGCAGACCTACACTGGGACAAGGGGACAAACATCCCCTTTCCCCGAGGAGTCCCCGGATTGCGCCGGAGCAGCCCGGTAATGGCTGAGGATCCTGCGGCTGGCCCTATGGGTTGGCCATGGATCCTTATGCAGGATCAGGCTGCCCATCCAGATTTTGGTGGAATTATTCTGTGGTTAGTTTCACTCCTTACCTCTCTAATACTTTTTGTCCTTTGCAGACAATACTATAACCTCAAATATATTCAGTTGTGTTTCAGATGTTGCCTCTTGCCTTACCTTGTGCTGTTTTGATCCTTCGCCCTTAAATGAAGTCTATATAATTAGAATCCTTTTCCTTAGATTTTGGATGCTTTGTTTCAAAAGAGCACATTATTTTGAGTGCATTATTCTTTGCAACCCTTACAAAAACCTAGTGGTCAATTGCGTTCATAAGCTGAGCTGCATCTTGGGAGCCTCATTAATCCATTCGTTCATTTGCACACAATATTTTCTGCAGGGTGGCTATTAGACCTAAGTACAAGCTTCAAACAATAAAGGAGGAGTAAAACAGCCATGTCTGACTTCTTTTCAAAAATATGATATTACTTCTTTCAAGCAAAGCTGGTGACATGCCAACATTATTTTGATAAGGCTTTTAACCAAGACCAAAGACCATGGGAACAAAAAGAAAATGGCGGTGTGAATCAAGGATTTTGTTTTCATTCCTGTTTTAAGATGAGCGGTATTGCAGGATGATATAGACCAGAAGGCATTGTTAATGCATTTTTGCTCGGACGTTCTCAGAATAAAAAGGGTCTCTGGAAATTTAGTTTTCAGATGAGGTCAAAGGCAACACAGTGTTTCTGCCTAACAGACTAACCCATGTTTTTCTCATACGCTCGCTGGAATTTGGGGGGAAATGACTTTGCATCAGAATCCATGTTCATTCTCAGTCTGAGGAAATGGATTCTTTCACGAATATCTGTTGTCAAATCTTCAACTTGAAACCTTGTTTAGTTAATGAAATATGTAAAATGCCATTTTAGAGTCCAAAACTTGCTTCTAAGACCATTTACCTTTGATTATTTGTCAGTTACTCTCATTCCTACTCTAAGTGTGCAAATGAAAACAACTCTTCATAAGCAGCTGCACACAATCTTTTGGAGCAGGTGAGAATATGCGCTGCGTTTTTCTCATGGTGAAGCATGTTTCACTACAAGCAGATGCCGCAAATCAACACACATCCAACAAATCACACTCAAATCCCAGCTGGGACACTTTGTATTGGCTTGGAAAATCTGGGTTGGTTGTGTGTTGTGTTCATTGTGAAGAAATCACATGAAAACTACACCCTGAATAGAGATCATCACACATCGTTACTGTCTCAACATGGTTCTGTGAATTGTTGCTGAGGTGAAACCAAAGACATTGTGCACATTGTACCAGAGGTTTTAGTCCTATTGAGATAATACCTATAGAAAAAAATGTAATAGCATTAATTCGAACAGCACAGAAGCCACTTCAGAGTGATTCATTTCTGGGCCACTTGGCAACATTGGAAGTTTGTGGTTGAACAGGAAAAGTTATCAGAATTACTTCCCATGACAGTGTTGCACCAATGCATGGGAACGTTGATGTCCTAAGTCAAAATTAATCATGAAAGTAATGTTATTTTAGACTGCTTTTCTGTATGATCCAGTGTTTGCCTGTATTTTGTTCTGAAATATTGTTCTGAAATATTGACTTTTGAAGCCCCTTCCCTTCAGTTTGTTCTGTTGTAGTTTCAAAAAAATGCCCCCTGGGGTGTTACTGTTTCAAAGGAAAGTATCATTGGGGCCAGTGGAAGCTTCCCTTCCAGAGTTACAGCCCAATCATGTGTAAGTATCCGGCGGGAGGTCCAGACTGCCCACCAGGTCCTATCCCCATTCCCCAAGGTCTACTCAGGATGGGGATGTTTGTCCCCTTCCCCCGGTGTAATGTGGGGAGGTCCCAATTGGTTCCTCAGATTTCCGCCAGCTATTTAGCTGTCAGAATTTGAAGGAGGCCATGTAAAGGCCGTACCAGGAACGGGGACGAGATGGGGTTATGCCCCTTCCCTCGCCGCCCGGACCGCCCCCGCTGTGGATCACTTACCTTTTCCAGCGGCCGCAGGGACGATCCAGCAGCAGAGTGAGGGTGGTCGACCTCCGTGCCGGCCGTCCTTACTCTAAAGTTATTCCAAATGTGCTTTACAGCATGTTCGCAATGGCTTGGAACGGCGGAGCGCTCGCTCCACCGTTCCAAAGGACGGGATTGCGCCCTTAATGAGCTTCAGAGTTGAATTTGCATCAGGACTATGACCTGGTCCAAAAGGGTTAAAGTTTTTCTCTGTATATTCTATGGTCTCAATCCTGCTCACATACACCCCCACAGCTGCTATTTAAGTAAAGACAACATGTAGGGCCAAGCTACTCATTGAATGTAAGTGAGAGGCAGAGTCCTCAGAGGTTTGTTCCAGAGTCATCACACATTTATTATGTCTTGAAACTCTTACATGTCAAAAGCATACTAGCTGTGGATAAGCATCCCGGACAGCTTCCTGCCTCCTTCCTTAATGCGAATCTCATCATGCTGAAACTTCAGAACAACATAGAAAGGATGGGAAAGTGTTCACCTGAATCTATACAGATTGATGGTTGTATATCTTATGGAAATAAGGGATGAAATAATAACAGCCCAATCCGAACTAAACTCTCCCACAAAACTAAACTCTCCCACAAAATGTGTAGCGGCATCAGCTACACTGCATCCTACAGGAAAGTTTAGCAGGCAAGAGGTCTCTTCAGGGTAAGGGGACATTTGTCCCCTTGTCCTGGAGTAAGCCACAACCTGTACAATGGGTCAACTCGGACCTGCGCCATCAATATCGCTGGCAGAAGTTTGCATTGATCTAAGTCAGTGGATCAGGCCTGGAAAGGGGGCTAGAATACTGAGTGTGCTGGTGCCACTGATACTAATCCCCTCCCAGGCCCAATTCACCCACCCCCACTTTATTGCTGTCCTCCTCATGTCCCATTATACCCCGTCCCAGTCTTCCCCCCCCCCCCCACCGTTCCCCCACCCCTACTCCGGAATTACCTGCTCCAGCAGACATATCTCCACGCGCTGGTGCCAGCGGGAAGGCTCTGGCCTTCTCACCACCACTCCAGGAAGGCAAGCTGTCGCAAAGTGCTTTACGGCACTTTTGCAACAGCTTGCATTGTCAGAGAGAGCACTCCGCCCGCTCTAGTAATGGTTAAGATTGGGCCAAAAATGCCATAGGCTTGTAAATTATCAAACACTGTTACATATCAACTGTGAAATATCAAATATTGAAATGAAAGCTCACTGGGTTTCAAATTCAGATATCACTCACTCAGAGAATATTTGGCAAATATTTGCATAACATGGACCATCTGGATAATATTCAACATAAACATTTGCAAAAGAAAATGTTGAGAATTCTTGGAAACAAATTTGTTTTGCTATAATGAAATCTAAAATCCCCAAAAGAGGGTTTCTAGATAGGAAATAGCTGCTCTCTATGATGCTTTGGCTTAACTGAAGAGTCATCCCATTCTACTGTTGCCGTGGTTGTGAGCATGGCATCCGTCTGATTTCTTTGAGTGTGTAACACGCTTTGCATTCCCCATCTTTATTTTCAACAGTATGTGCTGGTATAAAATAGCTACTCAATTCCACCCCTGAGGTGACAGCACTTGGGAGATTGTCAAGTGTTTCTGGCATGCAGCTCTTGCAAGGATATGTGATCCTGTGTGGTTGAAAGGTGCCACATAATTGTAAAATTTCATTTCCTTTCAATTAGTAGCTGATTACATTTGATGAGCTGCAACATTGTTTCCTCCATGCAGATTACGAGTCAGCACAGTCAATGAGCTGTGAAATCCTCTCACATGTTGAAACAATAGACAATGATTAAAGAACAGCTAATCTGATCATTATAAACAAACCCTGTTGATCATTAGAAACCAACAGAATCGAACAGATTAAAAGTGCTTATTGGTGGGCTGAGGACAATTGATGATTACAGGTATACAATAGAAACTGGCAATGGCCATTAGTTTGAAGAGGATTGCAAATGCTGTCTAAAATACTAATGGACTATAACTGTGGAGCTGTAGTTCAGGTGAATGACCATCACATCTTATCTGTGGTTTACTGTTCAGAGATTGCAATCATCATTTGGTGCAGTTGGATAGGCTCTATGTGTTCTGGATTAACATGTATAAACCAGGTAGAGGATTTCAATTACTGTAGCATGTAGAACAAAGCTATGTCAAAGTGTAGTATTACTGAATACAGGGGGGGGGGCATATCCGCGGATCCGCTATCCGTGGATTCACTTATCTGCAGTTTGCTGGGGGGCTGCAACCCCCGTGCTCCCATTACCTTAGTTAGGATTCTAGTGCTGGCGCCAAGCAAGTATGTCTCTTTCTTTACAAAAAAGCTATAAACCAGCATAGCACAGAGCAGACAAGCAGCCTGCATATTTGAGAGGCTCCTGAATGCTAAACAGGAAGCAGGAAGCTTCCTTAAACATTAAACAGGAAGCAAGAAGTTAAACAGGGGGCGTGGGGATAGTGGGATTCCCAGTATTCGTGGGGGGGGCAGGAACCTATTCCCCATGGATACGGGGATCATAGTGTACTTCAAACTCTATTTGAAAACCCACCTTTTTTAGGAAGTCGTTGGCACCATGCCTTATGACCCAATCCTATCCTGGGCCAGTCTGCATGGTGCTGGGATGATGATGCAGCATGCGCTCCATCCTGTGGGCCAGCTGAGAACCAAGCCAACTGGGAGAGGTAAGTAAAAGAAAATTGTACTTACCTCTCTAGTCACTCTTTGGTCCCCTGTGGGCCTACACATAGCTATGCCAGCTTGTTTGCTGGTGTAGATCTATTAGGCTGCAGGGGTGTGTCAGGCTTGGGGTGGGGGTTAGAAATTGACAAACTCCAGCCCACTGCTGCTGACATCAACCCCATCCTGCCCCCATCCCCACCCCAATCTGCCCCCACCGCTACAACAACTGCACTAGCAGCTGGTCTGCATGGTGCTGCTGCTGGCGCTCAGCCTTCTGGCTATTGCAGCAGCGGCAGCACTTCTCAGACCAACAAAGAAGCTGCCACGATGGTGGACCAGTTGGTAGGCTGGTAGACCTCAGGATCCACCAGCATATCACATGGGTAGGATTGAACGGTTAGTCCCCATTCCCTACTGCAACTAAGCTTAAGTACCTGAAATTTCCCTCCCTCTGTTATCTCCCTTATGTCAATTTCTAGATTCTAAACTCTACAGGACAGGGAGTTGTCCTTTTTGTAGAGCACCATGTACATTTGATGGCCCAACATAAAGTATTATTGTCATAATACTGCAAGAGAAGAGTTGTAGTTCCATGATAGAGGACATGCTTTGCATCCAGAAGGTCCTAAGTTCAGTCCTTGGTATCTCTAGGTCGGTCTGAGAAACACCCCTCTCATTTCTTAATGGCAACCCTTCCTTTTATGTGATGTTGCAGTGTTTGTATGATCTGTTGCTTCTTCTGTAAAGTTTGTGTTAAAATATTTTTCTAGACTTCAGATACAGAATCTGCCTGTGTCTTTTGTGCTTGTTTGCCTGTTGGACTCCAGTCTTGTGGAAACTTACTTGCAGTTTTCTGGAACGTGAGCCTGTGGAAACTTGTCACTGACCTTGCCTGGGTTTTGCTTCTGCTGTATTCCCAACAACAGTTGATTAATTGATTCTATGAGACATTGCGATGCCAAGTTGTTAGAAAGGGAATCAAAGCAAATGACTTAAAATGAATCAAGAAATGAATCAAAGGAAAAACGTTTCAGGAGACCAAGGACAAATCAGCTTCACAATCATGAATTGTCTTGTCCCAGTCTGTTGTGTATTGTTGTTTGGTAATACAAAAAATGAGCTACCTGGAGAAACATGAAAGCCATCCGGTCACCAATGCTTCTAAGGCCTGACCCAATCGGTTTCTAGAAAGAAAAGTATGAAGAATGGATAAACTCTTTTAACTATCCTGATGAATTATGTTGTTGCTATGGTGATTATTTATTTTTTGAAGTAAGACATTTTAAATGATCTAGTTTTCCAGTTAAAACAGCCAAGTAAGAGGAATGGAAGGGGTGTGGTTTCATGCTTCAAATCATATTGAATCACCATCTTGAGAGCAGTAAAATAAAAGATCTGTGAAGTACGTGGAAAAAAAAGCGTGTGGGGGTGACAATTGTGGAAAACTTCCTATAACAGCCCAAAGGGAGAAAAGTGAATGTGATGACATTCCTAACCATGGAAATGTGAATGTTTATGAGTATCTGTCTAGGGATAGGGTGGCATGATGGAAAAACATGTGCTTTCTATGGCATCATCTTGCCCCATTCACGACTACAGTACTACACTAGAACACTCATCAGCTTGTTTCATTCCCTAACATAACTGTTCTTTCCCTTCTTCAGGTAGGTACCCAGGCATCTTTGAAGGACAGACATAGTACTGTACAGACATTTAAAATTTGACCTGAATTCTACTCATATAACCTAAAAAATATGATCCCGTTTGTTTTAAAAAAAATTGAGTTACAGATCCTGAGGAAAAACTGACAGATATGCAGCATACGTTTCAGAATTCTTTACCTGGATCCTTCCTTCAACGGAGCCTTCAATGGAACCAGCCCTCAGAGGCGTCGCACCACTGGGGGAGATTGGGGCAGTGGGCCCCAGGGCACGGGCTGCTCTTACCTGCCCCGTCGCGTCCTCCTCGCAGCCGAGAACGGCTGCAGTTTCGGCCCTGCCGCCCACCCTTGCGCTGTTTGGCTCCAAAAAGGAGCCCAAAAGTGCGTGGGGGGGTGCTTCCGTACCGTAGAGGCGTGCTACGTTGGGGTGGGTTGTGTGGCGGGGTGGCGGCGGCCCCCACCCCACAAAGATCTCCATTCGCCTCTGCCAGTCCTTGAACGAATACCTTCAATGGAACCAGTCCGTGTTGTCTATACCGACAGGCACTGGCTCTCAAGAATTTCAGACGGGGGTCTTTCCCAGCCCTTCCTGGAGATGCAAGGAGTGGACCTGGATTTTCTGCATGGAAAGCAGGTGCTCAACCACTGACCTCAGGGCCTTCGAGAGGAATTTTATCAGGGGGTACAAAGTTTCTTTTGGGCCCCTTCTCAATGGGGGAGGGGGGAAATGGGGTGGGGGTGGCAATGGGAGCAGGCAGAACAGGGGTGGAGAGTGGGCAGAACAGGATGGGGGTAGGGCAGCAATGGCTGGAAAAACCTCCAGTGCCCAGATCTACCAGGCTTCCTGATACAAAGCCCAGATCTACCTCCCTTGCCTCTGGGTCGGAGTTGGCCTTCCCCAGGTGAGATTGGAAAATGTTCCAGACCCCCTCCTTTGGCTCCCAGGCCCCCTTTTTGACCCTGGGCCCAGGTACAATTTACCCCCTTTTTACTCTCTCATGGACCCTGACTGACCTACATCATCCTCTCACCTAATTGTTAGTCTTTATTGAAGATGAGCAGAGTTTTTCTCTTTTCTTTTCAAGCTGTCATTGAGTTTCTAGAAATGTGGTTCTAATGGTTGAATCACAGACTGCAAAAAAAAGTTCAGATATTTTTTAGTAATTAGTTGATATCCAGTTGCATTTGGTGGACTGTATATTAAATCACATGTATTAAGACTGCACCGACACTAAAATATGAACTGGTTTGGGTCCACCTGCACCATTGTGTTATGGAAATTGAAAGAGAAACCACCACTCTAGGGTACTCTGATTTGCCTTAAATTGCTATCTTTAAACTTGCATCATCTGATCATCACCACTACAATATTCAATGTACCAATTTTAATGCTTTTTAAGAACCATTAAGGCCTATTTGTTTGATGCATTTTCTTGTAGTATTTAATGATAATTTGGCAGCGATGAATGAATATATCAGACATCTTTCCATTTTATTGTATCCTTGTGTTACTTCCATAACAAATGATTGAATCATTTTCAGTTTGCTTAAATCTAATTAGGGCTGTTACAGCAAATGTTCTCTAATCTGTCTTCTGTTAATTTGACAGTTCTTTTTGTTGCCTTTGTTTTGTAAGAAGTTTATTCCTTCTACAAGGGGAACCACATAGGATTCAACTGGTAGAATAAAGAATATAGAACCAATGAAGGTTCTGATGTAATTAGGGTGCAAACATGGAATTCAGGATCTATAAAGGTCATTTAGTAGGGTGCATCTTTTGATGTTGGTGGGTGTTTGCAGCCCAATCAGGGCCATTAATTATTTCATGTGTCTAGAGTTGGATTGGAGCTTTAATGCACACTCTGGGGGGGGGGGAGATTTTGTGCCATGTTTGTTCTACATGGATGGTGAACAGGTTATGGTAACTCCATATACACAGAGGTGGGGTTTACAGGATTAAAAGCCATGTGATTTTTTTCTCTCAATATTTTTTATGTTTAAAATCAGGTAAAAACACGTTAAAAAAACTCCATGTTTTAAAACCAAGTAAAATGGTTTTAACCAAGTAAAATGGTTTTAAAACACGTTAATGGTAATTCCCTTTGAAAGTTCTAGTTAATAAAATCTATTTCTTCATGAATCCTTAATAATACGGTGCAACCTTATAACAGGCTTGCAAGCAGGCTTTGTGAACTTCTCACAAATGAGGAGACTGGTAAGATAGAAGCTGAAAGGGAAAGTAAAAAAGGTAAAGGTGACCCCTGACAATTAAGTCCAGTCATGTCCGACTCTAGGGTGTGGTGCTCATCCCCATTTCAAAGCCGAAGAGCCAGCATTGTCCGAAGACGCCTCCGTGGTCATGTGGCCAGCATGACTCTCCTTGCCACAGCGCGTAGCATGCAGCTGGAACACGGAGCACTGTTTACCTTCCCGCAAGCAGTACCTATTTATCTACTCGCATTAACATGCTTTGGAACTACTAGGTTGGCAGGAGCTGGCCAAGCAACGAGAGCTTACCCCGTCGCGGGAATCGAACTGCCGACCTTTTGATCGACGGCTCATGGTTCAGCGGTTTAACCCACTGCGCCACCTGCTGGCCTGAAAGGGGAAAAGGGTCAGATCTCTCCAAAGTGTATGGAGGCTGTTTAAAACAACAATAATAGAGGCCCAGCTGGAGTGTATACCATGAAGGAGGAAGGCCTCTGTTAAGTCCAGGAGGGTGCCAGTATGGCTAATGAGCAGAATCAAAGAGGCTATAAAGGGCAAGGAGGTTCCCTTCCACAAATGGAAGTCTTATCCTAATGGGGAGAGTAAAAAAGAACACAAACTCTGGGAAAAGTAATGTAAAAAGATAATACAGGAGGCAAAGAAAGACTGTGGGGAGTGTATGGCCAGCAACATTAAGGGAGAGCTTTTTCAAATATATTAGAACCGTGGTTCTCAAGAACTTTGAGTGCTTGTGGGGGCGCCAGCACTGAGAAACAAAGGTGGTTAGTACACTTACCAGGGGTCCTGGAGCCCTCCTGAGGGTTTGAGGAGGCCTGCGCTACCCTCCGTAGTCCCCCTGAGCTACAGATCGCCACTTCACGGCAGTTTACAACCACTTCCGGTGGGCACTCCTGGCAGCTGAGTGGCAGCCAGCATCCTTCCAAGTTCCAGCACATTGCGATGACGTCACCACCTCACTGCCAGTCCTGTAATGGTAAGTTGCTTCCTCTTCCTGAAGTCTTGGGGCTCGTGCAGGGAGGCAGATGCTACAGTGGGTCAATCACATCTCCTTTTCTGCTTTTGACAGTGGGTCAATCACATTCTCCTTTTGAATATATATAGTAAATACACATACAAGGGAGCTCTGCTTGGCCATGTGTCTCAGTGGAAGGCTTAGTGTGTTATTTCATACTATAATAGATCATTATAGAATGCTCTTTTGTTTCTCAGTGTTGTTACTGCACACTGTTTCCCCTTATTTTGTCTCATTTAAATGTATGATAAAGCAGGGTGCCAACTTCATTTTCCAGTCAGAAAAGGACAATGAGCTATTGTTCTTGGTGTTACTCAAAACCATCTAAAGTTGATACTCTTGGAGGATCGCTTCTGCCTTATCAGTCATCTTTTCCATTATATTTATTTTAGCAGTTCTAACATCTGACTAAAGTCAAAAGAGCCGAGTAAATGTATCTGCTCTATCTCATTAGTTAAACAGAGACATATGATAATTTGATACCATTTTGTTCATGCCATGTGCAATCTGTTGTAATTAATTACAGACCATCATCAACTCTCCACCAAAGTGACCTGGATGACTGAAATGTCTCTTGTGTTTAATAAAATACAATCCAATTAAGATGAAGATTTGGGGCCAAATTTGATGGTGGTGTGAATGGATTGAGAACAAATGACATCCATAGATACTTTACCTCACCAGAGAATTTGACCAAAGCAAGATATGTGCCATGATCCATATTTTAAATGACAAAAGCTGCAACTCAGGATTTTTTTCCAGATTGCTATTTTAATGCCATTGCTAAAAGTCAAGGAATGTCAGATGTAACTCATTTCACCCCAAGAGTGGTATTACCAACTTGGAGAAGAGTAGCATAACTTTTTTGACTAAAGGCCTGAGAATGGAAGTCAAGAGATATTCCCACAGTAAGACTGAGAGGCCAGATCATTTGTGACTGAAACATATCGCTTGAAAAAAAAGCAACTATTATTACAAATTGCAAGCATTCACATCTCCACATGGAATGTTGAAACAATGTTTATTTGTGCAAGATCCAAGTTTGCAAAGTATATGTGCACAAAATGAAACTCATTAAAGGAAATTTAAAGTATGCTATTGTTAAGGGAAGGAGACAATTATTAGTACCCATAATAAAAATCAGCAAAAGCATATAACATTTGTTTGAACGTTCTTTAGTAATAACCCTTTTAGGAGCAGTTCCTTTACTAAAGTAACTTACTAGTGCGAGGGCTGGCTGTAGGTCTTTGGAAACCCTGGAAGGCAAGTTTGGGTGTGCATACACTCCTTTGCCTGCCTTCTTTCCCTTACACTCAGTTGTTCAGTTCCTTCCAGAAGTGAATCAGGAACTGCTAGGTAGAACTAACAGCCCAATTCTATCCATCCCCCCCTCACCATTGCAGCAGAGCCAAAATGGCAACTGTTGCAGCCGGTGGTGGTGGTGGTGGTAGTCCGGGATGTCTCCTCTGGGTAAGAGAACAGGAGTAAGCCTCCACTGGAGTAAGCCTCCATGGTGTTCTAGCTAAATAGCAGGTCCGCGTGGATCCATGATGTGGGGTCGGGTCTGGGAAGAGGGATAGGATATGGCACGTGGCAGCGCTGCCAATCCCACCATCTCCTGGACCCGATCCACCCATCCCCTACCCCTGTCATTGCCTTCCCCTGCCCCATTCCACACTCCCCCAACCCATTCCACCCTCCCGCCACCCCCCACCATCTTACCTTTGACAGTGAGCATTGGGGAATCGACAGGTGACAGTGGGAAGGCACAAGCCTTCCCGCCGGCACTCCAGGCTGTGAGCTAAGTGGCATGCTGTTGGAGTGCCTTTGTGATTGGCGCTGACTGCTTTATAGCAGTCAGCACCCAGTAGCGTCATTAGGGTGGGGGCGGGGTAGCCATGGGCCACAAGGCGATGGGTGCACGTGATGGAGGGGGGTGTACTTGCCCCCAGGACGTGTCGCCCCCTCCGCTTCTTCTGTTGCTGTTGCTCCTTCACGCCGGCCGTCGTGTCCACATCCTTTTCTGGCCCTCCCACCCACCCTGGAGCCATCTGGCTCCGAAAAGCCTCGCAAAACGGTGTGTGTGATTCAAGCCCCGCTGCCGCCAAAACTCGGAGGCAGCGCACTAAAATGACGACACGTGGGGGGGTCACATCACCGGCCCCCCACGGGGTGTGTGTGTACGCTCGCCACTGTCAGCACCAGTGCAGGAAGGGAAGCACCAATGGCTGGTAAGTTTAGGATTAGACCCTTAATTTATTTCTTTACTGGGTCAGATAGTCCTTTCTGTGTTTTCCTGTTAATCTCTGTCCTCAAATTAGACAAGTTTGGATTAAATCCTCTCCACTCAACTAACTCCATGCAATAAAAGGCATATGTGCTCACCTGTCCCCTCCCCTCAGGTCTAAGTGAATCTGGGCATTTTTCTTAATTGCATGGTGGGTGGTTCACCTGAACCATGGCTCACCAAGAAGAGAGGACATGTGCCAAGACATGCATACGCTGTGAGCATGCATTTCTTCTATTGGGGTCAAACAGGCCTGACTTGGCCCATTTATCTTTTGTTCCTTTTCTTGGAAAGAATTTTTTTAAGCATCTTTCATCATTCCATGAATTGCTTTATCAGTATGTAAAATTAATATTTGAAACAAAACCCATTCATTCATTCATTCATTCATGTTTTACTCATAATGTGAGGGAAGTTGTCATACATGGCTCACTTTCTTGAGTTATCTGGAGCTATCTGGGCACTACTCTGGGGTGCCTGTCCTCCTACACAGGTAGGTAGATATTATATAGATTGTGTATAATGCTCCTCCCATTACTGAGGTCATAAGAACCAACTGCCTTGTGAGCAGGAGGAGAAGAGAAGGCAGTGAGATGACTTGACTGCTATCATTACCAAATAAGCTACAGTAGTTAAAGGCCAAAGATGCCTTTTACGATTTCATATGTCTGCTATTGTTCTTATTGATGTTATGGAAGCCACTCTGGGAGTCTTGTTGGCTGAAGAATAGAATAAAAAGGCTTCATTTTACAGATTTTTTTTAACTTAAGCTATATGATTACACATTTTCCACTTACAAAAATGAAATAATCAGGGTGAATGCGGTGAGTGGATGGTCCCATCTTTTGGTGGTGGTGGTGGTGGTGGGGTGTGTGTGTGTGGGGGGGGGGGAAGGTTGGCATAAATACCCTTCTAGGCTATGCCAAATCTATGGTCTTCTGAATCTGAACCAAAACCTCCTGGGTCTCAGATCAAGACCTTTGAGGAATTAATAATCACCCTATTATGTAAACTGGTTCTGATCTTACCTCATGTCTCAAATTTAAACCCAGTCCATGTTAGACCTAATTTTTAATCCTGCTATCATAATCTCCTGAATCCTAATTCTGCATACCTGCAGCAAGATCAATCCATGGGAAAAATATACCTCAGGCTCACTCGTTTTTCTTCCCCAATATTCAGGGTCGACAGCCTTATACAAACTGATTTTCAAAGGGAACAAAATCATAAAAGGGTTCAGAGAGCTGTAATTCTAAGTGGATAAGGCAGAATGAAATCTTCCTTTACTAGTGACATTGCATAGTCAATTACCAGTCTCAGAAGTAATTTCAGCTGACATAGTATTTAACGTGGAGATCCCATGCTGTAAGAATTATCACTCCCGGTTGGAATGGTTTCAAAAAACCCACCAAGATAATATTAGTTTTCATTTCACTTTCGGTCCCTTGTGTCTAATCATAAGAACTGAGCAGTATGTCATGTACAAAACATTGACTGGATGTTGAAGTTGTGGCACAAAATGACAAAAGGAGGGATATGCACACTTTAGCCGGGAAATGTACCAGACTGGATATTTTCCAATACAATGCCACAATACATTAGTTGCTTTTTAGAAGGCAACAGTTTTCTTTCTTTCCATCTTCCTGTATTGTACTATAAAATCAAGGCAGATCATGGGATAGCTCCACAGGAGCAGATTGTTTTCTACACTGGAAAGTGTGTGTGTGGGGGGGAGGGTATATTAGTAGGATCTGAAAGTTGGTCTTGATCAGATTGTCAAAATCACTGTAGTCCTTTTCACACAGTTGAAAGTCCTGTATACAATGACTGTGTGGAGGGCCCCCTGACCTCCAAGTGAGTCTGTGTGCCACAGAGCTTATGCATGAACAAACGTATCAGCTCTGCAGACATGACCTGAGAGCCTACAAAAAGAAGAGGGTGCGCAACCTGTATGGACCTACCTCTCTCTCTCTCTCTCTCTGTATGTGTGTGTGTAAACAAACATCTTCTGGTTGACTTTCGATTCATATGTGTCATCAAATGCAATAAATGTCTCCTACGATACGCTAATCATCATGTACTATGGCATTAATCAGCCATCTTCCAAAAGGTCAGTTTGAAAGGAAGACCTGTTTACCATAGTCATGTGCGTAATAAAACACATTACAGTTACACAAAGTTTTTTTGTAAATGTGAAGCAAAAAGATATTATTTAATCATTCTTTTCTGGAGTCTTGAAGGCTATAAAGATGCACCTTCTCCTCCAGTCAATTTTGATAGCAAACAAATCAAAAGAAGGTTTTTAAACTGGGATTTTACCGTACTGGTTTTGAATTTCTTTATTTTGAAAGCCTTTTTGATCGTGGTGTTCTGGCATCATTGGCGATAGTCTATTTCAAAATTTATTGAAAAGCATTTATTTATTACAGTATTTGTATGCTGGTTTTTTACCACAACAAGTAGTGGCTTTTATTTATTTAATTGTATATCATCTCTCACTGTTCCCTTCTTTTAAAATCCTTTTTAAAAAGTACATTTTGTTAAGGTTCGAATGCATGTACATTTATGTATGTTTGAACATAAACCGTAGTAGGCTATCACTTAATGCCAGATACAAGGGAGTGGCGACAGGATACAGGTAACTGGTTGTCTTGTGTGCTCCCTGAGGCATCTGGTGGGGCCACTGTGAGATACAGGAAACCACGGTAGACTAGATTGCAGAGTCCAGCTTTGGTCTGATCCAGCAGGGCTCTTCTTATGTTCTTAACTGTTACTCATTCAAATTCATACACATTATTTATACAACACAAATCATTCAAATGAGTCAGACAATTCATCAGTCAAAAGCAGATAGTAAATCGACTAAAACATATTTAAATGGCATTCCTGTAAATTCAGGGCACATGCCTCTTTCGTTTTCTTGCATGTTCCACTCTGCTGCGGATTCTTCACTCTGCCACACTTCTTCAAACTGTCACCAACTTGGCTTGTATTTTAATGAAACCTGTAAGTTACTGAAGAAGGTGGAAGCCAAAACATTTTAATGTACAACTTTTATATCTTTATTTGTCAATTACTGTACTTATTTACATGAAGCATGTATGCGCACACACAGAGATCTGATTGATAACTATGAGTAATAAATATTTTTACCAGATTTTATCAGAGGGTGGCTCAATGTAAAACAGGAATTCTTTATCTTTGTTAACACTCAGTGAACATCGTATTCACTTAATGGTAGCACAATGGGATCAGCTGTCTTGTCAAGTAAATCTAGTGCACCAACACAGTGTTTTATCCCTCATTCTCCAGCTTTGTGCACATAAAATTTTAATATATACAATCTTCAGCAGAATGTCCTTTTGTCCATCAGTTACAAATGCATGGTTTCATCCACAGACTAGTTAACAGCACTACAGCACATTGATGTGATTGTGCATGATTGCTTTCCAAATCCATTGCAAGTAAGTTAAAAGGTCTTCTGCATAAATTGTGAGAAACAGAAATATGCGTCAGAGGATATTGTTGCCTGTGTTTTATTTCCAGTGTACGTAGTCCTATCCAATCAAAATAAGGTCTTGATGTACAGCTTTCAACTTTTTGCAGTTTGAGGATTCTGTGATCTGCTCCTATGACAGTATTGTAATACAGTTTGGATCTCTCTGTGTATGTCCACAGTGGGTTGTGTCCGAAGTTGTTGGACACCTTTTGTGAACAGGTGTGCCTTCTGTTCCCTGGGGCACACCTTAGGATAAAACCCAACATGTTAGAATTGCTATGGCAAAATTTGCTTCTCAAGTTCACAAAATCAGTTTGAGTGCTGTGTTTTTCATTTTTTTAAATAATTTTTAATATTAAGAATTTTTGTAATGTATATTTTCTCTACACCCCCATTTTTGCCTCCTACAGATGTTTGCAAGACTCTTTTAAACAATACCATGGGGAGGGCTTGCTATGGAGACCAAGATGCTGATACTTGTAGCAAGTACAACATCTAGGTGCTGTTCATTTCCTCACCTGCAACATACTTGCCAACATAAACCACTGCTGTATGATTCTCCAGCATTACAATAGTCACACACAACAGTGAGTTGTCAGAGTTGTGTATCAGAGTTCTGACATAAAGTATTCCTTGGCGCTCTGTTATAATCATCTGCTTCTCTCTACATTTCATGCGATCAGGCTGCTTACAAATAGTTGATCTTCAAGGTGTCATTGTTGCAGAATGCCGCAAGATGAACGACGTTACACTACAATGCAATCAAAATATCATACACCCATAATTTTATTCTTTTGTCCTTTTATTTCCCTCTCATTTTTAACCCCATCAAAAGGGTATATTAAGAATAAAATAATGCTAATAAGAGAAACTTTAACAATACGAGCAAGCTTGATTAAAATATTCTTGAGCTGTGTTTAAATCAAATATTAAGTAATAAATTCAAAGCATAATATCATTGCTAATGAACCCATTGTTTTTGCAGACTCTTTGGTCATCTCTTTCAGTATCAGCTGCCTAAAATTCCTAATGCAGTCCATTTATTTCAATAAGTTGCCAGTATACATACATTTTATCAATATTATAGATTTCAGTTGTCAAGCTACATTAATTTCAACGTCAACTCCATCCACCATGTTCCTGTACTTTGAACAGAATAGCTCAACGTACCAAGAAACACACATTCTTCTTATCCTAGGATTAGTGACTATGCAATGAGTTGGTTTTGGTTTTTCAGCTTCTTTTCATCCGAGGAGAACATTTTCCTTTCAGTGTCCCTCAGGTACACGTTTTAGTAAACACATATTCAAAGGAAAGGCTTGAATATCTCTAGTTTTTGCTTCTGTTATTAAATGTCAAAATCTTAGTCTGTAGACAGCTCCTTTTCTAGCAGGCTGTGATAAGTAGCTAAATCTAGATTCATCCTCCTTTAGCTGGAGGGAATCACCTCACATCTGTTAAAACTAAGATTATCACCTGATTAGAACATCTGAGGTCAGAAACACTTTACATCAAGCTTAGGCACCAACAACCTGAACACTCTGGGCCACACACACACACAACTGTGTGGCCTGCATGCTCAGGAAGAGGTGCTGGCAAATCTTGAATAATTTAGATTAGGGGTTCTCAACCTTTGGAGGCCCGGGTATCCCCTATCACGGTCCAATTTTCTGAAGTACCCCTGCTAATTAAATGCTAATTAATTGGCTTAATCAATTAATTAGCTAATTAATCTTTTAAAAATAAAAACCTACTGTATTAACAATTTTAAATGTGAAAAAAGTGTCATCTATCTTCCAGCGCAATCCTGTGTAACTCTTCCACCGGTGTAACAGTAGATCCGCCGGTGTAAGTGCACTTATGCCAGTGTAACTTGCTGTACGTTGATGAACGCAGGACGGACACCAGCGTAACCCCTCTCAGACACTGTTCTGACGTAGGTCAGAAGCCAGCGCAACTCCGCCAGTGCAGGGTGCATTCTAGGGGCGTTCGGACACCCCTGGAATGCCCCCTGCACCAGCGGAGTTGTGCTGGTGTCCATCCTGCATCTGAACTGCGCGTGCACGGCGTCCGAGAGGGGTTACGCTGGTTTCCATTTTGTGTCCATCGGTGTACAGCAAGTTACCCTGGCATAAGTGCAATTATGCTGGTGGATCTACTGTTACACCAGTGCAAGAGTTACACAGGATTGCACTGTGTGTGTGTGTGTGTGTGTGTGTGTGTGTGTGTGTGTGTGTGTGTGTGTCAGAGAAAAATCAGAGAGACAAAAAATCAGAAAGACAGAAGGGGGGGATTGCATTTTCTCAACTACAAAAAATACACTGCACAGATGGGACAGAAGGAAAACAAACCATATAAACAGAGCTTGATCTCATGTTAGTGCAAAGGATCTCTTTTTTTTCTCCAAGCCATCTTTTCTCTCTCCCACTTCCCAAGAATCAGCTCTTCCCTCCCCCACCCCACCTAGTCTCTTATCTGTTAGTACTCCAGACACTCCAGAAGCAGGCAGTCCTCATCATGTTGCAAAGAACCCTTGGCTTGTGTTCTGCCACTCTGAAGTGAAAATGAAAGTGAAACTGAAGAGCAGATTTGAATTTAAAAATACTTGGCTTGCTGACATTCAGCTTGCTGACATTCAGCTGATCCAGGGAGATAAGGAGCAGCCTCTCGCATACCGTCGCCAGTGGGAGGCCAAGCTGGGAGCTTTGGGGGCGGGCATTTTTTTTTTTAAACTCTGGTCGCGGACAATCAGCTGATCTTAGCTGATAAGGGGAAGCCTCTTGCGTACCCCCACCTGATGGTCCACGTACCCCTAGGGGTTGAGAACCTCTGACTTAGATATTAAATGCTGAGTTAATACAGAAGATGATGGTAAATATTTAGGCAAAGCGTCAAAATATGAGTGTTGAGCTTTTCTATGTGCATGTATTTTTATGCAGATTGCAAAGTGTATGCAATATTCTATAGAAATTTACAATATTTTTTCCCTGGAGTAAATTATATCCTTTATGCTTTTTTAATGACTCTGTCTTTTTCTTTCTTAAGCGTCTACATTCAACTTAATGTTTACTTGCTACATGAGGAAAAGCAGGATAAATTGTTGCTTGATAATCGGAAATACATCCGGTCTCGGTGCTGCTATAGTCAACATTTTTATGCCATAAATGCAAGTATTTGGGAAAGGAATTTGGAAAGAAAAATCCCACATTATTAACGACCCAATTGTATCATTCAGTAATGACATTCTGGCATTACTGTAAATGGGGGGAGGAGTTGGGGCAGGGAGGCTGTGGGAAGGGGCATATGCCTGATCCTATCCCCTCCAGCAGCAGCCTCCCCACCCCCTTATTCTCCTTGGACGTGTGCCAGGTCCAAGGAGACCCATTCTGGGGTGAGACGCTTATGGAGGGGGATGGGGATTTAAATTCCCTTTCCCTTACAAAGCCTCCCCACTACACACACACACACACACACACACCCCTACCTTTTTGAAACAGCTGCACCAGCAGGGGGAAAGAATAGGATTGGGCTGCTATTCACAGAGCTCTAAAAGTGGGTTATTGGGGTACATGCTGAAGTGATGATGATGTGTATAAGGGGGCATAGGTTATTTAGGCAACAAAATGTCAGTGAAATGAATAATACACATATGAAATGGGCAGCCCAATCCAAACTAAACTCTCCACTGGCAAACTGTGCATTGGATTCTGCAAGAAATCATGCGATGTTGTTGCGTGTTCCAGCAACTCTGGCCAGTGCAATTGCTTGCGACCATGCATGCGGGCTGGCAGTCAGCCCACCATTCACCTACATGAGGTCAGGTGGCTGTGGGGGTGTATAGTGGGGGAGTAGGAATGGGGGGAGTTTCTGGGTGAGGAGATGAGTGGAGAGGGAGCCAGAATAAGGGAGGGAGAGAGCGGGGTCAGTGGCATGAGCGTGCAGCCAAATCCTATCCCTCTCTGTCGCTGTTACACCCTTGTCCCCTCCCATCTCCCTTACTCTCCTTGGATGTATGCCAGCAAAATAGCTGGCATAGACCACATTGGGGAAGCAGAGGCTTACACCAAGTTAAGCGAATAAACGTCCTCTTTTTCCCCAACACATGTGCAGTCTAAATTAGCTCCATTTTGGTTTCTAGGAGTTTACTCTGCAAGGGGGCTACTGTATGTCATGCTGAACTCTTAGGCGAGGTCACGCCAATTAAGGGCCATTAAAGGGAAGGAAGGCTGCAGAGCTGTGGGGCATCTGTGTGTTTCCTTTCCTCCATGGTCTTGCAAATTTGGGTGCCACATCCTGATGGATTTTTGCTGCGAGCACAAGTCCTGCTGTGTAATAAATTGCCCGTGCCCAGTGGCCAGGCCACAGGACAATCTTTTCAGGTTCCAATGCCAAGAAGCCTCTCCCATCAAGGACCTGAGCCTCGAGCAACACTCATCCTGCCATGCCTTTTGTCTTTCAGTAACTTCTCCAATAGGAGAGTAATCAAGACTTTCCGTACTCCTGGAAAGACATACTTTAACCCAATAGGAAACCTCAACTGCATACCCAAAGAGAAGCTCCAGATCTCTTTGTTTATCCAAAAATGCTTTTGCTTCCTTTGTGCAAAGTCCTCTAACAACTGCCCCTGCTCTGGAAGCAGAACCTGCTCACTTCTAAACCCTTTGGAAGGTCCATGCTGCATTTCTGGTAGTCTCTTTCCCATGGAGACAGACTCAGACACCCCCGCTATTTGGGTGGCACTTTCTTCCCTGCTGAGAGCTTCCACTTGGCAACACTGTCCTGTGGTCAGAAAGCCTCTTGCTGAGCCCTCTTGCTCGGGTAGCTGCCCTCACCTTTGGAGGATCTACCTTCTAGGCTCAAAGGTTTAACAGGCACTAAGGAATGGGAGATTTTTAGAAGGGAGGAAGGGTTGTTATGAGGTTTAGAGGGAGAGAAGAGAGGAAAAATTACCTGTGCTTAGTCTGCTGGGTAGATTGCGGTATTATGTCCTTCCACAAATCAAGGCCGGGCTGCACGGCTTCAGTTCCCAGAGAAAAATGGAAAGCTCAGCCACAAAGGTACTCCTTGCTGGGTAGGAAAAGTAGCATCTCTGGAAGTGAGGACAGCTTCTGAGGCAAGAGAAGAGACACCATATATAGAAGAGACACCAGCAACACAGAGACGGGCAGCCCAATCCTGCCTAAGGATCTGCCGGGTGGCCAAGGCCACCCGCCGAATCCCCTGCTCCGCTGCAGGCAACCTCCCACCTGGTAGAAAGTCTACTCAGGGAAGGGGACGCTCATAGGGCCAGGCCCTATCAGCCTCCTTGGATTTCCGCCAGCACTTTTGCTGACGGAAGTCAGGAGGCTGTGTAACGGCTCAGCTTCCGGGATATGGTAGGAGTCATTCCCCCGCCCGGGTCAGCTCGGCCTATGGCTGCCCTCCCTCCCCCGCCAACTCCCCCCCCTCCGTTGACTGGATTGTTACCTGGGTCTGGCGGCGGGTGGGCGAGGTCTCCGTCGGCGGAGCAGGGGAAGCCGGCCTTGCGCCGGCCTTCCCTGCTCTCAAGTCGTCGAAAAAGTGTCTTATGGCACTTTTACTATGGCTTAGGGCAGCGGAACGCTTGTTCCGCCACCCTCATGTTGCGCAGGAATGCGCTGACAGACACTCGAAGAGACGCCATGCTAGTGTGCAGAGGGACAGTTGTTCTCCCCCTGCTAAACAGAGGAGGACACCACTTTAAACTGTGCCCAGATAGCAGGGCTGAATTAGAGAGAGAGAGCGAGCGTGTGAGAGAGAGAGAGCTGTGTCACGCCCTAGATGACTCTCAGGAATATCAGCTAAGGAAGCAAGATGGAGGTAGGAGAGGCTATGCACATTTTGAAAGCGAGGTCACTGGCAACCAGTCAAATGTAACTCAAACATTCTTGCAATTGACAACTAGGATGACACCTCATTCCATTATCCCTATTGGCTTTGATAAAGCACCCTTTACTTTTAAGAGTCTTAAGATATTTTTCTTTATTTTATAGGTGCACATACCATTGAATTGGTTTTTAAAAATCTGTTTGGAACATGATACATGCGCATTTGATTCTTTACCTTATTCCTCATGCTTCTTTCTTCTGTGCACGAGAACTCTAGCATCTTCTGTGCATGAATTATAACTTAATGGATGGTCTGCTTTGAATTCCTTAGAATGTTTTTTATACCTAATAAGTGAATCATCCTGCATGTGTGCGTTTTAAACCTGTCTTTATAAGTCCTGTGTTTGAACATCTGTCAAAAGATGGAGATTAGTTGAATAGATACAGGATGCAAGTATATTATATTCTCTGTTATCCTGTATACTGCAATTATCTTGATCCTCAAACAACTCCATGACAGTTATAGCCACTTTTACAGACTTGTTATTATTGCAAATTCAGAAATTTATTTTACTTGAATCTAAATTAAATTCATATGTAACAGAATTTTAAAAACGTATTTCTTTTGCAAAGTCATAGGTTAAATGCCCTTATCTGCATTCAACAACAGGTCTTCTATAAACGCTTTCTACTATTTTGTGTGAATTTAAGGGGGTGATGTTTGCATATTGCAAAGGGGTCTCTGGGATGGACCATTTTGGAGTTTTACTTAAAATAATTCATCCAGATTTTCACACAGAAAATTAACCAGATTCATTCCATGGAGCTAGGAGAACAACATGGATCCATCTGTGGGTTTTTTTCTTCTTTTTTATGAGGGATTTTCTTTCAAAATCATTCAGAGAGTTTGAACCAAAAACTAGTGAGAAAATTGTGAGTTTCGATTCCATTTCTCAGCCATGGGCTGTAGTTGCATGGGACAATGTTCAAGGTCATGTAATGTCTATGACTTCTAGAGCAGTGGTTCCCAACCATCGCAACTCGACGATGACCTGGAAGTGACATCGTTACGTCACTTCCAAGTTTCCGCTGCCACTGCCCAATACAAATAAGCTAAAAAAGCTGGTTTTTTACTTACTCATGTTTGATGGTGGTGAGAAACTGGATTTTAAAGATTCTCCAGCTGCTGCCGAAGATGAGTAAATAAAAAAAGTTGGGGGGGGGGGTACTTACTCATGTTCAGCAGCAGTGAGAACACGGAAGCCACCGCCGCTGAACAAGATCTTGCTGCTGCCCCCCTTCCAAAGCCTCCAAAGAGATAAAAGAAGGGGGCAGCAGCCAAATCACAAAGTCGCTGCCATGAAGCTGCTGCCACTGCTGCTCCACCACCGTCGCCCCTCAGCACAGAAAAAACGTGTTTTAAAAGTCTGGGGTCACCCCTCTGAAAACAATTGGTGACCCCCCCCTTGGGGTCATGACCCCAGGTTGGGAACTACTGTTCTAGAGTATCTAGAACCCCAGTCCAGATTTTTAAGAATTGCTTGTTTGTATCTTGCCCTATAATTCCTAGTGACACTTTAGCTTCACATCAAGCCTATGAGGTAGGTTAGACAGAGAGATACTGAAACAAAGCCCAAGAACACACAAGTACTGTTTGCTTTCATCTCTCCTTAATCATATCTTTCATACCTCTATCTATTTTTACAGCACAATTCACACTAACAGATGTACCAGGACAGCACTCGCTGTGCTAATGCAAGCCATCACAAAAGTGCCATAAAGTACTTAGTGGTGGCATAGGAGGAGCCCGGTCTGGTGTGAAGAAGGAGGAGCCAGATGGAGCAGCGCAGGTCGGAAAAGATGTGATTCATCAGGAGTGTAACAAGCTTCCATGCCACCTGGGGCATGGGAGCTTGCTGAGCACCAGAAGTGATGTCACGTGACATCACTTCCAGATTTGGGCGCTATCGGCAGTCCTCGCATTCCGCTTGGACCGCTCCGATAAACCTCAGGCTCCACCACTTAATGGCTGCCCTCGTGTTTGGCTTGGACCGCTCTGAGCGGAATGCGAAGGCTGCCGATTGCCTGCTGCCTCCATGCACTGTTCCTTCTCTTCACAATCGTGAGGAGAAGGAGCAACACGAGAAGGCAGCAGGCGAATGGCTGCCCTCGCATTTGGCTTGAAGTGTTCCAAGCCAAACACGAGGGCAGCCATTAAGTGGTGGAGCCTGAGGTTTATCCCCCTGTAGTTGCACCCAGGGCAGCTGTCCCTCTGGCCTCACTCTTGTTATGTCCCTGCAGTTCATGCCAAGTGATGTGAAGGTGTAATGGGGCAGGGGAAAGGCAGGAAGGGGCCAATAATGAGACACAGGGAGGCAGATCAGGCTCAGGAAGGGACGGGATTGGCAGTGCTGGCATGCGTTGGATCCTATCCCTCTTCCTGGGCCATTCATTACATGAATTGGCTCAGAGTTGTGTCAGCCATTTCACTAGTGCAGATCCGAGTAGACCTATTGCATGGGCTGGAGCTTTCCCCAGGGCAAGGGGACAAATGTCTCCTTACTTCGAGGAGACCTCCCACCTCCTAAATTTCCATGCAGGATGCAGCAAAGCCCACGCTGGTCTCGCTGAATCAGTGCGCAGAAAGATAGATAGGATTGGGCCGTTAGTCTGTAAACTCCCCAGGGCAGGGTCTTGATCACTGGCTGCAACCTACCGTATCTGCTTTCTCCTCTCTCTTTTTCCATTAATATTCAACCTTTGTAACCATCTTTGTTCCAGACTAACACTAACTTTGTTCCACAAACCCCAGTGTTTCCTGAGCTCCTGCTCCTTAAATTTACCTACCCATTATTCTTCCGCTTACCTTTTGTCTTCCCACAAGAGATTGATTTATTGGCCATGATCCATTGCTCGGAAGCTGACTCTGAACATCCGGTTCTCAGGTTTTCACCATGACCTTCATGGTGAAGCTGTGATGCCAAGAGCAAAATGATTGGACCAACCCTCTATTGTCCAGGACTCAATGCCAGCACAAGGATGCACTGCACTGGGGTCCCTATGGCTCCCCCACCCAACCACCCTCTGAAGACACACCCACCCCTGCCGGGACAACAGTATCTAATTGTTTATTCAGCCTTACCCTGTGACCATTATGCAGCTCTGTCAATACAGCACTACCCAGATCACTACTTACTTAGCTAAATGTCTCATTATCCACACATTTTGGATGTCCTCCAGACTATTTGGATAAATGAGGCTGTACTTTATAGCACTGTTTAATTTGTAGAATGAAATTTCATATCAAACTATTGATTTTTGCTTCAAACTCACAAGCACTCTGCTGTAGCATCTCCACAATTCTTTTCATAACGTGGTATCTTTATAGAATTGCATTATAATATAATGCTAATAATATTATGATGCAATTATTAACTCCCTCTCTGCTTTAAAGTATAGAATAAAGAATGCAGATTTATGAGTGCCAATAAAAGAGTTCCATTCATGTAGTTGTTTGTCTGTAAGAGGTTCTTGTGCTAGCAGAAGCATCAATACACTTTCACTATTTGATTATTCTATGTATTTATTTGTAAAAAGTATAATTTGGAGGTATTCTGTAGTCATTATACAATTCTGCAAAGCCAACGATTTTTGCTAAATTAAGATAAATCATGTATCTACAGAAAAACATGTTCACAGACAGACAGACAGAAACAGGAGGCAGCAGCTGACCCCAACCCATGTCCTTCTGGGGGGCAAAGCAAGGGCAGGATCCCCAGACACCCAACGCCCATCCCAGCCAAGGATTGGGGAACCCATCAGCCAGCTTGGGGTCTCTGGTACCCTGGAAGACCCTACCCTGGGCTCTGTTGTTAAAAAGAGAGCCTCCACTTCAGCTATTTCACAAGCCCCTACAAGGCACATTGTCAAGAAAGGGTGAAGGCAACCTGGAGAGGAGAAGCAACCCTTCTCCTATTCTTGTTGGCTCTTTATTGGGCTAAATAAAAAGACTGCTAAGTGCAGCCTGACATCTGGAGTATGTCAGTGGTCTTTGTGAATCCCTTGGGAGGAGGAGTTAGGGATGACACATGCATAGAGTGAGAGAGAAAGGGATGGTTGGATGGATGGATCAATAATTTCTGCAATTGGCATGTGTTGTGCACCCCACCCACCCATCCCAGGGAGGCAAGGCCACATCCTCAGGTTGTTAGAGTGACATTGTTAGAAGTCAGGATGTAGTCTATATGTATTTAACATAAGTTAAACCAGGTCCCAACCAGGAAATGAGAAAATAAAGGAGTAAGTTGCTTCACCTCTAACTTGCCTTCACACCATTGTTCCGTCAGCAGGCAGTTCAGCAGCTCACCTGAGGCCCCTATGCCTCCAGAAGAAGGGACCAGGGAAACTGTGGGGAAACCTTTGGCTTCAGTTGGCCAGACAGACCACTCTATCCCCAGGATCTTCTTCCTCTCTTGGAGGTAGCCCCTGAGGATGCTCACAGAAGAAAGAGGGCCCTGCCCCTCATTCTCCTGCCTGGGACCTTCACAGGGCACCCATGCAGCCTGACCCTTCTGGGTGCCTCCCCTGAGGGGGTGACTCTCTTCCTTCACTTCCCCTGCTTCCCTGTTCTCTCTCCTTGGCTCTTCTCTATATTTCTCCAGCCCGCTATCCTCCTTTTCTTCCTCCCAGTCAGCTCTTTCACTTGCCTTCCTCGGTCTCTGCCTGGTTCCAGCCCTTGTCAGTTTTCTTTGCTTCTCCCTCCTTTGCCTGGCTTCATCTCCCTTCTGAGCCTGCCCCATCCTTTTGGGTAGCTTCCTGTCTTTCCCCCTTTCTTGCCTGCCTGTTCCTTCCCCCCCCCCCAACAGACCCTTTTAAAGATTGGTACTAGCACCCAGCTGCTGGCAATGGGTCTGATGAGCAGCAAGCAAGCTGTCAGCCAGCCACAACTCAGAGGTGCATGATGATGATGTCATTGCCAGGAACCCCCAGAGAAGCTTGCCACCTGCATCAGGCACATGGGGCTGGCTCTGAGCGATGGGAACTCGCGGCCTGATGCAGTGCACGACAAAGAGAAAAACGTACTTGGTGGCTGTTATGCAAATCAAAAATGAAGATGGAGAGAGATTTCTTTTTCTTTTTTGCATTTGAAAACTTTCTAAAAAATACTACTGCAATTCTCTTAAAGTGCCGAACTGTGATTTCCAGTAATTTGTAGCAAGTTACCATCAGCCCATTAATGTACATGGGCAATATTTCTCATATATGAAATGCATTCAGTACACTTTATGGTCAAGAATATGGGCAGGTTTTTTTTATTTTATTATGTTTCAGCTAAGACTCCTATCCCCCATAGGGTTCGAATTGAGTGGAAAAATGTTAAAAGGACAAAGCACAACATTTAATTTCTAACACTGACACTAGATTATGACTCTTTGATTGTTATGGTTAATCTTAAAGACACCTGGGAATTGTAGTGTGGTGAGAGCACTGAGGATTTTTCTTTTGCTGGGAGCCATAAGAGTTAACCAGGTCTGAAAATGGCCAACAGTCCGAGTCATCTCCAACATGCCCCCTTCCCTCCCCCTCACTTTTTGCTTATCATCTATTCTAGCCTGATGAAAAGTTATGCCGAACTCAAAAGCTCACTTTCTGATGCTTTTGACTTTTTGGTTGGTCCTAATAAAAGCATTACCCTACTTTTTTGATGTACACATGTATATCTGTTGTAGCTAGTTGGCAAGAAACTTTTCTAGAATTTTTTTGAACATAAAAATTGGAAACATGGTTATCACTGGCGTCACTGCAGGGGGGGCGGAGCTCTAAGTTCCTCCGTGATCCGAGCCTCCGTTACATGGAGGAACGAAGCGCCCCGCCCCCACGCCTTCCGAACCAGTCAAAGAAGTGAAAACAATGCGCAGGGAGTCTCCTGCACGTTTTCACTGCTTTGACTGGTTCGGAAGGCGCTGGGGCAGGGCGCTTCGTTCCTCCGTGTAACAGAGGCTCGGATCACGGAGGAACTTAGAGCTCTGCCCCCTGCAGTGACGCCAGTGATGGTTATGTTGAACAAATTGTACTACTTTCAGTGCAATCCTAGGCACATCTACTCAGAAGTAAGTCCCATTGTGTTTAATGAGACCTATGTCCAGGAAAGTGTTATAGGATTGCAGCCTTATAATGATTCTTAGGACTGGTTGAGATATCATATTCTGTCTAAACCATGGTTTTGGGGATAAGAAATGTGCTATTTGTTCATGGTCTTGTACCTTTCCCTCCCACCTCCATGTAACCCTGTAATGGGCTGATTCCCTCCTCCCTTTGTTGATTTTCCCTATCCATAGTTTACCATGATGTCTGAATCATGCAAATTAGAGTTAGTATTTCCTTCCCAACCATGGTTTGGTTTGTGAATGTGATCTATTGTTTGGAAACAATCCTGGTTTTGGATTCCCCACAAGAATCCTTTCGTCCCACAAGGAAGGGGAAGGAAGATGTGCACAAGCCTGTGATATGACATGGTTTGAGTCATGGTTTGGAGAATTGGAGCATGAGATTTGAGCTGGATCTTATTTATATTTCCAATGTTCTATAAATCTATTTCTAGATTTAGAAGTTATTAATATTGCTTAGAAAACAGAAAGATTAGGTTTGTACCTCTCTCTCTCTCTCTCTCTCTCTCTCTCTCTCTCTCTCTCTCTCTCTCTTTCTCTCTCTGAAGGGAGAGTGATGGTGTGCAATTGCATTTCAGAGATCAAATGAATTAAACTCTAGAGTGGAGCTGGGAGGGTGACTACATCAAAGGAATTTTTAATTGAAAAATAAGCCAACAACACAAGACAATAATTTATACAAATGTTTTCTACCCAAAGTATCTGATTATATATGAGAAAAATGACACCTGTTAAAGGAAACCATTTTGCCTTTTTAATGCATATTTCCTCTGTTTTAACTACCTCTGTTTTGCTTTTTTCTTATGGAATAAACAGTGCATTATATGTGGCAATACTATTTGTGTCTAAGTATGCGCAAACGAGCAAATTCATGTATGTGTGTAGTGATAGATAGATAGATAGATAGATAGATAGATAGATAGATAGATAGATAGATAGATAGATAGATAGATAATTCACTAGTCACTTAAGTGAGTTTGTTTGCAATGCTGCTTCAGAGAAGTCTTCAAAAGTAGGTCTATATGTATTGCTTTTAACCTGGCAGCAGGTGGCAGTAGGCAGTGACGAATCTTCAGTTTGAAGGCTGTTGCTATTTAAAAGAAAAGCTGAAACGAAATCCGTCCAAGATGTTTGCTGCCCTAGAGTTATGAATTTATCAGACAGAAAAAGAACTGTCAGAGAGAATTTGTAAACCATCCTTTCTAAACAGAAGATTTTGCGAAATGCTAGGAGAAAGCTAAATGAATAATAAAGTAAAATTGAGGCTACTGTTACATGGTACATTTTTAAGGGCATCCCTATGTATGTACAGAAATGTACAGTAGTGGATTAAATTCCAGACTGAAGTTCCAAAGAAATTTCTGTTGCCTGACTCCAGACACTTACGTGGAGCCAACCTATACAACTATGTATTAATGTGGCCATCTTGCTCATGCCATAAGGATTGTAAGTATTACTCAATAGCTGGTTTGAAGTGTCCGTAGGCTGTAGCATGTCAAATATAATAAGCAAGAATGAAAAAATGAGCACATGTGTGAGAGCTTCTCATGTGACAAAACCCCAACTGTGTGATGAGGGGTATGTGCATCTCTCCAGACCCAGCATGCTGTCCTGCCACATAATCACATGGGAGGGCAACATGTCAGAGCTGCAGTTGGGCTGGTGGTTGAATGGTATCAACTAAACCAGCTCAATGTGCTTTGCTACTGTGGGTCTACCCCATGCTTCTCTTTTTATCCTTTACACATACTTTGGAACTAGATGTGTTCATTTAGTTTTCATGTGCCAGGGACTTCAGAACCCACAGAATGCAGGTTCAGGCAATGAGAACATTTGCAAGACCAGCAAATGCTTGGCAGCTTTCACAGGCAGCCTCACAGTGTTGGCAGACTATCATCCAGGGACTCTTTGTCCACTGTGGGTTGGCACCAACATGAATAAAGTCTTCACCAATGTTACAGAGGCGTAACTTGCCTCGTTGGCACCCGGTTCAGGGGGGAAATTGTCGCCTCCCCAAACAGTAAAGATCGCCGCGGCCAGTAGGCTGCGACGCGCTCCGGACAGGGGTTCAGCACGCTCCGGGAGGGGGCGCCACGCTCCGGAAGGGGGGGCGACCTCTGGGAGGGGGGGGCGACCCGGCAGGACCCTGAACCGGGCACCCCCCCAGCCAGCATACCTCCTTTCGCGACGAGCGCTGCTGCTGTCTTCCTTCCTCCTGACGGAGAGAGAGGTCCGTTGGCGCGAACTTCCGCTGAAGGAATCCGGCGGCGGCAGGGAATTGAAGACACACACACACTCACTTCCGCTGACCTCTCTCTCCGTCAGGAGGAAAGAAGACAGCAGCAGCGCTCGTCGCTCCATGTGAGTGTGTGCGCCGCCTCGAGTCCGACTCAAGACTCTCAGCTGAACCACGCGCTCCACCGTAGTTACATCACTGCTAATGTAACCTTTTTATTACTCTTACAGTGCAATCCTGCCTAACATTAGACCAGCGGAGCTCCCGCTCTGCCAGCCTAAAGCATCGCAAACATGCCGTAAAGCACGTTTGCGATGACTTGGGAGTAAGTGGCGCCGCCGCAGAGGCCAGCACCACTCACTCCATCATCTACCTTGTCCCGTGCTGGCTGACACAGGTAAGGGTCAGCGTGAGGGTGGGCAGGGGCAGCAAGGGAGGGGGCCATTGGCTGGCCTGGGTTGGGAGGGGGCGGGGATGGCGGCGATATCCCGAGCCCCATACCAGGCCACGCCAGCCTTACATGGCCTCTCCAGATGTACGCCAACTGGAGCTGGCATGCATCCAAGGAGGCCCATAGGCCCCGGGCTTGCCTACACTCAGAGAAGGGGACAAAAGTCCCCTTCTCCCAAGGTACACTCTAACAGCGCCGGGGCAGCCAGGAATGGGCTTAGGATGCAACGCCTGAACCTTTAGGCCGGTCGTGCATCTTTACACAAGATTGCGTTGCTAGTCTTTGTCAATGTAGAAACTGGCCCATGCTCAAACTTATCAGCTGATAACAGAGGCATTACTATGGTTGGGGTGGTATGGTTTCGCGCCGTCTTAGTCCCCATTTACAACCTGGTATGAGGTGGCGGGGCCACCTCGTACCGGATTGTAAATGGGTACTAGGACGGCGCAAAACTTACAGTACCGCCCCCACCATAGCGACGCCTCTGGCTGATAATGACTGATACAGTTGTTGGATTGAGCAATGGCCATATTTCAAAGGTGGAGCTTATGCTTTGAATACAAAAGGTTCAGTCCCTAGTATCACCAGCCAAAGGGGATCTCAAGTAGCAGGCATGGAAAGACCTCTGTTGATAGCCTTGAGGAGTTGTGGCTATTAGGAACACACAATATCTAGCTAGACATTACCAATTGGCTGGCATAGGCATCTCATATTATTCAAGAAGCAGAAAATATATTCATATGCAATATATTATTTTAACACAAACATATTTAGGGGATGTAGCAGGAATGATGAATGTGTAATAAAACAAAACTCTTTTGGAAAGAGATCATGAAAGGAATTAAATATATATAACTCCAATTGTGCTACCTGTGGATCCCTTGCTTATTCTGCTTAGCCATGTTGTTAATGGAATAGTTCCCAAAGTTAAAAGATAAGTGGTTGCTAATATGTTATCAGTAGCCCTCTTACAGGTAGCTGGCAATTGGGATCAATCATGAGTGCTAATGAAATAGTAGTGGCTAAGGGTTAAAGCATAAAAATCATTTCTGGATTTGTTGGCAATGCTTTGTAACATTCTGGAACAACACGCCTCCATATAAAAATGTACATCAGTAGGTTCTGAAGCTTGTAAAGTGTAGTTCACTCTTGGTGCAATTAATCATGTATACCTGTATAGAGATAAGTAATTTTATTTCTGTTTAATATATATTTATATTTTTAAAATACAATGAAAATAAAAATCATTGCCAAAAAACCCACCTAAATGTAACAATTTAGTGAGAAACAATATCCAATATTACCTAGTGACAGTTATAGTAAAAGTATTGAATTAAAATGGAAAGAGGCTAGGATATACTGTAAAAAGGAGCCAGGTGTGTGTGTGTGTGTGTGTGTGTGTGTGTGTGTGTGTGTGTGTGTGTGTGTGTGTGTGTGTGTGTGTCAGGAAGTACTTTTCTGAGGGTCTGATCATGCTTTATTTTCAGCATTATTGCTGAATTATTATTATTATTATTATTATTATTATTATTATTATTATTATTATTATTATTATTAACAACAACCACCGTATTTATATACCGCTTTTCAACAAAAAGTTCACAAAGTGATTTACAGACAAAATCAAATGATTAAATGGCTCCCTGTCCCAAAAGGGCTCACAATCTAAAAAAGATGCAGAAGAACACCAGCAACAGCCACCAGAAAAGACACTGTGCTGGTGTGAAAGGGGGGCAGTTACTCTCCCCCTGCTAAATATAAGAGGAGCACCAATTGAGCACCAAAAGTGCCTCTTGCCCAGTTAGCTCTTACCCAGAATACTGAAGTAGTTAGCAACCGCAGCTTTGCTCATCATGACTTCCAGTAGCAAACTGGGGGAATCCTGAGCCAACCAGTAGGGCTAGGAAACATGGCCCTCCACAGATAAAGTATGGGTTTTCAGCATATTAAGGGGAACCCCCCCCCAGGCTATAAAAATAAATTGTTGTTGTTCAGTCGTTAAGTCGTGTCCGACCCTTCGTGATCCCATGAACCATATCCCGCCAGGCCTTCCTGTCCTCCACTATCTTCCTGAGTTAGCTCATTTTCATGTTCGTTGCATCGGTGATGCTGTCTAACCATCTCATCCTTTGCCTTCCCCTTCTCCTTTTGCCTTCAATCTTTCACAGCATCAGAGTCTTCTCCAGAGACTCCTCTCTTCGCATTAGGTGGCCAAAATATTTGAGCTTCAGCCTCAGTACCTGTCCTTCCAGGGAACAGTCAGGGTTGATTTCATTTAGGATTGACTGATTTGATCTCCTAGCAGTCCAAGGGACTCTCAGGAGTCTTCTCCAGCACCACAGTTCGAAAGCATCTATTCTTCGGCGCTCAGCCTTCCTTATGGTCCAACTCTCGCAACCATACATTGCTACTGGGAACACCATCGCCCTGACTATGCGAACTTTTGCTGGCATGGTGATATCTCTGCTTTTTATTATGCTGTCTAAGTTTGCCATAGCTTTCCTCCCAAGGAGTAAGCGTCTTTTAATTTCATGGCTGCTGTCTCCGTCTGCAGTGATCTTGGAGCCTAGAAAAGTAAAATCTGTTACTGCTTCCATTTCTGCCCCTTCTATTTGCCAGGAATTGATGGGACCAGACGCCATGATCTTAGTTTTACTAATGTTGAGTTTCAAGCCAACTTTTACACTCTCCTCTTTCACCCTCATCAAGAGGCTCTTTAGTTCTTCTTCACTTTCTTGCCATTAGGGTGGTATCGTCTGCATATCTGAGGTTGTTGATATTTCTCCCGGCAATCTTGATTCCGGCTTGCGACTCATCCAGCCCTGCATTTCTCATAATGTACTCTGCATATAAGTTAAATAGGCAGGGTGACAATATACAGCCTTGCCGTACTCCCTTCCCAATTTTGAACCAGTCGGTTGTTCCATGGCCGGTCCGAACTATTGCTTCTTGACCCACATACAGGTTTCTCAGGAGACAGGTAAGGTGGTCTGGTACCCCCATCTCTTTAAGAATTTGCCACAGTTTGTTGTGATCCACACAATCAAAGGCTTTTGCGTAGTCAATGAAGCAGAAGTAGATGTTTTTTTTTTAACTCTCGTGCTTTCTCCATGATCCAGCGCATGTTGGCAATTTGATCTCTAGTTCCTCTGCCTCTTCGAAACCCAGCTTGTACGTCCGGTAGTTCTCGGTCCACATACTGCTGAAGCCTAGCTTGTAGGATTTTGAGCATAACCTTGCTAGCATGTGAAATGAGTGCAATTGTACGGTAGTTTGAACACTCATTGGCACTGCCCTTCTTTGGAATTGGAACGTAAACTGACCTTTTCCAATCCTTTGGCCACTGCTGAGTTTTCCAAATTTGTTGGCATATTGAGTGCAGCACTTTCACAGCATCATCATTTAGGATTTTAAGTAGTTCAGCTGGGATATTATCATTTCCGCTAGCTTTGTTGTTAGTAATGCTACCTAAGGCCCACTTGACTTCACTCTCTAGGATGTCCGGCTGTGGGTCAGTGACCACACCAGCGTGGTCATCAGGAACATGAAGATCTTTCTTGTATAGTTCTTCTGTGTATTCTTGCCATCTCTTCTTAATCTCTTCTGCTTCTGTTAGGTCCCTGCCTTTTTTATCCTTTATCATGCCCATCTTTGCACAAAACGTTCCCTTGATATCTCCAATTTTCTTGAAGAGATCTCTAGTCCTCCCCATTCTGTTGTTGTCCTCGATTTCCTTGTATTGTTCATTTAAGAAGGCCTTCTTATCTCTCCTTGCTGTTCTCTGGAAATCTGCATTCAGTTGTTTATATCTTTCCCTTTCACCCTTGCTTTTCGCATTCCTTCTTTCCACAGCTATTTGTAAAGCCTCGTCTGACAGCCACTTTGCTTTCTTGCATTTCTTTTTCTTTGGGATGGTTTTCGTTGCTGCCTCCTGTACAGTGTTACGAACTTCCGTCCATAGTTCTTCAGGCACTCTGTCTACCAGGTCTAATGCCCTAAATCTATTCTTCACCTCCACTGTATACTCATAAGGGATATGGTTTAGGTCATATCTGACTGGTCTAGTGGTGTTCCCTACATTCTTCAATTTAAGCCTGAATTTTGCAATAAGAAGCTCATGATCTGAGCCACAGTCAGCTCCAGGTCTTGTTTTTACTGACTGTATAGAGCTTCTCCATCTTTGGCTGCAAAGCCAAAAATAAAAATAAATATCACTTTGTAAAAAATGACAACAAAAAGAGACCCAAAATCCCTTTGAATATGAAAGTGGCAATTGGTCTGAAAAATTGCAGCTAGTGGTTAGAATTGTTGTAAACTACATAAAAAACAGGAAGGGTACAGACTGAACCACAGACCTGAGGGTGGAAAATACAGCAGCTCCCGTCAGTGATATAAGACTGGAAGTACAGTAGTCCACAGGGAAGAACTGAAAACATATAAACAGGGAAAATGGCAGCAAGCAAAATTATGAAGGAGCAAAGATGAAAATGTTGCTCAGCTAGTGAAAAAAATGGGGGGAATAAAATAAGGCACTGGCAATTAGGAAGCCATAGATAAAGTATCTGAGTGTGGAGAGCAGCAATTGTTTAAGTTTCAAAAGAAATCGTAGGCACTTAAGGAGAAATGAATGATATAAATGTGACTGCAAAAACAGAAATTCTGTGAGGCAAAAATTGTTGACAGCAGTGCCTATGTTGGGGAAAAAAGGAACAGCTAACAATAAACTCACGGCAAAGGAAAAATATTTGTATTTAAAAAGCATAAAAATATGCCCACATACCTTGTCCCCATAAGCAACAACATATAAAGGAAGCTTATGAGAAGGAAAACAAATAGTGTCCAATTTGAAATTCAGTTATCAAAAACTAGTAATATTTAAATTAAGACAGAAAGGTACGTGGAAAATAAGTACCTGTAAATGTGTGTGGGAAAGACTTTATGAATGTTTCAAAGAATAAGGAGAAATGAAAGAATATTGTCAAAGAGAGAATAATACAAATAAAATTGTAAAATATTTATATAAGTGGTGTCTGAAGGCCATCCTGTGCCTGAGGCGAGGCGTTACTGCTGCCTTCCCTGGCTCTTTTGTGCAAAAGGGGGCAGGCAGGCAGGAGGCCAAAGGGTGGCTGGTGAGGTGCAGGGTGTGTACGAAGCACCCAACACAATCCGATCCTGCCTAAGATGCGGCAGCTGGCCGAAAGGGCCAGCTGTTGGATCCTAGTTGGGATGTGGGATTCACTGGCACAGCCTAGGCTCCCCTCGGGTGAAACGGACGTTCGTCCCCTTCCCGTGGTGTAAGTGCCGGAGGCCCCAATGTGCCTCCTCAGATGCATGTCAACTCTTTAACTGCCGCGTATCTGGAGAGACCAAGTAAGGCCGGCCCAGCCTGGAAAGGGGCATTGGATATATTGCCTCAACCCAGCACTGATATCCCTGCCCCCTCCCAGGCCAGGCTGGCCAATGGCCCCCTACCTCTCCACCCCTGCCTGCCCTACCCCCGCCCCTGCATCAACCCGTGCAGCACTCACCTGGGTCGGTTGGCACAAGTCCAGTTAGGCGGTGTTGTGAGTGGTGCCGGTGAGGAGCCACAAAAGTGCTTTACAGCAGTTTTGCAATTCCTTAGCAGCCAGGGCAGCGCACACTCCGCACTCTATTTCTGCGCAGGATTGTGCTGTAATAATTGTCCAAATAAGAACAATATAAAGATGTGTGACTCAATAAAAGTGGAATGGAGGGAAAATATTTCTGAACAGCCTGAAGAAAAATGTTGAACTACGTTGTCATACAGACAGTGACAATAGATAACCATGCAGAAACTTTGTACCGAAGAGACAGAGTAGAACAAGGAAAGTATAGGAAAAGAAACCAGATTTATTACAGGAAAACAAATAACAAAGGGAAAAAGTTGAACAGATATGTGTGTTGAGCTCAAATAAGAAAGAAAAACAGAAAAAACAGTGTAACAGAGTTTATTGAAAGGGTTGCTGGAACTATGCCTTTATATGGTAGATAGAATAGAAAGCTTCAGAGTGCCAAGCACATCATCCATTTTGATATTAGCAGTGTGATATGTATGTGTCGTGTTGCTCAGTCTAGTGTTTCAAGTGTTAGAGAAAAGCTGTACTCACAACCTAACATGCTGCCACAAGGGAAAGGTCTTTTTCCCTTAGTAGTACACTGGGAAAGATTTTTACAAAATCTTTTAGCTGGTGACAGCATGGAGAATATTCACCAGGGTAACAGCACACCTTCTGTGGGAGTCTGCATAAAAAAATTCCACCTAGCAATGGTGCATTTTGTTTTCAAATATAAGGAATAGTACATCATAGCATAACAAAATCTTAACTAATAATACCTCTTGACAGATGCTTGCCTGCTCGGCAAGGCTGGCTGCTGAGCCCTCTGGCTTGGAAACTCAAGTGCTCTCCAGCCTGGGGGAGTCTGTGCAGTCCAACTGCCTCGACCCTTTGGGGTTGAGCATGAAAAGCTTGAGCCGTCTCTGGATGGATCGTGGCTTGGAGTCAGGGTGGTCTCACCCATGAATCTGAGGAAAATATGTTCTCTCACCGTTTCCCCACTGGTAGATGCCCACATGTGGGGGAGGAGACTTCAGTATGATCCCTGATGAAGGTGTTCTGAACAAGTAATTAATAATCTGGCCCAATTTAAATCCAAGCCTTTGTCTTGCATGTTTTATTGAGGGGGTGCGTAGTCAGGCAATGGCTGTAGCCTGAAACTGAAAGCTGGGTTTGAGTTAACATATATATGTTGAGACAAATGGGCAGCAAGAGGTAAAATTTGATCACAGAAAGGTCATGTTAAGGTATGTCCTGGAGCCTAAATGTTCCAAATGTCTCCAGTATAAGTCACAAATATTTTGCACCTTCTATGCTTGGGGAACCCTTGGTTTGACATGTGTAGAAATTTCCCTCAGTTCTAAGTGTCAACAAGTCCTCTCTCAATGTCAAAGTGATACATTCCTGGTTGACTAATGACAAGATGCTGTAGATCAGCATAATTCCAAAACAATCAATGTTTGGCGTGCTCTACTATTAAAGCACATCTCTTTGTGATATTATTAGCTTTTTCTATCCTAGAGACTAAGGTTGGGTAACACTATATTTAGAATAAAAACAAATATACCATGGCATAGACTAACAGCCCAATCCTGCATAAGATGCACTGGCCGGCCTAAATAGTGCCGGGGTTCACCTTGGGGGAAAGGGACATTAGCCCTTTACCTTGGTGTCAGCCCCGGTGCCCCAATGGGCCTCCTTGGATGTGTGCCAGCTATTTAGCTGGTGCACAACCGGGGAGGCCATGTAAGGCCGGCCAGGTTCAGGAAGGGGTGCGGAGTGCACCACCAATATCCCCACCTCCCTCTCTGGCCTGGCCAGCCAATCACACCCTCCCTCACCAACCCATCCCTCCCTTCCTACGCCCTGTGTCCTCGGACAGCAGAGTGAGCGGCGCTGGCCTCAGCCTTACCCTTACCCTTACCAAGGCTTACCCTTTGGGTGCCGCAAAAGTGAAAGCACTTTCACAACACCCTAGGACGTCGGAGCGCATGCTCTGCCAGTGCACCATTGTGCAGGAATGCGCTGTGAAATACACAATAAAATATATGCAGTACTATATACTGTAACCATTCCATATTGGCTTAGCCAAAGTCACTGAAAATCAACCAGCACAGGTCAGAGGATGCTCAAGTTTGGACTTTGAGCCTTCCATAGTGATCTGCGACACAGCAAACAAGCAGTGATAGAGAATGCACATGTAAATTGTACTGCCTCTTTTCTCACTTTCTGAATAATGTGCAAAGTGAGACTTTCCGCATCTCCCTTGTAGTGAGATATGTGAATTCCAATGTCTATGGAATTCAGCATGTCAGTATAAAGGAAATGCACATTGCATGAGAAGCTGCCACTTGCAGCCTCATTCCATGCCCCAGGATGCCTCAGATCTTGGAGGGGTAGTTCATTCACACACCTGTGCAAAGACCTTCAGGACCTGCTCAGCTGTCTCTTAATCCAGGAGTCCAGTCATTGGCTGCCTCCTCAGCATCTTCCCCACACTTACCATATAAGGTCTGACATCCCTTGCTTGTGGGCAAGGGGCCAAAGAAGGCCAAGAGAGACTTTGCAAGGCTTTAGCCCTTCAGTCTGAGGAAAGCATCATTGATGTTATCTCAGCAATGGAACCTGTTCATTCTCCATCATCAGATGAGCTTAGGGATGACATCAATCCCAATCACAGGCCACCAGGCTACTTCATGGCACCAGCAAGTCCAGAATCATTGATGGATCCATACAGGAGCCCAAATGTACAAAGCATGAGTCACTTGTGCTACTCTGAGTCTGAAGCATTCCTAAGAAGAAGTCAAGGGGCTGTTTTAGTTGATTTTAGAGATCTATCATGACAAGGCTGAGGGATGGAGGGGCAGTGGCGATCCTGGGGGGCGCCAACGCCAAGCCCCCACGTGACCCACTGGGCGTGACGTCAGCTTGATGCGCACGCCCAGCGCGGCTCCATTCACGCCCCCCACTGTTTTACTTTCTATTTTGGAGCCGTTCGAGCTCCAGGGCAGCTGGGAGGGCCCAACACCAAGACAAGTGCGACGGAGGAAGCGCATCCCGGAGGTAAGTACGCCCCTTCGCCGCCACATCCAGCCCCGCCCTGGGGCCCGCTGCCCCCCTGCCCCAACCCCGACAATGCTTCTGTGGAGGGGTTCTCTTATAATTCACACTCCAAACCATGAATTTGATTTGGGGGGTAAATAGTAACAGGAGCACCTCACATTTTTTCCTAAGCTTTCCAGAGAATTCCTGGAAAATTGCTAGTGTTGTTTAAGCTTTTTCCAAGAAAGGTCAGAAAAGCCAAGTCTCAGGCATTTTCACAACCTTCCCTTTCAATGTCCTCCCTTTTCCTAAGAAAACATACCCTTGTGAAATGGGGGTGAGGGAAACCTGTGGTGTGGAAGGGTCCTCCTCACAGACAAGAGAGATCTGGTAAGTTGTAGGCCTCCTTAGTATCTAAGTGCTCCTGAGCAGTTTTCTCTCCAGAGCTAAAGATTGTGGCCTACATTGTGGCATGATAAGCCCACTGTTTTCTTGCACTCCTAGGGAGACAGCAAAACTGGGAGGTGTATCAGGCCTTATAGATAGGCTTACCTTCTAAACCAGGACACACACCCCCTTGAATAATTAATTAATTGATTAATTAAATTAAAATATTTTCAACGAAGTAGGATGTACGAGTAAATCAGCCATGTACAAAAATAGAAAATCCAGCAAAGATAAAAACAACGTCCAAAACCACAAGCGTCTTATCCAAAGCGATTTGGATAAGACACTTGTGGTTTTGGACATTGTTTTTATCTTTGCTGGATTTTCTATTTTTGTACATGGCTGATTTACTCGTACATCCTACTTCGTTGAAAATAATTGCTGGCCATGAAAGCTTTCGATCAAAGTTAAAATATTTTGTTTATTTTGTTTTTATTTATTTTGTTTGTTTGTTTATTTACTTGCCTTTGCCGCCATTCTGCCGCCATTGCCGCCCCCTCTGGTCCTCTGTAGCCTGGCCGGCTGCATCCGGGCCGGCCAGGACTCCTGCTCCCGCTCAAGCCACCACCGCCGCTTTTAAAACTTACCTTTTTTTGGCAGGGCCATCTTGGATCTCGTGAAATCTCATGAGATTCAAGATGGTGGCACCCGAATCTCATGAGGGCATATGAGGCAGTAGTACTGTCTCATGCGCCCTCACGAGATTTGGGCACAGCCATCATGGATCTTATGAGATTTCGCAAGATCTAAGATGACGGAACCGGAAAAAGGTAAGTGTTAAAAACAGCGGCGGCTTCAGCGGGGGCGGGGGGCGGCGGCAGAGCCCAGAAAGCCTGGGACTGACCCGGGACCAGAGCCCAGAAACTGGGACAGTCCCAGGTTTTCCAGGACGAATGGCAAGCCTACTTATAGAGTGTACTTCCACAATTGGCAATTGGTTTGCCCTAAAGAAGTAGAATGGGAGTGAATAATCATGATAGTGTCTTGATAGTATCGTATCTTCATCACACAGACCAATTATCTTCTTGTTCCTGCAGGAAACAGGCTTATAATTAGCCAATGCTAGCCTAACATAAATCTTGTTATGACTGTTTGTCTGAAGCAGTAGCATGTCTGAGGCTTCTTGGCAGTCAAATTCTTGGTGAGGAACTTACTTTGTTTTCTTTTGTTTCATTATCCCCCTTTTTATTCTTTGTTTTTTGTATTTTTTGTATTTTTTGTAAAGTTTTGCTTTGTTTAAATCTTTGAGAAATATTCATCCATCAGACATTTTGTGCAAAAATACATACATCATTTTTTTCCTGGTTTGGAAGAACACTCATCATCGTTTGATGATGTGTCAGAATTAATTGAGAATGTTTTAATTTAATCAAGTTCAGTTCATTAGGCAAACATTTAAATTATTAATTTAAATACTAGGGTAGTTCAATAGCATTGACGACAGTAACAAATACAGAAACATCTTATTTTCAAAGTCTGATTTCCTCTATATGTGGCCCGGTGGGTTGCTGCAACTACCATTGTACAAGTGAAAATAGCATTCTTCTTTGCTAGTGTTTATACTTTTAGACAGCCTTGCTCAAAGAATTGGTATCTGAAATTTAAATCAAAACTAGCCTGCTAGAATGATCCCCTTTTATTTATTTGCTGTTCTAAAAAAATTATCTTGCTTCATCATGTTTAGTTTACCATATGCTTTCTCATTGTAGCTAAAGGCTAAACTACACATGACATTTGCAGCGCAATCCTATCCCCACCACGTTATAGCTAGCAGGTAAATATGTTTTACTTACCTCTTTGTTGGCTGACTGAGCATCTATGGATCTCCTCAGATCTGCACCAGCCATTTTTCTGGTGCTAGTGAAAGGAGAGCCAGGGGACATGTTGAGTTGGAAAATGGGCGATAGGATCTGGCGATAGTCACTACCCCCTGCCCTCGACACACACCCAGATTCCTCCCCTTCTCTGCCCAGTTACTCCCCCTGCCCTCCCCACCTATAAACCACCACCACCACCACCTCTGCACCAGCCTACGTGCCCTGGTGCCATCCCAGGGTCCGTGGTGATGTGGATCGACTGCTGCTGGAGCCACCTTGCAACTGTGGCTTCAAATAATAGCCCAGCACTAGTGTGATCTTCATGCAGTCACAAGGCCTTTTACACCAGCAGGACACTAGTCCCACTGTAGTAAAAAGTCCATAGGATTGGTCTGTAAATGCATCACCTTGTACTTACAGGCTTCAGTTTACTTACATTTGATTTCTTAGAGATGGGAATCAGAGCATGATGTTGCCATCAGTCTTAAAGGATTTGGAGGGGCATTCTTTTTTTTTGGGGGGGGGGGAATCTATTTTCTGTATTCTCAATATTCACAGCCTTTGCTGAATTGTGCAATAGTCAGTCTAATACTTACAATTTCCCTACAGGCTCCATTGTAAACAGATATCCAGGCAGCAACTTTCACCTGTTCCTGGACTGACATTGCAACGCTAAGGCAGATATCTTTCCCTCTTCCTCCTAGACACACACGTATTCTTTGGGGAAAGCCAACATCATGGACTACTTAACACATCACCTCCTGAGGATTTATGATAATTATGACTCGAGGCCTAGTCAGGGTGGGGATCAGAATCAAATGGCAGAAGCAAACTGGATCTCTTGTATGAAATACAGGGACTGGAAGTGCTGAAACAACGTTCTTAACCTTAATCCTTTTAAATTGGTGCTGTCATGCCTTGGTTGGCAATTTGTGTTGTGTAACTCTATGAATTAGTGATGAGGTGAATTCTAGACATTCAAAAATATGAACTACCCCCCCCCCACACACACACACACTTAAAATTCCTCACACTGTTTTAAGCCCAATCAGGCTCTTCTCAATTTGGATCTGTCTTGAAATGCAATTTTCCTTTACGCCAGTGCTAGCCAGTCCTCCTTGATGATTCTGCTCCTTCCCAAGAAAAAAACTATCACCATTGAGGAGGGGGAGGGATAGGCTTACCATATTTTGAGGTGCCCAAACCGGGGCACCCCCCCACACCCTACTTTTTTCCCTCCATAATTTTTTAAAAAATATTTTTATTTTCAGAGATTTTTGCTTCTTTTTTTGCAGGTGCAGAGCGCCCACTTGCCGCCCATTAGGGTGGCCAAAATTTTTCCAATTAATTATTTTTGCCCCCTTCTGCCACTTTTCACCCCCACCTTTTTTGCTTGCTTCCAGTCTTTCGTGCTGCTGCTGCCCGTGCCCAATTCCTGGCTGGCCAGCTGCATTGGGCCAGCCAGGACTCCCCTGTGGGGTCGAATACCCCCTCCCGCCACTGCCTCATGTGCTATCACTACTGACTCATGTGCCCTCATGAGATTTGGGCGCCACCATCTTGGATCTTGCATGATTTTGTGAGATCCAAGATGACGTCGTACAGGAAAACGTTTAAGGGCACAATCCAAACCTACTTAGGCCACCGTTGTAACCAGCGGCCCAGCGAAAACGGGAGGCCCCAGAATGGAAAGGGGATTCAAATCCCCTCCAAAAGGGGAATTCAAAGGGGATTTGAATCCCCTTTCCATTCTGGGGCCTTCCGTTTTCGCTGGGCCGCTGGTTACAATGGCAGCCTAAGTAGGTTTGAATTGCACCCTAACACTTTCAGGAAGCGGTAGTGGTGGTGGACCCAGAAAACCGGGACTATCGTGGTTCCAGGCCCGGTGGCCGGGACCAGGCCAAGACCAGGCTCTGGAAACCGGGGCAGTCCCGGTTTTTCTGGGACGGATGGTAAGCCTAGGGAGGGAGTACCCAGCAGTGGAGAGGACTCACTAGACAAAAAAGATTTTCAGAAGGATCACTTTTGTCTGCCAATTATGTTCAGGAGGCAGAGGAAAGTGCAAATCCCGTATTCCTCAGAAGGAAATGTTCAGAACATGATCAGAGGCATCATTTCCAGTTTTGACAAGGCCAAAGCCAAATGAGCCTTCCACACTACACTACACTGCACTGCACTGCACTGCACATTACTCCCTCCTTCTCCCTACTACTCCCACTACTACTCCCACTACTACTCCCACACTACTCCTCAAAACATAAGGTAGTATTTGAGAAGTAGTTGAGAAGGGAAGACTATCAGGAAAGAGGCACATGCTTCATCTCTTTTATACCTTTCTTGAAAAAAATGAGGGATTTTTAAAAAAGATTTTCTAGGAAACCTTGGGGAAAAAATTAATGGTTTTAAAGCAAGCTGAGGAAAGTTCACTCATTACTACATGTAGATCTTAATTTTGTTTAGTTTGATGGTTTTTAATTTTACAGTACAATTACCTATAGTATTCTATAGACTGTAGCTATTTACAACGAATTATCCCTGAGTAATCATTAGACATGGAAAAATCCTGTTTCCCTATTCTGTATGTAAAATTATAATAATATATTTAAGAAAATGTTCTATTAAAAATAAAATCTATATCATAAAAAGAGTTCTGCTAGAATCAATAATTCTTTGTGACTTGCTTTCTCTGTTAGCAGCCATGGTTTCCTTCGAGTATTAAAATTATTTTGTAATGAATATTTGACACGTTTCATAATTTGCAAAGTGCACATGAACAGTATCAGTTTTGTTGCAAATACTGTGCCAAACCTGACCTATCTATAATGATTTTTCCCCAAGATTTTTCCATGTTCAGAAGCAAAATACCCTTTTGTGAATTAATGGAGAGAGCTTTGATTAATAAATGATGCATGAAAGATTAAATTATAATGGGGATCATCCTTCGCACACGGGCACAATGCCCATGCCCAGAAGGAGCCACATGGAACACAACAGAGTCCTGTTTTTTTTTCTGTCACTTCCTCAATATATGCCCACAGGAAGCCTACCAGGACCCCCTATAGAATGAGAGCTGCTAAAATATTATAGACCCAAATTTCTTTTTTCTTTTCCCTTTCCTTGGGAACGGATACTTCCTCCATGCTTGGGGTTGTAAGGAGCTCCTCAATGTGCTCACATACATACCTGCTCTACTTGGCATGCAACACAGGATGAGTTGACTCCTTGCTTGGCTGCCCGTGTATTTTAGTAATCTTTTCACTGAGGTTCAACCTTTGCTCCCTTTGTGTTAGGAGCTAAGCCTGTTTCAAAGGGCCTAAGGATTTGGGGAGTTTTAGAATATTATGAAAGTGGTTTTTGACCAGATGCTGCTATATGTTCCCACTGTGAATCCTTCCTTTGAGTCTTCTTCTTCTCCTTAATACACTTCTTCTGCCTTCATATAGCAGTAAAAGTCCATTGCTATCTCCACAGACTCTGTTTCCGTTTGCTGCAGCCTACTAAAACCATGCCCCTAAGCCCTTATTTTATTGGTTAGATGTGCTACCATAGATACCTGAATGCATCACCATCATATACCGTATTTTTCGCTCCATAAGACGCAGCGGACCATAGGACGCATGTGTTTTATGGAGCTAAAAATAGGGAAAAAATATTTTTAACTTACTGGGGCTTGTGGGGGCTTCGGGGAGGCCTGATGTACATGTTTGCACAGATTGTTGACACCTATTTCAATAAATGCAGCCCAGTTTTAATCCAAGCCTTGTCTCCCGTCTTATTGGCAGGGTACACAGGCAATACCCCGTCTTCTCCAGCATGTATACCCCATCTTCTCCAACTATACTTTAAAATTTCAATACCCAATCTTCTTCAACTATACTTTAAAATTTCATAAACACACCAAACAGTACAATGTGCTAAGTTCTACACAGTGCATTTAACATTCTTGAAGTTATACAGCAGGTTTTAGACCTATAAGAAAACAAATGCAGCAAATTTTTCCTCAGCGTCAATTTTTCCCGGGGGGGGGGAAGAGAGGAGTGTTTAGAAGTGTTCAAAATGTTACCTGGGCTTGCGGGGAGGCCTGCGCAACCCTCTGCAGGCCTCCCCGATCTTCAGATCGGAGATAAAGGCTATTTTCGGCCATTTCCGGTTTTTGGAAAAAATGGCCGAAAATAGCCTTTATCTCCAATCTGAAGATCGGGGAGGCCTGCAGAGGGTCGCGCAGGCCTCCCCGCAAGCCCAGGTAACATCTCCCCCCAGAGATAAAAGGCTATTTTTGGCCATTTTTTCCGAAAACCGGAAATGGCCGAAAATAGCCTTTATCTCCGGGGGGGGGGAAGGCCTGCAGAGGGTCGCGCGACCCTCTGCAGGCCTCCCCGATCTTCAGATCGGAGATAAAGGCTATTTTCGGCCATTTTTTCCCAAAACCGGAAATGGCTGAAAATAGCCTTTATCTCCGATCCGAAGGGTCGCGCAGGCCTCCCGGAAGACCCCCGCAAGCCCAGGTAAGTAAAAAAAAAAATTCCCCCTTAAACATTTGCTCCATAAGACGCACACTTATTTCCCCCCTATTTTTTGGGGGGGGGAAGTGTGTCTTATGGAGCGAAAAATACGGTATTTTTTTTCTGCTAAAAGCAGCTATAGACTGGGGCCATGGCCTGGTGGAAGGGGAGTTAACCATTAACATTTTGCCCCTAAGCTGCGGTCCACTCAAACCCACCCCTGGAGCTACTAATAGATGTGGAGGTGAAAGCATAATAGGCACCCTGTACAGTTCCACCTAGTTCAACTGTCCACATCCTCGTGGGCAAAAGTACATTCAGAATGTGGCCCAAGTGATTGAGCTTTGCCATCAGCAAAGTTTTGTTACTTTTTGTCTTTTTTACAATATTTCAGTTATATGATAATACTGTAACATATTGCAATACTGTATATATTTTTTTCCCTGCAAGAGAATCCATTTCTGTTCTTAGGAAAAGCAAATTGACCAGCTCCTTCCTTTCCTTGACATTACAAGTAAAATAGATAATAAATATAACACAGTGAGTCTGGATTTTAAATCTGTTTGCAATCTCTGTTTTTCAGTTAATTAGTTTAGGACGGTGCTTCTGTTACAGAAAATAGGTTTTTAAAGCTGTCCGAAAGCCTTTCTTTGCACAATGTTTTTTTAATCTAGTTCTACATTACAGGTATAATAATGTCTTCTTTTATCTCTCTATTCAATTTTTTTTACTCTTCTTTGATAAGATTTCTGCCAAAGTAATATAAATGTTTAATGGGGGAAATATACTGTAGTTTTGGATAACGGAACAAAAATAATAATAATGGGCACTGGTTTTCATGTGCTTGCATCAGTTACTGAGTCCTATTGTTAAAGGTGCTCTTACGAACAGCCCAATCCTAACTAACTATCCAGCAGGTGGCCCAGGGCCACCCAGCAGATCCTATCCCCGTTCCGGGCCACTCAGGACCCGATGGGCCTCCTCGGATTTCCGCCAACTATGTAGCTGGTGGAAGTAGGAGGAGGCCGTGTAATGACTGCGCTGGCTGGGACGGGGATATGGCAGACGACATCCCTTCCCCCTTCCGGGCCAGGTCGGCCAATGGCCCCCCTCCCTCACCAGCCAGACCGCCCACCTGGGGATCCCTTATATATGAAGCTACAACTTGTAGCTTAGCGCTGGGTGAATTCCCCATAGCAATATGTCCTGATCCAGAGTCCTGCATATATTTCCGTGTGTCTGCAATGCTCTTGCCTAGTCTACCCCATTGATTCAGCAGATTCTTATGCACAAAGGAATGTGTACACATTTGAGACACATGTTGCTCGTTAGGGTAGATTAGAGTGAGAGGTTGTAGTCCCCAAATGTATGTATAACATAGATTGGAGGAGTCCTGTTTGAGACTGTATCAGTGCGTTCCTAGGGCTTGCATCACCCGGTGCGGGAGGTCAGTGCGTCACCCCCATGGAGTGGGGTGGTGACGTGCCGCGCAACCACCCTCCATGCAGGTGACAAAGTCCTAGTCTCCCTCCCGGCCTCGCCCCCATGAGTACGCCCCAACATACTGGCTGACTGACTGCACTGTTACTATCCAACGCTCCGCTGCTCTTGCAGCAAGGCCCCGCCCTGCGAGACTCCAGGTACCCTCGGAGTGGCCTGGAGTGTGCATGCGAGCTTTCCTCTGTTTGCACACGCACTCCAGGCTGCTCCAACATTACCTGAGGCCTTGCGGAGCCTGTGGTACTGCCGGAACGGCCTGGAGCGTGTGCGCAACCCTTTTTCCATTCGTGCACGCTCCAGTCCGTCCCAAAACAGTACCACAGCCTCCGTGAGGTCTCAGGTAATGTTGGAGCGTCCTGGCACACGTGCGCAAACAGAGGAAAGCTCGTGCACATGCTCCAGGGAGCATCGGAGCGTCAGATAGTAACAGTACAGTCAGTCGGCCAGTACGTTGGGGCATATTCATGGGGGCGAGGGAGACTAGGACTTTGTCACCCGCAGGGAGGTTGACTGCGTGGCGCATCACCCCCCCAACACAGCAGCTGGTGTGGGCCGCACCGGCCGCACCAGTGACAGCACGCCACTGGGCTGTATGGACAGACAAGGACTGTACACTGAAGTATTTCGGCATGGTTCATGCTGCCGCTGTGCCAGGGATAATAGTGAAAGAAAACAGCAGATATTTCTTTCTTGTGAGAGTATGTAGAAAGCGATCATGGCTCTTCCTTCGTTGGACTTCCTGTAGTGGTAATAGTATCTCCATTGCAGACACAGGGTGGGGAGCTTTCATCTAAGCTTTTGCTCATGAAGATGATAATGCATGAACTTAGCCTCTGCTGGGATAATTGGTGGTACGATTATTTCACAGTGTGTAAATGTTTTGGGTACAGTGTACCAAAAACTATACCAACAAACTATACCATCATAATACACAATAATATACTGGAATTGCAAGTAAACGATGTCTAACTGAACAGATTCCATTAAGTATTTTGAGATGGTGATGTTGCCAGTATATTTAATAAATGCTTTAGGGAAATAAGTATAGACGGCTATAAAAATGCAATCCTGTTATGTAATAAATCAATTTTGACTATACTATTTCATGCATAAGGAACATTCACAAAAGTCTTTTGAAGTCCATCAGTATGGCTTTTCAATAATGAAGGACCTGATCCTGTGAGCTTCATACACTGGAATAAAAACAAGGGGAATTATCGCCTTTCCAGTGAAACTTCAAGACACCCAGCAGTGTATGCTATTATAAACAAGCCTTGAATTGCCTGGCCTAAGTGTGGCATAATTTCAGTGCTGAACTGCTGCATGTCTGGACTATTGCACTAAACCTGCATATTAGGATTATAACACCTGACATGCAGCACTGGTTGTTGAAGTCTCACAGTATGCTGCTATAACTATGCTAGAGCAAGTCACCCTGAGTACCATCATAGCCTGCAATCTGTCAAATCAAGGTACCCATCAAAAGAGGCGTCATTAGGGGGAGCTGGGGGGGTGGGCCCCAAGCAGTGGGGTGCGAAGCTCGGGGGGTGTACTGGCTGCCGGATCCACCACTTTTTCCTCTTTGTGCAGCCGTCCTTAGCTGCAAGATTGGCCTACCCAGGCACCATTTGACTCCAAAAAGGGGCTGAAAAGTGCCGGGGTGTGTGTCCGTGCCACGTCGTGTGTGAAAATGACGTCACGCCCCCCCAGGGGTGGGGCATGTGGCATTCCGTGGGGGGCGTGTGGCATCCCATGGGGGTGTGGCAGCAGCACCACCACCCCCACGGGGGTGGTGATAGGAACGCCACTGCCCATCTATTTCAGTCATGTACAACTACATAGGAAGGCAGCAACAAATGCAATCCAGTGCTGGCATGTCCTGGCTGCTCAATCTGTGTCAATAGTTGGACTAGATTCAATCTCAAAAGAAAATGTCACTTTCTTCAAAAGGATACAATATGTACTTAAAGCTACTGCCCTTGCCTTGAGAAGGCCTCCATGACTGCCCCCCTACTGCAGGATACAGCACACACCCCTTTGGCATAGCTGCATTAGTGCTGGAAAGTTGGATAGGATTGGGCACTCAGTGTACTAAACAGTGGAATAAATCACGGATCAGAGTGGATAACTGCTCTACAAGATGTTTCTTGGCATGGTCTTCATTTTCACTTGAGCCTTTTCTATTTCAAAACGTTATTTAACTCAGGAGAGCTAAAATCAACTCTTACTTATTTCATGAATATACCAGTGAGGTACGTAAGTCTATTCCACTGTGATGTATGTGATGTATAACACTGTGGGGGTTATCTTCAGATAAAACCTCTGTCTACAGGAATAAGGGTGTGTGTGCCACAGATCCTACCCCAAAAGTGATTCATTCATTAATGGGAGGAGACAGATCCAACTATGAAGAAGCTGCAACTGCTGCACACATAATGCATCCCTCTGTGATCTTGGTCATTCATAGGTCAGGGTGTTTCTTTATGGCAGGGGTTCTCAACCCCTTCTTGGCTGAGTACCACCTCCTGTGCCACTCTCCTGCTGCGTACCAATGGAAGTGATTGACAATGACATCATCACTAGTCATTGTGATGAGGCCAGAGGCCAGAAATTGCAGGTAGGAGACTCTGGGCGGGTGGGATGGGAGAGCCCTTCTCAGCATTCCCGATAGGCTTGGCCAAAGGCAGGAACCTCTCGAGAGCTAAATTGCGCTGCATTGGAGCGGGATTCCTGTGGTGTGGTGGTTATAGTACTACCAGCAGTTGTCCAAAGTACCACTGGTGGTACTAGTGCCACTGGTTGAGAACCCCTGCTCTATGGTAATGCATTTCAGGCACTGTTTACACAGTCCCTTATCCTGAAATGAAAGAGAGGTGAGCCAAGGATCCCTGATCTTGTCATGTTGACTCTCTTTATGTCTCTTGGCTGTAAATATATCAGATGCCAGGGGCTGTAAGCGCAAGATTGTTGACTGTATAAATAAAAGCCCCAAAGTCCCCCCCCCCCAGCAATTCATGGATTCTGTGTTTCAGACTTGCAAGAAGGAAGTCCAAGGTAGAAATTGGGCTCGTTTCTTGTTGCAACAGACAGAAGCTGAAGGGTTTAAAAACTTGATTCAAGCATCTAAAAGAAAATGAAAAGGATGGTTTAAACCCCCAGAAATGCTAGGATGAAAGATGATAGATACAGAACAATACCTGTCCATGGTAAACTTTTGATTTGAGTATCTGTATTAGGTGGTGTTTGTAGTCTCTTCATGTAGAGTGATGGAAAACACAGATTATGGCAGTGAAAGTTGCAAAACAATGTGTAGTCTGAGGTTTTGTTTCCACTTTTCAAAAGCTTTTGTTTGTTTGTTTGTTTGATAAGGCCCAGGAAATTGTTCACGACATGCTGGTGGGAACCTATGGAAAAGAATACACACTCTATCAATGGTGCAGTTCTTATCCCAAGAGCTGTGTTTGGTGGGTGTGGGAATAGCATGCTTTCAGAGTCTGCTGTTGCAATGAGATAGCATTGAGAAACCAGGCCAGAGAACAGTATGAATTCAGTCTAGGGAACTAGGGGCTTTATCCAGCTGTAATGTGTGTACAGACAATGTATTTGGTTGAACAACAAAGAACTATAAAAAGATTTGATAGAAAGGGATTGGCAGAAAAGATGAATTGGTCGGCAGTACAATAAGAATGCTTTTTTTTTTTGAAGGCATTTAAGTGATATACTTATGACCTAAAAAGAGAGTATTTGAAACGATTCATTCTCTTTAATAGATACCATTATTTTTTATTATATTCGTTTGATACAAGATGAGTGGCATTTAATAAAGGCTTTAGCAGCAAGTGGGAAGTGCAATATATACTGCAACAGGAGTAGGGGGAAAATAGGTTTAATAATCAATTAATTTTTATAGGTGTGAATTTAGTTTGGATTGCTGAGAAGTCAAAGGTGAGCACACAATTTTTACAGCATATAATGTATCAGATTAGCTCCTTCATAAACCTTCATGTCCCTTTTCTATCAAACATTCAAAAGCATGGTCTGTGGCCCTGACAAGGGCAAGGTGTTAAAGTAGTCACGTTGAAGCATTGCTGAATCAGGGACAGATTAGTATTATACAGTTGTTCCAACGTCCTCTTCTGTTTTGGCACACTTTTTTTCCATGTGGCCTGAACACTGGGGAAACAACCTAGACTCGATTCCTAGGCTAATTGGATACAAAGTGCAATGCAGGAGTAGCTCTGGGTAAGGCAGGTGTTCTTCTCCAACAAGGTTTGATCATGAGCAACTGCCTTGCCTACTTAATTTGAAGACAAGCAACATGCTGTCATAGGCCATATGGCCAGCTCTCCCCAGTGCAATATTGGGTGAGTAAGCTTCTTGTCAACATTGCCACAGATAAACACATGTGCTGAAGTGCAAGCTCTTATGAACCAAAGGACATGGACATCCCAATTCTACTAGGTCTGAAAATCTCATGATGTCAAAACTTAAAAATCAACAGGCCATAAGGCACATACTGCACTCGGTGAATTACACCTTAAAACAATATGACCGTTGGAAAATGAAAGTGTTAACTAATGTATTCCTCCAATCCAAAAAATATACACATGATATACTATAAAGTTAAATACATAACTGCTGAAATGAGCGCAAAAGTAAATTTATCTCCTAGCCATATTTCAGGTACTCCTCTATCATTAGCTACTCTCTTCTTTGCTGAGGGATCTGTCTGCACCACTCTGCGGCTCATCTGTATGAAATATGGCCCTTGGTGCATACCTTGGAGGTCTTTACCTCAAGCAGGCTTACAGCCCAGTTCTACCTAACTCCCTGCACGGTAATGCAGTGGCGCCAGTGTGACTTTTGCTGCATCCCGCAGGGCAGCTTTGGCTGCTGGAAGTGTCCTCGGGGTAAATTTGTCCCCTTGCCCCGGGTAAGCCCCAGCAGCCAGTATGGGTCAACTTGGACCTGTGCCAGCTCAATTGCTAATGCAAGTCCGCGTTGACCCAGGAAGGTGGATCAGATTTGGGGAAGGGGTTGGGATTTGACATGCACTGCTGCCATTCCTGCCCCCCTCCGGGACCTAATATGCCCTCCTCCCTGCCCCCTTCACTGCCCCATTCTGCGCACCCCTCTCCAGTTCCGCCCACCTTCCATTCAGTTCAACCCCCTCCCCACTTCCCGCCAACCCCCTGAGCCAGCTTACCCCCTCCAGCGGGTGACCTGCACACACTGGCTTAGTCGTGTTTGTGACGGCTGTAAATGAGGTTACACTGGCAGAACGCATGTTCTGCCGGCATAATCTTTAAATAGGAATGGGCCATCAGTAGATGATCTTGTTCCATTTATTATTAACAAAGCAAGATGAATAAAAAAGAATTCCAAATACTAATAATGCTTTACAGTTATAACTTTGATATTATCACCTGGGATAAGTATTGCTCACTTGCAATATCCCACCAACATGCACAAAGACATGCACAAATGCAGGTAACCAGGTTAGAATGCAGAAAGTATCTTGGCTCCTGCTTTCATGGGATGTTTATGTTTGCATGGGTTGCCAGATCAGAATTTTAGTGCTGCATGGGAAGTACTGTATGTGAAGAAGATGAAAAAGGTGGTACCCAGATGCCTGGTATGTTTGTGCCAAAGCTAAAAGTCTTAGCTGTAGACCATGCCATGTGCCAGTATCGATTTTCACAGTCTGCTCTGTGTGGACTGTGCATAGCTGAGACCAGCACAAGTACTGTTTGGCTTGTCCAGTCAGATGCATTGGCTGATGCATTACTCCACAAGGGAGTCCTGACAATATTCTGTGCAATCAGGCTCTTGGATGAAATCATTATAGTGATATGTTACAAGACACCAAATATAAAATTGGAAGTGTGTAGGTATCAGAGGCGTCACAGCAGCTAAGGCTGCCAGGAGCACCTCCGTGGCGCCGCCCCAAAGAACGTAACGTTCTGCACATGTGCAGGAAAAAAAGTATAAATAAGGCCACGACACAGCAGCTGCCTTCAGAAAGCCCTGGCCGCCGGTCGTGGCGGATGCTCCAGGGCTTTCTCAGGTTTCAAGGCCGGGCAGGCGCTCCAGGGGAATGCCGCCTGAGCCGCGGAGCCGCTGCATCACCGGGTGGGCGCGCGCGCACACGCGTGCTCCTCCGGAGTGCCGCCCAAGCCGCGGAGCCGCCCGGAGCCACCGCTCCGTTCGCTCCACCCTCTGTATACAAAGAGTATACCCTCTGTATACAAATACAAAGAGATTTGCCAACCTCGCTCTCCTTATCACAAAGCTTGATTAATTTTTCAATATGGAAGGAAGTAATAGCAGTTTCTTATAACTAAGCAAGTCAAAATGGTGTTAGTTAGTTAGTTAGTTAGTTAGTTAGTTAGTTAGTTAGTTAGTTAGTTAGTTAGTTAGTTAGGTAACTATCTCCATTGCACTCAATGTGTAGCCCATTTTTAACAGAGAAACATCATGGCTCTAAACAGAATTTGATGGCTTTGTGACTTGGGTGTTTTCCATTCAAGAGAGAACAGAAGCATCTAAAATCATTTCAGTCGTTTGAAATGGAAACATGCCCTCAGCAATTCCCACTCACTTGTACTCAAATATACTCAAATACAACTACATGGTATATGTTCAAAATTTAAATGAACAGCTGCAGCTCTGTCCATACTATGACATTCGTATTGTACAAAATGCCGGCTGTTTTGTACATTTTATAGACAGAGAAAACTGGCTGGAGACAGATTTTGTTTGGGGGAGTTTCAGCCATAAAGCCATCATACATCCCAGTAGCATTTCTGTTCACTGGCTTCAAAGGGTTTCAGAAACCCTGAAAAACCTATTTGACCAGAAATAGTGAGTTTTGACATACCAATCTTTGAGCTGCTTCAGATGTGACAAAGGGGTAAAGGGACAGGATGCACGATTGACTTTTCTATCACATCTGAAACTGACCGCTGCCCCAGCCCCATCATCGTTTACATGATTTGCTTAAAAACAATAGAGCATTTCCGTGAACTTAGGGAATATAAGTTCCGATCTATTCCGATCTATTTTAACTCAGGGCATTGTACGGGACGGTTCGTTGTAACCTTCAACCAGCACACTCTACAATAAGATGTTGCATTATTTGGTAGCAAACACAAAAACTATAGATAAAACTGCAATTTCTGTTCAAAGACTTTAAGAGAACAGAATGGAAAGTTATAAAAAGTAAATTAACCCAATAAAGTTGTCCTACCTGCAATTGCACAATCAAATGGAACCACAGGAATATTGACTGCCCCATGCTAAGTACAATGTTTGCTCACAAAATGTCTTATGTGGCCATTATTTTCAGTGAGTCTAAAGGCTTGGGAACATATATTTGAAGTGCCGGAGTATTCTGTTCATTGCTGTTTATCTTCAGGCATTAGAGAGGTTAAATAAAAAATATTAAAACTGTGCTGAGGAAGAAGGGCAAGAGAGAAGCGCTTCTTTACAACATATTTTCATTTATTTCAGTGTATAATCTTTTTTTCTTTTTTTAAGTGGATACACTTCAAAGATAATGTGAAATTGGAATTATGAATATCCCTGCTTTGTAGTAAATGCATTGCAAGCTTCTTAAATAATTAAATTATGTGAGTTCTGAAAATGGAGTGTAATTAGTCATTAAGGAGCAAACTCTATTGCTGTGCAGGGCTACTCTGCTCCGTGCAGAATATCTTTGAGCTTGAGAATATGATTACAGTACTGTATAGTTTCAAGCGCCCAGAGAGCAAAAGTAACTATTGTCTACCCTGTAATATAGAAATGAAGCTATGGTTGAACCCAAATATACAGTATTAAACTGTAGTTTAATAAATTATTGGACATTGCAGCCTTTGTATAAATCCCAAGTATGACCAACATCAGGCTGCCATAGCCAGTTTCTTGGTTTGTAATAAAAAATACTCAAAGAGAAAGCTTACAATGGTGAGCAAGAAGATAAATAACTACACAGGAAAATTAGAGGCAATTTTATCCACTATTTTCACCAGGGTAGACCGGCAACCCAAGCTAAAGACCACCTATCAAAGGTCTATCAATCATGTTCAAACCATGGCCTCACTAAGCAGAGAACTAGACCCTACATTCAGACTGGTCATGGTCTTCCAACAAGGGTTGGTTTTTACAGTGAATGCTACTATATAACCTTGAATTATAGATTACTGTGAATGCCATTATATAACCTTGTAACACAGTGCAAAACTTTGCCTACATTTTTAGAACTAATCATGAAATACAAAATAACAGGTGGGGTCATAAGGAAACAAAGGGGACAATCTGGCCTCTCTTGATACGGTGGTCCACGCCTTAGTGACTCCAAGGCTGGATTACTGTAACGCGCTCTACGTGGGGCTGCCCTTGAAGACGGTTCGGAAGCTGCAATTAGTGTAGAATGCGGCGGCCCGGGTGGTCGCTGGAGCTAGACGGTTTGACTCTGTTGAACTGCTGCTTCAGCGTCTGCACTGGCTGCCCATTCGTTTCTGAGCCCAATTCAAGGTGCTGGTAATGACCTTTAAAGCCCTTCACGGTTTGGGTTCAGGATATCTGAGGGACTGCCTTCTCCCATACATTCCGGCCCGCTCTCTTAGGTCATCTGAGGGGGCTCTCCTGCGGGTTCCACCTCTATCGCAAGTTAGGGGAGTGGCAACACGTGGGCGAGCCTTCTCTGCCGTGGCGCCACAACTGTGGATCTCCCTGCCAGGGGATCTGAGAGCCACCCCCTCCCTCATGACTTTTCGGCGAGGGCTCAAAACGTTTTTGTTTCGTCTAGCGTTTGGGTGATGGGTTGTGGTCTGCCTCCTGTGTCTCAAGATGCTCTGCCATGCTGCTTTTGTGCTCCATACTGTCCCCCCCCCAGTGGATTTTATTGTTTTTAAATTTAGTTATATATTGTTTAAACTTATTTTCTGTATTATTTTAAACTATGTATTTTAACTTTTGTTGTAAGCCGCCTTGGGCATTTGCCTTCGGCATAGGATAAGGCGGGATATACATTTTTTAAATAAATAATAAATAAATACCACTATGCAGGAACCATCACACTATTAGAATGTGTCTTTGGATACTGCTATAAGCATCTGTAAGATAGATGTGGGTGATGGAGTACGAGGTAACTTTGCAGATATTTACAGCTTGGGAACACCAATTACAAAGCACAGGAGAAAGAAAACACATAAGGAACTAGTCATCTGCATTTCAGGTTTCAGTAACGATGTGTGAAGAAAGGTCATGTATGGCACAGCTCACAGCAAGGTACAAAGATGTGCTTTGGGATACATTGAAGATTAAATAGAAAAGAAACAGTGACTTATATCCAAATAAAGTTAGTCATGATGAAATCCCATAGTAATGAATGGTCTTCAGTTGGTCACGACCAACTTGTCGTCTTAATTTCAATGCTGCTCACTCATGACTAACTTCCTTTGCACACAATGCGGTATATTCCCACAGCATTTGTTGTGGTTCTTTTTTAGCCGTCATAATAACCAGGTGTTTGTTTCTGAGGAAAAGTCATGTACAGCCTGTAACACTGGAGGGAGAGACACTGCCTTCAATGGAGCCTCCAAAGGGGCAGTGCAAAACTGGCAAAGGAAGTACATAGAGAATGCAGCAAGAAGCCTTTAAAAATGTAGGTGTAAATAAACCCAATGTCAAAAGTGAGAAAAGGGAGTGTGTCACAGTTTATACAGCTGACATACATGCCCTGATCCAGAGCCCCATGTGCACAGCAATGCACACATAAAACTCTTGCAAACTATAAGATTTATAAGCAATGGCATGTGGCTATAAAATGGCATATTAAATAATGAAAGGCACAGAGAAAGTCAAACTAGCATTCTTGTTTTCCCTTTGTTTTTACTACTCAAGTACTGGAGAGTTGACCAATGAAACAACCAAGTAACAAATAAAACATAATAGGAAAAGTCATTTTACACAGTGCATAATTATCAATTTGAAATCCTGAATGAGTAAGAGATCGCCATGGCTGGATTATCTGTCTCTGTGGAACTTTATATGGACTTATCATTGAAACAATAACCACAACTCCATAAATAATAAAAGTATTGCCACATGCTACAGGGAATGCGGCCTAATTGTTAAAATGCTGCCTTGCAAATCAGCTGGTAAAAGCTTTCATTCGTAGTGGTGCTGCTCCTTTATCCTATGGATTGCTCTTTTGTCTCAGTTTTGTACTCTACCCAGTAGGGGTAGGATCACGTTCTGATCACAAATGTCCCTTGTACAATTTACACGCAATCCTGTGTAACGTTGGAGTGGCGTGCCTGCTGCCGTGCCACTCCACAGTGTCGCAAACATGCCATAAGGCAAATTTGCGCCTCGTCAGGAGGAGCCAGAAGCAGCGGAGTGGTCTCCGCTATTCCAGACGGCTTCAGATTGTCATTGCGCCCACCAGGGAAGGTAAGTATTCCACCAGTCAGAGCAGGGGCAGGGGAGGACTGGGAGGGGGTGTTCTGGGGGGTGGATTGGGCCACCGGACCCAGGAGGGGGAGGGATCCTCAGTGGCGCACTCACGCAAAATCTTTTCCCCCTTCCCAGACTTGCAAGCCCTACACGGGCTCCTCGAATTTGCACTAGCCATGTTGCCAACACACATTAGAGGAGACCCATAGGGGCAGCTGGGGCATTACCCGGGGGGAAAGGACAAACATCTCTTTCCCCTGAGGAGGCCTCCAGCTGCACCAGCGCTGGCTGGGTCCTGGATAGGATCTGGCACGGTGTGCTTTTCCACGCTGTGGCAGTCCTAGACAGGATTGGGCTGCCCAGGCCATGATGAATATTTGCACCTGTAATGGGAATACTGGACTCAGGCACTGCAATCTCAACCTGCCAACTGCAAGTTTTTTTGTTTTTGTTTTTGTTTAATAAACTGAGCAGGTGGGGCCTGTGTTGTACAGACTGTGATATCTGAGGAAATGCATTATATTTGTGAATAATTTGGCTTTTCTTATGGTCAGCTACAGGCAAGTACATTCAAAGAGCCACTGCTTAGTGTCCACTTCAAATTGCAGTGAGCATGTAGTCACGCTCCACATGATAATCCATTAGGCTGCAGCACTTTGCTGGGCAACCATGGCACATGCCTCGGCAACACATATTTAGGTAGGACTGTGGTGGTATGGAAATAGTGCTCTACACAGTGGCTCCCTTTAATGAATGGCTTGTCACATGGAAGCAACCTCCTAGAGCTACAATGTGAAATAAAAACCACACAGTGAATATTTGTAAAAAGCCACCCTAGCCTAGACCAGCATTGCATCATGCAAGACAAGGGGATCATGCACTCATGGAAGATGTACAGTGAACACTCTTGGGTGGGTCACTGTACAAACTGAATCAAGTTGCCTCATGTTGCAGTGCAAGTGTGAAAATATTGTAATGCAATCTTTTCCATTAGTAGTCTCAGACAACAGGAAGCCATATTATCGCCATACTTCAAAGCATCCTGTATGGTGCCTGCACCTTATAGGGCAGTACTCATCTGCAGACTCTGACCACACAAAATTAATCACAGCATTACTACCCATCCACTTCCCTGGATTTCTGAGCAGCAGGATGGCGGTGCTATCACTGGGCTCAACTGCATCATCCAAGGATACAAATGACCTCTCCCCATCCCTTTAAAGATCATGCTAAGCTTACGTGTGACTGCTACCTGTACTGCAAAGCTCCAGGTCCTGTGTAACACCATCTCAGATCTTGTCTCATAAAGAGCTCAAGTTGAAAGATAATAGGTCTTTTTGGGGTGAAGTTCTCTGGAAGGACTGAGTTGTGAATTGAATTAAATCAGGATCTGCTGAGGCTTCGTCTTTTGCTGCATATAATACGAAAAGCATTCATATGGGTGACTCTTAAAAGTTGCTCAAAGCACAATAAATATGTTTAACTAATTAGTGTTTGCAAAGTTATTCCACTGCCTTTGATAAGAGGCTACAGAAGTGCAAACCGCAATTATTCAAGTATTTATTAAGGCTTGTGTATGACATAAAAAGCTCTAAAATATTTCCAAACTAGAAAAAAAATGTGGGTTTTTTTCTTGATGTTTGCAAAGCATGTACATTGTAGGAAGACTTTTTTGTTTAAATTTATATTAAACCAGTAGCAAAAACACATATGGTTACTTCCGCTGTTGAAGAGATGCTGTGCGTTGATCATCCTTTAGTGCATTTTGAATGATAGTTGGTCTATGGGGACCAGTGAAGACCTCCAATTAATTATTACTGGAGAACATGAAATCATAAACAAAATTCCTTGTAATAAATTTTTAAAATGAGATTGCATGTTTTATTTACAGAACTGGTCCATTTTGGGCTTTAAATCTATGAACAAATACAAACATGCTTCTTATCAAACTGAAATAAAAAAATATCAATAGTATTTCTTTTCTATCAAAGTAGGACACACAATATGTGGAGTGGACTTCTAGATAAGTGTATGCGAGATGGGTGGAGGGAAGCAAGGGATCACAGCACAGGAAGGATGGATTTATTTTGTCCAATTTGTGGAAAGTGAAGGTTGATAAGAGTACAAGAACAGTAGGAAAAACACAGCAAATGCCCCAGAGCCTCCCGTCCATATTTTCATTCATATCGTAACTAACACATGCTTTTGTTTTAGGAGAACAAAGTTTAGAAGAAGTTTGTTGTTTAAACCTGAGCCTACTATCAAATTAAAGTTGACATTAGAGACATGGAGGAAAAGATGTGGATGGCTATTTCAAATCAACTTGTGTATTTCATACACATTTCCTTGCCCCAGGCTCTCTAGCCCATTGTTCCTCCACTGGCAACATTGTGTAGCTTTGGATGAGGTATTTAGTTTCTCCTTTTTTCTCTAGGAATTAGGAGACCACAAAGAAGAATGTGTTTATTTCCTTTTTAATCCTGTGCCAAGGTACTCAGGGTGGCATACATGGTTCCCTTCTTTAGCTTCCACAAGTCCCCCAGAGGCTGAGAAAGAGTGACCATCATGGCTGTGTAGGACTTTGAATCTGAGTCTCCTTGTTGGAAGAGCGGCAGCATGTGAGCTGAACCACCCAGTATATATAGACAGCAAGTGTGCTAATGTTGGCCTCAACTAATAGAAAGAGTTTGTTGCTTGTTTAAAGCCATGAGGGTTGCTCTCTCTCTCCTACTGTTGTTGGACCTCTCGTTTGGCTTTTCCTGTCTTCTTGTTTCTGTCTTTGTAACAATGGCTGCAGTTCTCTCTCTCTCTCTTTCTCTCTCTCTCTCTCTTACTAAAGCTCTTAACTAAAGTCAGGCTTACAGTGCAATCCTACACAAAACAACACCAGCGGAGTGAGAGCTCCGCCGGCACTGGCTCTAAAGTGCCATAAGGCTGCCGGTGCACAGGATCCGGCGGGCGGCCATGGGCCGCTGGCAGGATCTTAGTTAGAATTGCGCTGTCAATCCCTCAGCTCTGCTAACACTCCTCACTTGAAGCACTGTATCACACTTGGCTCACATATCAAAGTGGGAAGCCAAATGAATTTCTATAAAACAAGGGAAATTTTTTAGGCAGTTTCCGGACTTCCCTAATTTAAAGACCCTGCACCTGAGAAAGTGACAGATAGGTATGTGGAAAGTCTTCCCCTCACAGAGGGCTCTTAGGGAAAAAGGATCTTCAGTGGTATGTCTCAGTTTGTCCCCCGTCAGACATTTTCTTCTAACCTCTCATTGATTTTAATGGAATAATATTGGACCCTGCATGCCCAAAAACAGTTTGTAGTTTCCATTCAGGATACCATTGACAAGAATTCAAAAACATTACTTTTATTTTGACAAGTCCTTGACCACTTGTTTATGAAGATCAAGCCAGTCAAATCTACAATGAAATCATATTTCTTGAGTGCCTTTAAGAACCAGTGGGTAGCTGTGTGAGTTCTTTTTGGGAATCACTTGACACATTGTGCATTTCCTTCATGGAAATCATCTTCACGTAAGAAAAAACAGTTCTAAACTTTTACCTGTGAAATGCAACAAAGGTGTTTATTTTACCATGAGTACATAGAACAGGGGAAGTGTGTATACATTTTTTTCCTATATGATGATTATCTCTGATTTGGGAAAGCATCATGTGAACATCATACGTGATGTGACCTTTCTGCTTATGTTGAATAGAACTGTTTGTTTCTTATCGTCTTAATCCACAGAGTTGGCAACTCCACAAAATAATGCCTTCTTTACAAAGGTGTATGGCACACTGACAGTGCATCAAAGCTACTTTGGTATAAGTCAAACCAGAGGTGGGAGCACTGTGATTGGCTGGTCCCTTTATCAAAGGCATCCATCAACACCCTTGGGCATTTCTCTGGATCAAAGGCCCTTGTGTTCATAAATTTGGTTTACTGGCAGTTCCTCTGTTCAGATTATGAATTGTCACTCTTTCTGCTACTGCTTCAGGTCAAAAATGACACAGAATCATAATAGTCAGAAGTTTCTGTGGTGGTAACATCTGAAGGATATCCCTGAAAACTCACAAAAATGTCCCTCAAATCCCCTAGAGCAAAACATGAGAATATAATTTAGGAATACCCCAGACGGGTGGGAAAGGAGAGAGGGAAGCAGCTTTTTCTATTGACTTGCAAGTTACAATATTCTTGTTCAAACATTATTATGTTGTTCTAAGAGAATTATTCACTCTGTTGTTTTTTATTCCATTTGTAATGCCCTCTGATAACTATTGAAAAGGAGACAAACTCAGGGGCTCCTTGCAGTCTGGTCTCGGCATTAACACCTGAAATAGATTTCTCACTAAGTTTATTTCTGTGCCATACTATTTCCTGCCTTGTATTTTTTCAGAAACAAAATGAAAGAAGCTAATTCGATGAATACCATTCAATGAATTACAAGTCCTCATGTATATAATGGGAACCACCGCCATGGGAAACATGTGGAGAAAGGGGGGTTTTCTACTTACCAGGGCCTCTGGGGGGGGAGGCCTCCGGACCCCTCCGCAGGCCTCCCCGAGCTTCAGATCGCCGCTCTGCGGCAATTTACAACCACTTCTGGTTTTCGCCAGGATTGGTTTTCCCCGGGATCACCGCCACCATGCTTTCTCCACCTCAAGGGGGCGGGGAAGCATCTGGTTCTCCTGGTGGGTCACGACCCACCAGTTTGAGAACCACTGCCTTACAGCATTTGTTTGAAGGACTGAAACAGTCACTGAAAATGGGGCAAGTGGACACTGGAACGAAGACTTTACTTAATTTTTCAATAGTATAATGGACATGTCATGGACACATGACAACAACCGCCTTGCTAAAGCTAAGTAGGTCACGGTCTGGCAAGTACCTAGACAGGTGATAATCTAGGAACCCACCCACCCCCCGTTCTCTCCTCTGAATTCAATGATGGAAGAAAAGCAGATTATAAATATAATAAAATGAATAAATAGGGTGATAAACAGATACTGTACATTGGAAGAGAGTTATAGTAGACGGGCAGCACAATCCTAATTAAATCCCCCCCCCATGCAGCTGTGCCACTTGAGAATGTGCTGTATCCCATGGGGAGGGGAGTCATAAGTGAACATTTGTTCCTTTACCCAGGGGTAAGCCTCCATTACTCCAATGGGTCACATCAGATCTGTGCCAGCTACTTTGCTGGTGCAGGTCTGAGGTGAGTAAGGGAGAGGGATGGGGGGGGGGAAATAGGACAAAGATATTGGTGTAAGCTGCTGCTGCTAATATCTGCTCTATTTTGCCCACCGTTCTGCCCACTCCCCTCCCAGACACTCCTCCATTCATCTCTCCACCCAGTTCTGCCACGTTCCACCTCATAAGAACATAAGAACATAAGAAGAGCCCTGCTGGATCAGGCCAAAAGCCCATCTAGTCCAGCTTCCTGTGTCACACAGTGGCCCCACCAGATGCCTCAGGGAGCACACAAGACAACAAGATACCTGTGTCCAGTCGCCACTCCCTTGCACCTGGCACAGAGAAAACCCACTTCTAAAACCAGGAGGTTGCTTATGGCTTGTAACCTGTGATGTTCTTTTCCTCCATGCATCTGTCCAAACCCCTTTTAAAGGCATCTAGGCCAGATGCCATCACCACATCCTGTGGCAAGGAGTTCCACAGATGAATTACACGCTGGGTAAAGAAATATTTTCTTTTGTCTGTTCTAACTCTCCCTCCACTCAATTTTAGTGCATGTCCCCTGGTTCTGGTGTTGTGCGAGAGGGAGAAGAATTTCCCTCTATCCACTCTCTCCATCCCATGCATAATTTTATACGTCTCAATCATGTCCCCCCTCAGGCGCCTTTTTTCTAGGCTGAAAAGCCCCAGACGCTGTAGCCTTTCCTCATAAGGGAGGTGCTCCAGCCCACGAATCATTCTGGTCGCTCTTTTCTGCACCTTTTCCAATTCAACTATATTCTTTTTGAGGTGTGGTGACCAGAACTGGACACAATACTCCAGATGTGGCCTTACCATCGATTTATACAAAGGCAGAATGATATTGGCCGTTTTATTCTCAATCCCTTTTTTAATGATCCCGAGCATAGAATTGGCCTTCTTCACAGCCGCCGCACACTGGGTCGACACTTTCATCGACCTGTCCACCAGCACCCCAAGATCTCTCTCTTGATCCGTCACAGACAACTCAGAACCCATTAGCGTATATGTGAAATTTTGGTTTCTTGCCCCAATGTGCATCACTTTGCACTTACTTACATTGAAGCGCATCTGCCATTTTGCTGCCCATTCTCCCAGTTTGGAGAGATCCTTCTGGAGCTCTTCACAATCCCTGCTGGTCTTCAACCACCCGGAAAAGTTTAGTGTCATCTGCAAACTTGGCCACCTCACTGCCTATCCCCGACTCCAGGTCATTTATGAATAGGTTGAAAAGCACCGGTCCCAAGACCTTTTCAAAAAATTCTAAAAGGTTTGTGAGGCAAGACTTCCCCTTGCAGAAGCCATGCTGACTCTCCCTCAGCAGAGCTTGTTCTTCTATGTATTTTAAGATTTTATCCTTAATGAGACTTTCCACCATCTTCCCTGGAACAGATGTTAGGCTGACCAGCCTGTAGTTTCCCGGGTCCCCCCTCCTTCCTTTTTTAAAGATTGGCGTGACATTAGCTATCCTCCAATCCTCTGGCACAGTGGCCGTTTTAAGGGACAAGTTGCATATTTGGGTCAAGAGGTCAGCAACTTCATTCTTGAGTTCCTTCAGAACTCTTGGGTGGATGCCATCCGGGCCTGGTGATTTATTGATCTTTATTATGTCAATTAAGTCTGAGACGTCTTCTCTTTTAACCTCTATTTGACTTAATTCTTTATTCAGGGGAGACCGTTCCGGCAGCGGTATTTGCCCGAGGTCTTCTGCCGTGAAGACAGATGCAAAGAACTCATTTAATTTCTCTGCAGTCTCCAAGTCCCCTTTTATCACCCCTTTCTCTCCCTCACCATCCAGCGGACCAACCGTTTCCCTGGCAGGTTTCCTGCTTCTAACATATTTGAAGAAGCTTTTATTATTCCCTTTTATGTTGCCTGCCATACGTTCCTCAAAGTCTTGCTTGGCCTCCCGTATCATCTTTTTACATTTCTTTTGCCACAGTTTGTGCTCCTGTTTATTTTCCTCACTAGGGCAAGACTTCCATTTACAGAAGGAAGCTTCCTTGCCTTTTATAGCCTCCTTAACTGTGCTTGTTAGCCATGCCGGCACCCTCCTGGACTTGGTCGAGCCCTTCCTCCTTTGTGGGATACACTCCCGCTGGGCCTCTATGACTGTTGTTTTAAACAGCCTCCATGCACTCTGGAGCGATTGGACTCTTTTTACCTTCCCTTTCAGCTTTTTTTTAACTAGTCTCCTCATTTTGTGGAAGTCAGCACTTCGGAAGTCAAGGGTTTTCGTGTCAGATTTGCTCGGCACTCTCCCTCTGACATGCATGGCGAAACAGATCGCAGCATGGTCACTGTTCCCCAACGGTTCGGTAACATTTACCTCCCTGACCAGGTCTTGAGTGCCACACAATATCAAATCCAGAGTCACCTGTCCTCTGGTCGGTTCCGTGACAAGCTGCTCTAAGGCACAGTCATTTAACATATCCAGAAATCCAGTCTCTCTTTCATGACCTGATCATGAATTGACCCAGTCGATGTGAGGATAATTGAAGTCCCCCATGACTACAACCCTGTCTCTCATTGACACCTCCCTGATTTGCTTCCTCATTTCAAGATCCCCTTCAGGTTTTTGATCTGGAGGACGGTAGCATGCCCCTACTATTACATCACTCTTTGAGCCTGGTAATCTAACCCACAGTGATTCTACGGAGGAGTCAGAGCCCCCCTCCAGCTCTACTCTGGTGGATTCTACCCCCTCTTTGACATAGATGGCCACCCCACCTCCAACACACCCCTCTCTGTCCCTCCTATAGAATTTATATCCTGGAGTTGCAGTATCCCACTGGTTCTCCGCATTCCACCAGGTTTCTGTTATACCTACTATGTCAATGTTTTCCCTAGCCACCAAACATTCCAGTTCTCCCATCTTTGCCCGTAGACTTCGGGCATTTGCATAAAAGCACTTATATACCTGGTCCCCCAAGAAGGGCTGCATGTTTGCACCTTTATTCCGGCAGCCTTCTGTCCTGCTAGACTGGCTGTCATGTCCCATCAGGCTACCACTCCCAATTCTTACTCTGTTATTACTTGACTGTTCCCAATCCTCTGCGCCTTCATTCCCTAGGGATGAGGAGTCCCGAACCGGATGCCCCTCGGCTCCTGTCGGCTTTCCCCCAGGAGTCAGTTTAAAAGCTGCTCTGCCACCTTCTTAATGTTATGCGCCAGCAGTCTGGTTCCGTTTTGGTTCAAGTGAAGCCCGTCCCTCTTGTACAGGCCCGGCTTGTCCCAAAACGTTCCCCAGTGCCTAACAAACTTAAACCCCTCCTCCTGACGCCAGTGTCTCATCCACGCATTGAGACCCCTGAGGTCTGCCTGCCTAGCTGGCCCTGCGTGTCGAACAGGTAGCACTTCTGAGAACGCTACCTTTGGGGTCCTGGATTTGGATTTGACACCTCCACCAGTATTTTACCAGTTCTAGTGGGTGCAGTGAGCTTCATGCTTGTCATCAACAACCATTTTCCAACAGCATAACATTGATCCTCTATCGTAAACCCCACCGTGAACTGGCCTAATCCTATTTAGAACTGGGCCCTAAAATGGGGGCAGGGGAAGAAATGGACCCTAAACACTCTAGGACTGTTGGGAAAAAGACTGTGGCCAATACTGAGAGTGTGGAAAGTACTAAACAAGAGATTATCTTTCCTATTTTGCTCTCCTTTCATGTTCTCTGCTTAATATTAAGAATGCCCAACCTTAGCTGGATGGGGTGGTCAAAGGGATGGAATGAGGAGATCTGGCTATGACCATAGTGGTGAGATTGTTTGATCAGCTCTGAAGCATCACTGTGGATGTTTAGAAAAGAGTGATTTATTGTTGTTGAATTGAGCTGTCGATCGAAAGGTCCGTGCGACGGCTCCTGCCAACCTAGCAGTTCGAAAGCAAGAAATTGCAAGTAGATTAATAGGTACTGCGTCAGCGGGACGGTAACAGCGTTCCATGCACCTCGGTGTTGAGTCATGCCAGCCACATGACCATGGAAATGTCTTCGGACAGCGCTGGCTCTTCGGCTTTGAAACGGAGATGAGCACCGCTCCCTAGAGTCGGACACGACTGGACTTAATTGTCAAGGGATACCTTTACCTTTACTAGAGAAAATAGAAGGAGTACAGAGTCTCTGATTGCACACTTGTATAGGTCCATTTCGTATGTTACCTGAGCCACAAGATTTCTGCTTCCCTGTTGCTGTATCCCATACAGATATGATAACCTATGAAGCTGCATCATTAAATAGGAAAAGCAGGTTTATTTCTTTTATATTTCTTTATTATATTTATATCCCACCTTTCTTCCACAATGAAACTCAAAGCAGCATTATGGACACAAGGGAAATTGCCTGCATACTCCAAAGAAAACATGAGACAAGGTGTTGTGGGTTAAAATGGGCCACAGTTTCTTACTATAATTCATGGCACAATCCTAACCAACCCCCTGCACTGGGATACAGAGGCGCCGGGGCAGGCTCCGCTGTATCCAGTGCAGGACATGAGGCTGCTGGAGGTCTCCTCAAGCTAAGGAGACATCCTTACCCTGTGTCGAGTTACAGCAGCCTCTATAGGGCTACTTGGATCTGTGCCAGCTAAGTGGCCAGCACAAATCCAGGCAGCTCTATGTCAGGCTTTCCAGCCCAGGAAGAGGGATAGAATTCAGCGGAGGCCTCCTCTGCCGAGCTCGCTCCCCTCTCAGACCTGATCCACCCTCCTCCCTGCCCTCCCCACCCTGAAACTTCCCCCGCCCCTGTTCCACCCTCCCCCTGTCCCTCTGCAGCCTAGTGAGAGCTTACCTTCTTCAATGGGGGCTCCACTAGGATCTGGCACTGGCAAGCCGGCACAGGCCTTTCCACTGGCACCACGAGCCTCCACACTGCTACATCGTGCCTTTACGGCACATTTGCAACAACACATGTGCTCGTTCCACTGGCGGAGGCTGGCATAGGTTTGGAGTGGCCATCTGCAATGGGAACTAAAGTCATCTCCCCTTTCAGTGTGAGTTCCTACACTGGGAGAGACCACAGTCACTTTTAGACATTCCCACCCTGACTCCAAGTCAAGGATCATCTGAAAATTCCCAGCTTCTCACTGTCTACCCCCACCCAATACAAGGGTGGAGAGGAGTCAAGGAAGCAATGGACTCCACAGACTACCCCCGCTCAGCTGCAAAGTCTTGTGGGTTGCTCAAAGGTAGTTCAAAGGGATCCCATTCAGTATCCCGAGCCAAAAAGACCTCAGGGATCAATCTTGTGTCCCCGTTAACCAATTAGCTAATCTCAGGGTGCACACCAATCCCTGCTCTTAAACCCCATATCCACACAAGATCTTCCAAGATCTGTGGATAAACCCACATCCAGATGCTGGACGTAGCCCCCACCGCCCATCATGCCCAAATGTACTTATGCAGACCCCCAGTAGCGTCGTAACATAGGGGGTCCTGATGTACAGGGCCCCAGGCGCCAAGCTTCTGGGGGGCGCTCACCTCGGACTCGAAGCTGGAGCGCGGCGCCCGCCTGCAGCCATAGTGGGTGGGCGGCGCTCCAGCTTTCGAGTCCAAGGTGAGCAACAGCGTCGTTGTCTAGGCAACGCGCAGCGCGCGGCCAGACCCTGTGGCTGCGGGCGCGCGCTGTGCGCATTGCCTAGACGACGACGCTCTCTCGCTCCTCGGACTCAAAAGCTGGAGCGCCGCCCGCCCATTATGGCTGCGGGCGGGCGCCGCGCTCCAGCTTTCGAGCGACAGCGTCATTTGACGTCACATGACGTCATACGTCACATGACGTCCAGGGGCCAGCTCGGCCAGCCCCCGCCCCCCCTAGCCCCACTCTGAGTGCTCTGCAATAGGGTCTGCAGTGGTGGCTGAAGACACCACTGCAGACCCTATTGCAGAGCACTCAGAGTCAAAACCAGATATGTAATATAACATGATTATATGTGATGGGGGAAATCGCCACATGATGAGTTTTGCCTATTATTTACTCATGATTTGATCTTCATACCATAGAGTTATATTGCAGCACATTTTGAAATACGAAGATCTTATCTTCACCAGAACGCATAATCAAGATGCATGGGCAGCCCAATCCAGCGTACTGCCTCATGTGCCCTCACATGTTTGGGTGCCGCCATCTTAATCCAAGATGGTAGTGCCTTTTGGCACTTTGCAAGCAGCGGCGGTGGCAGCAACTGGAGTCCTGGCCAGCTCGGATGCAGCCGGCCAGGCTCCAAAGACAACAACTACGGCGGCGGCAGATCTGGCAACGGATCAGCCGACCCAGCGACGCCTCTGACTGTCAATAAGAAGGAGCCAACCTGGGATAGGAGGGGGGAAACACACGAGCCAGCCAGTTGACCCTGAAGCTCACAATAGCCCAAGGGAAAGCACAAAGAGAAGGAAGGAAGGAAGGAAGGAAGGAAGGAAGGAAGGAAGGAAGGAAGGAAGGAAGGAAGGAACTGGAACGGAACTGGAACGGAACTGGAACTGGAACTGGAACTGGAGAGGAAGAGTGAAAAAGAAAAAAAGAAAAAGCAGTCAGAGACAGAGACAGAGAAAGAAGGAAAGCTGCAAAAGCCAAAGGAAGAAAGGCGTTGGAAGAAAAAAAAAGTTAAAGATAAAGGAGGGATGGGGGGAAAGAAAGAAAAAGGCAGAGAGAGAGAGAGAGAGAGAGAGAGAGAGAGAGAGAGAGAGAGAGAGAGAGAGAGAGAGAGAGAGAGACTGGACCAGCACAGGGAGAATAATGTATGCTAGGTGCTATGAACACCTGAAAGACAAATTCTAATGAGAATTTGAAGCTGCTTTATACTGAGTCAGACCATTGGTCAATCCAGCTCAGCATTGTTGCCACTGGTTGGCAGTGACTTGGGGGGCAGGGAGTAGGTGCTTCTCTCTGACTTGGTTATTTGGAGCATGGTTTGACTATAGGGGTCTGAGGGGTTGTTGAGATGTTGCAATATGTCACAGGGCTTCGGCAATTTCAAAAAGATGGAACAACACTGCATTGAAATTGATCAGAAATGTTTTCTTTAACAGGGTGGATTTCACAACAGCAAAAACTGCCTTTAAAATTAATTTTTTTAAAAAGCCCTTTACATAGTAATACTTCAAAGAATAGAAATAAAAAGTATAGAAATAATATTCTCTTCAAGACCACTTCAAGAATAGAAATAAGACTTATTTTAAAATACTCATTTGAGGTATGCTGTTGTTTTAAGGAGAGAAAACAAATAAAGACTTCTTGAAGTGATCTGCCATTCATGTTTGAAGGTCTGTGGCAGCATCTGAAAGACAAAAAGGGAAATAATTGATTAGTGGGTTTTGTTTGATCTGTTCAGGGATCAAAGGAACAAATACTGTCTGCAAGGATGAAAGAAAGGGAAACACTCCCTGTACTGATTCAGTTATCTGCTTAATCACACACTCTTTATTGTGCCTTAGAGTTGCTGCTACCTGACCCTCTGTCAAACTTTGAAGCAACAACTTAAGCGCTTCCTCTTGTAGTTCGACAAGCTTTTTATGAATTTGCAGCCAAAGAGTACGATTGTTAAGAAGACGGAGGAGAGATACTTATTTGCCAGAAGATGGAATTGCTTTGCTAGCATAAGTAAGTAACTGAGATTGGCAGACATTCACCTGAATGGGAATGGATTTACTCCCCTGAACGGGAACCGTGGATTTACTCAGTTTCCCAATGCCAGGGAAAACATTGTTTTATGTATATGGAGGTGACCCCTCTATTGAAGTGAATGAGACAGCCCTTAAGGGCAAAGGAGCTACTTGTGTGCACTGTAGAACAGAGGCGTAGCAGGGCCGGGGCCAGTGGGATGCAATGCCCCCAGGTGATAACCATGGTCTCCTTGCGAGGAGGAGCCGTGGCAAGACTTTTGTGCTCCGCAACTGCTTTTTTGCAGCCAGGGGGCTGCGTTTGCAGCCGCAGAGCATTATCGTGCCGAAAACGGCATGTTTTTCTGGCCATCCCACATGAAATGAAGCCTTCCAGGAGTGGAAGGAGTGGAAATATGTTTTCTAGCTTGCAGGAAGCAGAAGGCAGTAGAGCTAAAGGAAAGAACAGCACAGCTCTTCCCTCCTTATTGCCCAGGCCGGCCTCTTTTATATGGCTGAGCTGTCGTGGAGGAGGTGGGGGGCGGGCACACATGTGCTAACACAAGTGCAAATACAAAAAAGGGGTGGGGAAAAGGCCACCGCCACCACCACTGCTACCTCTCCTCTGCTGAAGGAGAAGAGGAGATGGAGTGCACGCACACACCTATGACAGGGCGGTGGGAGGGGTGGGCAGCTTCAGGTGCCATTTCTCCCTGGGCCAGGACTGGAGTAGATGCACCCACCCCTGCATGGGTGGAACATGAGGACTAGAATGTAGAAAGATTTTATTTATTTATTCATTCGTTTGTTTGTTTGTTTATGTAGTGATTTCTAAACCATCTTACACACACACACACACACACACACACACACACACACACACACACACACACACACACACACACACACACTGGGGCACCCAAGGCAGCTTACAGCATATGATAAATTATTTATGATAAAAGACAATAAAAATAATAAAATAAAAAAATGACAACACTAAACAGCACAGTAATCCATAAAGACAAGAGGCAGCAGCATAAATAAAAACAGAAAAAGCAGCAGTATAAAATACAGACACAGTGCAGGTAAAAGCAGCATAAAAAGATACAGCATCAGCACTGATAAAAGCAGTAAAAAGTACAGTAAAAAAAACCAGAAATATAAAATACAATAGGCACAAAATAAAACAACAGAAGTCAACACTGGGAGCGATCCCACCCCAACAAAACCAACACACACACACACACACACACTCCATATCACACTGTAATGAAAAGGCCAAATGAAAAAGAAAGGTTTTTAAACCATGTGAGGTTTAAGGGGAAGAAAATTCCATCATTGTGATACTGCCACAGAGGAGGCCCTACTTCTGGTTGCCCTCCCCCCCAACCTGGCCTCAGTTAAGGGAAGCACACATAAGAGGGCCCCTTCAGATGACATTGGGGCTGGTGGTATATACAGAAGGCAGCACCTCCTCAGATACCCTGATACCAAGCCAGGAGGGGCTTAATTGTGCCCAGAATGAAATAATATGCCCCTTGCTCCTAGTTGCCATACTCTGCATTCCTGCTGGCTTTGCATTGAGGTATGCTACTCAGAGCAAGAGAAGGATTGCCTAATCTGTAATGGTGGTTTTTTTTTCACTGTGGCCACAATCCCACACAGAGTTGACCACTTTTTGATCAGTTGCTGTAAGTACATTGAATTTCATGTTGAATTGTGCCCTTCGTCTATGGCAACAGTTCCTTCCACTCACCTGTTTTAAGTTTCAGAAGCCAGGCAAGTGTACGATGTAGCTACATAATCCATTTGATCATCTCTTATCTGAAAAATTGTACTGTGCAAATTGGATCTGAAAGTTATGCTTATGTTAGTAGTGTCATTAGCAGTATCTGTGCTTCGCCTTAGAACCACATGCTACTTGTGCTTTGCCATCCCACCCACCAAATCTCGCTTTCGCATTCCATGCTTCTTTCCCAGAGTCTGGACAGTTTCATTCTTTCTGACATAAGAAAGGGAAAGCACTGTTCGGAATTAAATTGGCCAGACGCAAGACAAAGGAATTAAATTGGCCAGACGCAAGACAAAGTATCCAGTGGTTTGTCACTTGCCCTATTGCACTGTATTTGTGAAGTCAAGGGTTATGAGAATTAGGAAAATAATATTGCCTAAAACCAGAGACTGTTGCTCACTGACAACAAGGTCATATTTGGCCCTGTGAGGCAGGGATAACTGAATGTCACATCTGCAGGCTGCAATTCTACACACACTTATCTTGGAGTACCGGTAAGTCCAATCGCATTCAATAGGGTTTACTTCTGAGCGGACATGCACTGGATTGTGATGCGAGGCTGCCAGAAGTACTCAGGGTTAGAATTTAGCCCTGTCTTGAGTTGATCCAGCCTGCCCTCTTCAGCCCCAGGACAGCGCGCATGACACCCAGCGAGCAAGCAGTGCCGGTGCTGCAGCCTGCACTGCTCGCTCCACCATCTCCCCGGCCCTGCACCGGCCGAAGCAGGTAAGACCTACACTGGTCAGGGCAGGGGCGGGGGGAGGGCGGACCGGGCAACAAGGGAGGCGGCTATTGGCTGCCTGGTGCCTGGAGGGGGCAGAGATACCAGGGGCCGAGATGCCCAGTATCCAAAGCTCCCTCCAGGCCCCAGATACACCCAATGGGCCTACCGCCACTGACACCGGGGGAAGGGGACAATCATCCCCTTCTCCCGAGTTGTTACCGGGCTGCCCCAGGGCAGCCTGGGAACTCGATAGGATACGGCGGGCGGCCCTTTAGGCAGGCCGCCATATCCTACACAGGATTGGGCTGCCCTGGAGGAGGGACTGAAGCCCAGGCCCTCTTTTCCCTGATCATACAAATGAACTCCTTAGCAGCATGTGGATCAGCATGCAAAGTGCCATGTTTAATAATTAATTTGCTGCCTTACATATATAGAAAGGTAGGGTATACTGCCCTAAATGTGTTCGTTTATAAACCACGCTTTTTTTCCTGAAGGCATTACAATCAGTGTACAAATTGTAAAAGCATACTACATATCCTAAAACTATAAAACACAAATGCAATCAAATACAATAAGCATAAATTGAAAGTCAATGGCAACAGTAAAACAATATCACTCCCCATAAAAACCTCCAAAGCCAATTGTCAACAGAATGTTTGCTCGGTCACTGGAAAAAAACCCAATAAAATAATGACATTTTTGCTAGTTGGCAGAACAATGCAGGGACATAGCCAAGCAGACCTTCTTTGGGAGGGCATTTCACATTGGGGGTGCAGTAGCATAAAAAGCTTAAAATAAAACCATGTAATTTTGCGTCATTCTTCATCTGCTGACACTGTACAACCTATACCACCTACCTAGTACACTTTTAAAGCAGTTAAAATGGGAAACATTGGAATAAAAACACAAAACACCACTTTCTGCTATTTAAACACCGTAATCTGTGAAAAAATAAAACCATAAAAAACACCTCTAGCCATGGAAGAAGAGCAGCCTGATAGGCTGACCAGCTGGGAGGGGTGGCACCATGGGAGGGATCTGAGCAGACACACATAGGATTGGGGTGCTATTCTTGCCTCCCTCTTCTTTTGTCCCTCCCATGAGTTCTTCTGGCCAGTCATACAAAAGGTGAGCAACTTGCTCGTTGGGGCACCTCCCTTGGCTGGGCTTGAACCTGTCTCACCTGGCTCCCAGCCTGCATCTTTGCGCAGTGAGCTACCAGGGCCCTGATTTGCCTGCATGCTGTTGAGGCTCCCCTTCTGACCTGTCCCCAGTGACGATGCTGGAGGGGGTGCTGCACTGCGCCTTGCAAACCGGTGTAACACGGCCCCTCCCACTTGCTCCCAGAGCCATTCCAGTGGCGAAGGCAACACTCCCCCTCCAGCAAGGCCCCTGCCTGTCCCAATTCCTCCTCTGGCAAAAAGATTCCTTCCAGCTGTCCCCCACAGGGATTCAAACCCTCACCATAGAGAGAGACACGTGTGTTTGTTATCTTTCTGCCCTTCCAGTGCTGTGGTCAAAATATTATTCCTTGGATGTGTGTGTTTCTGTGGGTGGGATGAGGGACTTGAGTCCTGGGTGCAAGGATTCCTAGCAGTTTTTTGCCCTTGCACCTTCTTTGCTGATGCCAGTGTTGCTCCTATAGGGAGTGCGTATGGTGTGGCATCCTTGTGTCATATTGTGGGGGGGGGTCTTTGGGGTCTGTTGCTGTGCTGCTCATTCCCAGTGGCTGGCAGGGGGGTGTCGCCCAATGTTGGCCACTCATTGGTCCTGTCCCTGCCCCCTGGTCTGTTCACCGCTGGTGTTGGGGCTGAATGGATGTGATGATTGGCTCCTTGAACCTCACACTGATGACTCAGGGACATAACATCAATGACATGTGGACATTATGCCCTGGCTGGGAAGGGCTGCACCAGCATTACTGGGATGGCTGCGCTGGCATGGCGTTGCTTGGATGGGCTTAAGAAATTATGGATGTTGCGCTGACATCCATAGGCAGGTGCACATAAGAGACAAGGAAACCTTGTTGCTCAGGCAAGGATCCAGCCCAGACAGAAAGTCGCTTATAGTCTTTCCTGCCCAGCATTGCTCCATCTTCAGCCTCAGCAGGCTGGGCAAGTCCAGAGCCTGAGATTTATTTATTCCAACTGCAGTTCCAGCAGCTCACCACATGGGGCAGCTGCTAGTCCAAGACCAGGCAGTTCCTGATGCAACCTGACATCAACAGTTCTGTCTTCATGTCTGGACTGTTTCACTATATTAGCCCTGTTTAAACTCATTCAAGGAATTGGCCCCTGACTGCTCCTTGATTCATTTGATGCACATGAAAAGAAGAGATGAGTATCATCGCAATATTTATGATTCTGCACTCCAAAACACCGGATAAGCTCCTCTAGCTATTGCATGTAGATGTTCAGGAGCAGAGGGGACAACACAGACCCTTGCAGAGGTCAGTTCCATTGGGGAAGAGTAGCTGTCACCCCCAGTAACACCATCCGGTCGTTTGTTGTATGTATTTGTGTAAGAAATACAAAACTAAACACATAAATATTCCAACAATGTCAAGCGCAGATGACATTTTTAAAAACGAAAAAGAAAATGGGGGGGGGGAGAAAGAAAACTCTTTTCGTTTACGTTCAAGATTTGGAAGTCTGAGGAAATGTTTGTTATTCCTTCTGAAACAAATCCTTCCTCATTCTGTCATCAACCAAACAAAAAAATCTACTCTTAATGCTTATTCTTCATAAGAGCTGCCTGAACAGCTGTTTGTTGCAGTTTGCCAGATTCCCATATAAAGCCTCTTGGTAACAGGAAGTCAGTAACAGATTTTACTTTTTTGGGTTCCAAGATCACTGCAGACGGAGACAGCAGCCATGAAATTAAAAGACGCTTACTCCTTGGAAGGAAAGCTATGGCAAATTTAGATAGCATAATAAAAAGCAGAGATATCACCATGCCAACAATAATCAGGGCGATGGTGTTCCCAGCAGTGGTGTTCTTTGGGGGGGGGGCCGAGACCACAGGGCCCCCAGGCGCCATCTTCTGGGGGCGCCATCTTCAGCCGGGGCGGCGCCACCACCGCCGCCCCCGCGCTCACCTCGGCACGGCTGTTTAAAAGGAGTGTGGAGGCTGAAGAAGGTAAGGAGAGTGGTGGGGGTGGGCGCGGGGGCCGGGTGGGAGTGCTCTTCTGGGGGGAGCGCTCTTCTGGGGGGGGTGCTCGGGCCCTTCTGGGGGGCGCTCGGGGAACCCGTGCCCCGGGCACCCGGAGGGCCAGCGACCCCACTGGTTCCCAGTAGCAATGTATGGTTGCGAGAGTTGGACCATAAGGAAGGCTGAGTGCCGAAGAATAGATGCTTTCGAACTGTGGTGCTGGAGAAGACTCCTGAGAGTCCCTTGGACTGCTGGGAGATCAAATCAGTCAATCCTAAATGAAATCAACCCTGACTGTTCCCTGGAAGGACAGGTACTGAGGCTGAAGCTCAAATATTTGGCCACCTAATGTAAAGAGAGGACTCTCTGGAGAAGACTCTGATGCTGGGAAAGATTGAAGACAAAAGGAGAAGGGGAAGGCAAAGGATGAGATGGTTAGACAGCATCACCGATCACTGGCGTCACTACAGGGGGAGGCGGAGCTCTAAGTTCCTCCGTGATCCGAGCCTCTGTTACACGGAGGAACGAAGCGCCCCGCCCCCGCGCCTTCCGAACCATTCAAAGCTGTGAAAACAACGCTCAGGGAGTCTCCTGCGCGTTGTTTTCACTGCTTTGACTGGTTCGGAAGGCGCGGGGGCGAGGCGCTTCGTTCCTCCATGTAACAGAGGCTTGGATCACGGAGGAACTTAGAGCTCCGCCCCCCCTGCAGTGACGCCAGTGTAACCGATGCAACAAACATGAAAATGAGCGAACTCAGGAAGATAGTGAAGGACAGGAAGGCCTGGCGGGATATGGTTCATGGGATCACGAACGGTCGGACACGACTTAACGACTGAACAACAACAAACAGGAAGTCAGAGGAAATTCCAAACTTGTTCAATGTCAGACATAAATCCTAGTTTATCTTGTCTATTCAAAAACAACCAGCAGCACCAAAAGATTCCATGAAACTATATTAGATGTGCTGGTCTTGGGGTTTTGATTGTTTGTTTGTTTTTTTAGGCTTCAATTTTCTTCTGTACAATGTATTTGATAAACCCAATTGATTCAGCGTTAGATTGGCCAGCACCCCCTTCCCTGGCAAATTCGCTGGTTTTGCTCTGACAGCTTTGTAGTTGTATTATAAGAATCAATGATTTTTGACATGATGATCGAGGGAAAGAACAAGCTGAGTAACTGATGCTACAGGATTCTTTGTTGCTTTTTCTGCAACAGATAAAATAGCTATCCCTCTGCATGCTTTTCCATCTCGTCTCAAATTGATCTTAGAGATCTGCCCCAGTAGAGAGATGTGCAAGCTCTCACTGTGAGGACGTGTGCATTTCCTAACTGAGAGAGACATAGGATTGATAAATAGCCTGATTTGGCTCTTACTGAGGCCGATCTCGTGATTTGCTGCTGTAAGTACTGGTGTGCTTCCGCAATCACTGCACCATGTGCTACGGAACTGCCGGTGCAAATGGTCGGAGGCTCTGTGCACACACCACCAGCTCCCGGAGTAGGTAAGGTAGCGGAGGGGGCAGTTCAGGGGAGTATTGGAGGGAGCGAGCCAAACTGGGGGTGGTTCAGGGGTGGGAGAGGGGTTATTGGCAGTAGCAGCACACACCAAGATCCTACCACCCTTCCCAGCCTCCAAGAGTCTCCTCAGACTTATGTCAGCAAAAGAGCCAGGTGGCCTACAGAGAGATAAGTAAAAAGAGTTTTTTTACTTACCTTTCCTGGGCTGTCGGAGGCCTTCTCTGCTGGTCCCACCCCCTCCCAGACCTGATCCTCCCACCCCCACCCTGTTACACCCCATCCCCACCCTCCTCCAGCCCTGTTCTGCCCCCCCCCACGCCGCTTGGCACGGGGGCCGGGGCTCACCTGTTTGGTAGAGTAGGCTGCCTTGCAGGCAGGCCGTACTCCCAGGGTGCCACAAATGTGCTTTAGAGCACGTTTGCGACACCCAGCGCCAGCGCTGAGGAAGCACCGTAGGTCATATACTGATACAAGAGAATCAAGAAACATAAGACAAACATTGTCCTGTAATACTGGGAAAGACGAAGCTAGAATCTTTGGGCACTAAACTGTAGTACTTTGCACTTTGGACCATTTTACAGCAACGAACTGTTTATGTTTTCTACACACTGGATATATGTTTTTGCAGGTATAGATATTCAGTAAGATGGTAGGCAGAGGAGGCTAAAAATGTAGGGTATTTTTCCTTTTAAAATGTGAGAGGAACAACCCAACCTGACACTAGTTTACTTAGAGGTAAGTCCCAATGAGCTCAATGGGAGTTACTCGCAAGTAAGTAAGTGTGTCTTCCTTCCTTGCAGTCTTTCTTCTGTTGCACCTTTGCGTGTTGCCTCTTGTTTTATCAGCATATGAATACCATGCACTGCATTGAGCAACCTTCCGCTCCAGGATGGGTTTTTGTGGTGGCATCAAGGCAGTAAGCATGGGCAAATGCCGTGTCCTTCTCCATATATAGCTGTCTCTACTTTGCCAAACGCCATCAGTACCAGATTTTTTTGTATACAGTAGCTTTCAAACAAACAAGCTATTTACATCCATGACAATGCGCTCCTTATTTCTGAACCCTGTCGAAGTCTCAGTAGGATACGCAGGAATTTGCCTTTAATTGGGACATCTAATAGAAACGTCAAAGAAAGATGCAACTAACCTTAAGCACAATGGAAAATTAACAATTTGTTCAACGACCATATTTTCCTAGAAATAGCCTCCTTTTGATGTTGGAAGCAACATAAAGCAGGCCAGATACCTATAAAAGAAAGTTTGTGTCATTTTTAAATACAGCTACATGAATAAAACTGAAGCAGTCTTTTCTGTTTCTTCCCATCCCAAAGGGCTGAACATTGCAACCATTTAAACAGTTCTCTTGCTTCAGGGTAAGGGCCAGTTTCCCTGTTTCTCTAGCAATGTGAGAAGTGAGACAGAAGTAGCACATTGTATCCAGCGGGTGTGTGTGTGTGTGGGTGTGTGTGTGGGTGTGGGTGTGGGTGTGTGTGTGTGTGTGTGGATTGGGAGGCTTGGAGGGGAAAGAAAATCCAGGGCCTGGAGAGGCCAGGGATATCAGCGGCGAGATACACCATATCCTAGGCCAGGGGTGGGGAACTGGCGGCCCGTGGGCCGGATCCAGCCCCCGGAGCGATCCGGTCCGGCCCGCGCAAGACCAGACCCGAGTCAATGAGGTCCAGCCCACATGAGCAGACCGGAGGCTCCGTCAGCCCCGCCGGTCCCTCGCGCGCTCACCTCGGCGCGACTCCTTTCGAATCCGGCAGAAGCAGCCGGATTCGAAAGGAGTCGCGCCGAAGGGAGAGCGTGCGGCACACTCACCTCGCGCGACTCCTTTGGACCCGGCTGCTTCTGCACATGTGCAGAAACAGCCGGGTTCAAAAGGAGTCACGCGAGCAGCGCGCGTGGGGCCGGCGGCGGAGGCCGCCTGAAAAAGTTAAGGAGAGCATGGGGGCTGTAAGGAGAGCATGGGGGGCGGGGTGGGTGTGTGCCCCCCCGGTGCGCGCGCACGCGCCGGGGGACCAATTTGCAATGGAGGGGCACACGGCCCGCGGGACATTTTCCCCATGGGAAAATGGCCCTCCATCGCAAATAGGTTCCCCACCCCTGTCCTAGGCCCTCTCCAGGTCAGGCCCGGCCTGGCCCGGCCTTACATGGCAGGCGTGAATGTACGCGAGCTCCAGAGCTTGCGTACATTCAAGTAGGCCCATTGGGCCTCCTGCTACTTAAACCTGGGGAAGGGGACGATCATCCCCTTCCCTCAAGGTGCACCAGGGCTGCCCCGGGGCACCTGCATAGGATACGAATCTCTTATTAAATTCAAGGGGACTTCAGTGTATTTAGTTTTGGCTGAACTGTGGCCCAGACGTTTACATAATTTGCAACAGAGTGCAAAATATACAATACACTGCAAACTATGAAGGTAATCTAACCATAGTTCAACACTTGCATTGATTTTAATAGGAGACTTAAGCACATGCTAAAATCCCTCCCATTGAAATAAGGGGCTTAAATATGCTTAACTGGCTGATAGATCATACACTATAGTGACAAAGAACAAGGGATGCAGTTCATTGTTCTGCAACCATTAAAGGACTTTGATTATTGAACGGCATTTACGCTCTTTTGCACAGGTTATTTACCCTGTTGATTAAACTGCTTGCAAAGCAGTCAAATTTCCATATACAAGTAGAGTAACAGAAATATTATGCAGCCAGCAATTTGCCAGTTGTCTCTTGACAAAGACAGAGAGTGAGCCACTTACTACTGTTTTTATACAATGAATCATTTTTTTGCAAAAAGGGAACCATCTAATGAAAATTCAAATGTATTGCTTTTCTGGATCTAAACATAAGCCCAGGCACTTCATATACTCCGTAAATAAGCCTCATTTGCTGCACTGTGTCAGCTAACAAGTGATTTCAGTTTTACATGCAAATTCCAAGGGAAATATTTCAAATAAAAACAGGTAGTTTCATTTCACGTCCATAAGCAAACATTTTCAAAATATTTAGACATCTGTGTATAATAGACTTTATAAACTGTTTGTTCTGAAGCATAAATAGACTTCTCAGTGTTTGAGTTACCGCCTATGTTTCTCATTTCAGAAAACAAAACAACACATTCCACATACAATGCTAATTCACGTCAGGTTCTTCTGTCTTGATGGGAAACATTTTCTGAACACAAGAAAACAACCCTGTCCACATGTAGCCTGACTTGCAGGTGTGGTGATGATGTCGGTGTGCATTTGGAATGCACATGCACAGATCCTGCACCATGTGGGAAAGCATGCAAAGCATGTAGTTCCAGAAACTGTTTAGAAACGTCGACTGATTCAGAATGTGGGTGGCTACTGGCTTATAGACAGGGACTCACTGTGTGATACTATCTCACCACTCCTTAAAGATCTGCACGAGCTGTCAATTTGTTTCTGAGCACAATTCAAATCTATACACTCCTATATAATTTCATGCTGGGGTACCTAACAGGCATAACATGGGCAGGGGCACCACACCGTGTTAACTCTCGACTTCAAGATGGAGGCAAAGGGGTCAAAACAGGACAGAGCAAACCACGAGGCGATGTGGGCCACACACTTCCATTCAATATCGTTATAGTCATTTTCAAATTCTAGCCATTTCAAAATCTGTTGTGCTTGTGATTAATCCACACATAAGCCATACCTATACAATGACAGGATGGCATCCCAACTAGCATATCCACTGTCAGGAGTTCCCTCTGCAAACAGAAGCTTCTTCTGTGAACAGAAGGAGTGTTCTGCTCATGCAAAGACCCCTTCCGCCAGCAAAATGTTCCTTACAATCATGGAGGGAACTTCCATTTGCAGAGGGATCTCTCGATAGCAGAAGCACTAGCCAGGGTGCCATTTGCTATATCTGCATTCTCATATGTCATGCCAAGCATCCACTTAGTACCTTTTCTTGTCCTAAACCACCTGCATGGACATGGGCAAGAGTGACGTGCATTTCGTATGCATGCACATGTGCAAGAATGAGGTCAACCATTCTCTCCACTTCCATGAAAGACAAAAACATAACTTTTGTAGGGGGGGGGGGAATGAAACAGTTGAATCCCAGAATTATAACAAGAAGTCAGGGGACACAAGAAGCACTTCTCAACTACTTTGAACCCATGGGCCATATGCTGCTAACTTTCGACTGAAGGAATTATTAGGACAACCATCAGTTCAAAGATTTTTTTTTTCCTAGTTAATGTTACTACTTTTAGAAGAAGTATATTTTATTCATCATTATATCACCCGGATGTCATGCTGGCTCCTTTTGTGAATCATTAAGATTACGCCTTTTGTGAAGTCCATGAAATAATATAAGATCATCCACCAGAGAAAAGGACACCACCACTGGTGTGTGGCAGCAGCCAGAACTTAACTAAAGAGTATTTCCATCAGCCTAACATATTTGCTTTGATATGGAGGGTACCAGCGTTCCAACGACAGCCTATTGAAAAAAAGAAATCTCATTTGTTAGCTGCTTGAGAAACACTTCATTTACTTTTTAACGAAGTTCACTCCTTAAAGACTTTACATGGTACAATATTGCTGGGAGCTGGAACCTGCCACCCCTTCCCCTCCCTTGACTTTTCTTTCTTCACATATTTGCTTTTATCATGTCAGTTTTACTCAAGTGACACTGAAATATGGAGATTTTTCTGATCCTTTCTTTTTCTGGAAGGAGCTGATCAGTTGTAAAGCCTACATTTTTGAATGTGAGCTTTGATGTTAACAGCCCCAGTGCTTTTCTTTCTTATTTGGGGCATTAAGTTCAATTACATATTCAAAGTATCTGTTCAGTGCTTTTCCTAGATTTTTCAATAATTAAAATGGCTAAGTTTTTTTTTTTAAGATCTCTTTCATCGGTGTTTCAAATATTTTACAGATGTGATTCAGGTCCAGTCCAATCTTTTCTATTAATTCCGCCAGTTTAGCATATAGCACTGACCAGCACGGCATACTTTCAGTGCAGGTTGTTCTGTGCATGCAAAGTGTAATGAAGCTTTGCAGAGCGAAATGTTTACCTTGCAGCAGACCAGTTGGAATATTGACTGTTGCCTGTTCAGTCCCTTCCTGAGCACTTCCAAGGAATCATTTCCATACAGCCTGATGTTAAGCAAGAATTCCACGCACTGAGACTAGGGATATCCAAAGCCTTCCTTGGAAATGTGGCTAGTCTTATCAGAACTATTTGGATTTCTTTCAAAATTCCTCAGAGTTCCTCTTCAGGTGAGGAACCTTGACATTTGCTTGGAAAAGCAAAATAATAGAGTGGTACAGGGAGCCCATAAATCAGAGTTAGGGACTGTATAACAACTTATAAAAGGGAGTTTTCCCCCATAAGAAAAGAGGGGCTGTAAATAGGGGTTACTAGGGATTAGCAGCTAAAATCGTGTCTGTGCAGTAAATCCAAATATCCAGGGAGGGTAAGATGCAAAGGCTGCAATCCTATACACACTTACTTGGGAGTAAGCTCAATGGGGCTTACTTCTGAGTAGACATGCATAGGATTGCACTGAAAGATGCTCTCCATGTCACTCCAATTAATGATCACACACAGTGCCAAAACACAGCAAATGCCAAATTGACAATACAGTACTGTAATACTGTACACAATGATGTCCTAAGAGCTCAGAGGGTGGGAGGGAGGAGAAAGAAGAGCGAATAGGCATGGCAACAGCAAAATGTAAATATCCCTTTAAGCGTATGGAGGAGAAAAGAGCCTGTAAGCTCAGTGACAGCAAAATGCAGGGCTGTCCCTTTCAAAGCTCAGAGGAGAAAGAAGAGCGTGCAGGATGCAAGTATGGGGAATTTTAATGTCCAGCGCCTTTAAAAATAATGGAGGACTTAAATTAGGGAAACATACAGTATAATGTATGTTTCCCTAAATGTTATACACTTATATTATACACTTATACACTTATAACAGGGACCACCTGTGGCCCAAGGAGGTTCTCCCTAAGAAACATCATTAGCCGTATGAAAACTCTTTCAAACCCCTTCCACCCAGTTTTTCAGATGTTTTGCCCAAGAATGTAGTTCACCAGATATGTTTGTCAGAGGCCCTAGGTGTTCACCAGAACCATTGGATTGAGGCTGTTCTGTACTATTTGTCTGGTTTATTTTGCATTACACTGGCCAACACACTTTTTCTGGCATAAGGTAGTCCAATGGTTTTAAGGTAATTTTGGGGCGCTGATTCCAAATCTGGCATCAGTTCTTGTCTATCACATCAGGTTTTTGAGATATCAAATATTGCATTTGATAAAATCAATGAAAAACAGCAAATTTATGCTCATCATATCATTGATGTTGTACTTTAAAGTAGGCAAGATAAACCTTCTTGATCTTGACAAAGGTATTGATGTTGCGCCTTTAATCCTGCAAAGTGCACAGATGTAGCAGAAGATATCTGGGTCATTACTGCATTTCCTTCTTTTGGATGTTGTAGCCCAGGGGTTCTCAACCTTTGGAGGCCCGGGTACCCCCTTATCACGGTCCAATTTTCTGACGTACCCCCTGCTAATTAACTGCTAATTAACTGGATCAGTCAATTAATTAATTAGGTAATTAATCGTTAAGTAAAAAAGTACTAAAACAATTTTAAATGTGAAAAAATGTCTTATTTAACTGTGTGTGTGTGTGTGTGTGTGTGTGAGAGAGAGAGAGAGAGAGAGACAGACAGACAGACAGACAGACAGACAGACAGACAGACAGACAGACATATACAAGGATCTCTTTTTTTCTCCAAGTCACACTTCCCAAAATCAGCTCCTCCCTCCCCCACCCCACCAAAGTACATTTTCCAAAGTACAAAAATAAGCCCAAAAACAAAATCAGAGAGACAGAAAGGCTCTGAAAATAATTACAATTTAAAATCCATGTTACACTTAATTAGCTGCTGATGGGGCAGATAAGGGACAGGGCTTGGCGTACCCTCAGCAAGAGGTCCGCGTACCCCTAGGGGTACCTTTACCAGAGGTTGAGATCCCCTGTTAGATCCCTGCTAGCCATTGTTAGATCACGCCCTGCAGGAAAATATTAAATAAATGTGGATATCTACATTAAATGATATTATAAACACACTATCCTAAAAATACAGCACCATATTTTAACACTAAAGCAATCACTGACTCGCAACAACTTGCAATCATAAGTGACAAACAGTTAATTTTGGGTAAAATCAATGAAAATGGGGTATGCCGATAGCATAAAAATGAGATGTAATAGAGCAAATCTGAGATCAGATTTGGAATCAGCACCCTGAACTTAGCCTAAAACAGCTGCAAAAGTCCAGGCCAGAAAAAAGTCCACGTCTTTTTCTTTGTAGACCAGTGTTATTCTAGCAATAACACCAAACTTGATAAGCCACATACACATATAAGTCCCTGACTTAACAGATTTTCAAGTTACAAACATCCAACTTACAAATGAGCGTGGTCAGGGCTTTGAAGCAGGCTGGCGCAGTTGTGAAGCAAAACAAACAAGGGAAACTGTTTGGAGACAACCTGAGCAGCTCAATAATTTTGAAAATAGCAACCACTTGCACTGACAATGGGGAAAAATAGCAGCTCATGAACATTGGATAACATTCAAATTTTGGGGATTCCGGGGGTGGGGCAGAAGGGAGGGAGAGGATGAAGGAAGAAGTCACCATGGCCAAGGCTGATTTGGCACAGGGAGAGCTGAGATACTGTGAGGCACAGCAGAGCATTAATACTGTATGAAAAAAAGTGGTCCCTGAATGGAGGCGACTGCAACAGCAGAATAATAAAACACGGCCACCTTTTACCACTACCTACTAGGAAAGGAGGAAGGGGAGGGTTAAAGTTGGGTTTGATCCAGGCACTCTACAGCTGTCCTCTTTAAAAAGCAAACACAGAGAAACCCTTAAAGTCTAATCTAGATCTTATAAGTTAATTATAATTAATGTGACTAAAAATTAAGACCAAAGAAACAGTCTTATATGAGTACCCTTCGGTGTTGTATTTGCTTTTGCCCAGTGGACATCCAAGAGTCATACTTTTGCCCATAGGCAAATCTTCCGAACTATGCTGGCTCCCTGAGTTACGGTAGCTAATTAAATAACCAAGTTGCTCCCTATCCCAAAAGGGCTCACAAGCTAAAAATAGGCAGAAGAAACACCAGCAAATAGCCACTAGAAAAGAAGCTATGCTGGAGTGAAGAGGGGCAGTAATGAGACTTAAGTTAGTCACAAGTAATTTGTCTCATTTTTGTCTCATTGCCTTCAATAAAGTTTATGGCACAATCCTTTGAAGCGATGGAGCGTGCATTCTGCCACGCTAAACCATCGCAAATGTGTCATGAAGCACGTTTGCAATGACTCGGGAGGAAGGGCCACCGGCGCGGAGGTCAGCAACCCTCAGTCCGCTGCTCTCTGGATCCTGCGCCCGCCGCCAATGGTAAGTCCAGAACCAGTGGGTGCAGGGGTGGGAGGAGGGCAGGCAGGGGCAGCCAGGGGGTGGTCATTGGCCGGCCCATGCTGGGAGAGAGTGGCGATATCAGCGGTGTGCTCTGCCGATATCCAAGGACCTTTCCCAGCCTGGGTCGGCCTTACTCCACCACCTCAGATGTATGCCAGGCCTGGACCTGGCATACATCCGAGGAGGTCCATTGACCCCAGGGTCACTTACACCCGGGGAAGGGGACGAACGTTCCCTTCTCCCGAGGTGCAGTCTACCAGCCCTGGGGCAGGCCACAATCCGAATAGGATACAGCGACCAGCCCTTTAGACCGGCCATGCATACTTACACAGGATTGCGCTGCTCATCATTACTAACAGTGCAAACTCATTCGCATGCGCAGAACAACAAAGCTGTTCCAGCTGACCTTCTGTGCCTTTACGGAGCTCATGCCCAGGCGCTGGGAGAAGAAGCGCCTGGGAGCTGGAAGAAGATCGTCACTGGAAGCCTTACATTTACAAGATAAGTGGGCGAAAGCATACATATACATACAGATGCCCCGTTAAGACTTAAAAATCCAAGAAAATAGTTAAAAAAACCGCGGAAAAATACAAAAAAAACCCCCAAAACCGGAGGAGCCCCGCCCCACCCCCTGAGCCCTCCGCCCTCCGCCCTGGGGCCCACCGCCCCACCGCCCCATATCAGGCGACGCTTCTGTCTCGGGGCTACATTGCGGTTGCACCGGCACTGAAAAGTTGGTTAGGATTGTGCTGTACGTTTCTTTGGGTACAACCCTATGTTTTTATTGTTTTATTATTATGTAAGCTGCCTAAAGATGAAATATCTAGAATGATAAAAATAAGATATTTAAAAATCAATAGGTAATACAAACATTTGAACAACGTGCATGTTTGCAGTCATGCCTCCCAAAAATCTAAAGTTAAAGCCTGAAATGAAAGTCCTGAACTTTTCAGTTTGTCCCTCCAAATTTAAACCAAACAAGGTAATTCTTTTTTAATGACACCACTCAAAAAGAGACATTTCAGGGCGAAGGAAACCTCTCTGGTTGATGGGATTTTGCTCTGACTGCTAGTCCAAAGTGTTTCACAAAGGCTTTTAGCTCAGGTGCAGTATAAACTGGGAGACATCTCAAGCAGGAGCCCAGTGGCTCCATTGCAGATTTACTTGTCACAAACATGCTTTTGCCATAATCCTAAATTTATTCTGTTCAAAGTGGCAAAGGACTATAAAATTGGCTATTCTGCAGCATTAATATGAAGCTCCCCAGAAGGCTCTCTAAAGCTGAAATTATTTTTTACAGCCCCCATGTCGTTTTGATAGCATGGTGTGCTTTCCGGGTTTGTATCATATTGCTATCGTACATGGGAGGAAGCTTCTCTGGGTTTACTAAAAATATACATTAGTAGGGAATAGGAATTGAGATAGGTTGTAGTTGTATATGTGCAGACAGTTCTTCCACAGGCATACCCTCTTCCACAGTAAATAGCTGGTGGCTGTGGCCGCTGATGTGGAAACTATAGTGACATCCAGTATATTCCATATAACATTGATATATCTGGATCTGGTTGTTGGGACTACTGCTGAATATTTGTTTAGCATCAGCAGTGAACTAGAACCATTGACTATGGGGATTGCACAGTTTCCGTAACAATACAATAAACCTTTATGGCCATTTATTTTGATGTTGAAAAATTCACTTGGTGACCTGATAGACACAATGGATCATGACCGCATATATGTCTCATAGAAAGATGTTCAGCCACCTCAGCATCGTGTGTGGAAACCAGTCCAGTCTAGTTAGGGGGCGAGAAGTGAAAAGTTGTAAAAGTGAGTTCTAGCACCTTGACAATATCAAGCAACTTGATAATATTAAGTATGCCAGGCAGGAAGTCAGTGCACCGACTTAGGGAGAGGGCTGATGTGGACATAGTAACAGGGAAAAAAATGATTTAGCAGAGATACTGAACTGGTACTAGAGGTACCAGAGTAACTTGCAAAATACTTTTTTGCTGGGAAACATATTTCACCACACAGACAAATATAAAAACAAAATAAAACAGGGAGAGAGGGAATAACATCCTTTGTTTTGTGAAAGCAATTATTTAATGATTTATTAGATAAGTACAATCAATGCCCTAAGAATGCATTCTGAAAGTATTGCATGTTTTCATTTTAAAAATCCATTTAGAGTCAGGATCACTAAGCAGTTCTGGTAGAGACTAACTGCCTGATGATAATTAGGAGTGGAAATGAGTGTTTTTTGTTTTATTCAACACTTCCCCGAATTCACCTATTAGTAAAGCAGTGAAGAGAATGATGCTAGAATAAGCCCTGGGCTTACCATCAAACTCTTTCCCCAATGAAGGTCTTTAGAAAGCTAGAAAACTAAAACAAAAGTGGATTTGTAGCATGTCATCCCATCTTAAAAAAAACCCCACCCCCGGTCTGGTGCTTTATTAAAGCCCAAGACATATTCAATACAAAGAGTTCCCTTGCTTGGATGAATACGCCTTTCACAATTTGTTTGGGAAGTAGGAAAGAGAGGAAGGGGAGTTTAACACACAACAACAACAACAGTAGCAGCAACAACACAAAAACGTCTATTCATGGGATGAGGTGGGGGAAGTCTGAAGAGATTTTGGTTCATAATTCAAGTGAGAACATTACTAACACAGAGACCTGCTTAGAAGCCTAGAAGTGTGTTTAAATGTTTAACAGAGCAACTAATCACAGACATTCAAGCTCAAGGGTAAGGCATCTACAAAACGTAAAATGAAAATGAACGTTTTCCCATCAGAACATTTTACCTTCCTTAATTTGCCATATATTCTTTCCACATCCAGTATAATTCCATGAAGAACACCTTCTTACATGCATGGAGTCTGGCCTTCCCAAAGTCACGGAACCCAACCCGGCTGACCTCTTCATTACCTGTTTTAAAGACACAGAAATGTGACACAAAGATCACACTTGCGCTGACCAAATCAACAGTGAAGTTCTGTGAGGCAGATTAAATGTGTTTCTGAAGCTGAATGTAGCTTTCTTTGAAATCCTATTTGGGGACGTTGCTTTTGGCAACACTGCACGCAAATCTTTACCTTTGCCAGAACGCATTCTGATTCTGAAGTTCTTTGCAATGACAATGTCTAGCTTGTCTGTGCCAAATGCAAACAGAAAATAAGGGGGGGAGTGTGAAGTGTTTGTATATCCCATCAGGAGTGAGGTTGGAGAAGAGAAGAAAATGGCGTGGAATTTGGGGGGATTGGAGTGAAGTTTGCACAAAAGGTAGTTACTTCTTCAGTGCTATGACACACCTTGCAAAGTGATGGGGATTGCAGATCAGAAAGGTTATTAGCAGAAGGGTTATGTCGAATTAGAATTAGTGATACACTCTTGGGAGCGCAATCCAGTGTAAAGATCCACGGGCGGCCCTAGGGCCGCCCACTGGATCCTATCCCCATTCCGGGCCAATTGTAAGCGACCCAGAGGTCTCCCAGTGTAGCGTGGGGAGGCCCCAATGGGCCTTCTCAGATTTCCGCCAGCTATTGAGCTGGCGTAAGTCCAATGAGGCCATGTAAAAGGCCGTGCCGGCCCAGGAACGGGACGAAGGTATGGCGGACACCATCCCTGCCCCTCCCGGGCCGGCTCAGCCAACAGCCGCCTTCCCTCACCGCCCGGACCGCCCCGCGCCTGCCAGTGCATCCCTTACCTTTCTCCGGCGGCCAAAGGGATGATCCGGCACCAGAATGAGTGCTGCCGGCTTCCACACCAGCAGCCCTTACTCAAAAGTAGTCGCAAACATGCTTTACGGCAGTCTGGTACCCATGGTGAGGGAGGCTTAAAATATGGATATATGCTATACTCTGGATCTTGCACAAGGCTGAGCAGAGATGGGAGGCTGGTTGCTCTTTGGTGGGTTGGCTTTAATCAAAACAAAGGAAAATATTTATTGGTGAATTAAATGGGGGGGTCAATTTTATTCACAGACAAACCCTTGAGACCAAGAGGCAAAGTTCAAAATAAAGTAGAAACAGACTCTAAGACATCCCTGCTTAAAGAGTCCACTTACAGTTCAGCATCCTCCTTCTTAGGAGTTAACACTTTCCTAGCTGGATAGCATCATAGCTTTCATCATGGCTTGGCTAGCATCCAACAAGCTAAATGCACATCTTATATTTTTCATCACTCACACGTCCTGCTCTTCTTAACCCAACTGGTCAGCTGTCACTTTTGGGAAGACTAGCCCCAAAGTTCTGATAGGCTGGTTTGAAATTAACATTCAAATTTCCTGCTCCCAAGTCAGGTGAGCGAACTGGACCAATGGCTACGTGTGACTTAAACCCAGTGGGGTTTTAGGAAAGTTTCAGCCTAGGCTACTGTTTTCTGGTGAGACCACACAGTCATGGGACCCCAACACACATTTGAGAGGGGAATGCTGTGTGTGATGTGTGCTCTAAAGATCTCAACAGAATGGGGAATGTGACAGGCTGCTTCCTAGGTCAGCTGCAGTACATACAGAGAGCTGTCATTTAGGGAAAAATAGGGTTTCCCTCTGGAGACGAATTCTTGATCATAACAGCCCCTGATGCCCTAGAGTAAGTGGTTCCCAACCCGGGGTACATGTACCCCCAGGGGTATGCACCGTGACCAGAATGTTTAGGGGTATGTGAAAAAATTGAATAATGGCAGAAGAAGGTACATATGTCCACAGTGTAAGATAAGATACAAGTCGAAAGTTGTGAAATTAATTCAACATTATGACGAGTGGCAGTGAGGGTTTTCTTTGTTACTTAACCTCACTTTATTTTGGCAAATGGTGGGGAGTCTCTCCCTAAACAGTGTATTGTGAACATGCCATTGCAGCGCACATGCTTGGCGGTGCACTCCTTCACAGGCTCAGCTCTCACTCTCCTACGCTTCGCGAACATTTGGGTGCTGTTACGCGAGTACCAATGTGTATATAAGCGGGCACCTCCAGTGAGGAGTGTTCAATGAGTGAGTTCTTCTGGGACTTTTCTATGTATGGTAGTTTTTGTCATCGTTTATATACATGCACTGTTTGTTCACCTTATTGTTCCATTGCTTTTTTAATCCCATTATTAAGCTATTTATTTACAGTTACAACATATAAATTTGAAATAACAGCAACTATATTAATTACAAGAATTTTGCTAATATGAATTGTACAATTTATGGAAGTGGCCTGCCTTGGGCATATGCTTCGGCATGGGAAAGGCGGGATATAAATTATTAAAAGATAGGGAGCCCGGATGGTGTAGTGGTTTGGGAGTCGGACCCAAATCCCCGCTCAGCCACGAAGCTTCCTGGGTGACCTTGGGCCAGTCACTATCTCTCAGTCCCACCTACCTCACAGGGTTGTTGTGAGGACAAAAAGGAGGGGAGGAAATATGTACACCACTCTGAGCTCCTTGGAGGAAGGGCGGTATAAAAATGTGAAAAATAAATAAATAAAAGAAATAACTAAGAGGTATGCAAGTGAAAAAAGGTTGGGAACCACTGCCTTAGAGAAATGTAGACAATACCAAGCCCCTACAGAAAGACCTTGCTTAATCTAATGGCTATAACAAGGCAAAGTATAGACATTTTCCTTTGGTCTTCCTTCTAGCCTCCTTAAATATCCTGCATTCAGAAGCCTATCAGAAAATAAAACATATAATCAGAACTAGCACTTCCTAAATTATAAAATGATATAATACATTCATGGCCAAAAATATTAAAGATAAAAGCTCATTTGGGCTTACTCAGTGTTGCATCTCAGTCTGCAGTCATTCTAAATTATTCTCTAGAGACATCTGCAGCTCCAGCTTCATGCGATTATCTCACCTGGGCTTGACCATCTCAAACAAGCAAGTAGTACTACGTTTGATCTTTCAAGCACCTAGGAAAGATTTCTCTTTGAAGTGCACCAGTCTTAACGTCTTAATTATTCGGATTTCCTATTTCTGCAGGAACTGTGGGCAAAGTGCCCAGTCAAGAGACATAAGTTTTAAATTATAATTTCTTTTAAAAAGTATTCTCATTCCACTTAGCTCCTATAGCCTCAGACTAGCTAAATGTATCTAGTGTAACAGGTTTCAGTGTATAATAGGACTGCATGGAATATTTATCAGGTTTTTTTATTTTTCAGGTTAAAACTATCCATTTTCAAGGTACAAAAACTCCCCCCTAAAAACACTTAGATTTGCCATAAGAAACACATCGATTTTGATATTGTTTGGAGCAGCTATTTGGCTGTTGCTTCTTCCTTCTTCTGGAATTAGTCACATGAATAATTTGATACAAATGAGAATCATGTTGTGAACAGGATGTTTTGTCACAGTGCTATGTCTGATGTGATACTGTCAGCAGATACTGGTGAATGAAATTGGGTGGAATCACACAACTGACTCACTGGAGCAGTTAGTTGAGGAATGCAGTGCCTTTGCTGCATTAGGATAGGGGCTCTCCTTGCATAAGGCAAGGCAGAGAAGAGCAGCACTTGACTGTGGCAGGACTTAGGCAGCATTTTAGGCATAAAAGGTAAAGGTTCCCCTCACTCGAAAGCTAGTCATTATCAACTCTAGGGGCAGTGCTCATCTCTGTTTCAAAGCCGAAGAGCAAGCGATATCCGAAGACGCTTCCGTGGTCATCTGGCATGACTCAACACCGAGGCACACGGAACACTGTTACCTTCCCGTCGAGACGGTACCTAGTAATCTACTTGCAATTTCTTGCTCTCAAACTTCTAGGTTGGCAGGAGCTGGGGCAGAAGACAATAGCTCACACCGTCATGCGGCACTCGGGTCTCGAACTGCTGTCCTGCCTACCTTCTGGTCTGCAATTCAGCATCTTAACCACTAAGCCACCACAGCGCTCTTAGGCATACAAACCCCCAATGCTGCTTTCTGAGTTTTGGAGGCATCACATCCCAACCCACTCACCCTTAGGGATAGTCTGAGATTACCTGGGTCTCCCTTTTGGGATCCAAGTAGTATTTTTTTTTGCTTTCTGCCTCATTGACTTGGTGAGAAGTTTGTTCACCTACCTCAGAGTATTTTCTGATGTGCTATATTTTTAACCAGGTCCACCAGATATAGTGTACTGGCAGATATAGTGCAGGCCATGAAATACAATTAAAGATCTGGTGTGCACATTAAGGTAAATAAGAATCAGAAGGGGAACCAGAAGTGATCTCAAGAGACTGGCTGACTTGGGGATGCAGACTGGTGACCCCTCGGGCTTGAATTGCAAAGTCCATCACAAATGCTTGGATTGGGTGGAGCAATTCAGCTGCTATGACCCCCTTTCCTGGAGTTGGGGTGGAAAACCTGGGGTTACTGAGAGACGACCTCACGGAGCTACGTGCCAATGCCCAAGGGGGAAGCAACAGTTGTGTCTGTCTCCTCCAGAGTAAGTGTAATTTGCTTCCTGATTAATGTTAGGAGCCTCTCTAGCATACAGGCTGCTTGTCTGCTTCTTTGCTATGACATTTTTTTTCAAGGCTGCAGCATTGTTACATTGGGCAGAGCAGTCATTTCTCATAGAGTTCTGTGCAACTTCCATCAGAGAAGGGGAAGGTAATGCTGTGAGGCGCCATGCACTCACTTTCAACAGGGCACTGCTGCATGTGCACCCAGGTAGCACCACCCACTCTCCCTCACAAACCCTGAGAATGCACGCTATTTTGGTGCTACTTGGGCTGCACTTTTAAAAAGAATCTAAAAACTTAAATAACACTGTTGTGATAGCAGAGACAATGGAACATGCTATACATTGTTTGTTTTAATCCCAATGACATTCTATACTTTTTCTTAATCTTTCCATGGATAGATCCAATGACCTAATAAAACCCAAACCATGTTGTCTACAATTTTTTCTGTATCCCTGCTTGACATCAACAAAATTACTGTATTTTTCATTGCTTTGGCACCTTTCCAGCTAGGAAAATAAAGGCTAATGTGATTTCTTTATTGGCCCATAAATGCTGCCCGTATCACTATACATGAGACCTCTCATTTGATATGTTAACCCCAATCACATTCTTATATTCTAGTAATTATTATGGGTCAGCAAAAATTGATCAGGCAATGTAGTTTTCCATTATGAAGGTCATGTCTTTGTGACAAACACACATGCCTATGTAGTTTAATCTTTGCTAGCCAGTATGATAAACACAAATTCAGGGTGGGTTTTACAAAACTATGTTATGCAAAATGAATTTCATATTGTTACATTATTCTTTGACATTAGGGTTGAGCCAACGTTTTATCAGTAAACATTTTTAAGGCTAAAAGAGACCTATGGAAAGAGTTGAAAATAGTTTCATGAAACCTCATCTTGCTTACTTTTTCACATACCATTTGCCACCTATTCACAACTGTTTCTGCTGTTTCAATGCTTTTAAGGATTAAGAGCTTTTTCGTGAATGAATCCCAGTCAATTAGGGTTCACGTGTGTAGGATGAGGATATGGCATCATATCTGCCTATCAGATTTAGCTGGGGGCAGAAGGGCATGGAGAAGTTCACTTGCATGAACTTCCTTACAGCTACAGGAGTTAGGATATGGCCCTGTGATCTCGTACTATAGATTTTAAAGGATATTATCGCATAAGTTCTTAGATTTTCATGATGAGAACAAATCACTGAGTTAAATTTTTTAGTCATGCCAGGAAGAAATTTCTTTGTTTAATTAAATATTTAATGCTAAAACATCAAAATATCACAGCTCTTAACGTTTCGCCACCATCAATCTGTGGCATCCTCAGAAGGCAGTAAACATTATAAGACCAACTTAAAACTTAAACAGTTCCTGCTCTTCTACATTTACAGGCTGCTATTCTAAATGGAACTTCCATCACCCAGAAGTGTCTCGCTCTGAGCTAAACAACTTTTTAACTTTTCTTGTGTCCAATCTGTATCTGATTAAGAACCGGAAGCCAAGCATCATTCACTTTAAGCGATTCTTCTTTCTTGTTAACTGCATTTGTGTGTGTGGGGCGGGGTAGGGCAGAACGTGAATGGGTGGGTGGAATGGGGTAGTGATGGGCAGGGAGGAAGGCGAATTAGACCCAGGAAGGGACAGGTATGGCAGCAGCAGCGCCCACCAAATCCTAACCCCCTTCCTGGGCCTGATTCGCCTGCATAGATCAATGAAAAGGTAAAGGTATCCCCTGACAATTAAGTCCAGTTGTGTCCGACTCTAGGGTGTGGTGCTCATCTCCATTTCAAAGCCGAAGAGCCAGCGTTGTCTGAAGACGCCTCCGTGGTCATGTGGCCGACACGACTCTCCTTGCCGCAGTGCGTAGCATGCAGCTGGAACACGGAGCACTGTTTACCTTCCCGCAAGCGGTACCTATTTATCTACTCGCATTGACATGCTTTGGAACTGCTAGGTTGGCAGGAGCTGGCCAAGCAACAAGCGCTCACCCCATCGTGGGAATCGAACTGCCGACCTTTTGATCGACAGCTTATGGTTCAGCAGTTTAACCCGCTGCGCCACCCGCTGGCCGCGCATAGATCCATACGGACTTGCAATTTGGTCAATCCAAATTGACCTATAGTGGTTGCTAGGGCTCACCCCAAGGCAATGGAATGTTCTCTTACCCCGAGGAGGCCTACAAAGGCCAAAACTCCCCCGTGGGATACACAGGTAGCTGTGTTGCCACCGCTGCATCGCTGCACAGGGAGTTAGGATTGGGCTGCCCAGCACCCTTCCCATCAGACTGCCACCCACCAACACACTCTTCACTTAACCCAGCAGCAGTGGGAAGCTCTGTTCTTCCCTCTGATTGACAGAGGTAGCACACCAAGTTGAAACTATGCAGCATGGGGAGTTTTTTTCCCCCTCCAAACACGAAGAAAGAAAAGTGAAGGGACTCATGAGACCGTAGTCATTGTGAGGGATACTACAATAGAAGTAGTCCTTGCCAAGACTACAACTCCCATAAGACCCTTTGGGTTGGAGAGGGTTGATGAGATGGGATCAAGTTCCTTTGAGTTCTGGTTTGGAAGCTGAGTTTGGGGAGTTTGCCTTTCCTTTATGTGGGAGAAGACAGAACTCTCAAAAAAAAAAATCCCAACCAGAACCCAGAGAAATTAAGGAACACCTCTACAGATATTTCAAAGAAAGTTTAGAAGAAATTACAAGGCAATTATGGAGTTAACCATTCCCAATCGATCACCCTGCAGCTTCTACTATTTCAGGGTTTAAAGGTTTAGGGGGCACACTGAGAATGAAATTAGCATTCACTACTAACCAAGCTTATTTGCCAAGATTTTGTGCTTGGGTGAGCATCTTTCATTGCCTATCCTATTTATTTAACTTCTACGGAGTTCATGTGTTATTTTATGGAAACACCATTCACTTTGCTTCGATTAAGATGATGACAGAATTTGTATTTTGGAGGCTTTACGCTGTTCTCATAAACAATTACACTAGTGGCCATCAGACTGTCTCTCTGGAAAAACTTGGAAAACAAAATGTCAGCTAAGCAACAATTTCCCCCAAATGCCAGGGAAAAAAATCTGGGAAGCAGCCAAGAGAGAAAATGGCCATAATGAGTAACTTCAAATATTCTTACATTGCCTGGGTAAATGTATGTTCAGATCATGGAAAGGGGACAAAAGTTCTTGAGACAATAAAGAAATTGCTATACAATAATTAGTTATGGAGCAGAGGAGATCAGAGCTCAGGATAGGCTTACCGTTTGTCCCGGAAAAACTGGGACTGCCCCGGTTTACAGAGCCCTGAACTGGGTGTCCCAGTTTTCCAGGTCTGCCCCCTCCCATGAGACTTCGCAAGATCCAAGATGGCGGCGCCCAAGAAAACGTTTTAAAAGTGTGGAAGCTGCAGCAGCAGAAGGGGGTAGTCGACCCCACGGGGGAGTCCTTGCTGGCGCGATGCAGCTGGCCAGCCAGGAATTGGGCATGGGCAGCGGCAGCAGCAGCATATCCAGAGCCAGCATGAGACGAAGGGCTGGAGGCAAGCAAAAAAGGAGGCGAAAATGGTGGGGGCGAAAAGCAGCAAAAGGGGGCAAAAATAATTAATTAATTGGAAAAATGAAAGAAGAAGAAGCAAAAAGGCCTCAAAATAAAAAAAATTAAAAAAATCTGGAGGGGGAAAAAAGTAGGGGGTGCCCTGGTTTGGGCACCTGAAAATATGGTTAGAGATGCTTAGAGATGCAATTGTTACCAAACTGCTCAGGCCATGAAGCTCATGGTGAGTCACGGTGTAATCCTGTGCAAACGTTCAATCCTGTGCAAACATGGGGGCGTACCGAGCAGCGAGGGGGGACCATTGGCCGAGCCGGCCCGGGAGGGGGCGGGGATGGCAGCCGCCATATCCCCGTTCCGGACAGCACAGCCTTTACAGGGCCTCCTCTTACTTTCGCCAGCTAAATAGCTGGCGGAAATCCAAGGAAGCCCATTGGAGCTGGGCCGTGCTACACTGAGGGAAGGGGATGAACGTCTCCTTCCCCCGAGTAGGCCTCCGGGCCCATCTCGATCAGACCAAAGTGAGGATAGGTTCCGGCGGGCGGCCTGGCCAACCCACCAGATAGGCAGGATTGCTCTACCCCGCTCTATCACAGACGAATCTACTTCACAGGGTAGCTATGAAGATAATAAAAGACAACTCCATCCATGTATGCCATCCCAATTTCTTCAGAGAAAGGGAGGAAGAGAATGTGAGGAATAAATGAATAGGATTAAACAGTGACAACACTACCAAATTCATATATATGAGTGGAAAATTGTTTAGAAAGTCCAGCATAGTTGCATTTAATTTCATAAAAGCGAATTTCTTGAAAGCTGGGCACTGCAATCTGCAGGGCAGGGTAGTCACAGAGGTCTCCTCCAGGTAAGGGAACAAATATTCCCTTACCCAGGGGTAAGCCTCTGTTCACCTAATGGAGGGGTCGGCAACCTTTTTGTTTAAAGGGGACGGATGTTTGGCAGTGATGTCATTCAAGCAGCTTCCTTGTGAGGAAGCCATGGCATTGGCTTCCTCACGAGGGAACTGCTTGAATCAGTATATATGGAGGCTATGCCATATCTCCCAAACCAGAGCTGGTAGGGCAAAACTGATGCCATTTTTGGAATCAGTGCCCCAAATATACCCAAATATAGGTCTAACCTTTAAGGCACCAAAATGTGTATTGGGTTGTTTAGTAATGAAAGTTTCTACTGAAACTTTCCAAACACTTCCATTCAATTGGACCATACTTCATGTCTGAAAGCACAGTACAGAAGTCATACTGACTTGTAACATTTTGTCTTCTTTAAAAAAATCACTTTGGCGCACTGCTGGGACAGCTTTAACTTTATCCTTGGACTTACCAAGTGTGACTCACACTTAGGATGTTCCAGTGGCTGTACTAAAAACAGATGTGACAAAGAAGACTCTTACTTAGGCTAAACATAAGACATTGTATCCAAAGAAGCACGAGTGGAGGAAACCTTCCAGGAAGGGAGCTAATTTTCCCCTTTCCCCAGCATCCCTCCCACCCATGTGATCCTTGCTATCCCATCCTGATGGCCCCTCCAGAGTGTCTTTTCAGGGGTATGGGGACTGCAATGGGGGAGGGGTGGGAAATCCACTTCAACAAACTTCCTTCTGCTCACACTTCTTTGGGTACAACCCAAGAACTCAAATATTAGTCTGATTAAAACAGCATGTGCAAAACAGGCATGATCTCATGGTACATGGCTAAGCCAAGAAAGTGCTCTATAACTTGAAGATGTTTCCATTTTATCTTTGATTTTTTTTCTCTCATTTTGAAGTCAAAATAACAGCAGCACAATATGCAGTCCAATCCTATGCATATTTAGAAGGTACCAGAATGTCATGACCAATAGTATCAATGTTAGCACAGCTGTGGAAAAAACAAATCACTCACATTGGAGCTGAGTTTCACAAATAGATTTTTATATACTATAAAATAAAAGCAGAGAAGCAACTGGCCATGGCCACTTAGGCAGGGAAACATAAAACAACAAGACAGGAAAATCAACTGATGAGAAGTCTAATCAAAATAGGAGAGAGCAACCTGCAAGCCTTTCAACTAGGAAGCAAATAAGTGGTAGCTCCCCCTACTGGTGGGGATGAACACAGGTACAGTAACCACTGTTACTATACAGGGTCTAGCTTGCATATTGTCACTCTTCCAATGATCAAAAGCTGCTGAAAAGTCTAGTTAAATCAATAAAGTACAACTTCTCCGTCACTATCCAATCACAGATTGTCAGACAGGATAGAAAGGGTAGTCTCTATTCCTCAGCAAAACTAAAATCAAGCTGGCAGGGAACTAACAACCTAATTTCTATATGTGTCAGAACTTGGGATACTTGATGCAGACAGCTAACATTGGTGGCAGTTTTTGTGTGTGCATGCCCAGTGGCTAGAAAACCACATATTTGTGGATTTTAAACCCCCTTTCATTCAAAACGGAAGCATTAACAACATTAGCCAAAACCAGTCCCAGTTTTCCCCATCTAACCTCCACTGGTCAAAATGGCCAATGCAACTTGCTGTTGTTCCCTTATTTCTACCTACCCCCCCCCCAAGGATCAGTGCTTGCCTTCTACATTAGTGGGTATTACCAATTGGAGTTGACCATAAGAAGCTGAACTTCTACTACCCCAAAAGTAGACTCTTCAATGGCCATATCTGAATGTGATTTTTGTCTCAGAAATAAGTGGTCACCTCCTCACAGCAGGAGGCATAGCCCAAGTTTGCTATGCAGTCACTATCCAAAACAACTGCATAGGGTGGTAGTTTAAAACCATACTTTACGTGAATTCTCCATGTAAAAGATTGTTAGGATCACTCTGGGTGAAAAAAAAATCATTTTATAGGCTTTTATCTATTAAAAAAAATTATGCATTAATGAGAAAAGCTATTCTCATTGGTGAATGGTCCCATGGCAGACCCTTGAAAGAGATATTTAGTGCTAACAGCCAGCCACCTTTGACATGGGTGAGATACATTTGCATTCTGTCTAATCTAGGGGATTAACACACCAGTAATTTTATGCCCTACCTCCAGTCAAAGGAATCCCTTGTCACCAGAACGATGCCCATGAGGCATAATTTCTTCCCTCCCCCCTACATTACCAAAAGCCCGGAAATGTTTCCAGTTAGGGTGCCATTTCCATCACCTCCATGAGCAACTATTGAGGTATCATGTGACCCCTCTATAAACTCATCCTGCTACCCTGGATCAATAGAAAGAGGCTTGAGAACCATGAGGCCAATGATGGGGATGAAAATGAGCCATGACCTGCTATTGGGGTACTATGTGACATATCTAACAACATACCCTGGTATTCCTGACCAATTGCAAAGGGCTTTAAACTTCTAGGGTGTATTTGTGAGAGATGCCATTTTGTGCAAGCAAACATGCTTCTGAACTTGGCGATAGAACGTGTATTATGTATTTTAACATTTTTATTGGAAGCCGCCTTGATTGCCCTTGTTGGGAGAAAGGCGGGGTATAAATTCTTTAAATAAATAAATAAATAAATAAATAACCCTGCTATGGGGATAAACCTGCCCTGCCCCTTGTGCTTTTGTTCCTGCCTCAAGCACGTTAAGGAGAACAAACAAAAATGAATAAAGGACTAAATTTTAAAAACATAAGAGAGAAGCAGGATCAGGTCAAAGATCCATTTATGTAGGCTTACCATATTTTCCCGGTTCTAAACCGGGAAACCCCCCCCCCACAATTAATTAACTAATTAATTAATTAATTTAAAGTAAATTAAATTTGAAAAATTGTCAGCCGATCTTTTTATTTACAATTTAATTAATTAATGTACTTGCCTGTCCCATTGACGCTGTCATTGCCGCCATTCTGGCACCGCCACCATTGCCACCGACGCCGCCAGCTGCCATTGGTTGTCTTCTTCATTGTCGTCTTCGTTGTCTCCAGCGCTGACGCTGGAGCCTGGCCAGGTGCATCCGAGCCGGCCAGGACTCCTGCCCCCTAAGCCTCCGCCACCATTGTCTCTTCTTCGTTGACTTAGTTGGCCACTGATGCCTCTGAAGCCTGTCCGGCTTCATCTGAGCCAGCCAGGACTCCTGCCCCCTCAAGCCACTGCCACTGCTTTTAAAACTTACCTTTTTCTGGCGCGCCATATTGGATCTCACAAAATCTCACAAGATCCAAGATGGCGGCACCCAAATCTCATGAGGGCACATGAGGCAGTAGTACTGCCTCATGTGCCATCATGAGATTTGAGTGACGCCATCTTGGATCTCGTAAGATTTCGCGAGATCCAAGATGGTGGCACCTGAAAAAGGTAAGTTTTAAAAGCAGCAGCGGCACCTGGAAAGTCCGAGACTGACCCGGGACCAGAGTCTGGAACCCGGGACAGTCCTGGGTTTTCCGGGACAGATGGTAAGCCTACATTTAGTGTCCAATTCTATCCTCAGCTGACTCAGATCGTGCAGCACTGCTGATGCAACCTCTGCTGCATGCTATGGGCTTACCGGTGACCAGACAGCCCAGGAAAGGTAAATAAAGTTGTTTTTTTACTTACCTCCCCATAGGCCACCTGGTTGTCAATGGGACTAGCTCTTTGGCTGGCATAGTTTCGAAGAGCCTCTGGGGGCAGGTCTGGTCTGGAAAAGGGGGGATAGGTTCCAGTATGTACAGCTGCCACTGAGATTCACCCCCTACCACCTACAAAACCACCCCTGGCCCAGCCCAATAACAGTCTCAATCCACCATCCCCACTGACTTACCAGCAATGATGGAGGTTCCACGGCTGTGGCTTACTGGGTCCTGTGCTGTAACTAGCAAGCCGCAGAACAGCGCAAGGATTTAATGATGGCAGCCTGGGCCTTACACTGACAGATCGTGAGGTCTGCCAGCATAAGGCCCAGATGGCCTCCCATCCCGCAATGGGTCTCCTTGCCCAGTTCCTCCCTCTCCTCACAAGTTTTGCCCCTCCTTGCCTCCACTGCTGCCTTGCCTGCTTCAATGGCCATGGGGGGGGGGGGTCCGGTGACTGACGGAGAGTGCTGCCACCTCTTATGGCAGCGCTCTCAAAATGGCTTCTGCTTCAATGGCCATGGGGGGGGGGGGGTCCGGTGACTGACGGAGAGTGCTGCCACCTCTTATGGCAGCGCTCTCAAAATGGCTTCTGATGGAGCACTCTGTGTGCTGTTGGCAGCCATTTTACGACAGAGTTCTGTTCTCACAAATGCTTCCGCAGTATCACCCAATTCTGGAAATGATTGGGCTGTCAGTCCCCTACTTACAAAGGGGTTATGCTCTGGAGGTCTGTTCATAACATGAAACCGACATATATAAGCCAGAACAGCCCGTTCATGCCAGCCCAGCAATATTGCGCCTGAGTGAAAGCACCAGCAAAGGACGTCCTATGCCTGCACGAAAGCAGTGAGTGACGCAGTCGTCCATAACTCAGACATCCATAACTCAGGAAGCACGTGTACTGTGTGACTTTCAGATCAGGATGCCTACATGCTGCCTAAGCAAGTTCAAATCTATTTTAAAGGAACAAGGTCATTGTTTTTGGAGTGGACACACAATGGCACATTATACAAAATGGCACAAAGATGTAGTGAACATGCAACAAATATCTATATTCATCATTTCCTGTCACTTGGTGCCAGAGAGCATCATTTGCATTTACGTGGTTACTGGGGGTGGGCTTCCAGGGATGGAGGGTGTGGAAATAATCCCTTTGCTTCATGTGGTTCTGGAGGTGTCATTTCCAGTCACGTGGAATTATTTTGACAAAGGTAGGGCCAAAAACTATTCTCATTGACAAGAAGCAATTGCTCTTTTTGACAAGAGTACCAAATGATTTCATGATGCTTCTTCTAAGTGGAAACACATTCTTCAAGTTAACTACTGTCAAGGATCTAACAGCATATTCATCTCTCTAATTTTATTGCAGGAGGAGACAAAACACAGACCAAAGAATTGTTCTTTTTTTGTGGTTGCCTTCTTAATGACACTCAGAAAAATAGACAGAACCTCCAACATCTTTAAAAAAGGAAGTGGTGAGGAATCCAGAAGAGGAGTCTCTCATGCAGATAGAAAACATTGTCAGTGACACAATAAAAGCATAATGTGATGTTAATAAAGTTCAAATTTGTTTATGGCTGTGAGGAGTGGGGTATGCCCACAATGGTGTTTTTTTCACCTATGATGGTATGAGATGGGGGGGGGGCTTTAATTTAACCACTTGTTCTATCACGTCCAAACTGTGTTTCAGGCAGTGCTTGAATCATTGGATGGGTCATAATTTCCTTAGTTTTTCTGATGGACCTTTTAGTTACTATTTTAGAAGACTTTGGGAGTGTAGGTTTCATTACTTCACTGCCTTTTTACCCACAATTCAAGCACTGGGTTCAGGGGGGATCATGAGGTTCCTTGAAGCTCATCAGGGTACCCCAGAGGCAGGTTGGCTACCACTACTGACCTTCCCCTGCCATGGACACCTGCAGGAGAGCGTTGGGTGCGTTCTGGGTCACATTCTCTGTTCAAGACTTTTGAAGGGTGAGGGTGCCGCAACTTGCATTCCTTCAGTGACATCCTCCTTCCTGCTTACCATAGCTAGTTACCGAAAGTCAAAAGAAGGGAATTGACAAGTACCCACACTCCTTTCTTTCCTTACCTCCAGGATTAAACTCCTCAGCCTCTCCCTCCTTCTGCCTTTTCTAAGCTGTCTTCCAAACCACACTACTCTCCTGTTCCATCCCCAACTCTCCACTCATGAGTAGAACCTCACTCACATGTAGACCTTTGTTTCCAAGCTGGCTATAGTCGCTGCTGCTGGCTGGGAAAGTGCTTTGGGCCTCAGTGAACACTTTCATTGTTCCTCCCGTCTGGGAGAGTCAGAAAGGACTGCTGTTCCCTCCATCATTCACCAGAGTCAGCCATTAACATCCGTAGTGGTTGTATACTGGAAAACCACTGTCATCACAAGGAGTTTGTGAACTTTCATAGTTTGTCTGGTGTGCACGCTCAATGAAGCCTGGAGTTCGTGTGGATGCCACCAGTTGGCCTGTCTACCTGCTCCTTCAACAAGGCCCAAGCCACTGTGCTCACACTTTCCCTATCTCAAGATGAAATTCAAAAGGAGTGGAACTCAGGGCAGAGTGATCCTTTGGAACAATAAAGAAAGAAATGGGGTAAGTCCTTTCATCCCAGGCATAGGCCCCGTTCAGATGTACATGAAAACCATTGTTTGCCACCATGTGAACAAACCCTGAAGAATTCCCCTGCCCTTCCATGCGTGGGAAGAGGAGAGGGAAATCTTCAGTTTTTGCTTTGAAGGTAGCCCCAATTCCATGCTGTATCTGAACTTGGGAACTGGGGTTTACTTCAATCCACAGTTAGGAAAAAACAAACCAGGATGAAACTATTGTTTCTAGTTTGCTCCCTAAGTGGTTTGGAATAAATAACTGCTCCTAAGTTTGGATGTACTGTGATTGGAAACGGTGCTTGTTAACTTCAAAACAAAAGTAAAAAAAATTCTCTTCTCCTTTTGCATGTGAAAGAGAAGTTGAGGGGGAGGGGCAGCAAATTAGCCTACGGTTCACTTTCACTGAAGCAGGAAATCATGGCTTCATGTTATGTCTAAAAAAAGGACACTGTAACAAATGTTTTTCACAATTGTTTCCCACTTGTTTCTAGGGTTAGGTATAGTTTTTGAAAATATGACATTTATTATTTCTCTTACCTCCTTCAAGAAATATCTTTGTGTATTATCATTTTTTGATAAATTGGTAAAAAAAATTGTAAAATTGATAAATTTTTTGATAAACCAAGAGGCTCTCACCATCACCAGACCAGAGCAGGAGATAAGACTGAGTTCCATGTCAAGAATAGGTTTGGGGCATAATAATATGTGCTTTCTTTTGTATCTCAATATACACATATACATAACAAATCTTCTGAGAAAGCTTATGGCATAATGAGGAAATTCTGGGAATAATTAGGCCAGGGAAAGTATATACTCCAGCAAATGAAATACATCTTTTTATTTAATTCGATGTTTTTTACCACCAACTTGCTGCAATTAGGAGGTTGTTGGAAAGATATCAGTTGAGATTTGAAGCCTTTTTCTGAAGATGTTTTGAATTAACAACTAATTGGTAGCTTTCTTTGATAACTATTTTATTGTAGGGTGCAGCTAAGATGAAAATCAACCACAAAGGGAACTCAATTTTGTTTGTCATTAATTTAAACAGATGATTTACATAGACCTGGTTCCCCACCCCCATTTTTGTGTGCCTTACAATTCCTTAATGCCAACAAGCAGCAGTTGGATTTGATGTTGTGTCATTTCCTATGTATTTATGTTCCCCCAAATAGCCTGTCTTACATTAGCAGTGGGCTGTGCAAAAGGCTGAAAACAGCATAAGGACCGAAGTAGGCACTCTTGCAATTTATGAAAGAGTAGGAAATGACAGGTCCTGAAGAGTTCATGTATTTTTCCACTTCCTTCCTCGATGTCTACAAGTACTGAAATCAAAGGAAAGCCAGAAAATAATATAGGGATGTGGCTGTGTTGTGGTTCATGAAGCCTTTCCAGTCCCATAGAACAACCCAGTTGCCATGAACTGAGATCTGTGCTTCACAGGAGTTTTATCACTTTCTGTCAACTTGCACACAGAACTATACATACTGGAACTGAACCAGAACCTCAGAGACTACCCTACCGGGCTAGTGACCAACCCATACCTATCACAATCCTATTGTATCTGAGACACCTACTAGAACAGATATACAATAAGACTGTGAGTATTTTCCAGGCACTGGGGGCTGATTCATGCAACTCAGCCCCGAAGGGAGCTTGCGAACACTGAGGTCAGCAACCAAGTAAACAGGCCACTAGTGGGGGTGGCTTGTGCAAAGCGCACACCAGCTGCACAGGAACATACGAAAGCTAGGGCCCCAACCTAAGCCGTCAACTACCCCAACTCCCCTGCAGCCATAAGCTTCCATTCCCTATTCCCCTTGTCTCTCTCTTAAAAAAAAATCTTAGCCTGTTCTTCGGCCACTGCTGCAGACTCCCGGTCGCACTTGTTCTCTCCGCCTCCTTTGCCTTCTCCTTCGATGTGGCCACGTTGTGAAAGCAGCAGCAGCAGCAAGGACCATTCCCCTCTCATTCGCTGAATCAGAATAGCACAGGAAGGTTGCTGCTCTCCAAGGGAGAACACCTGGGACCTCCTTCACCTGCACCTGGCCAATCATCATCCCGCAAGCCTTCCCACCTGATACCTTCACATTGGCGGGGTTGAACCGTGCAAGGAGTGCTCTGTCCACATGTGTGGGCTTCAGAGTTGAAGACTTTGAGTATTTTCCAGTAACTGAGAGCTGACTCATGGAAGTAGAATCAAAAGTCAATTTACACATAAGGTTGGGCCCCCAGGATCAGTTATGATAATATATGGGCAATTGACTTGCACCAAAACACTGTTCACATGAATGCACCGTTTGCAAGTACAGTGTAATTTTGGAGTGTAATTCACACAAGAGTGACCCTTTATTTTGTGAACTGATGTCATGAGCAAGCACCCCTATCCTGAGAAAACTCCTTTTTTCCCCATAAGAGACAACTCTCTGTGTTCACTGAGGCTGACCTAGGAGATTGGCACAACTGCAAAGGTATAACTTTGGATTTTTCAGTTCAATGTTACTCTGCTCATGAGACTGTTTTGTTCTGATTGCAAACTATGCATGCTGATGTACTGTAGAAAGCAGTTCACAGAGACACCAGTGGCATAACTCTAATGGACACATTCATCTTTATATATTCAGTGAAAAAATAGCTGTTGCCTAAGTGTGACTGTGAGTCCTCCTGAATCTGTGATTGCAGAATATTCACAAATTCACCTCTGGCAAGCCTCATGATCACCACCACCACCACTGGATGAAGTGCAAATTCTGTCAGCGCGGCTGCATCGTTGATAGTGGTGGGAGATAGGATTGTGCAAAAGGAAAAATCTATTTCCCAGGACGCTTGGCACTTGGTATCCTATCGTAGCAGCATTCCAAACATCAGGAAGGGACAGAAAGACACCTTTGTCACTGCCATAGCATCATCAGCAACCACAGCATTTGCCACAGTAGCTAGGGGCTTGGGTACTTTTGTGGGTGAGATTGAGGCTTTAACAAATGAGTTTTCTGATGTTTTGGGCTTGTATCCAAAGAACAGTGAGTGGGAGAAGAAAATGCATTCATGCTGTTCCATGAAATGCAAATGCTAGTGGAATATTCCTTTCAGTACAGAGCTACTACAACCCAACCCAGAGCTTCAGGGGTTGGGTTGTAGTACAAGAAACATAAGGACAGCACAGATTGTAGCATATAAACTCTAGAGGGTCATTATAAAAGTATTGAAAGCTTGTGCACAGGGAAGAAGATCTCTGAATTTGGGGTCATTTTTCTCATGTAATGTTTTCCCCCTAAGTTGGAAACAGCCCTTCTATAAGCAGAAGAGGCTTTCCATTAGCAGAAGAAAGAAGCAGAAACAACATTTGCAGCCAAGCTTGGGAAAGGTTGGATGAGCCCAGCACTAAACTGAGCAAGGGAGAGTTTGCCCATCAATAGCTGGGCACCATTGGAAGATGTGGTGCATGTGTGCAGGGGAGAACAGAGGCAGGAGTACTGAGAAGGCACCAATGCTAGTGATTTCAAGGATCCTGGATGTCTAAATCCAAGTGCTCAGTAAGCTGCATTGCTTAAAGTTGTTTATCTGTTGTCCACAATAGATTGTCTATTAAAGATGCTTCATCTTCCTTATACATTTAATTAGAATAAATTAGTAGTGTTGATGCAAATTACCTGAAGGAAGAAGGTATCCACTTTGCCTCCTTTCTTTGGGGCTGAGAAAGGAAATCAAGGAATACTGGTTGAACCCCACTGTCTTTCTTAGGTACTGAGAAAGGGGGCAGGGAGGACGGACACTTTCCTTAATAGCGCTGAAGGATGAAGACATCCATCCAACCCACCATCCAAGACACTGGCTGCTGGGGAAGCGAGCAGGACAATTTCTTCCTGACCATGAGAGGGCAGGTGGTGTGCACACACTTGCACAAGCAAACAATTAGAAGAGGAAAGTGCACCATGGGATACCAGTGCAGGGCCATGCCTGGGCCCCTAGAACCTTGCACTGACCCTCATTCATGCAGTTTTACAGCGGAAGGCAAGTACAATACATATGAAACTAAATACATATTAAGATGTTTTCTTTTTCTATTTTTAAAACTGGTGAAGCTGCCCAGCAGTACCTAATTTGCTCAGATCTGGAATAACTGAAGACATGTAAATAATACAGATAATTGTGCCTCTGGACACATTCTAGGTACATTTCCTGGATCAGTGAGTTAAGATAATTCAAACTATGGGAAAGGGTCTCCCTGAGAGGTTATGCAACCCTGGAAGTCTGGCAGAACGTTTGAAGGAAGAAAGGATCTGGAGGCAGGTGGAGATTTCTTCCCACTATAAGCTAAGTTGTAGATAAGCGGAATGTCCCTTTGCGGAGGATCCTCAAAATTCCACATTGGATTTGTGGTGGTGACTAGTGATGGGGCAAACTCCCCTGCTCAGGCTCAAAAGTACTAAGTGCAGGGACACCTACAGGGTGTGGGCTAGGAGGCGTATCAGAACAGGGACATGGCTTGTTGGAACACTCTCATGTTCTGTCACTATAGGTACATAATGGCTGCACAAGACTTGAGCTAGCACAATTCATTTTACATTTGCGATTAGAAGGTGAGGCTTCCAAGTCTCATTTGAATGCCTGGTCTTTCGTTCTTACTTTAAATAAAATAACCATTGAAAAAGACATCCAGGTTGATATGGAACTCAAGTTGAATTTGCAGTAGAGGCAGCTATACAAATAAACCCTGTGAAACATAAACTGCACAGGAATTGGATATATGGAAATTGTCAAGAGAAAATAAACACAGATTACCACAATCCCACTTTTAGAAGGTGGTTTTTGTAAGAGTAGTGTTAATCTCACTTCCAATACGTTTGCAAACTGTTTGATTTTTTGTAAAATATTATTTTAGAGTCCCTGATGAAATTAAAATGTCTAACTCCCTGAAAGAAAATGTATTTTTAACAGCCTTTAATATTTGGGATGATCATTTAATTGGACAGTTGTGTAAATTATTATTTAGAAAAACTTGGAGTTATACAATATTCCTTTCCTTCAGGATTTCAGTGTTAATCTAACTTTGGAGGTCTACATTTAATTGTTGACCTTTTTACAAGCAATTGTAGTAACTAGATACTGTATTCAATACTGTAACAACTTTTTCTTCCAAAACTACTATTCTTTTAAATATACCAATTTTTAAATTATTTTTCTGAAGATGCTTTTCTCTAACATTCTTGTTAATCATAACTATATGAGCAGGACAACTTTCATTATGTCATTAATGTAATCTGTGAACCAATCAACACCTCCATAAACGCAAATCTTTTCAGGAACAGTTTGGAAAACCATTGGAGAAAATTATACCACCAGCTGTTTGTACACGGACAGCCCAATCCTGTCTAACTTTGCGCCCTACGATGTGAGGCGAGTGCAGCCTCCACCACATCCAGGGCGCAACCCCCCGCTGTCTTTACCGCTGTCTCCATCCTCCGCATCCTCGCTGCCATCCCCGTCCCCTTCATCATCATCCTCGTCGCCGCTGCCACCTGGAGCCTGGCTGACTGCATCCGAGCTGGCCAGGACTCCTGCCCCCTCCAGAGCCGCCATTGCCGCTTTTAAAACTTACCTATTTTTGGCAGCGCCATCTTGGATATCACAAAATCTCGCAAGATCCAAGATGGCAGCACCGAAAAAAGGTAAGTTTTAAAAGCGGCAGCAGTGGTGGCGCCTGGAAAGCTCAGGACTGACCCAGGACCGGAGCCTGGAAACTGGGACAGTCCCGGGTTTTCCGGGACAAATGGCAAGCCTATTCATAAGACAAAAAAATGGGAAAAGTCTTCTTCTGATAGCATTTTATGTACAAGGAAACCCTTGCAACTTTAACATAAATTTAATGTGCCTCATAATGTTCTGAAAACCACTTCAGAAGTGTGCCATTGTTGGTTCACAAATGTCTGTATATTTATGAAGGTGTGTGCAGGTGTGAATTAAATAGCATATCACAAAAGCAGGCTGTTAGGTACTACATTAAATCTGTTCAAATTTTCGCGTATGCAGCTGAAACGAAACAGCATTGCGGCATATGATAATTCAAGTATGCTAAAATGTGGAAGCAGCCTCGGAGTCTTCAAAAATGATTATAGGGAAAGAGTGTTCTTGCTCTCCTGGATAGTGTAGCAGCCTGCGTAGGCTTTTAAAAACTCAACAATTTATTTATCATATTATTCTTTAATATATATTTAAGCAAGTCGTTCCATTGACTCTTGTATTGCATTACATTCCACCCTCTCCCCATAGTCCACCATTTCCTAAAATTATAGGTGTAATCCAAGCTGCCAGCAGCTATTTGTTTTCCAATTTAGAGCCTGAACCAGGCAGAACAAAGACAAACATGAACCCTCTTCATATGCAACCCTCACATGTGGAGTCCATGTGGATGACCAGTTCCCAGGGAATGCAAGGAGGAGATTTGGGAACACATTGGCATGGGGACAGGGCTGTCAGTGCTCTCTCTGCCCCAGGACCACATTGACTGGGAATGATGCAAACATAACGGATGAAGATGTTACCACAAGTGCTCATATTATTTATTTGTGAATTAATTAAAGAGTGCAGAGTAATTAAAGAGTAACTTAAGGAGGATTGGGGTAACTAAGCCCTCTAAAGCCTTTACCTCCCCTGAAGGAGCAGCCAGTGAAACAAGGGATCTTTGGGGCTACGTGGGAAGACTAGCAGAGAGAATCAATTCAAGAGACAAGTAAGGAAACAACTTAAAAGTTACAGGAGATGGGCAGCCCAATCCAGCATAAAGATATGTGGACAGACTAAAGGGCCGGCCGCTGTATCCTAGGCCCATTCCGGCCTGCCCTGGTTCGTCCAGACATTCGTCCCCCTCCCCCAGTGTAAGCTGTGTGGCCCACATTGGACCTCCTTGGACACACCTGAAGCCATCCCTGAAGCTTTCGTGCATCCGGGGGGGGGGCATGTAAGGCCAACCCAGGCTGGGAAGGAGCATAGGATATCGTCGGAGCACGCCGCCGATATCTCTGCCCCCTCCCAGCCCAAGCTGGCCAATGGCCCCCTCCCTCGCCACCCTGGCCTGCCCTTCTCCGACCCTACACCAAGTGTCCTACCTGCATTGGTGGTGTCCGCCAGGGGAGTGAGCAGTGCCGGCCTCTGTGCCAGTACTGCTTACACTTGGGGTGCCTTAAACATGCTTTACGGCACATTTATGACACCCAGCACTAGCGGAGCATGTGGACTGCCAGTGTGGTTAGTGAGGATTGCGGCGCGCTGTTATTAAAGGAATATATAATTGCAAAGATAAAGCCTAACCAGTGTGTTTGCGTGAAATGTTCCTAGGTTGTGGTGTGAGCATGTATGTACTTGTAATTGGTGCACTGATGAGAAAGGAAAGGGAATGGTTTTCAGGGAAAGGGATTTAGGAGACCCCCTAAGATTTTATCCCCTTTCCTAACCTTGAGGAAGGAGAAAGTGAGAGTGACATAGAGGGAAGCTAATTTGCAAAGGGGAGAGTTTCAAAGTGTGATTATAGCTATCTGTGTCCAGAGAGCCTTGCAGGGGCCCAGAGGGTTCTGAGCAACTTGTGGAAACTCTGATGCAACACACACAGAGGTTGTTGTACACAGGGTAGATTGATGGCTTGCTGGTCAAAAGCCTCCAATATTTAAGGAGTTACTGCTACATGCAGCTCTGGGAGTGAGCAGGTTAATCTTGTTATCAGAGTGAGAAAGGGGCCCTGGAGTCTTCTGTGTAACAGCCCAATCCTAACCAACATTCCAGCGCTGATGCAGCTGCAATGCAGCCCCAAGGTCAGGGAACAAATGTTCCCTTACCAACATAAGGTCAAGATTACATAGTACATTGGAATGGGGCCACATCATTGAAAAGGTTGCATGAAAAATGCGCATATAAGCAGGAGGTTCACTTATTCAATGGAAACGTGTAGAATGAAGACTTAACTTCCCAATGTCTTGATACAGAGTTGCATTCAGGATGCACAGATTACAGGCATGAGCTACTGAAAGGCTGCATCTAGTGGGAACAATACAAAACGAAAATACGAAACAGGAAGTGTACTGGAAGCAGAAGGTTGCATAATGGAATTATTTTCGCTTCCCATGGTATGTGACATGAAATGGCAAACCGAGTTCTTAGGCTTGACCTGACTGTCAAGGAAAGTAGTGTCCAATGCTCATATTGTCCATCTGGGGTATATGGATCCATGACAGAACAGTCCATGATGCAATGCGGGATGACAAATATTTGGTGTGGTCAAGCAGGTTTGGCTTGAGTGGTGTTGCCTGGCATTAAGACATATACTGTCCATGCTTGCATATGCGGGCATAATGCCAACGAAAGAAAAGAATTGGGGCAAATCATCACTGGTCCAAAGAGGGCTATAGACTGTGCCCTCAAAAAGGTCCAAGTACAAGTTTTGACATGCACGCAATTGGCATTTGCATGCCTTTTACAATGCAAAATAGCAATGGGGAGGGGGGCAATCTGGATCAAGACTTTAGCCCTTTGCTCCCTCCCCATGGTCCCAATCCCAATCAGGAACCCTGTGGACTTCACTTCCCCAGGAAAAAAAATCCTATTGGCATCAACAAATACTTTGGATTGTATGTCAGTGACCCTGCCCAAGTCCCTATTTTTGAGTTGAGACAACATGCTTTGAAAAGCTGGAGTGCAGGTTGTTTGCAGGTCTGTTTTTCTGCCACATGCTGTAATGTGCAAAGGAGGCTTCAGGCAACACTACAGCATTGCGTCCACTTCTAAGCAAATATTGTTTTCTCTTAAAGAAATTCATAGTGCAGCATTTAAATTTGGACTAGCAGATGGAAATCTATTTTTTAGATTTATTTAAGCTCTAGATATTAACCTTAGTGGATTCCATTGGATCACATTCATATTTAGCAACAGTGACTGCTTTACATCACCAATAAGAAGACATTACTGTGAAGCCTCTTTCTTACCTATCAAACACATTTTAACATGCTGCCTTTTTAAGCGTCTGAGGTTCTACATTTCTTTCATATTCTTTTTATAAAAATGCCCAGATGTTTTCCTAAATGTTTTAGAACTTTATTTGAAAAACATTTTCTTTTCAAATGAGAATATATGCAAAGTGCAATTAAACATGTTTTTCCAACTAAGCATACCAGTTTAAATCTTGCGGCGAGGAAAAATAAATAAGGAAAAATAAAAACAAGCTGTGACTTCGAAGCAATCCTACTGTAGCATCTTCTAGTTCACACCATCTCCTGATTCCAGTTCAGGAAGTTGCAGCATATGGTAACCCTTGATTTCTGTGAACAGGGGGTTATGTGTGGCCTTGTATACATTCATTTCTGTCCTTTTAAATGATCAGTATTATCCAGAATTCATATATTGCATTAGGAAGTGGGATAAAGAGAGGACTGTGTGGCAAAACACTGAGTAATGCACATAAGGAAATGTCTATTCAGTGCACTCTGAAGAACTCACATATTCACAGAACAATCTCAAATTGTAGTGTCATTCTAATCTAGACAATGTCTCCATATGGAGACATTGTCTAGATTAGAATGACATCACATTCACATATATCACATATATCACATCTATCTATCTATCTATCTATCTATCTATCTATCTATCTATCTATCTATCTATCTAGATAGATAGATAGATAGATAGATAGATAGATAGATAGATAGATATTCTCATTACCTCCACAATCTCAAGAACCATTTCTCTGCTTTTACTCAGGCTCAGCATGAGTCATAATGATGCTTCAAAACAGGTGTTTAGCAGCCCATTCCAACCCAACTCCTCTCCAAGTCAGGCATAAGTGTGGCCTAAGTACAGCCTAAGTTAGGCAGAAGTTATGTCTGAGTTAGGTCAGAGGTATGCCTGAGTTAGGCAGGCTGCAGTTTCTGTGGCCCAGCACCACCCCAGGATCCAGGCAACACTTACCTCCCAGGCAGGCAGGCTCTCCAGGCTCGGTGTCTGGCTCGGGCATGTGCAGGCCTGTGTGTCTGCACGTGTCAGCGTCCATCCATGGCAGCTGCTGCAGTGTCTGTCTCAGCCCGGTCGCAAAGGGGCTGACCGCAGGCAGGGGGGTTGCGCCAGTCATGTGGTGGACGCAGGGCAGGTGACAGGTGAGCGAGGTGCCCGAGCCAGCTGCCACAGGGCACCCTGTGCATCAGCCACCTGCTGCAGGGGAGAGTGGCCGTCCCCTCCCTCCTGCAGAAGGCGATGCCACCCCCATGCCACATTGAGGCTGCACGTGGGAGTCATGGGGGGCGGGGGAGGGAAGGGAAGGAGGGGGTGGGAACGTCACACACAAGGTGGGGCTCATGATGTCTGGAACTGCCTCTGACATGACTTGCCCGTGCGCTGCCTGAAGCCCTGGACCTCCAGGGCCGGGGCAATGCCCACAAAGAAGGCATCCCGGCGTGCGTTCTGCTCTGTGCCCCAGCCAAGACCGAGAGATGCCTTGGGCTTGTCTGCTGCGAGTGTGAAGGGCTCACGCAGCTCATCATGCCCCCAGATGGGGCGACTACGGCGCCTCTCGGCAGGCGCTCTGGCAGGGTGGGGGGTGGCCAGCAGCCATCATCAGGGAGTGGGAGGGGAGGCAGACACACAGGCAGGCAGACAGTGGGTGCTGGGGAGGGGCACGGGTGGGTCAGAGACAGACAGACAGACAGACAACAAGGCTGGTGGGAGAGAGATTCCGAGAGAGGGGTCTGCAGAGACCAATAGGGACACAGGGGTTGCTCCGCAGATGAAGGCAATGCAGAAACAGGCGCCTCTTATGCAGACGGACTGTGGGCGGAAGCGGCTGCATTACGGGCGGACCTTCGACGGAAGCGGCTGCATTATGGGCGGACCTTCGACGGAAGCGGCTGCATTATGGGCGGACCTTTGACGGAAGCGGCTGCATTACGGGCGGACGCCCTGGCTGGCGAGATCCCCGGTTGCTGAGCGGCCACTACACAGATGCAGCGGCCACAAGCGGCCCCGCTATGGGCTCTGTGGCGCCTGTCACTGTTTGCCTGCCTGAGAGGCCCCCCCAACTCCCCCTCCCCTCTGTCCCATGGGGGTCTGGCAGCCTCGCTGCTGTGTTCTCCCTGGAAAGGAAGTGGCAGTCCCTGGAAGGGATTCATGCAGGGGCTTCAGTGCTGGGGGCTGTCTGTGTGTGGAAGGCAATGCTTGTGTAACACTGGGCACATATGTTTCAAGGAGGCTGTGCCCAAGGGGCATCTTTATTGTTCTGGAACGTTAGCAGAGATGGCCAGGCGAGGCTGCCAGGGGTAGTCACAGCAGCCAATCTGAAAGCAGCAGCAGCAGCAGCACACATGCCCCATGGACCTGGAGACGCAGGCTCTCCCCCTGTGGAACCACAGCCTGCTCCATAGAAAGGGGAGGGACAGCAAGTAAGACAGCCAGGGAGGTGGAGCAGCAGCAGCAGCAGCTGAGGAGGGTTGCAGGGCTGGCACCCTGACCTCTGGCAGCAGCGAGGCAGACGACAGTGGGGCACCCTGCCTGGAGCCCCAGGGGTGCTCCCAGGAAGGTAGGTGGTAGTGGACGTTCCTGGGGAGACAATAAACAAGGGGGAGTTACATGGCAGCTGGTGTGTGGTAGCAATCGCCAGTGAAGACAAGCCAGTGTGTCGGTTGCAAAAGCCTGCAGGGAGAGAAATAACACAGCTGATAGGTGTGACACACATAGCATGGTCTGAGCTGCTTACCCGGTTGTAAGGCGAGCATGGTCCTGTAAGGGAAAAGGGTCAAAGAGAGAGAAGACAACACATATATTGGGTCACAACCATGGCAATCCTTGCAATACTGACCTGTCAGTTGACCCTGTGGAGAAAAGGGGGGGGGACATCTGGTGTCTACAGACGGTTAACAGCACCACCACACTCGTGGTGTTGTATGCTCACATGACAACAGGCAGCAATCCGACACAATAGTGGTAAAGCGGCATGTATCCTATATATATCATAGCAGGCATTGCAGGCAGGCATCTGACTACTCATTGGTAAAGAGGCATTTCAGAGAAGGCATTGCAGGCAGACATGAGAGGGCACATTGGTAAAGAGACATTTCAGAGAAGGCATTGCAGGCAGCTATGAGACTACTCATTGGTAAAGAGGCATTTCAGAGAAGGCATTGCAGGCAGACATGAGAGGGCACATTGGTAAAGAGGCATATCATGGCAGGCTATGCAGGCAGACATGAGAGGGCACATTGGTAAAGAGGCATATCATGGCAGGCTATGCAGGCAGCTATGAGACAAGACATTGGTAAAGAGGCATATCATGGCAGGCTATGCCGGCAGCTATGAGACAAGACATTGGTATAGAGGCATGTATCCTACCTATATTTCTATATGCAAAGAGGCAGATGTCAGAACACATGTCAGCACAACCCCTGCTCTTACCTGCACTTACCTGCTGGTGTTGTTGCCTGTGTGTGGGGGGGGGAGAGGCTGGGAGAAAGACATGGGTTAGCAAATGGTAGCATGGAGACAGCTGCCCAGGCACAGCTGTAAACAGTTTGGCCACAGCCAGAACAGCCCTCTCTGCCCTTGAGGGGGGGCAGAGAGGAGAGAGGAGAAGAGAGAAGTGGGGTGTTTGTGAATTTTGCCCTCCACCGACAAAGTCCCACTTTGTGGCTGTGGGGGACAGAACCCCTCGCCACGTGCTCAGAGAAAGAGAGAGACTGGGGGCCTGGGGCTGGGCTTTTGTGGGAAAGAGGCTGGGTGGGGCTGGGTGCTGATAGGCTCCCTATGTTAGGCATAACTCTGTCGATTTCCAGACCTAGCAGGCCCAACTCCGTCCTAACTCTGACCTAACTCAGGAGTAGGGTGTTAGAAATTTTCAGGAGAGGGCTGGCTTGGGTAAGGTAAAATGGCTCCTATGTGTCTCCTCGAATTTGGGTCCACCTTTTTGGTCGACCTAAAATTTGTGTCAGCATTTGTGTTGGAGGGGGCATGTCTGTGCTTGCCAGGGTCTGGAATCCAACGTTAATTGGTTGCCGCCCCCATTACACCCACGGTCCGCCCATGGTCCGTCCACTTTTAGGTTAACTTTAGGTCTGACTTGTGCTGCTTAGCCCTTGGGTTGGAATGGGCTGTTCTTAGTCCGTCGATAGTAACTTCGACCTAACTTTGACCTAACTTCGCCCTAAATGGTTGCGTTCCAGACCTAAAGTCGCCCTAAACAACTTAGGCTGACTTTAGGTCTGACTTGGGCTGCTTGGCCCTTGGGTTGGAATGGGCTGTAGGTGTTTAAACTATGCATGTTAGGATTGTGCACCTATGCCCCAATTCAGCTAGGGCACCACATGTGTGGAAACAAGCTTCAGTATGCAACACTTTCTCCTGACCTGGGCAAATGCAGCGGCGGAACGTCGGTGGAGCGCGTGGAGCAGGAGCTCCAGGCGCTTGGGTGGGAGGGAGGGCGACCGGGCGCGCGCGCTCGGGGGAACTCACCAAAGTGCCGGATTGGCCCTCCCTCCCTCCCTGGAGCCCATTCGGCTCCAAAATGAGTGCTAAACGGGCGGGGGCGCGTTGACGTCATGCGAGGGTTGCATCAATGTGACGCGCGCAGGCCCCGCCCCCACGCGCCTGGGCGCCGGGAGGGCGCCCGTCACCTCTGGGCAAATGTGAAGGGAACTTGTGTAGGGTTGGGGTGTAGTTGGGAGGAAACCATGCTTAGCAGGTTGTTGCTGTTGTCTTCTCTAAGAAGCAATGATCACTAGTTGTGAAGTTACTCTTTTTTAGGGAGAGGTAATTGTCCTGGGTCTCACATGTGGAAGGTAACACGTCAGCACTGAAAGATAGTACACTGCAATTGAGAAGGGGAACCTCAAATGAATATTCAGCCTTTGAACTGCTCAGAGTCTTAAGGAAGAGGGACTGATGGCCCAATCCTATCCTTCTCCCCTCCCACTAGTTCAGCCGCACTGAAAACGAGCATGCTGTATGCAGCAGGGTAGTGGTGGATCAGGAGGCTTTGGAAGGGAAGGGGGATTTTAATCCTTTTACCCCATAAGTCTCCCACTCTGCAATGGGTCTTCTCGGACCTATGCCAGCTCTTTTGCTGGTGCAAGTCCAAGGAGAGAAAGGGGGCTTGAAAAACAGGGAATAGGATCTGGTTTGCACCATTGAGAAACCTTTGAGAGGTCCATTTAGACATTGAAAGGTCCATTTAGACATTGAGAGACCATTTAGAGACCTTTCGGCGGGGCCTTAAGACGTTTTTATTTAGGTTAGCTTTTGATGTCTGACATGGTGGGCTGGCTTTTTAACAAATGGCTTTTAACAAATGTAAATATAGGTGACCCTCTGGGGTTGTTTGTTTTAATTGTTTTAATTATTTCTTTTTAATTATTTTAATGTATATATGTATTTTAATGTTTTGTGTAAGCCGCCTTGAGTGCCCTTGCTGGGAGAAAGGCGGGATATAAATTCTTTAAATAAATAAATTTAAATAAAATTGCCACCGGATCCACCTCCTCCAGCAGCCTCCCTCCCCCGTTCCTCCACCCAGTTTCACCCCCTTCCCACCTCACCGCTGCCTTACCTGCTCTGGCAGGTCCAGGGAGTCCTGACATTGGATGGGGAGCACTGCCGCCTCTTGCGGCAGCACTCCCAAAATGGCTGCGCATGACAGCCCAATCCTGGATAGAACTGGGCTGTGAATCAGATCCCTGTTAACCTCACAGTCAGAGTTGACATGACCCATCCATGTGATCAATGTGTAAGCTCAAGGAGTACAGCCCACAACTGCAACTCTCTCTCTCTCTCTCTCTCTCTCTCTCTCTCTCTCTCTCTCTCTCTCTGGACTGCAGCCTTGTACCTTAGCCACACGTACTAAGACAATGATATCTTAGAAAGTATCTATATCTTTACCACCGTTCAGATTATCCTACAGACAAACCTTTATACCTGGCTCCTGAGATGCTGTAATGAACAGGATACAGCAAGGAGATATACATGTTGCTTTATGCTTGTCAATTAGATATTTTATCTTGGCTTCCGTTCATGTTGCTTTTCTCTCTCTACCGGCATTCGGAGTGCAATGCTGACACTTTCTTTTATTGTATTCTATTGTGCTGTCAGCTCTGGTTTGCAGCACAGTCAAGTCATAGATACTTATAATTGCATACTTCTTATGAGTATTCACAAACACATTAAAGATGAGCAGGTAGCAAATTAGCCACAGATCTCAACAATCTGCACTTACAGTAAATATTCCACTTTTGGAGAATGAGAATGATGCTTTAAAAGTCAGCAGTTGTTTGGAAACCACTTTGTCACATTTATGAAGCTCTGCGTCACATTTATGGCATGCCGTGTCATGAGAAGTTGTCTAAAGTGCCTGTCAGCTTCCCTCACAAATTGAACAGAAATGAACACCTCACAAGATGAGTGTACATTTTAACATTACACTGGCTTCTGAGGCAACCCTTCTTATCCTTTTCACATAAGGCTTGAAACTACGTATGTATTCTTTGTATGTCCCCCTTTTCCCTTGTTCCATATAATTTAAAAGAACTTGGCCTTGTTTGTTTCCCCCAGTGTGAGAAGTTATAAACCTCAAAATCATTTAAAGTGAAAGGTTTGGAACTGCTTTTCAAAAGCATGCAAGTATTCTAACACTGAAACACTGATTAGTACTTTTCAATATAGCCCAAAAATGGGCAGTGACATTCCCACTTCTGTGTGTGTATGTTTTATCTTTATAATTTGGGCATAGCTTGAAAGAGTGCGCCTAACTTCCTGCTTACTTGCCCCCTTACCCTTCACAACATGCTGAATGCATCTTTGACAGACGGGTTATGTCCTCAGTACTGAAGAGCGTTGACAGGTTAGGTGCATCCAAAACCTTGAGATTTCTGAGGCAGGGCCTAGTGACAAGACAGCCAATTCCTGAAAAACGGGGACTAATCTGGTACCAGTACAAAGTCCAGCAGTGGCCCCCAAATTGCCTGAGATTAACCTTTGCTGCCTGTCCACCTGAGAAAAAAACAAAAAGCTGGAAAAAACAGCATTGTTTTTGGCAAAGTGGCAACCCTAGCGCAGAAGCAGGCCATTATTTAGTGATATCCCACCTCAATCCATCATTTGGGGATCCAAAATTTGCCATTTTTGGTTCAGGTGATTGAATAGGTAATGGTAGAACAGCTGCAGCTGGTCCTGGAGGGCTCTCATGATCACGACGCACCTCAGCCTGGATTCAGACCAGGCTTTGGCGTGGAAACTGCTTTAATGGCCCATTGATGATCTTCATTTGGAAATGCACTCGTGTGTGTGTGTGTGTGTGTGTGTGTGTGTGTGTGTGAGAGAGAGAGAGAGAGAGAGAGAGAGAGAGAGAGAGAGAGAGAGAGAGAGAGAGACCATGTAGGTTTTACTTGACCTGTTTACAGCTTTTTGAGATGGTGGGTTACCAACCCCCATTGAGCCAGCTGAAAGGGTTAGAAGCTGGGGCCATTGCTTTGTGGTGTTCTACTCTTACCTGTCTGGCTGGTTTCAGAGGGGATATTAGGTAATTTTATAAATAATAAGTGATGGACGACAAACTTATCCTTTTGATTTTAATGGGGTAAGCACACCAAATTTCGCTGGACCATGGTCATGGGAATGGGTTGAAGACAGAAAATCTTGAAAAGATAGGTAGAAGAAACAAGCAGGAACACTGTCCTGTAATCCCAGTTAATAGGGCACTAACAGCCCAATCCTAACCAACTTTCCAGTACCAATGCAGCCACAATGCACAATGCAGGGAACAAACATTCCCTTACCTTGAGGAGGCCTCTGTGACTGCCCCCCCCGACCAACAACGCCCTGTTGGCACAGCTGCATCGGCGCTAGCAAGTCAGTTAGGATTGGGCCGTAAGGGAGGTAAAAATGAATAGCAGCAGCCCAGAAAAGGAGCTGAGAATATGTTCATTGGAAGTCTTTGAGAATGACAACAAATTTAATAGAGTGGAATGGGTCAAAACCTGAGGTATTTTTCGGGTTTCAAATGCAGAAAGCAGTCCCACAGATTTCCTGAAATATCTTCTAAAGGGACATTATGAAGAGAATGTGATCATTTAAAACAGACTTCCAGATCCAGTTGCTGGATGGCAAAGATTGCCACACAAACCATTCGAGCATGAAGGAGCCAGTATTTGTGTTAGAGATTCCTGCGTTCACAGTGCTGCTTGGCCCTCTTGGCTCACCCATTACTACCCTCAGTGTTCCTTATTTACATGCACCTGTCTCTCTATTAACACCTCATTAAGGTACACACCTGCTGTGGCTCATATTTAAGCCCACTGTACGACAACCATTAACCTGCTGTATTTCATTAAGAGGCACTCAGCACAATGGCAGCACACAGCAGAGCTCATTAATGGGTCACATTGCCACTGAAAATTGGTTTTCTGTGGGAGTCTCCTTTGGGTTCAAATTCCCTTTTATTAGTAATTGATTTTGCATTAAATATTTTCCCAGAAAAAATATATATAACTGGAACACATATAGCATTAAATCCAGCTGAAACAGCATAGTTTTCAGACACTGCAGACTAATAATAGGGAAATGAAATATATTATAATCAGGTAACAAGGTCAACTTCGCAATTAAACCCCAGGGCTAAGGGCTTGAGATTTGCCATGAGATCTTGGCCAAGTAATACAATCTCCCAGGGCCTCAGTTTATACCTATGAAAAATGGGCACCTCAATGTGAGTAGAACTGGAGTAGCTGTGTAATGTACTGTATATTATTTCAATTTCATGTGTTTTTATGTACTGCTTTTTCCATCCTATTCTCATTTTTTTACTCCGTTATGTAGGTACTGCAGAGCATATGAGTCTTTTCAGTGTGGGGGAAGAATTGGGGAGGAAGTCCCACAAGTGACTTCTATGGTCTTTTTTTATCATTTCCATTGATTCAGTGGTGTGTCCTGTTCTACACTGGCCATAATTAATAGTTAAAGCTTAAAACTGGGGAGGCGCCATAGCTCAGTGGTGGAGCATAACTTCTGCTGCGTGTCAAAGATGTTTCCAGGTTCAATCCCTAGGAAAGCCTCCAGTCTGAAAGTTGCTGCCAGTCATTGTAGACAATACTGGGCTAGATGGATCAGTGATCGGACTCATATGGGGTGTCTTCATATGTTCACTGCAGATGTCATGGAGACATCTGCAGTCTGCGATGCATCTGCATAGCAGATTCCAATGCACATCTGCTCTGCATCTAATACATGCATAGCAACCTCTATGGTGGTGTCATGGTTTTGGAACCAGTTTCCCAAGCCATCTGATTATTATTCTCCTGTAAGTTTTAAGTGACTTTAATTTGTGTGCTGTTGTTTTCTGTTCTTATTGATTCTGTTACTTTATTTTTTGGAATTGTTTAATTTTATTTGATTGTAAAATTGTCTTGAGTGGGTTGGGCATTTGAGCAGAAACAGACCCTTTCAACTTCACATCCCTGTTTACAAGCTATCTGAACCTGCTGTTGGTCATTTGTGGGAGGGGGGACCCACAAAGAAGGGCCAAAGTGTTTACCCCATGTTACTGGTAGTAGGGTGCAAACGGTGGAGCTGAAATCAGGGAACTGCCAGCATTGTTGAGGTGGATGGCAGCTGCACAGGAAATGGCAGTGGCTGCAACATGCATTCAAGCGCTTTGCAGAGCCGAGGCATAGGAAGAGACATTCAAGTCCATTTTCTTTATCCTAGCTCAAGGAATAGTCCCCAGTCTATAGGTACATGTAGAATTGCTTTAGAACAGATTGGCTTTTGGGACAATATAAAAACCTACCCACCAAAAACACAAAGTAGAAAACAGTGAGTTTTACTTTTTACACTGCAAGAGGGAGAATTTAAATTGCATTAGGAAGAGCTTTAGATTAGATATTAGGACATCCCCAAAGTACCTATACAATCACCTGTTATGAAAATATTAAGTTGACACTGGAGAACATTGATAGGAATTTAGTCCCTGTAGGCTATATTGAAAGAAAGCTAGTTGTTACTCAGATGCATTTAAATTAATGGAATTTAAGCTAGCCACAAATAACTTCTCCCATTTATTTCAGTGGTGCTTCGTCTCAACTTACTTTCTTTGAATGCAGTTTTGTGATCAGCCCTCAGTGCAGAAGATTGGACTGGTAGCTTGTTACTGGCTTCGGTCCTATTAGGGCCTTGCACTGCCAGAACTAGTGTTCAGGCTGCACAAGGTCCTTTATGGCAGCGCAAAAGTCAGGCTGCTGTCGCATGTTGCTGGGCCACTGCTGCAAATGGTAAGAGGTGTGGCGCACATGGCAGTGGCTCCAGGAGGTTCCACAGGCACTGGTAGTTGGCAGCAGGGGGAGGAGGCGGTTTGGGGGATGTTCCAAGGTGTTCCATGACAGGGAGGGAGGAGGGCAGGGAGCAAGCCAGAGGGGAAGGATCATGGCAGCAAATGTGCATGCTGGATCTTATCCCACATTTTTGGGCCACCCTGCCCCCTTTCTCTCCTTGAACGTATGGCAGGTATATAGCTGGCATGGGCCAGAGACCCATAGGCCAACAGGGGGCCTACGCTGAGGTAGTTTTACTTAACTCTGACAGGCCTCCTGATTGCCCACCACCATTGGATGCAGCATGCATGGCTGCATTGGCACCATTGGATGCAGCATGCACGGCTCCAAATGCACCATTGGATGCAGCCCCACAAGCACGGCTGCATTGGCACCAATGGTTGGTGATAGGATTGGGCATAAAGTCTCTTTTGATCCATTATTCCATGGTGAAGGTTGGGAAAGGGCAGCAGTTCTTTCTCCCCATGAGTCGGGGAGACAGCGGTGCACCCGGGATTGCGCTGTGGGCGGTGGCAAAAGGGGCTATTTTTAACTTATGATGGTCATGCCGGCACCTCCAGAGGGTGCAGGGAGGCCTGTGGCCCCCTCTGTAGGCCTCCCCACGCAGCCAATTGAATCTCTGAGGCGATCGCAAACCAGTTCCCGTTTTCGACCGAAACAGAGGTCAAATCAGGCCGTCACTGGGGTTTGAATAACTGCAGTCTGGTCTGAATTCTCTAGGAAGGGGTGTAACACATTTGTGATTGTTACACATTGTTTACTCACCCGTTACAGGTGTTTTATATGATTTCATCATCCATCTGTTGTCCTGTATTTTCCCCGTGTCTAAATCATTATTAATGAGAAGGATCTAACTTTTTTGAGAATAGCAGTACAATGATAGCATGTGTGGCCTGTGGTTAGCACTACTGTGCCATCTTTTTTGAAAGATACATGCCCAGAACCACCAGACTACAACAGAAACAAGAGCATAACAAAAGCCCTGCTGGAGCATGCCAAAGATCTATCTAGTAAAGTATTCTGTCTCTCACAGTGGCCTACCAGCTGTCTCTGGGAAGCCCACAATTCTCATACTTCTCTCCCGCCATACTTCTCTCCTGCCATTACTCCCCTGCAACTGGTATTTAAAGGCATTGTACTGCTCAACTTGTAGATAGCTCATAACCATCAGGACTAGTCGCCATTGGTCGATCTGTCCTCCATGACTTTGCCCAATCCCCTCTTAAAGCCATCCAAGCTAGTGGACATCACAACATCTTGTGGTAATGAATTCTACAGACTAACAGCACAATCCTATCCAACTTTCACCACTGGTGTAACCAACAGTGCAGTGAGAACAAGACACCCCAGAATGAAAAGGGGATTAAAATCCCATTTGAATCCCCCTTTGGAGGGGATTTGAATCCCCTTTCTATTCTGGGGCCTCTTGTTCTTGCTACACTGCTGGTTACACCGATGGGGGAAGTTGGATAGGATTGCGCTGTAAGTATGCACTACATGAAGATATACCTCCTTTGGTCTGTCTGAAATCTCCTGCCAATTAGTTTCATTGGAGAACCCCTTGCTCTAATATTGTGAAAGGAGAAAAATTATCTCTCTCTCCATATCAGTCTCAATCCCTTTAGACGGTGTCAGTATACAGTGTCCCCAAAACATGCTATATCTACTAAGAAGGCTGCAAGTGGAAAATCAATGACTGGGTGTCGTTACAAAGAGCCCATCTGGAAGTGCCCAGTGTGAAAAGGCTATCACAAGTTGCATTTCTGAAGGTGGTGGTGACCCGCCTATAAAAAAGCTTTCACTTGTTAATATCACAAATCATGCCCCAGCTCTAGCCAAATTTAAAATGTCTGTTTAGGTTAGGAGGTAGTAAACTGCAATCTCAAAGCATCAGCATGTTCAGAAGAGTCGTCATTAAACCAAAGAAGTCAGCTAGTGGCGGCAGCAGCAGCAGCAGCAGCATTAAAACAGCACAAATGGATGTGAAACACCAAACTACATGACATTACATATACTGTACTGTGTGTTTGTTTTTCTAACAGAAGTAGCAGTCACAGGTGCCCTGATCTGATTGGGACTGTGGGATGGAGAGAGGAGGGTCAACTCTTGTGTACCTGCCATGCAGTGCTGCACCAGGTTGCTAGAGGCCCTGAGCTTCTTCCCAGCTTACTGTCAGCAGGTGAAGAGAGTGGTGGCAGCGGCAGTGACTCCTCCCACTCAGCAGCATAACTAAATGATTTGGCGTCCGGTTCAGGGGGGGGGGATTTTGCGCCCCTAGGGAACGCAATATACTTTTAAAATATCGGCGCGGCCAGTAGGCCACGCCGCGCTCCGGAGAAGGGGGCGACCTTCTCCGGAGAAGGGGGCAGAACGCATGTCTCTAACAGCTGGGAGGGTTTGAAAAGAGCCGGGCAAGGTGAGCGCGGCCCCGCGCGCACTCACCTTCTCCGGAGAAGGGGGCAGAACGCATGTCTCTAACAGCTGGGAGGGTTTGAAAAGAGCCGGGTGAGGTGAGCGCGCGCGGCCGCTGCCGCCGCCAGCGGCGACGGTGGCTGAAGAGAAGAGAAGGTAAGGAGGAGAGCAATGGGGGTGGGCACTTGCCGGGTGGGTGGGTGGGTGGGAGGGAGGGAGAGCCAGCGGTGGGTGGGAGAGCCAGCGGTGGGTGGGTGGGAGGGAGCGAGCAAGCGGTGGGTGGGAGAGCGGTGGGTGGGAGGGAGGTAAATTCGCGCGGGGGGGTAAATTTGCGGGGGGGGGGAAACGCCCGGCCTGACGGCCGGCCCGCAGCAAGTTTTCCCTATGGGAAAATGGCCCCCCACCGCAAATAGGTTCCCCACCCCTGCTTTAAAGTAAGCTTTAGTGCATGAAAACATATGTCACAATAGATCTGTTCATCTTTAAAAGGTGCCACAGGACTCCTTATAGTCACACTACTCTGTGCAAGATTCATACCACACACTTCCAGAATTCCGTTTAATGATGCTAAATCCACGTTCCAGTGAAGGTAAATAGTTAAAACCATAGAAATCCTTATATTTTACATACAATTCCATGATATATTTTCTGATGAAAAGGCAACTAAACCAATGGCAATGAGGACACTTAACATATGCAAATCTGTTCCAGTGAAAGAGTTAAAGTGCTTTATAATATAATTTTGCTTTCAGTGCCAATATAATTAGATTGTAACAAGCAAACCCCTGCAACATAACACAGTGAAAATTTGAAAATTTGATTCTGCCTGGCAAACAACCAAGTCCCTGTGTGTGCACGAACCTGACATTAATAAGCTACAAGAGATTACATGATTTAGAAAAGAAGCACTTGGTGTTACAAAATCAAATAATAGATCTCTAGGCTATAATTAGGAGAATTGGGATTCAACAATGAAGTCATAATAATGTAATTTAGCTGTAAGTAACAGAGCCATGGAGTCACATTAGGAGGTGTGATCACATCTTTCAGCAAAGCTACACTGTATAGACTTATTGCTGCTCCGTTTAGTCGGGTTCCCAGCAACCTGTTGGCACCGAATCATGAGCTGTCGGCCTCTCATTCTCTAGGGTCAGCAAGGCAAGGCGCCACCCATGTATTTTTATTTCAGCCCTGTGACTCTTAAGTCAAAACAATAAAATTATATATACTGAGTGCAAAGTTGCCTGTGAACATTTGTATAAACAGCATGACTGTAGGGGCCATCTAAGAAATAATGCTTTGAATAAGCACACAGTTAAAGCAATGTGTTAGATGTTGACTTCAGTTGTGGACATGTAAAATCTAGTTATTTAATTAGTCCCGCGGCATTTTAATTTTAGTTCTGTTGTTAAGACATTTTAGCTCCCAAATTGCTTTTGCAGAACAGGTTAGGAATGTTTTTTTTTCCCCTTCCAACATAGCATTTTTTTCCAGTCGTGGATATAAGCAGACTATGAGAAACAGCCATAATTCATTAATTTATCTAACTATTTCATCTGAATGATCTTTTACCTATTCCTGTGATCAGATGTAGTCTTCATGCTACTCATTATTGGTGCTGATTTCCATCTTTGCAAGGTACTCCTGCTGGGATTGAGGTCTCTCCCATTATAGAAAGTAGGCATTTCTGATAATGCAGTAACGTTTGAACTGATATTCAGACTTGGAAAATACAAAAACCAACAGCATTTGTTGTGAAAGTAGCCAGTCAGATCTCTTTACAATGCAAGAAAGTGATTTTTCTTCCACATTGAATCATTTTACACCACCTGTTCTCCATAGGAGTGTACATGGAGAAACGGGCAGCGCAATCCTCTCTAAATTTGTAGCGGTGGAGTGGGCGCTTTGAGGAATTCCACGGTTGAGGAATCCCCCCCCGCCCTCCAGAACCCCCCCCCCCCCGGCACTTACTTTTACAGGAGAAACCTCCAATTTTTCTTCAGGCCAAGTGAACCGCTTCCTTCCAGGCCTTCTCACCAACAAGACTTTGGTGCTAGACAGTCTCAGCAACCTTGCTGAGATGTTGCTGAGACTCTCTAGCACAGAAGTCTTGTTGGTGAGGAGGCCTTGCAAGGAAGATGCTCACTCAGCCTTTTGAAGAAAAAACAGAGGTTTCTCTGTAAAAGTAAGTGCCTGGGGGGTCGTGGGGGGCAGGTGCGACTCCCACGCCCTCCACACACACCCCAGGCACTTACTTTTACAGGAGAAAGCTTCATTTTTTCTTCAAAAGGCCAAGTGAGCTGCAGGCCTCACCAACAAGACTTAGGTGCTAGCTAGAGTCTCTGCAACCTTGCTGAGACCCTAGCTGTCACCTAAGTCTTGTTAGTGAGGCCTGCAGCTCACTCGGCCTTCTGAAGAAAAAAACGGAGCTTTCTCCTGTAAAAGTAAGTGCCTGGGAGGGTTGTGGAGGGCGTGGGGGAGTCGCGCCGACCCACGGGGGGGGCACTGGCCCGCGGTGGTGCAGGGGAGGCTCTGAAACCAATGGAGGGGGCGTTCGCCCCTTTCCACGGTTTCAAGTATCCACGGTGGGGGCTGGAACGTATCCCCCACAGATACGGCGCCCCCCCTGTACTGTATAATGGTCACTGGGCAGGGCTGGAGAGGGGAGAGAATGAGTGAGAGAAGGGGGAGGGGAAGCAGGGACACACCTGAGCCGGTCTGGCTCAGTAAGCTGACTGCAAACCTGCAGTCTTCTGAACTGAATGTGAGTGACCCGATGTCAAGACAAGGTAGCTTTTCCAGGTCTTTTTTTTTGCCTAAATTTCTCGTCTTGCAAGCGAGTATATACTGTAAGTCCCATTGAACACAATAGGACTTACTTCTGAGTAGACATTGCACTGTAATAGAATGAAATTATGAACATCCTAGTACATTGTCATGAAACTACCGGTATATGTGCGTCTCTTTTAATACATGTACACATGTTGAGAACTCACAACTGGCAACAAGTTCCTAATGTGGTCAGGCAATTTCTCACATGTGTCAGTGTACACTTGAATTCCTACATCTATGTAGGAAAAGCATGTGCACAGTGGCTCCAAGTTTAGTTATTATTTATTATTTATTGAATTTCTACCCCGCCTTTCTCCCATGAGGGCAACCAAGGCGGCTTACAATAAAATTATCATATGACATTTTTTGTAATCTGGTTGCATCTTCTTTGTACTGATTATGATACAAGATTATTACACTGCACAATCCTTTGGATTGTGTGGCTGCAATATGACAACGTAATAACCATTTCATAACATGACAACTCAGTTCCCAAAAGATTCTCAAAATCTAATGGTTGATTGTATATAGGAAGCTGAGATCCTTATTATTGCCCTAGTTTTACCAATTGCTAAGGAAATCTTGTTTTCTGAACATGTGCTATGACCTGCTTCCCTGCTGAACTACATTTTCATGTGTGCAGCTTTCCAAGGCAAAGAAAATAGCATTAATGTGCAGGAGCCTGTTTCTAATTTGAATTTATTTGGTATGTGTTAGCCAGGACTCTTTCTTTGGCTCATATCATCAACTCATTGTAACTTAATAAAATAAATAAGTTAGCTTAGTTTTGCGAGTTGTGACTTGTGGTGCAGTGGTTGGCACCTCATTATGACAAAAACACTAGCTGTTCACCGAGCAGGGACTAGATCTACAATAGTATGCAACCTTACTTTGGCAGTATGTTTCACTGAACTCAGAGAGACCTTCATCCAATTAAACATGTGTTGCCTTAGACTGGGAGAATGTACTTCTATAAACATTTACTAGGAAGTAAGGTGACCCCTGACAATTAAGTCCAGTCGTGTCCAACTCTAGGGTGTGGTGCTCATCTCCATTTCAAAGCCGAAGAGCCAGCGTTGTCCAAAGACGCCTCCGTGATCATGTGGCCGTCATGACTCTCCTTGCCGCAGCGCGTAGCATGCAGCAGGAACACGGAGCGCTGTTTACCTTCCCGCAAGCGGTACCTATTTATCTACTCGCATTAACATGCTTTGGAACTGCTAGGTTGGCAGGAGCTGGCCAAGCAACAAGAGCTCACCCCGTCGCGGATTCGAACTGCCGATCTTTCGATCGACAGCTCATGGTTCAGCGGTTTAACCCACTGTACCACCCGCTTTACCTTTTTTTAAGTATCTTTGAAATCAATGGGATTTACTTACACATGAGGAACATCTGCAGTTCTTCAACCCTTTTTTCAGTATTCAGGTTTAGAGGAAATTCTCTGTAACCACAGGATTTCCTGGCTTGGGGCTTCTACACACACAGCCCAATCCTGTGTAACTCTTGCACTGGTGTAACAGTAGATACACTGGTGTAAGTGCACTTACGCCAGTGTAACTTGCCGTACGCCAACGGATGCAGGACAGACATGCACAGTTCGGACACAGGAAGGACGCCAGCGCAACTCCGCCGCCACAGGGCGCATTCGGAGGGTGTCCGAACACCCCCGTAATGCCCCCTGCGCTGGCAGAATTGCAGCAGTGTCCATCCCACATCTGAACTGTGCATGCTCGGCATTCGAGGGGGGTTACACCGGTGTCCGTCCTGCGTCCGTTAGCGTACGGCAACTTACACTGGCATAAGTGCACTTAAACTGGTGTATCTACTGTTACACCAGTGCAAAAGTTACACAGGATTGGGCTGACAGTGAGAGGAGCAGGGGAGGGGGCAAGGAAAAGTGTGAGCCCACAGAGATCACTTCCAAACTCATTGTGGATAGGCAGGAGAAGTAACTCTGAACAACCCCCCTTCTTCAGAGCTTTCATTCTGCTCTTCACAACACTACATGAAGGGTGTGTGCATGTGTGTACATTTTTTTTGCTTCTGATTTTACAAGCAGCTTCTGCTTCAGCACTTAATGACAAATCAAATATTATACTGTAAGAAAACCCACATTTTTCCCCTACTAAATTAAAATTAGATCTTGCTGTCTACACACAATTTGCATTTTCTGAGTTGTTACTGTCAGTATCCCATGTCTCCAATGCTAATCATTTACCCTTAGTGAGATAACACCAAGCTCTGTAGAGTGGAATTAACCCAGATCTAATTTGAAAGGGTATATGTGCAGCCATAAAATTAGGCTTTGTTTAACTATAATGGACGCAAGGCTGAGATTTTCCAAGTCACAAATGGCACATCGCTGCCTCGTATTTGAATGTCAATTGTTTTAGGCACCTAACTGTAATTTGTTCCTTGACTAATTATTTCCCCTAGTCCCTGCATGATCCTAAACATTTATATTCAGGATATCAAGAGAGGACAATTCAGATGTGCTAATGAAGAGTCAGATGCCAAGAATACACACAGTGATGAACAGGACAGTATTCTTCAGCTTCTCGGCGCAGGAGAATGCCCCATTACACAAAACTTTTTTTTCGTTGCAAAATTGCACATTTCCAGACCCACCTCAAAGAAAGATGCTGTGTCTCACGGCCACTTCATAGAACACATTTCTGGAGTCAATTCCCAAATGCAGCATATATGTGCATCAGTTATGAAAGGTATGTAGATGTATAAACCTTAGCATATTTTTTTCAAAGTAAAAACAAGTATTTATTTATTTATTTTCTGTATTTATATACCGCCTTTCTCATCATCAGATTTTCTCATCAGATTTATTCAAGGCGGCTTACATAGGCAGGCTATCTTTAGACCTGATAAGGGTCTTTACAATATTGTTCTATTCCTATATAGAACCTTCCATGCTTGAGATGTTTTCCCTTCCGAGTGCAACCCTCCTTCTGGCTTGTGCTTTGCACTTCCAAGCTTCACAGTTCACCGCAGTTCACCCTCAGACAGTTGTCTTAGATGTTCTCTCTCTAGCTGACTCCTCCACATTCCACCCTCTCACGATGCCTTCTCAGTGTCTCTGCAAGGATCAGCAGCAGCTTCCATCTCCAATCCAAGCGGGAACTGAGGTCGACCCTGCTTAGCTTCTTCAGGCAGGGCACCGGCTCAAACCTCCAGGCCACACCTGGTATGTATGGACCCAAGTATGGACCCAAGCCTTTTTCTGTTCTCTCTCAGGTATATTTTGGAGAGTAAAGGCACACCATATATACAGTATGTAGCCTCCCTTTATATTTGATGCTGCATTTTGCACTAGGTACTTTGAAGATTAGGCCCTAAAACTGTGGGATTTTCAAAGGCTCCCAGTAGGGCAGAATGGGAGGCTTTGGGAGGGAAAGGGGACGCCACTGCACCCCCCCCCAGCTCTTATTTTTCTTTCAGCAAGCTTTGTTTCTTCCTTAAAACAAACAGAAAAGCAGCCTCCATTGCAGGCAAGTAGAACAAGACTAAGTCCTAGAGAGGTTCTGCAAGGTTTCTGTTAACCTTGCAGAGCCTTTCTAGGACTTAGTCTCATTCTACTTGCCTGCAATAAGAGGCTGCTTCTCCTGTTTGTTTAAGGAAGAAACGAAGCTTACTGGGAAAAAAGTAAAAGCCTGGGGGGGGGGGGTCCCCACGATCCATGGATAACTGAAACTGCTGATAGCGGATCAGTGGATATGGGGGCCCACCTGTATAGATTTGGTGAGAGTTAAAGCAGAGCAGGACAAGAAGCAGCAGAAAACAGAGTCAATAATAATAATAATAATAATAATAATAATAATAATAATATACAGTTTAGAACGGAAGCTTTCATGGCCAGCGATCAACTTACAGGATTTTGGGTATGCGGGTAAAGGTGCCATGTTGCTGGTCCAGCTTTTTTTCAAGCTGGACCAGCAACATGGCATCGTTACCCGCATACCCAAAATCCTGTAAATAATATACAGTATTTATATACTGCCTTTCTTGGTCATTGGATTTCTCCTCTGACTTTAATTCTAAGGTGGTTTACATGGGCAGGCTTTCTAAACCCCAAGGGGTTTTTACAATACAATAATATGTTCTAATCTTTCGTAGAACCCTTCATTCTAGATGTTGCTTTCACAGTCCAGCTCTCTCTCTCAGTCTCTCTCTCTCTCTCTCTCTCTCTCTCTCTCTCTCTCTCTCTCTCTCTCTCGCGTTCACCTTGACTGTCACTCAAGTCCTTCAGCTGCAGTTCCACTCCCCCACAGAGGCTCTGCAACTTATCAGCTCGGTGTGCCAGCAGCTCTCCGACAGACACAGATACTTCCAGCCATCTTGAACTGCTGTCCTTCAGATCTTCAGGCATTTATGAGACGATCGCTCTACCAACTGAGCCAGACGTCCTGCCTATCTTGAAGTATAGCCGGGGGAACTGTTAACCAGTTTGCAAACAGTCACTTCCTGCTTCTTTTTATAAAGGTGTCTAAAGAGGCTGATGCCAGGGAGATACAAGTAGCCTCAAGTGCACCTATGTTTCAAAGACATGGCAGGGTGAAAGAGGACTGTTTACTGACTAGGATAAATGCCAAGAAGTTCCTTTCGGTAGTATCAAGAATATTCATTTGAAAAAAGAAAATCAGGTCGTATTATGTGCTTGTTTAACATCCAAATACTTTCCAGAACAGCCAAATATTTTAATACTGAAATGGCTCCAAACATTGAGAAGCCCTAGAAACATGCCCCATAGAAAGTTTGGTTAAGACTGGCCCTGTCTTTTGGAGATGTTAAATGCTTTATCTCCCATTATATTTCTGACACAATCTTAGCATCTCAGGCACTACCACTTCTGAATAATGAAACTGACATGACTCTCTTTCTCTCATTAAAGAATAATAAAAATAAATTATTTAAAGCAAAAAATTGGAAGGGATTCTCTGTGAATGGATTCCTGCCTTCTCTGGGACTTGTTTTACTCTCCCTTTGTGCCTTTTGCGTTTATAAGCAAGAGAAAGAGACAGCAGTCCCAAAAAAATCCAGCAGCAGCTGCAGAAACAAAGAGGTCATGAAGAGTAAGTACTAGACAAATACCAAATATAAAAAGCAAACATAAAAGCGTATAAAAAGAACACTCCATAAAGAAAAACAACTAAAAAAAAAAAGAAAGGGGAGTATGAAACATATACAAATTCCTTCCTAACCAAAAAATGAAAAGCCCATAAAGAGATAATAAAATGATCCAGTGACTGGAAAAAATGCAATAGAGACTTGACTGGAAAAGCACCAACAGGTGAAAAGAATGGACTTCAGTCTGGAAGAAAAAGCACAGGGATGGAATTTTCCATTAAAAGCAGCTATGCAAATCAGTACACAAAATTAAGCGGCCCACAAAACATTTTGCCAGCCCACACACATCTATACAAATTCCACAAGATAGTTTCCATACTAGATGTGGCAAGCTTGGAAGAATTACTAATTCACTCTGGGTGAATGGTTAATTGCAAGGTTGCCTTAGAATGTTCTGTTTGATCATAAAAACTAAGTTTGTTCAGTTGAGCAGATTTGGAGATTTAGCAGATTTCTCTTTGAGGGGACCATGCCACTTAACATCCACCCCTTCCCTTTCTTCATCCTTCTTTCTTAAGATTTGGCCATTTCTACCTGTTCCTTCTTTCTATTAGGATGTACTTCCTCTGAAGATTGTATCACCTCCTATCCATCCATTTAACCAAACACCCTCCCTACCAGTGTTTATAAATTTCTCCCTCACTAAACAACTCATTTTTTTTACTTTGTTCACTTATTGTATTGTTTCCATGTTGCTTATCAAATTGATAAGTCCTTTATCTTTTGTAAAATGCATACTATGACAAAGCCAATACACCTACCAGCCAGATGATGGCATAATTATTTGGGACTTTCTTGGTTTAGGAAGTGCGTTGAGAGCCTGGAACCTCTATGTGTTCAACTACTCACAGCTCAAAATATGGTCGTTATATCTGCATCGCATGTCAGTGGCTATGTCTCCAGTAGAGGTCTTCTAAGAAACTTATGCCACTACAGGTGGGCCCCCATATCCACTGATTCACTATCCACTGTTTCAGTTATCCACGGATCGTGGGGACCCCCCCAGGCTTTTACTTTTTCCCCAGTAAGCTTTGTTTCTTCCTTAAAGAAACAGGAGAAGCAGCCTCTGGCTGCTTATTACAGGCAAGTAGAACGAGACTAAGTACTAGAGAGGCTCTGCAAGGTTAACAGAAACCTTGCAGAGCCTCTCTAGGACTTAGTCTCGTTCTACTTGCATGCAATGGAGGCTGCTTCTCTGTTTGTTTTAAGGAAGAAACAAAGCTTGCTGAAAGAAAAATAAGAGCGGGGGGGGCAAGCATGCCTGCCTGCAGGGGAGGCAGGGTGGGGGGCCCCTCAGGAAACCATGGAGGGGGTGTTCGCTCTTATCCACAGTTTCAAGTATCCTCGGAGGGGCCTGGAACATATCCCCAGCGGATATGGGGGCCCACCTGTATATGTAGTCAGGAGGGATACATGGGGTTTATTTGTCTTATGGGCAATGCCAGTTGCCTTGCCTTCTGACCCGAGTCCAACATTCTGGACATGAAGTCAGAGCTTCCCCGTGGCGACTGATCTCTTCGGACACAAGATAAAAGCTGACTTACCATAATTCACTGCACAGGAGACAGGATAGCCCCATTTTCTCAAAAGTAGGAGAGTATGCAGCTACTTCACTGACCAACTGGATCAAGACCGGAATAAATACAAGGAACAAAAAAAATACAGTAACCTGTCAAATAGTATAGATACTATAGAAGACTGCAACAAATAATTATCTTCCAATCTGCGAACACTTCCCATGTGAGTATTTTATGTGAATCTAAAGAAAGAAATCATCCATTTCACACTTCTAGTGGATGATTCATTTAATCACTTTTTAAAAGTGTGGCTATTACATTGCAAAACTACTGTGTGTTGATTTTTACCAAAGATTTTGGCATAGTGACTGGTCTTGTGAATGCTTTGGTATGTGTTGAAATTATAGCTCACTCGGTCTGGAAAAAAAATCAAAATGCCAGTTGAGCCAGAAGCTGGTTAATTGAAATTTTGACATGTGTCAAAGCATGCACAGGACTAATGCCCCCAAAACAAACTTTGCCCAAAGGGAAAAAAAAACTCTCCCTTGGTGGGTTCACTAGATAACCACCACAAAACATATGGTTGTATGAATCAGCTCAAAGTCTGTATTCCCTCCCAAGAAGTTCAGCCACTGTGTCTTCCAAAAGCAGAACCATGTGCATTTACCGTTCCAGAAACAAAAATGCATAATCAGCCAAACACATAACAGCCTCCATTAGATCTTGTTTGCAAAATATGCATATCCCACAGAACAAAACTTGAACACTGTACAAAAAGAAGAGTGCAGAAGTTAGCCTGAGGGCAGCTGTAAGTTACATGCCAGCAAGTTACATGGTTTTACATAACTCTCACTGGGGGGGGGGGGGAGATGATGAATGCCAAAACTGCTGCTGCTGACTTTAGAATATTTTTAGCCTAAACCAATTCTTTCTGTTGGGCACTAGTTCTTTCAAAATCACCTTGTATATATTTTTCCATTATTAACTCAAACTTCTTTATTTCTAAAATAAATCTACCATAAACATGGATCATTAAATTAATATTTTTCATGTTATTTCTACCAACCTGTTACATTCACAGTAAGACAAGTGGCTAAATAAACGATATTATTCATAGCTGAGATCCTTAAGAAAGGTAGCTGCTAACTTTCAGAAACCCATGCAGCCAACCTCAACACTTTCCCCACTCCGATTCTTCATTATTTTGGTGAATAATAATTGCTCCCGTTAAAACGCGGCACTATCATGTGACTGACTGAGCTAGTCGGCAAAAATAATTTGAGGTATCAATTATTTAAACTGAATCTGTGATTATCCATTGGAGCAATGTTTTCTGCATAGGATAAGTCTTTTCTTTTTAGGGAATTGCACCATGATAAATAAATGAATAAAGACTTGTAGCAGTGTATATCTCTGCAAAGAAAGCACTTCTGCTGAATGCACTCCATCAGAAAACTTAGAATTTAAACCACAATATTCCCTGTGGTCCCACTGTTCTGTATTAAAAATAACTAAAGACTGCAGATGTATTTTTCCCCTCCAATACATAAAATGCATTTTATGCAACAATGGCCGAGATGAAAAACTGACTTGGCAGAACTTACAAATATTCTACATTACTTATTTTCTTTTTTCTTTCACTGCTGCAACAGCGAAGAAGACTTACAGGCTATTGTAGGTGTCATGGTATTTGGCTTGGATTAAAATTCATGACAAATCTTGCTTATATAAATAAATCAAAGAGGCAAAACTAAAGTTTAAATACTCATGCGCTGTAGCTGATATTGTGCCAAATAAGATATATAACACAATTTCAAATTTGCTACATAATTTAGTAATTGAGAAGAAAATTTACCATGCTGAATGGATTATGAGTCAAAGGCTACAAGCCTATATACACTTGCCATTGAATTAAATGAGACTTACTTCTGAGTAGACAGGCATAAGCTTGTGCTAATAGTTACACACACACACACACACACACACACACACACACACACACATACGTGTGTGTGTGTGTGTGTGTGTGTGTGTGTGTGTGTGTGTGTATAATGGTTGTCCTCCCAACAAAGTTCTTCAACCACTAATTCCACAGTATGCTTTAATTTGAGATGGGAGGAAAACTGGAATATAAAATCCAAGAATATAAATATACTGTACCTTTTTTTTTTACCATAAACTGATAACATGTTGCAACAGTATAGTGTAGTGTAGTCTCTGATCCACAAATAGAAGGCATTCTGTTCTGTACACACTGGCGTCGCTCGAGGTGAGGCAGAACAGTAAGTTCCGCACTGTGCTAACCTCCGTTTACTCCCCGGCATGAGGCGGCCCTGCCCCCTCACCGTTGAAGCCATTCAGTGCGGCGAAGGCAACACGCAGTAGACTCCCTGTGTGTTGCCTTCACCGCACTGAATGGCTCTGACGGCGAGGGGGCGGGGCCGCCTCGTGCCGAAGAGTAAACGGTGGTTAGCACAGTGTGGAACTTACCGTTCCGCCCCACCTCAAGTGACCGCAGTGTCCGTACAGTAATTAAACTAGATGTAAATGCTAATGTCTAACCAAGTTTCTAGCCCATATAGAGATATGCTTTTAAAAAATTGATGGAAGTGTATGTTAAATCTCAGGAAAAAGAATTAATTAAGTAGAAGAAAATAATTTTTATTAATTCAAAGCCAATGCAAGATTTTTACAGTTATGTCCCAGGGTTCTGTAAATTTAAGAATTAAAAAAACCACAGAAATTACCTTCTCTTAATAAATGCAACATGTCTTCCATCTGCAGTTTGTCATGTAGCATGATCATAAAAATCATACATAAATTAGGTTAGTTGCAATTAGTTAAGAGAGGCAGATTAGCTGTGGCCCTCTTGTATTGATTTATTTCACAGCTAGCTACTGGTCGGTGATTAAAATATTTCCCATCTTTGCTTTATAAGAAGGCCTCATTTACTAAAGGTTTTATGAAAGAATAATAAAAGGATGATGTTAGGCACATTCTACATATGAACATTCTACAAATTCTACATAGTTGAACAGATACAGTACATATACATCTGGAAAATGCATTATAGATGGGTAAAAGTCAAGTGATTAGTCACTTGTGGTCCATAACAAATTATAAGAATTAATTAATAAGATATTAATAGGCCAATACCTTCTTCACACAGATGCAGTGCCCATGATAAAAATATTCTAAGGCTCAACAGTGCCTTCTCCCCACCCCATCAGCTAAGCAAAATAGGAGACCTGTGAGGAGGTCGGTGTATGCCTCCCTATCACTATCCAACACTCCCTTTCTGTGTGATGCAAGCTACTTAAGTTCAAACTCTTACTAAAAATGTATTCTACTCTTTCATAAATTATAAACAGAACATTTATATTATACAATTTTACCTTTAGCTCAAATAGTTAGTTCTTATCTTGAATTCTGTTCCTTTACAGATTTGCAACTAGCCTATGCATTACCTAAAACAGCCACAGCTCAATGCTGCTAAGGGCTCAGTCCAGCCCAACTCAGGCACAGTTGAGGCCCAATTGTGGCACAATTGGGGCCCGAAATAGGACCGAGTTAGGCTGCAACTGTGCCTGAGTTAGGCAGGAGGCAAGAGCAGTGGGCCAGGATCGAGGCAAAACTTACCACAGAGGCAGGCAGGCACCTGTGGGGAGCTGTCAGTCTTGTGGAAGCGAAGAGCCCCCTCCTCAGCTCGTCTGTGTGCACCTACCACAGCTGCTGCAGCATTCGTAGCAGATGGGCAGCCACAGGTGGGCCTGCAGGCACTGGGCATGTGGAAGGGCAGAGGTTGTGCCAGTGCCAGCTGCCCCAGGGCACCCTGGGCATTAGCCACCTGCCGCAGGGGGGAGTGCCACTGCCCTCCCTCCTGCAGAAGGCGATGCCACCCCCAAGCCACGTTGAGGCTGCACGTGGGAGTCATGGGGGGGAGGGGGTGGGAACATCACACACAAGGGGGGTCTCATGAAGTCTGGAACCGCCTCTGCCAGGACATGCCCGTGCGCTGCCTGAAGCCCTGGGCCTCCAGGGCCGTGGCTATGCCCACAAAGAAGGCATCCCGGCATGCCTTCTGCTCCGTGCCCCGGCCAAGACCGAGAGATGCCTTGGGCTTGTCTGCTGCGAGCATGAAGGGCTCACGCAGCTCATCACACCCCCAGATGGGGCAACGTCGGCGCCTCGCGGCAGGCGCTCCAGCGGGGTGGGGGATGCCAGCGTCCATCATCAGGGAGTGGGAGGGGAGGCAGGCACACAGACAGGGGGTCCTGGGGAGGGGCACGGGTGGGTCAGAAACAGACAGACAACAAGGCTGGTGGGAGAGGGATACAGGGAGAGGGGTCTGCAGAGACCAATAGGGACACAGGGGTCACTTCGCAGATGGAGGCAATGCAGGAACGGCCGCCTCTCACGCAGACGGACCGAGGGCGGTAACGGACGCCGTTGACGGGCGGAAACGGACACCGTTGACGGACGTACTGAGGGCGGAAACGGACGCCGTTGACGGGTGGAAACGGACGCCGTTGACGGGCGGACCGAGGGTGGGTGAGAGCCCCGGTTGCTGAAAGGGCTCTTCACGGACGTGGCGGACGTGCGCCATGTCGCCTGTCAGTGGTTGCCTGCCTGAGAGGCCCCCCAACTCCCCCCTCCCCTCTGAGCCCGGAGGGTCTGGCAGCCCCCCTGCTGTGTTCTCCCTGGGCTGGCTGTGGCAGGCCCTGGCTGGGATTCATGCAGGGCCTTGTGTGCTGGGCGCTGTCTCTGTGTGTGTGGGGCAGTGCTTGTGTAACATTGGGGTCATGGTGTTCAAGGGGCCTTTGCCCAAGGGGCATCTTTATTGTTCTGGAACATTGGCAGAGATGGCCAGGCGAGGCTGCCAGGGGTAGGCACAGCAGCCATTCAGAATGTAGCAGCAGCAGCAGCAGGCGTGCCCCATGGACCTGGAGACGCAGGCTCTTCCCCTGTGGAACCACAGCCTGCTCCATAGAAAGGGGAGGGACAGCAAGTAGGCAGCCAGGGAGGTGGAGCAGCAGCAGCAGCAGCTGAGGAGGGTTGCAGGGCAGGCTCCCAGACCTCTGGCAGCATCGAGGCAGACGACAGTGGGGCAACCAGACTGGAGCCCCAGGGGTGCTCGCAGGAAGATAGGTGGTAGTGGACGTTCCTGGGGAGACAAAAAGCAAGGGAGTGGTCCATGGCAGCTGGTGCGTGGTAGCAATCGCCATTGAAGAAATGCCAGTGTGCCGGTTGCAAAGGCCTGAAGGGAGAGAAATTAAACACAGCTGAGAGGTGTGACACACATAGCATGGTCTGCGCTCCTTCCCTGGGTGTAAGGTGAGCATGATCCTGTAAGGGAAAAGGCTCAAAGAGAGAGACAACAACACAACTTGTGGGTCATAACCATGGCACAGCTAGCAATACTGACCTGTTCGTTGACCCTGTGGGGAAAAGAGGGGGGGGGACAGCTGGTGTCTACATAAGGGTTACAGTTCCACACTCATGGCATTGTGTGCTCACATTAATACAGGCAGCTATGAGACAAGACATTGGTAGAGAGGCATTTCAGAGAAGGCATTGCAGGCAGCTATGAGACAAGACATTGGTAAAGAGGCATATCATGGCAGGCTATGCAGGCAGCTATGAGACAAGGCATTGGTAGAGAGGCATATCATGGCAGGCTATGCAGGCAGCTATGAGACAAGACATTGGTATAGAGGCATGTATCCTACCTATATTTCTATATGCAAAGAGGCAGAAGTCAGAACTCATGTCAGCACGTTCCCTGCTCTTACCTTCACTTACCTGCTGGTGTTGTTGCCTGTCGGGGGGGGGGGGGGGAGAGGGGCTGGGAGAAAGACATGGGTTAGCAAATGGTAGCATGGAGACAGCTGCCCAGGCACAGCTGTAAACAGTTTGGCCACAGCCAGAACAGCCCTCTCTGCCCTAGAGGGGGGCAGAGAGGAGAGAGGAGAAGAGAGAAGTGGGGTGTTTGTGAATTTTGCCCTCCACCGACAAAGTCCCACTTTGTGGCTGCTGGGGGACAGAACCCCACGCCACGTGCTCAGAGAGAGAGAGAGAGAGAATGGAGGGCTGGGGCTGGGCTTTTGTGGGAAAGAGGCTGGGTGGGGCTGGGTGCTGATAGGGTAACTATTTGGGTCCGGTTCCAGAGTTATGCCACAACTATTCCGTCCTAACTCAGGCACAACTCAGGAATAGGGTGTTAGAACTTTTCAGGAGAGGGCTGGAGTGGGTAAGGTAAAATGGCTCCTATGGGTCTCCTCAAATTTAAGTCCACCTTTTTTGTCGACCCAAATTTTGTGCCGGAGTTGTGCTCGAGGGGGCGTGTCGGAGGCTCTCCAGTGTCTGGAATCCGACCCAAATTCATAACCGCCCCCGTCACACCCCCGTGACGCCCATGGAACGCCCACTCTTAGGCCGCAGTTGTGCCGGAATTGTGCCGGTGCCCGTACTGCGCATGCGCGCGGCATCCGTCGTAGATTCGTCCTACGTCCGGCACAATTGCAGCACAAATTTGGCCTCTCCAGCACAATTCAGGCACAACTCGAGCCTAAAGTGCTTAGGCTGCAGTTGTGCCTGAATTGTGCCGCTGAGGCCTTAGGCTGGACCGGGCTGTAAGTCCTAGAGAGGCTCTGCAAGGTTTCTGTTAACCTTGCAGAGCCTCTCTAGTACTTAGTCTTGTTCTACTTGCCTGTAATAAGCAGCCAGAGGCTGCTTCTCCTGTTTCTTTAAGAAAGAAACAAAGCTTACTGGGAAAAAAGTAAAAGCCTGGGGGGTCCCCACGATCCGTGGATAACTGAAACCGTGGATAGCGAATCAGTGGATATGGGGGCCCACCTGTATTTGGTCCTGATTCACTGAGAACCTCAGAAACTCCAAAAATATAGATCTTCTTACTGGTTTTGCCCTTTCTCCCAAGACCAGCTAAAGCTATAATCTCATGTTAATATGTTTCAGATGGTCTCAAGCTTGACATGGATAATTTGAGAGTTAATTGAGAGGGAGGTCTGCCCTTAAAATCAGACACTTCACCATCTATTGACCTATGATTTATGTGTATGTAGCATAAAATTGTATTTCATGCTCCCTAAAAACATGTGTGGGACTTTACACAATGACAAATGATGGAGATGTGGCAGTTTATGATGAGAAACTCTGGTTCATATGTTTTGGAATTAATTCTTTTTTTTGGAAATATGTCACTGATAAAATCAATTTAGTCACACATTTGAAATTGGAATTCCCATTCAATCACCTCATTCTGGCTTACATCCCTGTGTTTTTATTATTCCAAAAGCTGCTATACTCTGTCCTGCCACAGAATTGCTACTAGCAACATAAACTGCATTACAGTTTTAGGAGTCACAATCTTCAGCCTATAATAGCAGCAGTTTTCAAAGTCCCCACCGCCGTGACTCACCTTCTGCAGCTGCTCCCCTGATGCAACCCACCAGGACAGCCTCCACAGGCCTCAGAAAGGCCTCCGGACGTGAACAGAAGTCACGTTGGCAAAACGGGAAGTGACCCAGAAGTCCGTTCCGGAGACCTTCTGAAGCCCATGGAGGCCGGCCCGGGCCTGGCATGATGGGGGAGCAGCTGCATAAGGAGAGTTGCAACCTGGAGGTGGCCTCCAGTTGCTTTCATTTGACTCCAATTTGGAGTAAAACAGAGGCAAGGGCGGGTGGGCGGGCCCAACTTACAACCCACCTTGGCATTGGGCTGCGACCCACCAAGTGGGTCAAGACCCACAGTTTGAGAAGCCCTGTTCTAGAGTCATCCATCAAAGAATGGATTATGGATTATATACCATAGGAGGGATAATTCAGAAAAATTCAGTGCAATTTGGCCACCATTTCTAGAAACGTTCTTTAATTGAGCAATAAGAACCCATAACAGAATTGCACCAAGTTGAAAGACCATGTACAGTTGGCCCTCGCTATCCGTGGGGGATCCGTTCTGGACCACCACCACCCCACGGATAGTGAGGATCCACGGATACTGGAGTCCACGCTAAAAACCCTGTTAAAAGGGGAAAAAAGCCCCCAACCAGTAACAAATGAATAGAATAGTAAGTCATTTTGGTGTCACTCCTCCCTGGGGTGTCACCTGGTGCGGTCCGCCCCCTCCCCTCATGACACACCTACTTATATACCTACAGTTATTTGGTTCCAGTGGATCCCAGTTGGATTTATACTTTCATAACAATACAGTACAGAATGGCCAGGCTGGAGGACATGAGGGCTGAAGAAAAGAAAGTTTAGGGGTGAGCAAGGCAAGTCAGCACGTGCCAGTACCATGGTGGATACGGGTGGTGGTTTTCTACTTCAGCTGCAATGGTGAAAAATGATCACAGTCAAAAGCACAGAGAAGACCCAATTACCATTTTTGAAACTATCTAAGACTCTGCACCATATCTCCAAAAAGAATTCCACAGAAAGAAACTAGTCAAAACAGCATTATTCCAAACCAAGGATTCTACAATAGTAAGCAGCTGTGATATATGCAAGATGGCAGTGCATTTGCCTGGTTTTAAAAAACAATGTTTCCAACAACATTAATTCCCTGTGATGGTGCAGAGCCTTGTGAGAATTTATAAAGTAATGGTGTGCAAAGTGTATAAATTAGGAACAAAACTGTACAGTTTTCAGTCTGCCTTATGTCAATTACTCATTTTGTACTGCACGCATATGGTTCGTTTTCTGTTTCCAGGCTATGTCAGTTCACCTAGGTAGAGTGAGCAGACTCAATTTCAATGAAAGTAATGGAATACGATTATCCAGAATTATTTCCACTGGGCTGAGTTGGTGCACACCTTCTGTTAGGAGAACAGAAGTAAACAATGAAACACCTTCGTTGAAACCCAAGAAGATTCATGCTACTTACCTCTTGATAAAGACAACATTTTGTTTCCAGCTATGCTCAATTAGCTTATCTAGCAATAGATCTAGTCAGAAAACAAGTTCATTTAAGTGAGTTAAACTGGGCATCTGTTTTTTTTTTGGGGGGGGAATAAACCCTAATTACCCAAATTGTTCTTTCATTGTGAGAAAATGAAGTTCTCCATGTTTAAAAACATACACTACTTAAATGGCATGTTTCTTTTTTCCTTTGATAGTATAGCTACATATGCTACGAAGAAAAGATTTGAGATGCAACCTTGAAGTGTCTGGCATTGTCCTTCCCCTCCCTGCTCTCTCCAGCTGCCAACATTGTGTCAGTGGAGCAGAGTTGCATCCGGTCTCACTAGGATAGCGGCTGGATGTGTTGTCAGTCCACACTATGGCAGGCGAGTGTGGTTACAGAGGACTCATTGTAGAATAGTCACTGGTAAGAATCTGGAGGCAGCTGGAGTTCAGAACTTGGAAGTTCAGAGTACGTGTTTCAAAGTTTTAAGGTACAATTCAACTTTTCTGGACTAATTAGGATCCCAAATCTCTCGGAAACGGGTTCAGCTTGAGTGCTGACAATGCAAATGTGCTCTTTTATCTGCGTGAACAAGCACCCCCCTTATTTGTTAGATTGTCTGAGGGTGCTGAGCAGGCACAGTCAGAGGTGGTGTCTGGTAGATGGCATTTGCTGGAGAAAAGACATTTTTGAAGATTCTGATCCCTATTGAAACTCAAATCCAAAGTGACTGAAGAGGATTATAAGAAAAGGTCTAAAACTGTGGAGAATTGTAACTGGGTGAGGGAATGAAGAAGTTTATAAACTGGAAACAAATATTGATGTACAGATTTCTGTGGTGCATGTGTGAAAGCTCCTCCTTTGGGATTGTTGCCTTCCTGCAGCTGTTTTCTTAAGGTTTTATGTGTATGTTTTTTTTTAACCAAACAAAATGGCCTGAAAGCTCGGAACGGAGCTAGATCAGTGATGATTCAGCAGCACAAGAAATACACAGGTTAATTCCCCCTTCCAATTATTTAGGCATACTACGTTTAATATCAGCGATATGGGTATGATTCCCTATATACAATTACAAGATTATAGCCAGAGGTCTGCACTGGCCTCTTGGACTGATGGCTCCCTGTGGTGTTATGTGTGTATCTTTAGCAGAATAAAGTGGTCAGAGAATGGGAAAAGTGACCTAAGAAAAAAAAATGCAGGTGCCATTCCAAGAATCCCACATGAAATCAGAAGTGTCGGGCGCCCTCCCGCGCCTGGCGTGTGGGGGTGGGGCCTGCATTGTGTGATGTCGACGCGCCCCTCGCGTCGCGTCAACGCACCCCCTGCCCGTTTTCCGCTCATTTCGGAGCGTAACGGGCTCCAGGGAGGGAGGGAGGGCCGACACTACTTCAGTGACTGCTCTGACCACCCGCCCGAGCGCCTGGTTCGAGTGAACCACGCGCTCCACCGTGGTTACATCTTTTCATGAAATCACACTCATCCTGAAGGCTACAGCGTTTGGGGCTCTTCAGTCTAGAAAAAAGGCAGTTGAGGGGGGACATGATTGAGACATATAAAATTATGCATGGGATGGAGAGAGTGGATAGAGAGAAGTTCTTTTCCCTCTCACACAACACTAGAACTAGGGGACATCCACTCAAATTGAGTGGAGGGAGAGTTAGAACGGACAAAAGAAAATATTTCTTTACCCAGCGTGTAATTCATCTGTGGAACTCCTTGCCACAGGATGTGGTGATGGCACCTGGCCTAGATGCCTTTAAAAGGGGTTTGGATAGATTCATGGAGGAAAAGACCATCACAGGTTACAAGCCATAAGCAACCTCCTGACTTTAGAAGTAGGTTTTCTTTGTGCCAGGTGCAAGGGAGTGACAACAGGAAACAGGTTATTTTGTTGGCTGTGTGCTCTCGGAGGCATCTGGTGGGGCCACTGTGAGATACAGGAAGCTGGACTAGATGGGCCTTTGGCCTGATCCAGCAGGGCTCTTCTTGTGTTCTTGTATGAAGGACATGTGCTTTGATCTTGCCCATTTGTTGTCAGATAGATTTGTATGATTGTTTGTAAGGCTTGTGTCTGAAGATTACCGTATTGTCCCGAGTATAAGACGCACCTGATTATAAGACGCACCCTTAAAGTTTGGTGCTATCAAAAAAAATTAATTAAATCACTGGCATTAAATTGCAACAGCCTGATTATAAGACGCACCCCTAGTTAAAAAACTTAAATTAGGAGAAAAAAGTGAATCTTATACTCAGACCAATACGGTATTTTGAAAATCTGCTGCTTGTGTGAGATAAGTTATAGGATTCTTTTGTAATTGTTGGTCCCAGTACTCAAAGGTAATGAGGTGGTCAACCTCTGCCTGTCTGGACTATAGAACTTCAGTTCAGACTGCAAGTGACGGGCTCACACCACATCTGACTACTCCCTGCCCTGTACAAAAATATTCACTGTGCATAGAAAACTGGCATGCTTTCCTGAACTGTACCACCAACAGCAGCTCAGATCCAAAGCTTGAGGAAGAAGAGCCAGCTGGACTCGTGACCCTGACCATGAACTGGAGATAGAGCTCATGAACCGTGAACAGCTCACACAACAATCTGCATCCCCCAAGCCTCCAGAAGAACCAAGCCATACCCAGAACCTTGCTCTTCCCCAGACCTGGTTGTCAATGCCGGCAGCAAGTCAAGAGGGAGTTGCTGTAGTGGAGAAGGAGTGCAGGGGTCCAAGCCAGAGGGCTGTCCCTTTAACACACTTCCCTCTCTAGACAGCAGGGGCAAAATCTGGGAAGAGGAATCTAGGGCACAGGACATTGGCCTCAGTTCAGCTCTGAATCCTGTCAGGGCAATGTGCTCACTTGGACCTGGCTACACCTTTGCCTATGTCTTGCCTTGCCTAGTCCCATTCTAGGGCAAGGAAGAACACAACATGTCAGGGAGAAATCTAGCACTTCTGAAATGTTTAGTTTTCTATGTGCAGGAGGGGAGGATAACTGCCCATCCTAAATTATATCGCTAGAAGAATAGTCACCAGTTCATAAACCATAAAACAATGCTGGTATCTAGTGCATTGTGTTCTGTGAAGCTGGAATAGGAAACAATCTTAAAGTAATGACTATTTTGAAAATGAGGCACTCAAAAGTCATATTGTGTATTAACCTCTTTTTTAAAAATAAGGGCAGTTTATTGGTCTCACAAACAGCATATGTTTACTTATATCCCTTGGCCATGCAGGTAGATTGTCTGGATAGATCCAGACCATGCTGTAATTATAGTCCGTATAACTTTATGGTGGGAACAACAGTCCAAAGGATCCAGATCACTCTAATAATTGAGATAGCTATTTTTTAAAAAAAAAAAATGCAGCCTTATTATTTGCTGTATTAAAAAAGTGTCCATTGTGAGATGCATAAAGATATTAGCAAACCAGGCATTCAGTAGGATACAATGAAAGAGCGTAGGCTGGGGGCGGGGCCTGCTACCACAATGCTCCCCCCCACATGCATTTATTGTATTTGATTGAACTCCTGAAAGGGACTATTGTCATTGCCTTTGAACAAGCATTCTTTGTGTTGCTCCAATGGTAAGATCTCCTCTTTTGCATGAAAAACCATATGTCCACAAACATATGTTTTAATGCAACCAGAGTGAATATTAAAAAAAACATGCATAAGCTCAGCTAGCCCAAAACTGTCCATTTTCAAGTAATAAAGGAAAAATTAGATAATAGTCTGTGATAAAATGTGAACAACTGCTGCTAATCTGAGTTGCAGAGGCAACAGACACCAATTTAGAAACTACACAAAGCCCAAAAGCTTTTAAGTATTTCCAATTCCAAAGAATCTCAGTGTAGCACATTAATGTACAATATAGAAAGAGGAAAGGGGAGCAACAAGCCAATCTATTGGAAAGCAAGCATGCAATAAGTTTCCTAATGTCGTGTCGCTATGAAATCCAGATTTTGAAATGCTGAAGGAGGAAAAAAAATACCCAGAAAGCCCTCAATAATAGACTTACATTAAACCAAATAAAATCATTTTGAAATGACTGAAGAGAAATAGTGAACAGGGGAGAAAAACGCCCTTGGGTCTGCAGTCTGTTTATGCATTGCATATTATACCTTTTCATCACAATTACCTAAAGTGGTACATTTGTATTTCTGTAATGTATGGAATTCATTACATAGTTTTGCAATGAAATTATCACACTGTGGCTGGGACATCTGCACCCTGTCATGTATCATTCTATTCATTTCTAGTTAATTTAATCCTAATATCTGCCTACATGACAAGACAGATGTTCAGCTGTACTGGAGCTTCTATAGTTTCTGCCTGGAAGAAACTTTCAGACATTGCAAGAAATGACATATTTCAGGCAAACACCTTATGGGCTTTAAAATATGTTTTTTGTTCAGCATTTTCTGTTCAATTAGCAGCCTCAGTCATAAAAATCAATGCATACCAATGAATTCTTAAATAATATTGACCTGAATGTCCTTTTCTCTCATTTATATTGAATTGCTTTCAAAAAAAAAAAAATTTTAATAACATGCTGCATGTGGGGAAATATCAAGTATTGTAGCTCAGAGAAATTAACCTAGAGCTTTCTTATGCTGTCATTAATTTTGATCTCTGCTTTTATATCAGACCATTAGCAGGTGAATGACTGGCAGTTGACTATAATGATGCATATCAAGGGTCTGAAATGACAAGGTGCTAAACACATGATTCTGACCCAGTGAAGATATTAAATATGAGCTTATCATTAGTATAGGAGTAATTCCATTTCCATGTGTACTAAAAATGAAGCAGTAATGCTACCATTTTATGTTACCAAGATGGCTACTACTTAACCGAATACCTATCGGAATTGAAGTGTACAGACTAAGAGCCACGTCAAAAGCAAATAAATCTATACAGATACGTGCACACACCAACTTTCACCCTGTTTAGACCAAAGAGCGTTCCCTAGTTTGAGCATTCAATGGCTCCGCCATAAATACATTCCAATGCACATCTGCAATGTGCTCTGCACATATATGCATATTATAAACAGTGTTCCATGTGATTGGGAATCCTGTTTTTTCAGAGCTGCCAAATTACGTAGAGTGCTGCCTACATGTGCACAAGTAGAGGCATGCTGCTAATGTGCTCACTTCCTCCAACCATATATGTTTTATTATATGCATGGACAACCAGCCTGGCTGTCTGAGCTGGGCTCTTGTTTTCACATTCAATATTTTGGACCTTATTATCACGTGATTCAAAGCAGATCACAAACACATTCTAGCTTTTTCACAAAAGTCTGTGCATGACAGGTGCAGGAGCTAGGGTTACCATATTTTTGGTGACCCAATCCAGGCGCCAATTTTTATTTATTTTGTTTTTGGGTCTGGCTTTCTTTGAATTGTTTTTTTGTTTTAAAAAAATTATTTGTCCCCGCCACCGCCACTTTTCCTGCAGCCGTCGCTGCTGCTGCTGTCGCTGTCGCTTCCGCCGCCACCACCATTTCCCTCCCGCATTGCCACGCACAAGCGGCCCAGGAGCCCTTCAGAATGAAGGGCTTCTAGGCCAAGCCGCACGCATGCAAATTCTGACCCCATTGCAAGGTATTCTTAAGTGAAACATATTACTTTTTCCCATCAGAGTAAACAGCAGCCATTCACTTATATGGCAGAAAGTAAAGAAGCACAATGTGGGTGGGGCTACCCCTACCCCAACTGGCAACTGCCAAGGGTTCCAAGGGGGAGCTAGTTGCTAGTTTTGCCCCACTCCTAATAGTCTTCCCATCTGCAGATATTCTTTGTTTCATCTTTTTTTTTTTTTGACTGATAATTGAGCCAGCTACTATCGGCATAGTAGCTCCCTCTCTCTTTTTCTCCTTGGTTACTCTAACACTTGAGCCAGGTGAGGAAGGCTGCTCATTAGATATGTACGTAGGTTATCACGATGCGACCAAATCTCCGAATTAAAAATCCGCATATTGCCGTTGTAAGACTTATTTATTCAAATAAAAAAGATGTTAAAAACAAACTTAAGTTTCACCCCAAACGTCTGGGGCATCATCAGAAGTTAAAGATTTAGAAGCCCCAGATGTTTGGAGTGAAACGTTAAGTTTGTTTTTAACATCTTATTTATTTGAATAAATAAGTCTTACAACGGCAATATGCGGATTTTTAATTCGGAGAGTTGCTCATTAGGTTCAGGTGGTTCACTAGACCTCTACTTCTCAAGATTATATATAGCCCCTTTACCTGAACCATACTTTACATGAATTTCTACCTTTACTCACCTTGCCAGACATTAAAGGCTACTACATATAATTGCCTATGATGATGAGCATGCCTAGAAATCTTTTCAGTTGAGCCCTTGAGTTTGTGGTCTATGAGTATGACTGTTCTTACTGCACCTACAAAAGGCTGTGAATTAGATGTTCACTGGCAGAATGGCTACTTACTCGAGTGCTTCAGTCCATTGTTCCCAAATGGTTTCTTTGCCCTTAACTAGGAGGTGGGGTGTTTCATGTATTGAACTGTGGTGGGGTTTTTTACCTCCTATGTCAGTCACTTGCAAGGCTTTCAGTGATTGGTTGCTTGAGCTGATTCAATGACTGGTTGCTTGATTGGTGTTTGATAACCTGAAGCAGCAGCCATTTTCCTGGTTAAAAAAAGCCCTGTTGGTGCATATATTCTGGTGTTTTTCCATCGCTGGCTGCTTGGCCTCATAAATTCAGAGACAACATTTAAATTAATTTCAGTACAGTAGTGTTTCAAAAAAGGTATTTAAATAGTATGATAATGTCAAATAGATATTGTATATTTCTGCTTTAGAAAGGAGGGGTGCCAAGATAAACACAGTATGTAGAGCAATTAATAGGAAGGAGGGAATAATAATGGCAATAAACTGGAATTAGAAAATGAAGGAAGAAGAGGAGTGAAATAATTTGTATAGGGTTGAGAGAAATTAATGAGAAGGAGAAAGTGAATGAAAATCATTCAGAAAAGAAAAGAAATGAGGAAGAAATGTTGGGAGGTTTAGTGTGGAGTAGTAGGCCATGCTGATACAGTACCATATTATCGGTGAGCCTGTGATTTCATGGGAAATACATACTGTAGTAGCACAGAAAAAGCTTGTGTTTGTAAAATGTTCCAGTGCATGTTTGCTCAGGAGTAAATTCTCCTACAAAAGAGTCAGCCTTGAGTTTGCCAGGCTGCTTTGTGGGTGGTGTCAGAATGGACACTGGCTCATCTGACTGGTTGACCTGAACCCTCAGTTCTGCTGGCAGTGTTACCACTCAATGTGCTGTCGGGATGGGTTGCTATGGGGGGGGGGAGTCTAGTGCTGGGCTTTGTCCTTGGACCCCCCAAACAACTGGCACTGGATAGGAAAACAAGGGGAGCCTGATTCTGAATGTCCAGTGCTAAAGGCAATCTATAGATGTTCAGAAAGACTTGGCAACTTTTAATTGTCTTTGTATCCCCTTGCATTTTCCTAGTAACTTCAATCCTGCTTGCAATCCCTTCTCATTGAAGATGTGTGTCGTTGGTTGTGCTTACTATGTGGTGATGGGTTCTGCTGTTTAATGTGTGCTAATATAAGTTATGTGGTGGGGTAGACTATGTGCAGCTACAATTTGTTTTGGGAAAGCACTCTCCTCATGTTCAGAGACAGTCTGCTTTGAGCTTTGCTGGTTGTGGACTATGGTGATTATTGTTTTGCAGGACTATTGCTGGTTGTGGACTCAAAATCTTGGGAAGTTCGTGTGGTAGAATATGTTTATTATAATAAGTACCTTTATTGGCGTAACACAAAATCATCCATAAAAAAACAAAAGCACATATTTAAAAACAAAGACTTTCAATAAAACCTAGCCTGAAAGAGGTGCTCTACTGACAATAAAAATTACAACATTTCTACTGTCTCAGTCAATCCGTCATTTAGAAGATAGGACAATTTTAAAATATCCGAGCGACCTGGGTATTTCACAAGTATGGGGTTCAGGTATTCGGAAAGAGAGTGTACATGAAATTTGCAATAAAAGAATATATGGAAAATAGTCTCCACAGCCCCAGAACCACAGGGACAATGACGATCAGAGAATGGGATGTTGGAAAATCTGCCTGACAGGACTTGAGATGGAACCACATTAAATCTAGCCCGTATTAATGCTTGGCAGTCCTGTGGGGGTATTTGAAAAGAAAGATAGGGAGTTAATTGACCCTGAGAGAAAGGAATATTAAAGAAACAAGTTGTACGAGCAGAAGAATGAAGAGTCTGGAATTCAATATCCAAAAGACGTTGGTTCAGTTTCTGAAATGCTTCCTCTTCTGAAAGCAGAATAAGGTATTCCAATGAGAGGCTCGTGGTTCTCTGGAGGAGGAAGGGGGGGGCATTCGGGACCAAATGGGTTAACACCCTCCATCTTCAGAGGCAGGGCCGGCACTAGAAGTTGACTCCTCCTCCTGGACATGCCCTTCCCAGTTCCGGTCCTGCCTCTACAGAGCGCGGTCGGCATTTCTTCGAGCTGTTAGCTCAAAGTGAATTTTTAGAGACCAGAGCTTCTTTTTCTTTCTTGTTTTTTTCCATCTAACTTCTTTGCCAGCTTCCCCTCCCTACCCGAACCCATCCTTAGGCAGTGGGACGCTGCGAGGGACTTCGGCGCGGGGCCGGCGCAAGGCACACTTCGGCGGCTAGCGCTTCCCACCATTTATTCTCCTCAGGCGCTGCCCTGAGTGGAGTGCGGCCTAGCGGACGAGCGCGAACCCTTCGGGAGGGCGCCGCCGCTTTTCCACGGAGATCTCCCTTCGTCTCACAACAGTTGCAGCTACCGACACCGGAGCGCACACAGGGAGACAGCCGCTGTTACTATCGGGGGCCGACGTATCTCCCGGCGGTGTAGCACGAGCCCCAGAGAGACGCCCCTTTCTCCACATTGCTGCCTACATAAGACGCGATGTCGGACGCGAAGGAGGGGGACGCGACTAGGTCCAAAGGCAGCCTGAGTGAGGGCGCTGCGGCCAACACTCTTGCCCTAGACCCGGCTCTTCAGGCGTACATTCAAGGCCTCATAAAGTCAGCGGTGGGGGACGCTGCCAGCTCCTCGAGCCGCAGGTCACATCGGAAGCACAAAAAGCAATCTCGATCCAGGCGATCAGCTGCGTCTGATCAGGGGGAGTCAAGGGAGCCCTCTCCATCCCCTCCTAGGGACGCTAAGCGGCGCAGGCATCATTCCCCAAGGGCCCTAGCAGAGGGTCGCGTAGTGCGCACCAAGAAAGGCGGGGAGGCGTACCTCAGCTCTACCCCCTCCTCTTCTGCCGGCTCTGATAGGGAAGAGGGCGAGCTGTCCGGGGACGGAGAGGGAACTGCCAAGGACAGCAACCCCAGTAGGCTGTTTCCGGCCGAGCTTTTTCAAAGAATGATATCCAAGGCTGCTTTAGCACTTAATCTTTCTTCTCCTGAGGTACCTGCTGATGCCCAAGCAGATCTGGCGGTGCCTAAGGGGATTTTTCCTCAGGGCCCTGAGAAGCCCATGCTGGTCCCCTTCCCGCCTTCTTTCCAGTCAGCGGTGGAGGGGGAATGGAAGAGCCCCTTTCATACCAAACATAGTACCAGACTAATTAACAAGCTTTATTCGCTACCCGATCAGGCTATGTCCATGTTGAAAGTCCCGACAGTGGATGCGCCAGTGGCGGCCCTCTCCTCAGCAGCCGTTATTCCATCGGAGGGGGAGGGGCCCCCGAAAGATCCTTGTGACAGAAAAGTGGAAATTGCGCTCAAGAAAATTTTTGAAAGCACGGCCCAATCCCTAAGGGCAGCGGCTTCTAATTCAATCATGTCCAGGGCATCTTACCTTTGGGTCGGGGATCTTCTTAAGTCCAAACCTACCTTGTCTAAGAAAGGTAAAAACACATTGAAAAAGATTTCACTGGCCACCGCTTTTGCAGCGGACTCGTCCTTTGATTCACTACAACTCAGTGCTAGGGCTTTGGCGTCCAATGAGGTGGCAAGACGTAACATCTGGCTTCGAAATTGGTCTGTGGATTCGGGGTCTCAAAGCAGGTTGGTGGGAGTCCCTTTTCACAGAACCAAGCTATTTGGAGAGGCACTGGAGCCCCTGCTCATCGAAAATAAAGACAAAAGACGGGTGCTCCCATCCACCAGCAAATAACCACCGAAAGCACCTGCCTCTTCCTTTCATCCCTTCCGAGCCCCAGCACGTCAGCGAGATTCCAGCAAGGGCCCTAACAAGTGGAACAAATCAAGGGTGTTCCCCAAAAGCAGATCCGGAGGGCAACAGGGAGAAGTTCCCCGCAAACCGTTCAGGGGCCAGCGGAACAACTGACGCCAGTTTACAAGGCGAATCCTTGCCCATTGGAGGACGCCTTCTCGCTTTCGCATCACGTTGGCGAGAAACTACTTCCGACAGGTGGGTCAGGGATACCGTCGAGAACGGCTACTCTCTGGAGTTCTCCAGGACACCGAGAAAGTAGGTGCGTCATGGGGGGAGGGGGCGGACCGCACCAGGTGACACCCCAGGGAGGAGTGACACCAAAATGACTTACTATTCTATTCATTTGTTACTGGTTGGGGGCTTTTTTCCCCTTTTTAACTGGGTTTTTAGCGTGGACTCCAGTATCCGTGGATCCTCACTATCCATGGGGTGGGGGTGGTCCAGAACGGATCCCCCGCGGATAGCGAGGGCCAACTGTACATGGTCTTTCAACTTGGTGCGATTCTGTTATGGGTTCTTATTGCTCAATTAAAGAACGTTTCTAGAAATGGTGGCCAATTGCGGATGGCAATTCAGGCAGCATATAGGGCCCTAGGGCTGGAGCCTCCCGAGGGCATTGTGGCTCATTCCACCCGGGGAGCAGCTACTTCGGCTGTTTTTGATGGGGTTTCCTCATTAGTAGACATTTGCAAGTCGGCTACGTGGGCTTCTCCCAATACATTCCTGTCTCATTATAAGATAGATAGGGTAGCCTCAGCAGATACACTCTTCAGCAGAAGAGTGCTGCAGGAGGTGGCCTCAAAGGGAGACAAGTAAGCGCCCACCCTAGTTTTTGTACAGCTTTGTTATATCCCATTCGGTCCCGAATGCCCCCCCTTCCTCCTCCAGAGAAAGAAGGAATTCCCTACCTGTGAATCTCCTGTTCTGGGAGAGGAAGGGGGGGCATTCGCCCCACCCGGATGGCTTTTAGAGTCTTGTCTCTTTGGGGTTTTTGTCTCGTTGTTGTTGGATGTGGTTGTTCCGTTGTTGGGAACTATAGATAGGGCCTCCGATGGGACGTTAATTACCTGCTAACTTTTCTTCTCAAGCTCTGGTCATTTTTGTATAGGTTAGTTGATCTCCTTCTCCAGTACTTGGACGGCGGCTTTGGCAGTACATCAGGATGTCGGGTCATGTCTGAGTCGTTGCCTTGCTTCTACGGTCGCCAGAACCGGAACTGGGAAGGGCATGTCCAGGAGGAGGAGTCAACTTCTAGTGCCGGCCCTGCCTCTGAAGATGGAGGGTGTTAACCGATTCGGTCCCGAATGCCCCCCCTTCCTTTCCCAGAACAGGAGATTCACAGGTAGGGAATTCCTTCTTTCTCCTCTTCTGCCAGTTCCAGCCATCTAGGGGTCAATGTGTCTGAGAGAAGGTGAAAGATATAACTGCGTGGTCACGGAATAAGATACATAACCAATATTTAAATCTCATTTGCCATACCCTGTAGCACAAGGAGAAGAGGTTTATTCCACAAGATTATATTGTGATCCCACGTTCTATGGAACAACTACGTCTCTTGGTATTCCTGGGGAGTAGGAATATTGGAGTAGGAATATTGAGGGATTCATTCCAAGAACGCTGCAGAAAATAATAGTTTGTCATCTTACACTGCATTACCACACGTGAATCCTCTTCCAGAAGCTGTCAGGAAAAAAAAGGTACTTACGCTGGCTGCAATTGCTAAAATATTGATAAATAACTACTCCTCTCCTCTTACATGGCTGAAAATATTATTGTTTTAAGCAAATCCATCTTCAAAGTCATATAAACCTTTGCTTCTCAAGAGTAGAGTACATAATGCATAGCTATTATACAACACAAAAGCTGAGTATAATTTGCTTAGAATATATTCAGCCAAAGAACCTAATACTGTATTTACTTAGAAAGTGTTGGAAATGAGTTATCAGTAATAAAAGCCAAGAGGGAGAATGTACATTTAGCCAAGATGTTTGCTTTATCCACTCAGAAATGCTGTTGTCTAGAGGGTGCTGACAGATACTCTAGCCCCACAAAGTCCAGGCTCCTTTGATCAAAAGGAAACTACTTGTTCTATAGCCTTGATGTTTGTACTGCAAAAGTAGGCAGTGGGTATTCTGCAAGACCTTTGCGCTAGGCAAGGCTTCAGGTACTCTTTTGCAGAGCTTCAGAGTAAGATGGCTTCAACTCCCTGGAGTACTCTACATTCCTACATATCTGAACAATTATGCTTTTAAAACTCAATTCCTCGTTCATCTCTTTGCTGTGTTCTTATTCCATAGCGGCTGGTGCTTCCCCGAAGTGAGAGTGCAACTAGGATATCCACTTTGCCAGAATACTCTCAGCAATATAGCTCAGCAGGGCAGTGGGTAAAGTCCACAAAAAAACCCCTCTGTTAATCTAAGCCAGGGGTAGGCAAGCTACAGCCAGCGGGCCGAATCCGGCACGCCACTCGAAATCATCTGGCCCGTAGTCTCAAAAAGATATATCCACCCGGCCCACAGTGATCCTAAAAAAGAACTCAAGTTTGTAATTCTATCTCTAATTTATCTTCCATGTCTGAAAGTTTTACATTTACATGAACTCTTAAGGAATCCAGTAACATCCAGTTTATTTTAAACTAGATTGCGTGGGGAGGATGGGAAGAGGAATGTCAGGCATATCAATTTGACTGAATCACAGTGTGATGAGTGGTATTCTAGATTACCAGATCAACTGCCAGCAAGTGTGTTCCGAAAATTACAAATGCACTGACTGGGACATTCTGGTAATCTGGATGTGTGAAGAACCTGCTTGCAAGATTTGTCCCCTCATCCTCAAACAGTTTCTTTTTTTTTTTAATGTGCATTAAAATAATTGCCCTCTTACTTAGATATAGCATGCCCTGTGTATCTGGAGTCCAAACAATTTAATTATTTGTTGTACCCAGCCTCACATGCCAAATAACTCTCTAGGGGGGAGTCACTCCCTCTTACAACAAACAGTTCTTCTTAGTGAATCTATTGCCCAGTTCTTGATTCCAAATGCCCCTTTAATGATAAGTATACTTAACGGATAGGTAGCCAAGTAATGCATATGTAAGCCTTAGGTTTTTAAAAACAACTGCTCTTGCTCTCGTGGTAGGAGAAAACTGCAGTAACTGCTTCTATTGAAGATAGGATTGCCAGTAGCACTGTGCTGACCTTGCGTACTCCTGGCCCCAGATAGTGCCTCTCGCCACCCACTGTTTGTGAAATGGGGTCCTTTCCCCTTGGTCACCATTGATTGCAAACAAATACTATCTTCCACTTCAGATTATTCAGTCTCTGGCTGAATTAAAGGCACAGTGATTTTCTAGGTTGGCAGTCTGGCAACCCTGATTAAGGAGCACATTGTAGTCAGGCAAACAATTGACCGTTATTGTTTGAGAGAGAGTCCCTGGTTTTGATTTGAATCCCCATTGGAAAAACATACAAGGATAACTGTAACAGAATTAAGTTAAATTTCTGTACCAAATGGCTGAATATTGGTATTTTGCCTAATACATATGAGGGGTTTTAAGTTTCTTAATATGGAATAGATTTATGCTGGCAGTAGGCCTAACTCTCTTGAGAGACATAAAACAGTAGCTTAGGCCTTGGGACCTTTTGTGGGCTCTGTAGGATTATTTGTTTACTTAAATCTGTTTGCCTTGACTGTTCTTTAAAACAAAACCCCCAAAGAAAAGAGAGTTCCTGTCTACGACTGCTACTTAGGATTCCCAGAAAGTACCCAAGAGGGGGAGGCTGGATTGTTTCATGACAGTGTATAACAAGATTGTTGAATTGGAAACACATGTGTTGAAGGAAAAGTGAGATAGACTTGGAATGGCAGAGATTTGGTTAAACCGAGACACTGAGCAGGAGATTTAGTACCACAAAGGCACAGAGGCAAATTCAAAATAGAAGTGGTGATGGAAGGAGAAATAAAGGAATGTGTTTAATTGGGTGGTCTAGGTTGCTAATTAGAGCATGAGCATGAGAACTGGATAATGCTTGCTGTGACCTTCCCTCCTTCTACCCAGTTAATGAATAGGGGATCTATAAGCCACCAAGCATTATGTGGCTGATATTTCAGTAGTGGAAGGGGGATGAGATTCATTGAGGTCCAAGCCCCACATTTGAGCGTATTTGAGGTTAAAATTTAAAAAAAAAAATTAAGAGCATTAGTGGTGATTATGTTGTTTATAGGAGTATGATGCTCTCCGTATCAGGCCATCAGGCAACTTCGTTTTAAAGTGAAGTGAAGTGTACTGTTGCATATCTTAGGTAGCAAGTCCCACTGAAGCTAGATGCTACCTGAGGCAGCCCAATTCCACTGCCCCACCAAGTTGTGTGTGTGTGTGTGTGTGTGTGTGTGTGTATGCTTGCCACACAGTCTGAAGATCACTTCAGACATAGGTCTGAATCAAGTGAAAATGAATCGCAAGGGTTTTGTTTGTGTCTTGTTTTTGAACATGGGGGCTCACATTTTGAGCCTTCTTCGGTTTGGAAAAATCCTCCCCTCCCTATACATAGAATCTGAGCAACTGCTGTTTAACCAGGGCCCAGGGGCCTTCTTAAAGCATGCTGTAATTTCCTAAGTTAGAGATGTCAGTTTTCTCTGCTTGAGTTATTCCTTGCAGACGGTGAAGTGTTTTGTCTTCGGTGATGTCTAGGAGGAAAACATTTGTACTGTTTCATGGGTGTTGGTCATGAAGTCCAAATTACCAAAAAAAAAAAGAAGAAGAAGATGCAAGTTCTAGCTTTATTATTTTGACAGATGCAGAAAGTAAAATAGAAACAGCATACTTAATTTCCATAGAATTCAATAGGGCCTAATCATAAAGTTAAGCATTTAAGACCCCTTGATTTCGGTGGGACTTAAAGGACATTTAGCATGACATTCTCTGGTTATACATTTAAAGAGGCTTGGTTGGATTTATAAACCTCCCCCTGTATGAGGGTTTAAGGAAAAGAAATTAGTATAGGCCACACTAAAGGAAAGATTTCAGTCTGATTTTCAGCTAGCTCTGAGATTTATTTTCCTTCTTAACAATTGTAATACAATTGTGCAAATTATGCACATTTGTGCACGTTTGAATTTGTTTGTATGACAGCAGCACAGTACTGTATATCCAGTTATTGAACTTGGAGGCTGATATTATAAAGTGGGTCCCTTTGTTAAGCCTCTACTTAATAATTCTGAACTCTTTCATTGACAGTTTGGGCAGATTAAACTTTCATCATCTTCAGAGGAATGATGTGAAACTAAATTCAGAGGTTCAGTATTTAAGAATGTAAGAATTTGCATAATTTGGAATCCACTGGTTTTTTTCAGTAGAAATTGTAAAATGCTTTAGATTTGAGCAGAAGATGATTCAGGTTCAAAGTCTTCTGAGGCATAGCTCACTATGTTAGGAATTGCTAGACTTGAATCTGAGTCCCTGGGATTGATGACCATCACTTCTTGATTTGGAAGAAAGCTGAACGTGCTATTCCCAGAGGGATCTTTTGTTGAGTTCCGTTCTGCTCTCTCCCATGCTTGCTGACTTTTGATGATTGTACCGATGTATACTTCCAGATCACCTTTGCCTGAGCAATGGGTTAATTCTGTGTTTTTTTTTAATTAGTGCTGTAACCAAATTTCATATTTCCAGCACAGTAATATAAGTTACATGACTTGTGATGCTTGCCTGAAGTATGAGGTGAGCGTTATGACCCCAAAAGTTCTCCTCTGGCTTTAAATTGAAATCTGTACTAGAGAAGAACTTCTTCTCTGGAGACGTGTCAGTGCTGGGACAACTACATTTTCCTACCTCCTGGTACCGACTTGCACCCACAGCTACGCGCCAGGCAGTCGCGTCGCTAGGACGCGTGTCACCCCAGAGCGGGGGCGCGCGTCACCTTTAAGGAAGCGGCTCCGCCCCTGCGCGTGACGTCACACGCAGGAGCAGAGCACACACACCCCCGCGCTCCGTTTTCGGCTCATTTTGGAGCCAAACGGACGCGAGGGCGGGCGGGCGGGCCCAACTTCAACATCAAAATGTAAGTACCGGGGGGGACGCGCGTCACCCTTATGCGCGCGTCACCCCCGGGCAGCCCGCCCTGCGCGCTTCCCTTTGTCGATGTCCCTGGCGCCAGGTGCTGAAGGGATGGGGTCTGGAGGCTCACCAGGAATGGGAAGGAGGCATTGTACCCATTGTGTTCCTGATTACACCATCTGGAAGGCAAAGAGATCTGACTGGTCTCAGAATTGGGCTTGGATTAAAACCAGATTTTCTGAATTTTCATTTTCTTGAGTCTGATTCCAAGCCTCACATGGAGTTTTTGCCCCATCAGTACTCTTGATTCCTTGCATTTTGTGAGTTCTTTCTGCTGTTCTTTACTTTGCCTGCTTGCTTTCTCTGTGATCCAAATTGCTTGGCTACTCCCTTCTTTTGATGCAGTTCTTGCAGAATTTTGGAGTCTGTTGAAATCTTTGCCTTGCTCAGAAGTGGACCTAATTCTGCCACCCAGTTCTTGCCTTTGAGTTGTTGTGTTTCTTTTTCAAAATAAAAAAGTGTGATAGCATGCCCCCCCAATCCTTGGTTAAGAAAGAAATATAAATTGGTTCTAAATGTATTTACATGGGCAAGGTTAGGTTGCTCTTTCCTTTCTAGGATCAAAATGTAAATGCATATATTGTTGCATAAGCATTGAAAATTAAAAGAATGAACAAGTAATCTCATCTGTGCTTGTATCTCTGCAACCTACAGATTTATCAGTTAAATATAAACTTTAAAAGAATATAGGCAGTGTTCTCATTCAGCTTCTTTTCAATGTCATTGTTGTAGCACTGCATAAAATTAAAACAGGAACACTATTTAGTGCAACTAAATAAACACTAAGTTATTCTGCAGCAGGTACAGTAGGATTTAAGGATGAAATAAAAACGGAGGCATTATTTACAGCTCTCAAAGTAGATCTGTGCTTCTGTGCAAAAAAGTGGGAGTTTTTTGTTTCAACATGGAACTGTCCAAATTTAGAATAAGTGGGGTAGGGGTCCAGTTTTATTAATAGGTGCTCATGGGTGAAAAGCACTGAACCTTCCCTTTATCTGCTGCCACCTTCTCCAAATACTGTACTGTTCAACCAGCCTGGGTAACTTCTTTTATTCACGCTCAACTGAGAAGAAAAACTGCAAGGAGAGCAAGGGTTCTGCACTCCTCACCCATGTGTTCTTTTATTATTAAAATCAGAGACGTGTGTCCACACCGTCACCTTCTCTATCTAAGTTCTTCTCTATCTAAAGATGGCAGTTCCATCTTTAAACAGAAGAAAGTTCTTGCTTTCCTGTTTGTTGATCTAAAAAAAAAAAGATTAAGGCCCAGAAAATTTTCAACTGATATTGCTTTAAATTCTTTGGTTCCATGTACACATTCTTCTCCAAAACACATCTCAGTGTTTCTAGTCTTGAGTCTGGATTACTGACTCAGTATCCTGTGTTGGCTGGTAGAATTGTATGAAATGCAGTAGCTGTGAAGTGGAAAAAATTAGGCATGTTCAAACAAAGCTAGCATTGATTCAATGTTGCACCGAATCTTCATAAAGCCTTCTCCAGGACACAGCATAATGCAGTCCCATTCTATGACCTCTACACAATTATCATAATAAAAATATTGTATTCATCATACTAGTATGAGTTCACTAACAGTCATTCAACAACTGTGTTGAATGAATGCTTTGGCTTTTTTTGCACTAAGTCAGGAGGAATCAAGTGAGTATGGAGTGAACAATAAAATATTTTCTCTGAACATTCTGAAACCAAAATATAATTCTTCAAGATAAAACAAGGTTGCAAAAACTAGTGTGGGGCCTGACCCACACCAAACCAGTTGCTTAGCTTGTGTGGCATGAGGGCACTTTGTTTCATCTGCAGGATTGGAGACTACAGTTTATTTTTAGGGGGTGGGGTGTTTTTACCCTAAAAGCTATGAAATGTCAGAATGGGCATTCTTTGCCTGCTGCTTTTTAAGTGCTAAACCCATCAGATATATTGATTAAACACTTGAAACTTGGACTGAATGGTTCCAAAGAGATAGGATGAGAGAGACCAATAAACCGAAGGAGACTTTTAAATGGCCTGGGAGTAAGGTTACTGTGCCCTCTCTCTATATGTTGCTTTAGTTAGCAACATGGAAGAAAGAATGAAACCCTGAGACTTTATCAGAGGTGGAGGAAGGGATGGGGGTGGGGGGGTGGATCGCCCCCAGGTAGCAGGTGGGGCCAGGCGACAAAATGGCGGTGGGGGGTGGCGGAGAACGCGCCAGCATTGGCAGCGGCAAAGGCGGAACGGCTCAGAGACGGCAGGAGAAGCTGTCCGCCGCCTCCGCATGGCTGTTTGATTTGGCTCCTGCCCGACTCCAGAGGAACATTTGGCTCCGGCTGATGTCACAGGGCCCACCCCTGAGTGATGTTGCATCCAGCCGTGACATCACAGGGGAGCAGCCTTGCTACGCCACTGTTTATCATTAACATGTTCAGCACTCTGAGCTTAATACTTTACAGTAGTAAGACATGTCTTGTAACTACTTTTTCAAGGGTCTTGTGTCATAAGCGTTGTCTTCTGTGATGGTTCATACTGACAGATGAGGAGTTAAATCCTGGTCTCTAGTCAGTGTGAAGACTAGCCAGCTAGAAAATAATCAACTCACCAGAACCTTATGATTAATGTGTGTACAGTACACTGTTTCTTTCACTGCTGAGAATGCAATCCACTTGCGACTATCCCTTTTTGGTTTTTGTTAAGGCTTTTGCAAGAAAGCTGGTTGCTGGGTTTAGCCTTGAGTACTTAATGAGAAATCCTGGATCTGGTGAGTGTAGAATAGTCTGATTTCTCTTGCCTCGAACAAAGTGTCCCTTATTCAAAACATCACAGGATGGCCCTGACTTCCATACATCACACTTTCATAGTACACTTTCCCTTATTTCACACCCCTTAGCATCAGTCACTCTTAATTCTTTGACATGGGCATCCTTTGAGTGGGCATCCTTTCTTGGGAATGACCCAGAAAGTAAGAAGAAGTAACTACAGCTTCTTACAAGATAAGAATTAAAGAGGAGGGAGAGACGGGCACAAAAATGTAAAAAGAGGAAGCTATGAAGAAGTATTACAATTCCTCACAAGGATGGACAGTCGCGACTAGACACTGGGTTTAATTGTGGCCTTGCAGTAGTTATAGCAAAGGAGTTTCCCCACTGGATTCAGAGGCATGCAAATGGAAAGACAATAGCATTGTGTGATCCCTCATATACACCACCAAGGAAGTTTTGTTGCTATGAATATAAAACGGGAGCTGCCATACCAGAGAGTTATCAGTGAAGTCTTACCACAAGACAGAAACTTGGGCAGAGCAGCACATCTCCACTAGGAGGTGACAGCCTCACACGTGACAGAGTTTTTTTTTTACTTTTAATTACATAATCATTCTATGAACATAAATTACACAGCAAAATATTTTGTTTAGAGCAGCAGAGTTAAGGCATGAGGTTAGGATAATTTAAACACTCAGGAGCAAAGAAATATAAAACTAAGCAATGCTTGCCTTCACATATCTGCATGGTAGCCTTAACTTTATTCTCGGTACGGTAGTGTAGAACGAGGGGGCCAAATTTGCAGATGACTCTGAAGTATTCAGAGTAGTAAAATACAAAGCAAAGTGTGAAGAGCTCCTAGGCAGCTCAGAAACAGAATGCCAAACATGAATTCAGCAACAAAGTGAATGTCCTTCAGGCAACAAAGGTCAGGGCACATATTGGAGTTGTCACGCTGAATTTTATCACTGAGATATATTTGACACACTATATTTTGGTGCCATTTGCTGTTCTGTCATAGACTGTTGCAAACCTACCCTGCAGCTAGCTTCCATCAAGGGAACTACATTTTTTTTTTGGTCATACAGTGCCTTTTGAAACAAATTTGGGCAACACCCAAAACCTCAATCCTCTTAGCTTAGCACATAGATCCATTGCCATTTCACAGGACAGGACCACTGTGTGGCAGCTGCTTTAAGTAACCTTTGTTTGGCAGATACTCCATGCAGGTGAACCATTCATATGCAGTGACTCACCGCATGGATCAGTTATGATGATGCATTTGTCCAAATGCCCCTACAGAAATAGGCAAGCCAATGAGAAGTATGTCATGTTTATATTCATATTGCTTTGAATCAAAGCTGCTGTTCTCTGCGCCATTTTCGACGTCCTTTGCCTTCTCTGCCATTTGTTACTTTTGGCTGTGGGCAAACCCCATGATTTTGTAGATAATGTCACAAAGCTACATCAGAAGTAAAGCCATGTTGGTCTCCCACAACCAAAATCCTGTGGGCCATCCTAGTCAGTTGGATTAATCAAGTGTTGAGACCAAGGACTGTGAGGGCAAAGGGGAAGAAGGAAGAAAATGGGTTTGAAACGAAGCAGCAGCCAAGGGAACAACTGCAACAAACCACATAAAATATGAATATTTGGCAAGTTGAGCATGGTTTTTCTATAATTTGTTCAGCTGTGTCAACTTTGCTTATTTCAGAGTGGATATTAGAACTGGAGAGCAGTGGCATGGGACTGGAGCAAAACGCCGCCGCCTCTCCCCATACAGAAAGGAGAAGGAAGAATGGAAGGCTAGTTCCCATTCTGTTCTGTCTCAAGCAACATAGATACAGTGCTATAATAACTCTGTCCTTCCCACCTGAAGTCTGTTGGGAGTCTCTCCCAATGCGAAGGAATAAATATCTTCTCTTAACATCATATGTCCATGATACTTTGGGACAGGGAGTTACTTTGCTGCCAGTTTTCATGTACTGGAGTATTACCCTCTAAAAATGCTTTGCATTTTAAAAACATATTACTCCCCCCCCCCTTAACCAAAACTGATAAGAATACATATAATACACATTTAAACTACCGTAATCTGAATGTTTATTTATTACAGGGCATGGTGTACAATTAGCTATTCTTTTAAACAGCTTCCATAAACACAGCCTCTCCAATCTACCACTGCATTTTCAGCATCCCTCTCCAAGCTAGGATCAGCACTCGTACCCTGTTAGTGCTGATCTCTGTCACACACCTTCAAGGAGTCCAGTGCCTGCTTCTCCCACCTTATAGATGTTTCAAAATGTTTGTGTGTGTGTGTGTGTGTGTGTGTGTGTGTGTGTGAATTGTTGTTGTTTTTGCAGATTTCGGTGTTTAACCAAAATGAAATAGCAGGAAATGTTGTTATGTGTATGTGTTCTGAATTTTTCCCATTTTTATCAATTTTTAAACGCTTTAAAAGTGTACTAGGTAGGTTCTACAGTGTCAGCAGATGGAGAATGATGCAAAATTACATGGTTTTATTTTTAATTTTTATTTGCAGAAAGCGGTGTTGTGTTTTTATTTTGTATTTACCATTTTCAAACACCTCTACTTATAGGTACTCATGTTTTATGTGCTATTCATATGACGATGCAAGAACATTGTTGGAAAAAGGGGTCTATGAGTGTAAATTAGGCACTCATACGGCAGAAGATCCTTTTTTCAATTGCTCCCCATCAACCCTGGCTAGTTTGCTACTACTAACAATAAAACAGGAGCAGAGGCAATAAAATAGTTTCAACGAATTTATTCATTGTTTAAAGCATGTACATTTCTGTTTGGTAGTACAGGCCTTAGAGAACAGGGAATCCTACAGCCATTCCCTTTGCATGGGTTTTTGTGTGACCTCATGGCATGGCGGACACCATGAAGCTGGCAGAGCTCATGGAGGGAGCTCTTGCTCATTGTAAGGTCACGGGGAGAGAGGGAGGGGGAAGCAAGGTAGGGGACACACCTCCCAAGGTCATAGAGGAAAAGAGTAAAGGTCAGACATCCGCCTCCTGGACAATACACTGCCCCTTTCCTCCTGGTACTGCAGGTAGCATTGTACTGATTTTCCAACAGTTTACCCAACCCAGGCCACGTACAGTCAGTTCTCGTTATCCGCTAGGGTTAGGTTCCTGGAAAACCTAGTGGCTACCGAAAGAGTGGATACAAAATCATTGAGGCTTTTGGAAAAATAGGGTTAGGTTCCAGGGAACCCTCTTTGCCATACAGTATGTGAACTTTGTGAACCTGAATCTTACCTTGAAATCTATGGGCTGGGTGATAGCGGGGAGCAGCATCCAGTATACCACATTGGCTCTTTGTTGTGGAACAATTCCTAACTCTAACAAATTATTATCCTTTCCTAATAACATTATGCAAATATAAAGGTATTGTACAGAATCCTGGAAGCCTAGAAAGAGCACAAACAGTTCCCATTGTGTTGCAAATGGAATTCTCTGCACATGCAGAGTAACTCCATAAAAGAGAGATGACCTTTTACGGTACATGCAGCAAGGCAGGGAAATTTGCTCCCAGAGCAACGTGGAGACCTGCAAAAAAAAGCTAACACACTCGTGAGAACAATGGCCTCAATGAAATCGCAGATAGCGAGAACAGACCGCGGGTAAGGAGAGAGAGGTGGTAATTCTGCACCTCAAGATAAGCGCATTTGCAAATAGCGAATTTGCATATAAAGAGAACTGACTGTACTGGCTGCAGAGTCTTTATCTCAATTGCTGGCATCCTGGTCAACCTTTTATGTGAGTGGTGGAGTCAATCTGTATGTGAAAACTGGTTTCTCTTGATCATGATCCACCAGTTGAGATAAATGCAGTGCAGTGATGGGCAACTCAATCCTGTCTTGCAGGATGCAGCGGCACACATAAGGCGCCTGCCACATTCTGAGCAGGATTGGGCCTGCCCTGGCGCAGCTGGTGGCCTCTTTGTTTACCCCGAGTAATGCACCAGCCGCAATGGGTCTCCTGGAATGCATGCTGGCGTACATTCGAGAGACTTGTGCAAGGCCCAACAGGCCTGGAAAGGGGGATAGGATATGGCGGAAGAGGCCTACACTGATCCCTCCCCCTTACTGAGCCTGATCCTCCAATCCCCCCTCCTGGAACATCCCTGTTCCGCCCTACCTTTTCCACCCGACTTACTGTTCTGCCTTACTGTTCTGCCGTGGTGTTGCTCCGTTCTGCAGTGCCGGAGGAGCAGCGCAATCCTCTCCACCGGTGCCGCTTACTCTCCAGGTGTCGCAAACATGCCTTATGGCACGTTTGCAACACCCTAGACCAGCGGAGCAGTCACTCAGTGGAGCAGCTGCTCTGCTGGTCTTAGGTTAGACAGAATTGAGCTGTAAATGTTTTAAGAATGGATTTTAACAATGGCCTGCAAATTGAAGCTTGATACAATAAACCTAGGTTCATTTCCCCCCCCCCCCTTTTTTCCCTTCCAGTGAAAAAGTGAGACATGAAAATGGAATTTTTAGCTTGTAACTCATACATTTAGATTTCTGGTTTTTAAATTTTGGGGAAAATGTACCTAGTTGTTTTCTTATTACAATACTGCTCCTTTTGTTCACTGGACCATGTTTTTCTTGGAATGCACTAAAGTGGAATGTTTTAAATTATGGGGTTTTACTTTAGGCCGTCCAATATCTACTAAATGTCCATCATCTCATTCTGAATTTGGGAAGCAGCAAATGTGCTCTAGTATCCAACAAAGCACACATTTTTATTCCAGAAAAGAGCCCCTCTGTTCTGAATTTACTGCAAAGTGTTCAGAGACAAAAGAAAAACCCTCTACCAAACCTGAGCTAAGTTCTTTATCATGTGACTGTCTCTTCAAACAATCTAGCTTTACATAGTGTAAACTGTGGGAAAAGTTTTCTTCTATAATACATAGTAGCAGTTGCTAAGCTTAGCTGAACTAACTCCAGGCTCCTTTGTTTATTACCAGTAAAAATGAAACTGTGGAACAAATGAAGGCATTAGATACCATGGTGAATATAAATCAAAGTCATATTGTACTCTCTAATTATAAACAGATTTGGAAATGTGAGGCAAAACATAGATTAAAGGGCTATAGATATCATTCCTACCACTGGAATTCACTGCATTATTTCACTGCCCCATACCCCCACAACCCCCAGCCACAACTATCACTATTGTTAGTTACATATGCTGGCTATATTGTACAGAACATATTCTGAGAACTTCATACAGTACAGTACAATGCTAGAATCTCATGATCCTAATAATAAGCATCTTCCTGTTGGAATGATCCTAATTTGAGACTTATTGGAAGCTTGGGAAGCCCTACCACATAATTTATTTGCTTAATGACAGGGAGAAGGTCTTCTAAGTTAAGGTATGGATCCAGGGATCAGCAGTTTTGGGTTCAAAAGTCAGGGCTGCTATTCTGTACCATTTTGATCTTGGACAGCCAAATGGTCCTGTTATGCTTTGTCTGTTGATCCGCTACATGGGCAGGATGTCACAGACTGAAATCTTTCAAAACTAGACAGCAGTACACAGTGCTTAGGTCAGTGATCTTCCAGTATTTCCTGGAGTCTTCATACAATGGGGATGGAAGAAAATGTAAAATGAGACGGGTTCAATACTTCCTTACAGATTAAGCCCCTGTAAACTGTTGTACACCATAGGCAGAAAGGGGCAGACAATTGGCACCATTTCTGTCCAGTAGGCTCTGTTTTTGGAACTCTTTTGAAAAACAAACCAGGTGACTCCGAGTGGCCCAGGTTGCATGGTGCATTGCTGGCCTTGCGTTTTCTCTCTTCAGAAACTGCTGTTTTGTTTTTAATGTATAAGTAATTTGAATAAAATACATTTTACTATGGAAGAAATTACCGTATTTATTGACGTATAAGACGCACTTTTTTGTCTACATTTGTGACCCAAAATAGTAGGGTGCGTTTTATACGCCAATACTAAAAAATCCCTTTTCCCCCCTTCCCGTTTTAAAGAATTTTCGGGCTTACCACATTTTTCCGGAGCCAGAGAGCTCCCTTGTGCTTTCTTCCCTAACTAATCTATCCGATCTACAGCTGTTTGTCGGGTTTAATTTATGCACATGCATGAGTTGAGCTTCTCAGCAGCCAGCAGAGGGCGCTGTGCTCAGTTCAGTTCAGCTGAGCTGCCGAGGGCCTGCTCTTGAATGCAGCATGGGTAAGCTTCTGAACTGGGTCTAGTTGGGAGGCTTTGAAAACTGCATAGGTGGGGTGGGGGGAAAGAGTTGAGTCTGGGGGTTTTGTATTTGGGATTTATGTTGTTTAAGAGTTGGTAAGAGTTGAGTCTGGGGGTGGTAAGGTGGTAAGAGTTGAGTCTGGTTTTTTTTGTACTTTTATGTTTTTTACTGTGGAAACTGCAGGGGTGGGATGGGGTGGGGTGACATCACTACCAGAAGTGACGTTGCCATCGCCGTAATCTGAGAGCACATATGCAGGGATGCTTAGATGCTTAGCAGGGCTAGGTCTGGTCAGTGAAGACTGCTTGGGAACTGCACTCCACTTCCAGTTCCTCCATGAACAAAGATGGGATCTAAATGTAATAAGACCTACTATGAGCAGTGAAACTCTGTTTATAATGTTTACAGACCCATTTTTTAAATCTCAGCAGCAGCTCCAGTTATTGGCTGAAATGTCATACTCTTACTTTTGTTTCAAAATAGTTATCTGGAATATGATTACTTGGTGCAAATAAATACATTTTCTTTCTGCCTCTAGCACTTATCAGTAACTCCTCATTTATGTTAATCTTCCAATTTTCCTTTTCTGTCATCACTGTGTTGGTTTGTTTCCTCTGTGTCCAAATTTCTCCCAATTTGCCCCACTTGCTTTTAGCATCTATACTAAAGATGCCCTTACCACAACTGTGACTGTATTTCTTGTTTCTCATTTTTTAATACAGTATTGTCTTAGTGGTGAAAAGGCCATCCCAGTTTTGTTGCATAGTCTATAGAGCCATATGTAAGGTTCACATTCAAAGAAAAGAACTTTGGCTGATGAATGGACTTAAGGTGATAATCTCAACACTTGGTCTAGGATCAAATACAAAGAAAATCCTCCCAAGATTTTTGAGCAGATTTGCTTAATATTACTTAGCAACACTTCAAATAATAAATTTAATTGCAGTGTACCCTGAAATATGACTTTTGTTATCATGTGAAGAGAAGTAGTTGATTATGACCTTGCACTTGCAGGTCTTGCATACACAAGTTACTCATCATGACATGCTCTCTAAATAATTTCTCTTAAAGGATAGACTATAAAGGTTTTGATGAAAAGGTTCACTTGAAACAGCATTTAAGTATATTCAATAGCAGTCGCGTCGCAACGACGCGCGACACCCTAGAGCGGGGTCGCGCGTCGCCCTTAAGGGGGAGGCTCCGCCCCCGCGCGTGACGTCACGCGCAGGAGCAGAGCACCCTCCCCGCTCCGTTTTTGGCTCATTTCGGAGCCGAACGGACACAGGGGAGGGCGGGCGGGCCCGCCTCCAACTAAAAACTGTAAGTGGGGGGGATCGCGCGTCACCCCTATACGCGCGACGCCCCCCGGCGGCCCGCCCCCCCGCTTCCCCCTGTCGACGCCAGTGTTCAATAGCACTAGAGAATATCAAGTGTAAGAGGTGTGTGCTTGCATAAGTGAGAGAGAGAAGAATGTGTATCTGACTGATTTTTACTTATGCTTATAACTAGCCTTACCAGTGTCCCGGAATCGAGGCCTAGAGCGAACCCGAGCTTCTCCCAAGTGTGCTGCCCAATGGTGGTCGTGTCGTTGACCGGAAGCCAGAATCCCATTGGGCAGCCGCAGTGCACACTTGGGAGTGGCTCGGGTCTGCTCTAGGCTTAAGCCAGCCTCGATTCTGGGACGCTAGTAAGACTACTTATAACCACTGGCGTCGACGGGGGGAAGCGGGGGGGGTGGGCCGCTGGGGGGCGTCGCGCATACAGGGGTGATGCGCGACGCCCCTTACTTACAATTTCGCGCTGAGGTGGGCCCGCCCACCCTCCCTTGTCTCCGTTTGGCTCCAAAATGAGCCGAAAACGGAGCGGGGAGGGCGCTCCGCTCCTGCGCGTGACGTCACGCGCGGGGGCGGAGCCTCCCCCTTAAGGGCGACGCGCGCCCCCGCTCAGGGGTGTCGCGTGTCGTCGCGACGCCACTGCTTATAACAGCTGCCACATTATCTGATAGACATTTTTGCCAGAAGCATGAATTTCTCAAGAGTCATCTTGTTTGTTTGAAATGAAGTGTATAACTCTTTTATTGTATCCCACATTCATTATTTGTGGGAAAGGCATCTGCCTCCCTCATAACAAGCCATGAGTATCGCTGGTGCTCCTGTTCTGACAGTCGTGTAGTGCTCTTCCTTTGACTTTGTCCACTTTGCTTGCCCCACCTCTTTTCTTGCTGTTGGCTGATCTTTTATGAGGTCATAGTCTGTTGCTAGAAGCACCAGACTTGCCCTAACTCTTATGTGATGTCTTAAGCACCCTGATGTCCTAGACCAGGAGTGGCCAACCTTCCACCATTGTGGCCTCTGCATTCTTAAGAGTTGTATAGATTACAGAATCTTGCAGATGCAAGTGCTGATGGTGCTGCTAAAGCAATTGCATTTGCTGAAATGCCCTCACCTATACAACCATTAAAGGGCCAGGAGCATTCATGTTGAAAGGTTGGCCACCCCTGTCCTAGACAAACTGGCTAGCCTTTGGAAGCAGTGTACTTGGGGTAATCACTGGAGACCTCGAAATCTGAAATTTGAGATCTATACACTTCTTAAGTAGTAAATAAGCATCTAAGCATTATATTCCAACTTTCTTTTGGGAAGCTTGCATGGATTACCCAGACAAAGTTATCAGCATTGTATACACTCTGGTAATTCCTTGTAGATTCAGATTCGTAGACCAGCCTCAAAACCCATCCCTGAAGAGTAGAGGTATTGTACCTTACTATCATAGGCGATAGCCACATTTTACAGGACACAGTTTTCTAAAAATTGACATCAGGTGAAAGGGTTGGAAGTATTGCATCTAGCGCAACATTATATACAGTAGAGTCCAAATTATCTAACATGATCAGTAGGTGGTTGGATTACCAAAAATGTTGGATAATGCGGAAATGGGGTGGTGGAAACAAATTGTAAATTAAATGGAAGGAATAAGACAGCTTCTTACATCCACATGCTGGCCATGTGCTCTTCTATCTTTTACCAATTCCTCAGAAAGCAATGTTCTGGCCCTCTCCCTCAATCCACTTCTTTCCACCCAGATGAACCTTCAACTCACCGGTCACAAATGCCACCAGGCTCCAGCTTCTCCCAAAGGAAATCCAAAAGCTCCATTTTGCAGAAAAAGACACAACAGGAAGGTGCCTTCACTATTAACACACACACTCCAACCTACATTTCCTGCCTGTCTAGGAGTAAGAGCTCTGTTGCTTTGACCACTAGAGGGCTAAAAGAAAGGCTGCGTTCTTCAACTCGGTAAATAGCAGGAAGTGACATTCCTAGCATGCTTGAATATCACGGCTACCGGGGCTCCCAAAATGAACGGAAATGACTGAAAATCAGAATGGCTGCTGTTGCTCCTCTTCCCTCGCACTACATCTCCCAAGCTCCTTTGCAGCCAAGCAGCCTTCCTATTGGTGCATGAGGCTGCCATCTTTATTTCCTCATCCCTCATACTACATCTCCCAAGCACTTCCTATTGGTGCATGAGGCCGCCATCTTTTCTAGCTTTGAGCTCGTAGTTGAAACTTCAAGCGTGGTGAGCGGGCTGGAAGGAGAAAAAAAATACGCAACCTGAGCGCCCTAGAAGGCAGGAAAAAATGGCTCTCAAACGCTCTTAGCGCTAGAAGCTGAAAAACAAACACAGCCAAAGTGTGTCTGCAGTCTGTAAACAGGATTCAACAGATTGTCGGATTACCGAAGGTTGGATACAGGACTCTACTGGCAAATAACAAAGCAGGAATATTTATTTCCATCCTCTTTGAAGAGAATCTAACACATGCTTCATCAGCAAATCAAATTTTAATCAGTCTAAACAACAACAAAAAGCAGCAAAAGCTGGGAACCTTAAATCTATGTTCTGTAACTTCCTTTACTGAACAAGTGCAAGGGCGCTTGCCTTCTTGAACTGGCTAGTCAGTATTTTTTTAATAAGTGCACATACTATATGAGTAGCTTTTATTCCATAGGTTTATTTTTCAAATTTCCATGAAAATCTTGCATATATTATATACATACATTAAATTTTTTATACTGTGATTTCAAGATTATGCTTAAGCCTGAAGGTGTCTTCATTAATTGAAAGTATTGGTTTTGTACCAGAAAAAATATTGCAAGTAAAGTGAATTTCATATGGAGGTGGGGGAGGAAGCAAGGTTGAACTTTATATTATCTCCACATATAACTGCTTCATATCTTTGTTTTTGTATTATGTGAGATGGAATTTTCTTTATATTTCTCAGACATTGTCAATGGGTTGTATTAGAGGCTGCTTATTTTGTCAGTTACCAGGAGTTACTAAATTATTATTACTTATTTTGTCAGTTACTAAATTATAATAAGTATGGCTTATATGAAAAGTGCTCAAATTCGAAGGTATGTACAGCCCCCCCCCCTGAAATGTCATTGGTCTTATTGAAACTTTTTAACCTTAAAATCTTTTCCTTTGTTTACCTTGAAATCTCTCAGATGTTTTGCCTGAGGTGGAACTTCGACATTTGCCTCAAAATGTCAAATTCTGTGGCAGCTCTATTCTAATTTCCTACCACATCTACTTTCAATATAACACTCCTGTGAATAATTTGTGTGGCAAATTATCTAATAATCTAATAATTTGTGTGGCAAACATGCTGTTTCCTTTTTGCTGGTTCTGTTTTGAGTGCTCAGTCCCAAATGCTACCAGTGTACCCCAAGCCATAACTTCCATCTGCACAACACCATGCCTTTTGCCGTTCCAGTGGTGCCAAAACATGTCCCACAGAGAGGAGGTCTCTCCTCATGCTGCCACTAAAAATATATATAGGATTCCAGCTCAACACCCTACAGTGTAAGGAAAGATGGCATGTTGACCACACCATTGCTTCAGTAAGCAAGGGTCAAACAATAGCTGAGATACCCCCACCTTGAAAATGAGGATCTAGTTATGCTTGGAGTGGTACTTAAGGGGAAAAAACTCTACTGTCGCCTCATGGTATATTGCTCTGACACTTTATTTTTATTGCATGTCAATTTGAATATGCAGAACTGCCACATGATACAGTTCTCTATCTCAAGGGCGCAAGTTATAACCACTGCAAAAAAAAAAACCAGCACAATACAGTCCTCAAAATAAAATGAATTGAAAGATGTTACAAAAATGATTACAAACGTCTTCACAGCTGTTTAACCTGAATCGTTAGCTCAGACAGTAAGGTCTTAGATCACTTCCAGGAAATTCTCAGCATTACTGACTTTTCAGTCAGTAACATTCCCGAATGAAACATTACTTGAAACGTTACTGACTTTTCAGGGGAAGAAATGTTCACAGTTGTTTTCCCAGCCATTTGGATAATTTAAATGCTAGGATTGCAAGTGAATTAGTGTGGTGAATTAACCAGGACTTCCAGTGTGTAGTCCTCCAGCTAGTAGTGGGCAACGTCGCCCATCTTAATTCAGAAAGGAGTGAGTCTTGACTGGCTTGGGGGGGGGGGAGGGAGAATTCAAAAGCGTTGGCTTTTTGGAGCATTCTCCAAAGCTTATACAAACCTAGCTTGAAGCAGGTCATCCTCTACTGCTAGCTCTCTCATCTGCCAGTTTATTTTTTCCTTCCATTCCCAGATTTACAAAGGATGAGTGTAGTGGTAGGGTGGTCGATAAGGGAAAATGGCAGCCCAAGAGGGCTTGCAAAAGCTGGGGTTTCCAAATGTACTCAAATCATTCATTGCCAACAGGGACTCTGATATCTGTTTTTTTTATTCTTCATAAATATCAAGAAGAAGAAACTACACTTCACAAAGTGACCAGTGCAGGCTCTGAGCATGCTCAAAAATTTTATTTGAAGAATGAACTACCTTCTGGTTTACCCTCGGAACGGAAGCCTTCTCTCTCACACACGCACACACCTCCGGGGTCAGTGAGGCAGGAATAAATAAATAATTAAAATACACATCCCAGAATTCATGTCAACAGGTAAATTGTTGATAAACTCAGGAGAAGTTTTTGAATTTGGCTTTCTCCCCCCCCCCCTCCATTTCTTAGGTTGGTAAGTCTGTGAAGCGTGGGAATGGGCTGACAGGGAGCTGTTACAAGCCAAGGCAAAATTTGGAGGTTAGCTTGGGAATTTCCAGAATGGAAGAGTTCATTTCTGGGGGAGAAACCATTTCTGGGGGGGGGGGGAGAAACCATTCCAAAATTCTTCTCTATCCCATCCTCTGATTTAATCAGTAAGGCAGACAGGGATTAATCAGTAAGGCTGACAAGAAGCAAGATTTGGGGTTCTTGAATGGCCTGTCCTTATGCAGTCTGAGCAGATGTACCCGCTAAAGATTTTTTTTTTTTTGCTGATGAGTGTTAGCATATGTTTATTATCACGCTTAACAGTAACTGCTTCCTTCCTTCAAGATCTTCAAAAAGACATCTTCATTGAAGTTTTGCAATATGTAACTTAATTGACTGACTAAATGTCTAATAACTTTAAAAGCATAAGTTAATCGATCTAAAATCTTTCATCAGTTTGTCCTTACCTAACTTATATTTTTAACAAGTCTGTACAAAGATGAAACTTTTTCCTGGCAGGTTTAAAGCAGAAGTCTGGTTTTTGAGCCAAGCTACCAACTTAAGAAAACTGAGGTTTATAATGGAAAACCTGACTATTCCTTAAGTATAATAGTGTGAACATATTGTAACAGAGCTTTACAGCATGCTGGAAAAAAATTGAATTAATGATAAATATTAACCATTAAGTACACCCCTCCCCCTTCCAGTCCAATACTTTTGTCAGGTGTATGTTTAATTTCTTGTGGATAAGTATGATTTTATTTCAGTAAAGGCTCCCCCCCCCCCGAAAAAAGTTGTGAGCCTTTTATTTGGGAACTGTAGGTAAGATGCACTACGATATATACAGGATGAGCTGAGCTAACCAGTTCTGCAGTCTTACTGTCTTCCTTTGTTCTGGCATTTACTTCCTTCTAATTCTGATGCCCCCCACCCAGCTCCCCTCCCTCCACAAACACTCCATATTTACATGAGCTGCTGTTCTTTATTTTCAGCGCTGTGGTTTTGACTTCGGAAATGAGCAGCAAAGTTAATGACAGTCTGAAAACACTTTGGCATGTACGGCTCATCAAGAAAGTAGCTTTTAAAAAAACATGACAGGCCAAATGCATGTGTTATGTAAATCCAATGATCACAGTGAAAGGCTGGTAGGATGTTAGCTGGATCTGTTATGGGCTCGTTCCAAACGCTTTTCTTTCATGGACAGATATGAGGGGTCTATTCACCCAGGTTCACCTGGCATACTAGCTGCATCTCTTTCTGTCTTAGTCTTAGTCAGACCCAGTCACAGTTATCCATGCCTTAGTTACCTTGCATATAGATTGTACATGGGGCTACCCATGAAGATTATCTGGAAGCTTCAGCTGGTACAAAATGCAGCCGCCTGGTTGTTGACAGTTGCCCAGGTGTATGATCATGTAACATCTTTGTTACATGTACCGTGTTTTCCCGAAAATAAGACAGTATCTTATATTAATTTTGGCTCCAAAAAATGCAGTAGGTCTTATTTTTAGGGAGGTCTTATTTTCCCAACCTGTGGCGCGACCCCCCAGCACTTACTTTGACTGATTAAAGCTTCATTCTTTACTGAGGGTGCAAAGCTCTGCAAGGCCTGGAAGGCCTGCACTTGAGTCCTCCACCATAGAGACGATGTGCTAGAGAGGCCAGCAAGGCCTGCAAGGAGGCTGCAACTTTGCAAAGTCTCTCTAGCACGTCGTCTCTATGGTGGAGGACTCAAGTGCAGGCCTTCCAGGCCTTGCAGAGCCTTGCACCCTAGGGAAAGAATGAAGCTTAAATCGGTCAAAGTAAGTGCTGGGGGGTCGTGGGGGTGCTGGAGGGGGTTGTGTCCGTCTGGCTGATGATCCTAGCTAGATCTTATTTTCAGGGGAGGCCTTATGTATTTATGAGTGCCAGCAAAAATCACGTAAAAAATGATGGTAGGTCTTACTTTCAGGGGAGGTCTTATTTTCAGGGAAACGGGGTACTTTGTTGATACAGTTGCACTGGTTGCCAGTATGCTTCTGAGTGCAATTGAAGGTGCTGGTTAATGTCTTTAAAACTATATACTGTTTAGAACCAAAAAGTCTCAAGGATGACCTCTTGCATGAACCTGCCCATATTGTAAGATTTTGGGGGAGGCTGTCTTGCAGGTTCCACCTCCCTTGAAGTAAAGTTGGCGGTGACTGGCATGAGGATGTTCTGTGGTGGGCCCCACTCTGTGAAATTCCCTGCCCTGAAATGTGTGGCAGGCCCCCTTGCTACTAGTTTTTCATTGCCATTTGAAAACTTGGCTTTTTCAACAGCCTTTTGCTGGTTCAGTATGAATATTGGAAGAACAATATCTCTTGGTTTTTTTGACAGGGCGGTGACATTGTGGACTATGTTAATGATGTTTGTTTCACTTTTGTATATTGTAAACTGCCTGGATCTGTAAGGAGAAGGGCAGGGTATAATTTTTTTAAATATCTAACGGAATACATAGAAGGCAAAGCGCAAGATGGACAGTGCAAGAAAATTCTGCTAACAGAATTGCGCAGGAATCTAGTCCCCTGATTATAGACCTTTGCCATAGGGCTGGGTCCAGGTTTGAGGGGACTCTTGGCAAAGTCCTCAGTGGAGCCCCTCCCTGGGTGCCTTCCAACCTTAGCATTGTTGCAAGGTTGTGTGAGTCAATGAAGGAACTCTATCACTGGCTCCTCCAGTCACCACCACCCCCATGCAAAAATGGAAGCTTTCTCTCAGGGAAAGAGATGCATGATGATAGGAGATGAGAGAGAAAAGGTGATGACTAAATGACTCTGCCAAAACCCATTCCATTGTCATGGATGCTATTGGTACAGAGGATCAAGGATTGGCAGTGCACCTGGGATCCTCAACAGTTACCTGAGGATGCTGATGCTTGCCACAGTAGATATTTTATCTCGGTAAACCTTAATATTGTTCATGTGGGTGATTCTATGGGTATTTTCCTATGCGAGAACTTCAAGACAGAACTGGGCATTTATCATTACCAGTGTTTGTAAGGTTACCGTTATCATTGGTATGGGCCTGAGCAATCACAGTCCTCTCTGAGTCAGGAAAGATACTTTTCAAGATCAAGAAGTGTACAGCGTTTTGAGAGATGGAATATGTTACTGATTGTACTCTGTGAGGTAATGTGGTGGTTAAGAATGTGAGCTGAATGTTGGAAAAACCCTTGTTCAAATTTTCTCATGCCATGGATGACCCAGGTGACCTTAGGCAAGCCTCTCTCTCACCCTCAGTACAACATCGGCAATAAGGGCATAAAAATACAGGTGGGCCCCCATATCCACTGATTCGCTATCCACGGTTTCAGTTATCCACGGATCGTGGGGACCCCCCCCCCAGGCTTTTACTTTTTTCCCAGTAAGCTTCATTTCTTCCTTAAAGAAACAGGAGAAGCAGCCTCTGGCTGCTTATTACAGGCAAGTAGAACGAGACTAAGTACTAGAGAGGCTCTGCAAGGTTAACAGAAACCTTGCAGAGCCTCTCTAGGACTTAGTCTCGTTCTACTTGCCTGCAATGGAGGCTGCTTCTCTGTTTGTTTTAAGGAAGAAACAAAGCTTGCTGAAAGAAAACTAAGAGCTGGGGGGGGGGCAAGCATGCCTGCCTGCAGGGGAGGCAGGGTGGGGGGGGGGCATCAGGAAACCATGGAGGGGGGTGTTCGCTCTTATCCACGGTTTCAAGTATCCACGGAGGGGCCTGGAACATATCCCCAGCGGATATGGGGGCCCACCTGTACTGCCTATCTCTACAGGGCTTTTGTAAAGTATATTGGAGAATGTATTGGAAATGACATTCTAAACCACTACACAAATGTTATGTACTATTATTTTGGCTTCTGTCCAGGTATATCCCAGCATTTTGGAACTGGTGGTGTAGAATGCATGGAGACCTTGATTAGTCCTCTAACTGGGCTTTGTAACTGGAAACGTTCTCATAAGGTTTCACAAGATGATTACAGGCATCACAGGGAATGTTGCCCACTTCTTCTAGATCAAATCCTCTGGCTGATAAAGACTTCAGTCTGCTGTTTGAAATGCCTACACAGAGTCATTCTCAGCCAGTGGTTCTGTTCCCATGATGGGCTCCATCCTGCTGTTTCAAGCAGCAGCCTGAAACCATCACGGTTGCCAGTGGATCAGCTTATAAGTAAACACTTGAGCCTGGGGGTGCTTGTTTATGACTAGATACGCTGGGCAGAACGACTCTAGCCGACATGTTCCTTGAGGCAGATCTGCCGCCCTAGAACTGCTCCACTCTTTCATTTCAGATCAGTGGGTCTATTGTTGAAGTCACATGAATAATGAATGTGAACATTACCAAAGTTGTGTAGAGGCAGCAGCAGCTACACACTTCTTATAAAATACAAACCAGTTTTTAGGCAGAATGGGCAGGTAGTATGGAATTGCACCTCAAAAGCTGTTGACATACTCTTTTCACTTTTTAAAATTATATTTATTAATTCTGTCTTCAAGGGAGACTACTGTATCATTTTCTGTACGTGGTACAGTTCTGTTGGAGCCATAAGACTGAATCAACTGTTTGCTTCAGCCCTCATTATGGCCCTTAACACAAGAATGAGTTTTCACAGAAGTGAATGCCAGAATGTTCTAGTTCTCATTGAGTATTCTCATTCATTCTTAAGACTGTGATTATAGTAGAATCCAAACAGAACTTATTTTCTTTCTCATGGCAATATAGGGGATGTAACAAGAATAGAAATAGCACCCCTTTGTGTGCTTTTTCTAATCTGAAGGTATTTTTACAAGAATGGAAAAATACCGTATTGTCCCGAGTATAAGACGCACCTGTTTATAAGATGCACCCTTAAAGTTTGGTGCTATTAAAAAATTTTTAATTAAATCACTGGCATTAAATTGCAACAGCCTGATTATAAGACGCACCCCTAGTTTAAAAACTTAAATTAGGAGAAAAAAGTGAGTCTTATACTCAGACCAATACGGTACTTTAAAGGCCCAAACCTATTCTTGAGATACACTTGCGTATCTCCACATATGCCAGTGCAACAGCCCCACCAGTGTAGAACCCCTTGCACGCTCGCGCAATGTCAGAAAAATGCCATGTTGACATAGTTTGGCAGATATTCTGCCCCAGGACGTCTCCACAAACGGACACCCTACTGGAACCTCTACCTCCCCACCCCAACAGGGAAGGATGATGTACCCCACACAGGTAAGCAAAGGGGTGGGGGAATCCCATGCTGCAGTGTGTGGATGCTGCATCTCCCTCTCATGTCTCTACCCTCCCTCATTTCAGACCTTCCAGGATTATTAAATGTAGCTCTGTTATCAACTGTATTGCCTACCTATCCCTTATTTTTTTGTGGCAGCAAGGAGTATCTACTCCCTTTTGGGGAATGCCAGGGACTCCAACCATTGCTATTGCTCGTCAAACATCAGATTCTGTAACAGGGTTGAAACTGAGCAACGGGATTAAAACCCATGTAAAATAAATAAATATTTATGTTAAAAACAAAGTTAAGAACAATAAACAGATTAAAACAATCACAACGTATCCTTCAAGTCTATGAACCTCGTCAGGGTGAAAAAGAGGCACAAGGCTGCAAAGACGTCTTTGCAGCCTTTTGCCTCTTTTTCAAGCCTGGGAAACAGCAGCGGGGACTCCGTTGGTGGGCCGGGGCCTGAGGGTTGTGCCCCCCACTGGGCTTGTGCCCAGAGTGGCTGCTCCTCAAGCTCCGCCCCAGGTAAGCCCCAGTGAGAGTGAGAGTGAGAGAGATCTTTTTATATTGTATTGGAATTATAAGATGGATGTACATGCATTGTTTTAATGAGTATAGGATTTTGTTTCTTTAACATTCAAAGAGGAAAGCAATCACTAGACTCAGAACTGAGCCTGTTTCTAGCTAGATAGTGCTATACTTGATTGGGGCAAGAGATCCACAACAGTTCCTAGTAGATTGAGGGCCCAATCCTATCCAACCTTCCAGCGCTGATGCACTGCATCCTGTGGTGGGCAGTCATGGAGGCTTCCTCAAGATAAGGGAATGTTTATGCCCTTACCTTGGGGCTGCATTGGAGCTGGAAAATTGGATAAGATTGGGCCCTGAGAACCCATCCTTGTGTGTGTGTGTGTGTGTGTGTGTGTGTGTGTGTGTGTGTGTGTGTGTGTGTGTGTGTGTGTGTGTGTGTGTGTGTGTGTGTGTGTGTCCTGACAATGCAGTGGCTCCAGAATGGTTAATACTGCATCCGGGGGGGGGCAGTTGCGGAGATCTCCTCTGGGTAAGGGAACAACTGTTCCCTTATTCTGGGGTAAGCCTCTGCAGCGCCAGAGGGAGGTTCTACTCAGACCTGCGTTAGGTAAATAGCTGGTGTGGACCATGCTGCGGCATCAAGTCAGGGAAGGGGGTTAGGATTCAGCTGCTCCCGGTGCCACTGCCTCCAAACTCACCCCCTTCCTGGACCTGCTCTGCCCGTCCCCTGCCCCTGTCATCACCCTGTTCTGCCATCCTCCACCCCTTCCACCTCCCCCACCAACTTACCATCATCACTGTCTTCCCGCTGCTCTAGAGCACATGAGAAAGCTCTGGCCTTCCTGCTGGTGCTACAGTAGCATGCAGCTTTGCTGGAGTGCTTTTTACGACTGCCACTGACTGCTTTTTGCAGTTGGCGCCGCTGGAAGTGGAGCACCACCATTGCCCAGCCAAGATAGGATTGGGCCACGAGTCCAATTTCAGACATTTAAAAAAGATGTGCTGACAGAGGAAGCATGAATGTTTTTATCTCCCCACACTAAGGGGAAAGATGTGCATATCCCCTGTGCGGAAATACATGTATTCTCTCCTGCATGGGACAAAACGCATATTTCCTATTCTTTGAGCAGAATATAGAAGGATGGGGAGAAGAAGCACAAGCCCTTGACTAATCTTTGGTACCCTCTCCAGACACCTGATTACCTCTGAGCCTTGTCCTGAGGTGTTTGTCAACTATATAGTGAAGTGCCATAGGAGCTCCTGAACTATTCTATATAAGAAGTATGCTACCCATGAAAAGATCATAATTTTTTCCTTGACTTGAGCAAGAATTATCAATATTTCAAACAATGCAGAAACCATATCAGAAGTACTGGTGTCTTTATAGATTCATCTTTGATATGGTCGTGAGATTCTGTGAATTATTGCATGGTGCCACGTGGACAAACCCAAAATGATGACTTCATGTGCTAATTATCCTTTTAAAAATACATATCCCATGTTTCCTGGTGTTGTAACAGCTGGTTTCTTTACACCAAAAGCAAGAAGGTTTGGAAAAACTAATCTCAAAATAATATATTTTGTTAATGCCAACATGTACCCCATTATGCATGTGAAGTGATAAGGTGTCACAGAGTGTGAGTTGTATTCAGAAGCGTAATGTGGTGATGGATGTGAAAATCACAGCATGTCACCAGTGTGATAATCACATGCAAAAACCGCCGACCCACTTTGCCTTTTTACTGATCCTACTGTCCTTTTTTAGGCAAAATTACAACTGACAGAACTTGGAAATGGAAAGTATGGCCTGGGGGCAGTCACCTGTATCCATTTTTAATATAAACAGGCACAGTATTCCTAGTGACTATTAGTACATGTTCACATTGCATCTAATGGTCAAAAATATATCTAAGCTGTTGTCCATAACCCCCCTGCAGCCCTTGTTTACAGGTAGCAGAATCAAGGAAATGACCAGTGAATGAAAAGTGTTTTGTGGATAGTGTGTGCATGCATACTCGTGCATCATTTGAGTTAGTAAAAGATGGACACTAGGATATAACTGACAGCGCAATCCTATTGAATGGGCGGGCGACTGAACGAGCGTTCCGCTGCCCGAAGCAGTTGTGAACTGTAAGGCAAGTTTCGCAATGACTCGAGAGCAGGGAAGGCTGGTGCAAGCCCGGCCCCCCTGCTCCGCCGATGGAGCACCCGAGGAACCGTCGCCGGACCCAGGTAAGGATCCAGTGGGCAGGGGGCGGTCCATCGGTAGAAGGAAGGGGGGACATTGGTTCAGTCGGTCCAGGAGAGACAGGGGATGGCTTTGGCCATATCCCATCCCCCGCCGTTCGGCTGGGCCGTTACACGGCCTCCGACTTCCGCCAGCGAAATCCGAGGAGGCCAATCGGCCCGGGTGCCATTTACACTTGGGGAAGGGGACGAGTGTCCCCTTCCCAGAGTAGACCTCAGCTCCGGTGGCAGCCTAGCCGCCGGAGAACAGGATCCGGCAGGCGGCCCTGGGCCACCGGCCGGATCCTTACACAGGATTGCTCTGCCAATCAAAGAGCTGGCTGAGAAGAGGGAGAACTTGGGAGTCAACAACTATATAATCTTTGGGAATCCAAAATGTGTGTGGGGGTGGAAAGAAAAAGCTTAGCTTAAGGCAGGGCTGGTCCATCCTGGTGAGTGAACCAGGCTGCTTTGAACAGCAGGCTGAGAAAAGTGGTAAATTGGTGGGGGTGCCTGCCGCCTACTGAGCCACTTCACCACACACTCCAGATCCTCTTCTCACTAAGTGTGAGTGAGAGGAGGATTGGAGCGTCACCTCTTTCTCCACTGCCTCTGGTTGCCTCCTCCAAAGAGGCTAGGTGGGCAAGGTGCTGGAGGTGGGCTGGGGTTTGTGCATACAAAGAGGGTGTGTGTGGAAATTTCAGATGCCACTTACCTTGGGCTGGGCCTGAAGAAACATAAGGGCTACCGGAACATCCATGTGGGACAGGGGAGAGGCACGCAGAAGCCAACGGTTACAGGAGGCTATTGCAGCTAACTTACTGGCAGGGGAAACATAAAGAGATGGCCTGTGAACCACCTATGGAAAGGGAATCTCTTGTCATGTGGTTCTTGGCCAAATAAAGATTGTGGTTTAGGGTTCTAATCTGGTCATCCCTGAAGTAAAAGTTTCTTTACATTTTCATGGGTCTTCGTTACACTTGATGTCTGTGTTTCTTTTTGGCATTAGTGTGTCCTAGAACACGAGGAGCAGTTTTGATTGGCAAGACTTCTAACTAAACATTAGAGAAAACTGGTATGGTATAGTGGACAGTGTGTTAGTCCAGGATCCGGAAGCTCTGGATGTGATCATGAAGCAAACTGAGGCTGCAATCCTAGGCTGCAATCCTATGCACACTTATCTGGGAGTAAGCTCCATTGAATTCAGTGGGGCTTACTTCTGAGTAGCCATGCATAGGATTTCACTGTGAGTGACCTTATAATCCTTCAGCTTAACTGAATGGTTGTGAAGACAAAACCAGATCTCCCCTTGTATGCATGTATATATTAATTGATTCTGAAAGATTCATATCCCTCTTCGTTTTCAAAAGAAAAACCAAAGTGGCTAGCATAAATAAGAACAGGTTAAAACAATATAAAAAGTAATAAATGAATACAACGGCACAAAATAATCCAGACACGGAAACATAGCTCACAGAAGCAGATCAATTTAAAAGTAATAGTCAAAACCAGAACTTAGCAGCAGTAGAAACTCAACAGCAATATCAAGAAACATACTACCAGTTTTTGTGTGCTTTCCCAAGCTCTGTAGAGGAAGGGTGGGATACAAATTCAGTAAATAAAATCAACTACAAGAAGGATCTGTTGTGTTAATAGGCATGAATCGGTCCTCGGTACATAGCCAACCATGCCTAATAAACAAAACAGTGCCCTAAAAAGCTGCTAAGCAAAATGGTCTTTCATGATATAGTAAAAGGTCAGTAGTTGTGAAAGAAGGAAAAGCAGTTGCAAGGAAAAAGGCAAAATATTTACAAAGCACAGAAACTACAGATGACACTTTTTATATGAGGAAAGTGTTTTGAATTTTTTAAAAAATGCAAACTATGTATGAAAATTTAGCAAACTTGTGTTTCAGAGAATCAGGCTCCCTAAAGAGGTCTCGCAGCCTTTATTTTTTAGTGCAACATTTTTCAATTTTTTTATGGTTTGATAGATGATTGTTTTTCACTGTCCTTTAACTTTTGTGTAAGTGTCAAAGTCTCTTTAGAACCATTTTGTGACTTGGGGATCCAAATTCAAACTAGAATGACTTTTGGTCATCCTGAATCTTATCCTTTAATCATTTATGTTGGTTCTGTGCTTTTTGCTGTCCTGGCAGCACTTGGTAATTGTATTATGTCTGAGGCAATGATTTGGAGAGGAGACTGACTATTGTGGGCTCTCCCATTGATATACTGTATTTTAACATCACAATAGCATTTGAGCCATATGTTGCCATAATGGGTGAATTTAATTATCCTCACTAAATTCATGTTTAGGCCATGAGAAAATGTCTAGATATACTGAATAACTGTGCCCCTTGGGCGAATGATCTTGGAACCAACCAGAGGGGAGACAATCCTATATTTATTAGTATAGTGGCACACAGGACCTAGAGGAGTGTTGTTGAACCAATAGGGAACAGTGACTATAGCTCTGACCCGTTCAACATAGTCAATTCTTACTATCCAGGCACTCAGTTCCAGTGGACAGCGGAACAAAAGTGTAACCCATGTCTTGCTATCCCGTGCCTCTTCTTGGCTATCCGCAGCCATTCTGAAGCTCTCTGCAGCCATTCTGAAGCTGGTCAGTTACACTAGTAGTGCCCCAGAATGTCTTGTAAAGCTCTCCCACACCATTCTGAAGTTATCCGTGGCCATTCGCTGTTGACATCCCTGACCCGGTTAGCTACCCCTCCACCTAAACCCATTGATCCCGTAGAATCAGTGATTCAATGATATATATAAAATTGACTTTATATGTATCTAGGACGTTTCCAAGGAGGTCCAACATAAACACGCTTGGCTTCAAAAGAGGGACCTTTTCAAAGGTAAAGGGACTATCGAGTGTGGAGGTTCTTACTAAAACCAGTGGTCTGTAGAAATTCCTTGAGATGAGGTAATAAAGGGACTAGTAAAAAGGAAGCTGAAAGGAAAAGTCAAGAGAATAACATTTTTCCAGAGTGCATAAAGGTTATTTAAAACTACAATAACAGACGCTCAACTTGTATGTACAACACTAAGTGGGGAAAAGCATCGCCAGGTTCAGGAGGGTTCCAGCATGGCTCATGGCTAGAGTCAAGAAAGCTATAAAAGGCAAAAAGACTTGAGCGGAAGCTTTCATGGCCAGGTATAATCTTACAAGACACAGGATATATGGGTATAGATGCCATGTATTTTTAAAGCCAAAACAGCGATTAAAAACAATTTAAAAACACTGGATCACAGATCTTCAAACAAGTTAAAAACTGCAATCAGGTATCAAATACATTTAAAATCCAAGGCTTGAGATGTGCAAAACCAACGTTTTCGTTCCAGAGCTAGGAACTTTTTCTAGGAGCAATCACAGAGATTGTATAGTTGACAGGCAGCAGCATAGAATCACTGGTTTAAAAGCTGAAATTTTAATTCAGTGATTCTATGCTGCTGCCTGTCAACTATACAATCTCTGTGACTGAAACCTAGAAAAAGTTCCTAGCTCTGGAACGAAAACGTATGTTTGTTCGTATGTACAGTATGTGGATGAGCTTGCCAGTGCACAGTGGCAATGCTGACCTACCTACATGGAAAGTGTATCTTTGGAACTGCTTGTTTTGCCCATAGTTAGGGCATAGTGCATGTTTGCAGCGGCTAGTCCACATGCACTGTCCCATGACCACATGGGCAAACCAACTGCTGGATCAGGACAGCATAGCACTAAAGTAATTCATGCGAGACCTTAATGTTTGAGACTTAATGTTTGATTCCTTAATGAATAGGGAGGTCACATGTCCCATCAACATGACTTAAAGATTGCGACTTCTACGCTCCATAGTTCCTGTAATCAAAGCTGTGCCTGCCTGATTTGTAAGTGAAATAAATTAAAATACCAGAATGCTTAATCCCTTCACAACACTTAATATTCTGCTTTGCAGAGTATTAGTCTTTTCCAACACCAACAAAATTATGCATTTTTTTTCTCGCAACATGGATAGAAAGACTTGCCCAATGTTGTTTGGTTATTTGGAAAGTTATTTGGAAATTAAATCTTTGAGTAAATGTACTGTGGTGTCCATGGGCAATAGTTCTTATAAGCTTAGAACACAGGTATTTCTTTCAGCAGCCATAGCTTTCAGTAGTTCATCAGTTTGACTTTGCATGAGTGTAATTTACCTTTCAAGTACCAAGGCCTACAGTACAGGGTTTGTGTTTAAACAAAACAGGTACTGTTCATATTATGATCTTTTTATGGGGAAAAAATGCCAAATGTATTCCAAGGTTTTCTGAGCAGTTAATTGAGATGCAAACATGTTTGGGGGACGACGACATTTTTTTTAAAAAAGACATTAACATTGCTGTTGTACAGGCTACAAAATTATAAATGTGATTAGACGGCTGCTGTTATTTTTAAAATAATAGCAATCTGTAAAATACCGCAAATAGGAGCTCAAAATTGCAGTCTGAAGGAACAACAGACACCAGCAGCCTGAAATAAAACACACTGGGAGTCCTCTTTCCAAAGATGGCACCAACACTCTTGTCTACCAATACTTTCCCCTATGCAAACTCCACAGCAGTGAATACAGCTCCCATTCATTTCAATGGGATGTGTCATTTAGCATTTTAGCAGACCTTCATGGATCGTGATTCATTGGGAGAAAATCTCACCATAGAAGCATAATGATGAGATTCCCAAGATCATCACCTCTGCATTGACACAGAATCAAAGTGGAGTTAAGTACCGGTAATATTCAGCAGATCTGGCCTGGGGGGGGGGGGAAATATTCTTCCTAACTTCAGAGTAATGACAGTTACCTTTGTGCCTGTATCAGTGTATACATGACCCAAAAATTCAGTAAGTGAATGAGTGATGCACGTGTCTGTTTTGGCAACATCCTCATGGTATTCCCAAGCAGGCTTAGAATTTCATGGCTTTCTTTGTCATGTGGACTCAAGGGTTACCAAACCACACGTTATGCAGTTGCAGGAATAACTCCTGTATTTGCAGAAAAGGAGAAGTCACATCAACTGTCTGGGCTTGACCAGCAAATTTCTTTTCCTGCCCAAATTGCAGATTCCATCTGGGACATAGGTCAGCAAAACCACCCCAGTTCTATTAGATAACCCACATTCCTACTTTTTTTTCAAATGGCACAAAAACAAAGTTGTGATGAATGTTCAGATAGGCCTTTCAGACAATTGGAAGCATTCCCCTGAAGGAGAGTCTTTCTTTTCACAGATGTGCTAGAATGAAAGCAAATCCCATATATCTCCCCTGTTGACTGTTGTAGCTAGACATGACTCTATCAGCAAACAGTGAGAAAATACCTGACCTCACCTTCCTTCCTTACTTATGCCACTGAATTCCCGGGTAAGAAATGCAAATCTCATAATGCTTTCCTCAAATACAAGATGAGCATTTGGGCCCCAGAGGTTTCTCTAGCTTGGATTGAAATCCTAGCCAGAGAAGAACTATATCTGTTGGTTAAGGCTGCCCTATTTCAACAACTGTCTGTAGTGCTGGGAAAACCACATTTCCCAACACTCCTGGTTGCTTGACTGACAGCTGTAGCAGTCTGCCAGATGCCAGGGAGGAGAGAGATCTCTTACTTCCTCCATTCCACTGCCACCATAGCTTCAAGTGAGGTAAATGTGTGGAAGTGGTGGGAGCTTTTCACAATCAGCGAGTGGCCTCCTGGGGCCAAGTGCCTCATTGGGACAAAGTGCCACGGTAAGAGAAGACACAGCGAGTTCAGCAGCAGGGTGAGGAAGCCAGGCCCCAAACACTGCCCAACACTTCCCTTGAGGAGAGGAGATCTCCAACTACGTTAAGTTTCCCAAACTTACCGGTAGATAAACCCATAACTTACACACAAAAGCTATGCAGTCAGACAGACAGCAGAGGTGTGGGGGCTATCCAGTGTTTTGCACTGAGTGTCACATGTATGACTATATGCCTCTTGGGCATAAGTCACAGGTGTGTGCTCGGTGCAAAGAGCTCCAGGCTCTCAGGGAACGGGTTTGCTCCCTTGAAGCCACGGTTGCTGACCTGGAGAAGCAGAGACAGGTAGAGAGGAACCAGGGTGAGACTTCTAGGGACGTGGAGGCATCGTCCCACCCTCAGTTGGCCAGCTCCTCAGCTGCCAGGAAAGGGAGTCTCAGGGCTGGAGGACGTTGCTCTGGAAAAGAGGGAAACAATCCCCCAGTGGGGACCCCTTCTTCAGGTGATGGGCCCGTATCCAATCGCACCACGGATACTCTTCTGGGGAGTTGGGCTTCTTGTAGTGGGTGACTCTATAGTCAGGAACATAGAGAGGAACACAAATATAAGTTTGTGATGGATGTGAGGACCACATGGTGACTTGCCTGCCTGGTGTGAAGGTTGCAGATGTCACCTCTCGTCTAGAGAGTGCTGGGGAGGAGGTAGCAGTTGTGATGCATGTTGGCACCAGCAACATGGGGAAATGTAGCCAGGCGGTCCTGGAGGCCAAATTTAGGTCGCTAGGTAGGAAGCTCAAATCCAGAATCCCAAGGGTAGCGTTTTCAGAAGTGCTACCTGTTCCATGTGCAGGGCCAGCTAGGCAGGCGGAGCTCAGGGGTCTCAATGCGTGGATGAGACGGTGGTGTCAGGAGGAGGGGTTTAGATTTGTTAGGCACTGGGGAATGTTTTTGGACAAGCCAGGCCTGTACAAGAGGGATGGGCTTCACTTGAACCAAGCCAAAACCAGACTGCTGGCGCATAACATTAAGAAGGTGGCAGAGCAGCTTTTAAACTGACCCGTGGGGGAAAGCCGACAGGAGCCGAGGGGCATCCAGTTTGGGACTCCTCATCTCTAGGGAATGAGGGTGGAGTGGTTTGGGAACCGCAAAGTAATAACAGAGTAGGAATTAGGAGTGATAGCATGATGGGACATGACACCCAGTCCAGCAGGACAGAAGGCTGCAGGGATAATCATGCAAACATACAGCCCTTCTTGGGGGACCTGGCATATAAGTGCTTTTATGCAAATGCCCGAAGTCTCTGAGCAAAGATGGGAGAACTGGAATGTTTGGTGGCTAGGGAAAACATTGACATCGTAGGTATAACAGAAACCTGGTGGAATGTGGAGAACCAGTGGGATACTGCAATCCCAGGATATAAACTCTATAGGAGGGACAGAGAGGGGCGTGTTGGAGGTGGGGTGGCCATCTATGTCAAAGAAGGGGTAGAATCCACCAGAGTAGAGTTTGAGGGGGGCTCTGACTCCTCCGTAGAATCACTGTGGGTTAGATTACCAGGCTCGAGGAAGGATGTAGTAGGGGCATGCTACCGTCCAGATCAAAAACCTGAAGGGGATCTTGAAATGAGGAAGCAAATCAGGGAGGTGTCAACGAGAGACAGGGTTGTAGTCATGGGGGACCAATTATCCTCACATCGACTGGGTCAATTCATGCTCTGGTCATGAACATTGGCGTCGCTGGAGCGTGGTGGGGGCGGCGGGCCGCTGGGGGTGACGCGTGCCAGTGGGTGACGCGTGTCACACCACACGTCACCCCCGCTTCCGCCGGCTCAGCGCGTTCACCCTTCGAGGCTGGGAGAAGGTCTCGGAGCGTCCTCCCCGGCCGGTGGTCCGGGCCCTTCTGACCAGGCCCAATGTGCCAATGCGTCATTTTTTAGCATTTTCGTGCATGTGCACGACGTTTCTGAGGGCAAGAGGGCAGCCTTTTGCCCTTAGAAACGTTGTGCGCATACGCGAAAATGTTAAAAAATGACGCATTGGCGCATTGGGCCTGGTCAGAAGGGCCCGGACCACCAGCCAGGGAGGACGCTCCGAGGCCTTCTCCCGGCCTCGGAGGGTGACGGTGGCGCCGCAATTTTTTGGGAGGTGCATGGGGGTTCACGGGGGGCTGGGGTGCCGCGGTCCAGCAGGGGGGTGGGCAGGGGATGATGCGCGCCACCTGCCCTAGGGTGATGCGCGTGCCCACTGACGCCACTGGTCATGAAAAAGAGACTGGATTTCTGGATATGCTAAATGACTGTGCCTTAGAGCATCTAGTCATGGAGCCGACCAGAGGACAGGATTTGATACTGGAATTGATACTGTGTGGCACTCAGGATCTGGTCAGGGATGTAAATGTTACCGAACCGTTGGAACAGTGAAAGGAATTTCTTCACCCAGCATGTAATTCATCTGTGGAACTCCTTGCCACAGGATGCGGTGATGGCACCTGGCCTAGATGCCTTTAAAAGGGGTTTGAATAGATTCATGGAGGAAAAGACCATCACAAGTTACAAGCCATAAGCAACCTCCTGGTCTTAGTAGGCTATCTCTGAATGCCAGATGCAAAGGAGTGGCAACAGGATACAGGTATGTTGTTGTCTTTTGTGCTCCCTGAGGCATCTGGTGGGGGCACTGTGAGATACAGGAAGCTGGACTAGGTGGGCCTTTGACCTGATCCAGCAAGGCTCTTCTTACATTATGTTGTGTTGTTCACTGGGAGAGGGTGTAGAATGATTGGACTTCAGCATGCTCCTGATCATTTGGCTCAGAATTTGGACTCTGAATAAACTGAGTGGTTTTTCAGTGTTTGGGGGAAAATTGTTCTGCTTTCCAAACCTGATGGCATTCAGCCCCATCTCTACTTTTCTGTGCATCTGATGAAGTATTAAAAAATAGTATTTTAAGGTGCCACAGAACCTACATTATATTTGCTGAAAAATGCTAATGTGACTTATTACTTCTTGTTGACATTTGTTGGACATACTCCAAAGTGCATTCATTGTGTTGCTATGTAGAGGAGAATATGACCTGAATTCTAAGATTATTGAATATTTCAAAAAAAATACAGTATGGAATTGTCAGTGTGGTCTCTGAAATATTTTGCAATTGACATTAAAGGGAGCGCGAGAGAGAGAGAGTGCCCACTCTTAGGCTGAAATCCTTTACACACTTACTTGGGAGTAACACCCATTGAACTTAATGGTGTTTATTTCTGAGTAGACCTGCATAACATTGCACTTTTAACCATGGGGATAACAATAATGAGATAACTAATAATGACAACTCTACAATCCTACCGTCAATTCTAAATGTAGCTTAATTCTGCAGTACATTTTTAAATATACTTAACTTTTATGCCCTCCCAAATGTTTCTGTTTACAGGAACTGATTTATACGATAGAAGCTTTTACCACTGCACTTGGTACTTTAGAAAGGAAATTTAAAACCAACCATGAAACTCTGTGAAAAACTTAGTAAATCAAGTGAGTTTATACACTATTTTACAAGAAGGTAACCTATCCAGGTAAAAAACCTGACAAGTCCAAAAAGGGAACGGGAGATTCCCCTGTTGTGATTCATTCTGTGTCACCCTGCAGGAACTGGAAGAGAGAAGTTCCAGCCTAATATTAACTCTAATTGGTTCCCAGGGATTCTTAAAATCTAACTGAGCTGGGTAGCCAAAACGCTGACAGCTTTATTAGCATATATAATTCAAAAAGGCTCCTATGTTTTAAAAGATTTTAAAACTATCTTTCAGTGTCAACATAAATTCCCCTTAAGGATGCCTTCAGACACCATATTTTTCAAAGTGTCCCTTTCAATGAGTGGGTTAAATCTTGCCATCTGTATACTTATGTGTCCAGCCTCTCACTATCCAGAGTTGTCCTTTTTAAAAAAAAACAGGAGTGAGACCACATACAGGGTACATCCAGACAGCTCTAGTTTAAGTATTAAGTACAGGGTGAATATCCCTTATCCGGACTGCTTGGGACAAGAAGTTGTCTGGATTTTGGATTTGTCTAGATTTCGGAATGTTTGCATAATTATAATGAGATATCTTGGGAATGGGACCCAAGTCTAAACACGGAATTCATTTGTTTCATATACACCTTATACACATAGCCTGAAGGTCATTTTAGATAATATTTTAAATAATTTTGTGCCCCAACATGCTTTGTGCTATGCCAGCCAAGTGCTGGAAAAAGTAAAAAAAAAAAAAAAAGTCATAGCCCCAAAAATGTCTGGATTTTGGAATAGTCTGGGTTTTGGATGTCCGGATAAGGGGTAATCAACCTGTATCTGGTTTATGCACGGTTTCAGCACGTCGGTGCCCCTAGTGCAGGGTCTAACCTACCACCTGCCTCCATTTCACAGAACTGATAGGGACCAGCAAGAGCTGTGCATGGATGGTTTCTCACAAGGGTGTCCTGTCGTATACTGTTCTGGACACACACGGACACACACACTATGCAGATACTGCGAATCCATGTATAGTCAAGACCACTGTAGAAACCTGTTTTTAAAGAAAGCTCCCAACTTGCAGTTCCTACCTTCATGCGGGCAAACCGCACCATTTCCAAAGCTCTAAAGCACTCAACTGTAAAGCATTCTTGGAAGCTGACCCACTTCCTGATCGCACAAAAGCTCCTCCCCCCCCCCCCCTGAATGCATTGTAATTCTGTGCCTCTTCACCCTAGCATGGCGTCTCTTCCAGTGGCTGTTGCTGGTGTCTCTTATTTTATTTTATTTTTTAGAGTGTGAGCCCTTTGGGGACAGGGAACCATTTGTTGATTTATTTCTATGTGAACTGCTCTGTTGAAAAGTGGTATATAAATATTCTTTATATATTATACTTTCCGTCCATAGGAAAGCGCTGAAAATAAATCCATTTCTTTTCAGAATGAATGGAACTGGGCACAAATCAAAGATCCTGCCTCAATCCAGAATGTTTGACATGGGACTGATTCATAAATCCTAAAATTCCCAACAAAGAGCAGATTTGTGCAGATTCATGGAAGAAGCGCTGTATGACACAATAGGACATTATAGTTTTCCAGTGGTGATTTGTACAACCACAGGAGGTAAAATATAATTCTTTATACCATAATATTCCCAATATGTATATTGGGGGGGGGGGGTTGTGTGTGTGTGTATGATGTATTCTTGATTTTATGTAAGCTGCCTTGGATGCCCATGTTAGTGAGGTAGGGGAAGGCAGGGCAAAACAATATCAAATAATACATATAATGTGAATTGCTGTCAGACCAAGTCCTGTTGGCTCATATGCTACTTCATCCGTGCAGCTTAGAACATAACTAGACACCATTCCAACTCCTTATCTTTGCCTCCCTTTCTTGTAATGTATCTCTGATATAGCAATGACATAACATCAGTGTGGTGTTCATTTTAATGGAGAAAAGAAGAAGGTCACAAAGAGGCAGCCATTTCATATTTTCTGTACAGTCTCAATCTGGCCTGAGACCAATGGACTGATACACACTGAGTGTTTTAGTATATATGACTAGACCTAAGTGACCATCTGCTTTTCTGTTGTGGGAGTTCAAGGTTGCCATCCCCTCTCTTTCACATTGTTTGGCTGTTGCCTCTGCAGGGTAGAAGTTTTGGAGCTTTCGGGATGGCTCACCAAGTAAGAGAACCTGCCAGGCAGAAAAAAAGAGTGTAAGGGGGTCCTGCCCCACCCACCTTACCTTTGAAGCCTCAGATAGGTAATGAAAGGGAGTTAAGTGGCTCCAATGTCCTTCTCTTCCTAGGGATGGTTTCCCTGTACCTCTGACTCCTGAGTTCTTAGTCAGAGCCCCTTACCCTTGCATCTTTCCTCAGCGACTGTATGTTATCACAGGCATTGTCCAGACCTCCCTAGCACTTGCCATCTTAGTCTCCCTCCCCCCCTTTCTTCAATGCCTCAGATGTCTTAGCAATTAAGGCAGCCAAGCCAAGATTGTTGGCATAGAACCATGTTGATTCAGCAGATTCTTCTACCAGCAGTTCCTGTTGTGCCAGTCCCTTTCCTTTGCACAAGACCCTGGGGCAGAATTACTGGCCTTGCTGATGGCATCTGTTGTGGCAGATCCAGTGGTGATGGGATCTGTGCCTGCCCCAAACATGCTGGCGTTGGGACGCCTGTCAATAATATGTAATTACAGATGTAGAGAGGACACCAATGCTTCTGATGACCTCTGACAAGAAGTATAGCATTTTCCCCACCAATCAAGAGAGAAATACAGTAGCAATAGTAGTAATGTGTGAGTGAGAGTGCGAGTGAGTGTGTGGTGGTGGTGGTGGGGGAGACAGACCATTGGCATCTGTATTGCAATCATAAATACAGTACTTAAACTCCTGATTCACTAATGACTATATTAATATAATCTGATTAATCAGTGTACATTTTGCAATGCACCAAATCATGTGGCATATTGCTAAATGTAAGAAAATGGAGCAAAATTGCAATTTAAATATGTTGACAAAATATACTGAATAATTAAATAGTGATTGACAGTTATCACAGATGGATGATACTATTATTTGCAGACTTTCAGTAAATTTGTTAGTCTGCAGATTGAAAAAGGTGTTGGGGTTGTTTTTATCCCTAACAAAATCAGAATCCTGTTCAATAAAACAGTATTTTTCCCTAAAAGTGTAACAAATGTCTGCTACATTAATTGACTAGGCTACTATAAAAGAAAAATATGTGATACAGTTCCTCAAGACTTAAAAAAAATCACTCCAATCTCTGGCATCTTCCTACTGTGCTTGAGGGATTCAGACATAACTGTGGATGAAAAAATTAGGCTGAATACTTAGAAGCAAAATTAAGAGCTTTTAAGAATGCTTCTCACACTATCATTTAAATGTAAGGAAAGGTGTCCATGAGTCAGTGATGCCATTTCAGGTCTGCAGTGGATCTTTTCAAGATCAAATTGAAAAGAAAGCACTGTATTTAGAAGTATATTTGATGTGGTTACTTGTTCGTACTTCATAAGTACCATACATATGCATTCTTCTGAGTACTGATAGTATGTTATCTGAAAAAGGAGGGGGACAACTCTCTTCTTGTCCCTCCCTTAAAGCTGACCCTGCCGTTAGGCTCTCTTGAATCTTCACAAATGGCTAAATGTTTTTGCCCGAATTGCTAAGTAACAAGTAGGTTCCTTGGAGATCTGTCAACTACACCTCTCCAGAAAATGCTATAGTTCAGGGATCTAAGGTAAGCCAACTGAATGTGCTTTGGAACAAAATTATTCCATAGGCCAGAGCTTCCCAATCTTTCCCCCCTTTGTAAGTCTTTTTGCAGGTGGGTGGTGATGGCAGCAGCGCTTCTGGGATCGCGCCACTGCTGTCAAGATAAAAAATGGCGTAACACTCACCTGGTGGGTGTGCTGGGCTTCCAGAAGGTGCAGGGGGGCCCGTGATCAAAGTCTTATGTAATAAAAGGAAATTATTTCTGTTCATATTAATGGTTCAGTGGTTCAAGGAATGTGAATTGATGAGACAAATGCTAGCAAGGCAATAAGAATTATCCTACTATTATCTGTTTAAGAATGTAAGAATGATTTCTGTTTCTTTTTAAGCGCCTGGTGATGCTTGCGGCCTAAATTTGCCACTTATAATGTCCCTTTCATTTGGATTGTATGCGACAAACTAAGAGAGCCTCCTGGAGAGTAAAAAAAATAAAATCATAAAAATGTGAGTACTAATGAATGAGTCAGATGGCATGGGAGTGAATCTGCTTAGCCAAGTGATGAAAAAAGCTATTGTGAAGGTAACTTGGCACCGTGCAGGAGAAAGGATTTGCTTTTTCTGTGTCTCTGACTGGCTCATTTCTCATTTTTTATTTGGGCTTCACACTTTTCCTGGGGCCTCTGGGCTTCTGTCCAGGCCAAGATATTCCATGATTGACTTTGATTTTCTAAGGTAAGTGATCTGTTGCTCTTAGACCAGCGAAAGGAGCGAGGATGGAGGCAGCTCAGTACGGCCTGGCTTTGACTCCTGCCTCCCTGACATTGTACACACTAATGCAATGTGAAGTAGCACGTCTAAATAGCCTGTCAAACTTTTTTGATGTTAGGGAACCCACAGATGGGATTCATTTCCACACTGTTCAAAAAACGTAAACGATACAAGGACATTAAAGAGTATTAAACTACTTGATGACATTTTGGTCACATTAATGAAAAGTGGCATTTATAAAACTAGTAGAAAGAGGAACAAAATAGGAAGAAAAGGGGGAATGAGTGTGTGACAATGTGTGTTGGTGTGTCTCTGTGCAAGACAGACAGAAGGAATTCAAATTGGTCCAAAAGCCCAAGGTGTCTCTAGCTGTCCTGGGACATTATTTTAGAAATTAGTACCGTGGGAATTATTATTATTTTCTTCCAGATGGAAATGTACATGGAATAAGAGACAAATTCTTCCTTTTTTATATCTGCTTAAAATCTACTCTTCTAGGATCTGACCTGACTTTCAGTGAAACTAGGGGAAGAGTCGGACCTTGGTAGTAGAGCTTATGCTTTGCGTCCAGAAACTCCCATATTTAATCCCTAGCATCTCTAGTAAGGATATTGGGTAACAAGGCTTGAAAAACAAAGCCATGCCTGAGAGTCAACTACATACTACAAGAAGTACATGATTAGGCACGGAAAAGAGGTGGGCTTTCGTCCTTTGCATCTGCCATGGATCATCCGGTCTTGTGGTTGCTGTTTGCCCTGGGCGGAAATGTCCAATCAGTGCCACTGGGAGTTTCCCTTCCAGAACAAACAGCTACAAGGGGCCTTGATCTGGATTACAACCATGATGGGGGCAAAGGGTTAAAGATCCCTTCCCCCCTCCTGCGATGATCCTAATCCAGATTGGGGCTCCTGTTTATGGTTAAAAAGAACAGCATGGAAGCACTAGTCATGCACTCTTTGTAACATGTAGTTTAATCCTGAGAACTTTGAGAACCAGTGCTAGTCAGACCAGACTGTACTGGGCTAGATGGACCAATGAGCTGACATTTTCACCAGTCCAGTGGCATTACAAATATGTGCACCCCCCACAGCATCCTGTTCTCCCCTGCCCATCACCACACACTTTCTTCATTCTGAATGAAGTGACCACAGGGTTGGGTGGCTCTTGCTGAGAGAGTCCATCTGAGAGAAAGAGAGAGAGCCCCGCAGCTGCAAATATTGCATATATTTTGCTATTTTTTCTCCTATTGTGAACATTTTTAGAGTTATGCACATACAGTATATAAAATTGTTTCTGTAATGATCCACTCTGGCCCACCACAAGAGTAAGACTGAGTGAGAGCAAGACTAACCCCGGCAGCTGGAAGTTTGGAAACTCCTGGTTTAAAGCTGCAATCCTATACACACTTTTCTGGGAGTAAGCCCACTAAACATAGCAGGATTTACATCTGAGTAGACAGCTAGGATTGTGCTGTAAGTGATCTATTGCAGTTTAGTAAATAGAAAATTGAACTTGGATTAAAGAAATTAGCTTTAAATACCTGTTCAGCTAAGGGACTCATTGGGAAACTTTTGGTAAGTCACCATCTCTCAGCCATTACAAACTTGCGTTAAGAGTGAAGACAGAAGTTGAAAAGTAGTATGAGCTGGTTTATATAGGTATACAACATGCGTGTTAATTTTACAAAAAGCTGCCAACAGAATTTGGGTTTTTACCAGGAATGAATTTTAGCCAATATTTAACACTAGAACTTGTTTTCAATGCCAGGACTTAGCCTTGACATATCTGAAGAAATAGATGAGTAAATAAAAGATGAGATTTCTTCTTATTCTTATATCCAGTGTGCTTTCCCCTCACCCATGAGTAAAACACAGTATTTTATTTCAAATCTGGGAATCGGGGTGAGTGTCTTACAGCCAGGTTTGAGCTCTTGCCATTGCTCTCTCTCTCTCTCTCTCTCTCTCTCTCTCTCTCTCTTAAAATAAATGAACCACTGTCCATAGTTCCTAGAGCTCTTTTCGACATGCCCTTAAGAGTTTGTACAAGACCAGCAGAACTTTGTGTTTCCTCTTTGAGCAGCAGCCCTGCCGTATGCCATATCGCAAACTGCCTGCAAAACTTTTACATTTCAAAAGGAGGGTGCAATCCAGCCTGGAAGAAAACCTGCTGTTAAAAAAGAAAAAAAAAGTCAAAAGCCCCACTAACCATGTGAAATTAGTATCGCAGTTCACAGGGCTGTAGCTCATGAGAACTAGAAAATTAACATTTGTGACTTTTTGAAACTTCAGATTTGACAAAAGTTAAATAAAACAAAATTGTTTTTTTTAAACCTTAGAAACCAAATTGTAACAGAGCGGAGCCTTGCCTCATCATCGCTATTAAATCTGTATCGAGAATCCAGTGTTTCTGGAATACTTATTAGGACAGCAGGGGCCCTGCAACCACCTCTGCCAGAGCTGAGGGAGATAGGAGACCAACTGCTCCAGCTGTACTGCTGCCATGCACATAAGCAGTGTATTTTTCCAGTTTTCGTGGTTACATTAATTGTTAATGACAAAGGCAACCTTCACTCTGTGTGGTTTCCTGCCCATATTTGGATCCTTTACAAGGCTTCTTTTCTCCCCCCATCCCACCGTCCCCCTTTTCCCTGATAGGAAATGCAACCTGAGATGTGCGAAAAAACAGTGCACACATTGTCATCTAATTGGCCCTCGCTCAGGCGCATCGGGCCTCAGCGCGTGTGCTGTAGAGTGTCTGCTCCACAACAGGAAAGAATAAACCCAGGCTCAAATCATAGGAAATTCATCAAATATGCTTCTTAGAGTTCTGTCTTTCAAGGTCTGTTTCCTTGCCATATGATCTCTATAAACCAAATTACTGCTGGCCTGAGTACAAGACTGGAGGCGCCTGGGGCTAACGTATAATGAATGCCAAATGCATGTGACAATAGACTGATCATGGAGAAGAATGGAAATTTTTTCAGTTCTTCTTTTATTTCATTTATAGAAAGCAAACTGACTACACTTAATACATTTCTAAAGGAGCCAGTCATTTCCTTGTGGTTCCAGACCTGTGCAGCAAGTCTTTTTATATCAGCTTCATTAAATCAGTAGGATGTAAGATCTTTTGGAATAAGTCTGAGAGCAGCATAAACTTTGAAAAAAGACATTCAGTTGAGACACATTCTTGATTGAGCTCAGTTGTTCCTTACATAAGTCTTTTGAGAAACGTTACTTCACAAGTCCCATTACAATGAATGGAGACAACACGGGAGCTATGCCTGGTGGATTACACCCTTTGTTCCGTTTACTTAATACAAGCAAGAGCTCTACTGCTCTGCCTGACGTTTATTACCCAAGAACTGCTGTGTTAAGAGAGAGAGAGAGAGAGAGAGAGAGAGAGAGAAATCTCCTTAAAGGCTCAATTGATGGGAGGTGACTTGTTTTATTAATTTGTGCAATAAACAGCCAAGCAAGGTTTTTTCCCCCGTTTGCCAATTATCTTAAATTTCCTAACAACTGCAAATGTTGCTGTTGAAGGATTACAAGAAATGTGAATTCTCTAAAAGAGAATCTCTCTCCCTGTATATATAAACATACATATACACAGATACCGGGGGAGGGGGGAGTGCACTTGCCCTACTGCATGCAGAAAGGTAATTAATATTGCTTTTTAGGCTTTAGAAAATACTGCACTTAGAACTGCAAGTCAACTAACAGATCGTCTATAACCTATAAATGCTTCCATATTCACAGACATCAGCACTCTTACACTTACCAAGAAAAAGTATTAATACATACATATTAATGGATCACTTTTTGTCCTTTGGGGAGTATATTTTTTAAAAGGGCCAAGGCAGCAATAATAGCTCCTTTAAGGACTGTAAATGCTCTAATTGTTTTATATACGTTACAGTGCTAGTATTAATTAATGATGAATGTTTTGTGTATGTTGGTATTTGATTAATACACCCAAAGACAAAAATATATATAGTGCTTCTTTTAAGTTGATAATTTTTTTCCCCTGTTTGAAGGTTTGGAATTGTTTAAATACAAAATTATTTAACCACATTTCAATTAGAAACATGAAATATGGCCCATGAGGTCATGCAATTCAGCAGACGGGGTTTTATTCCACATTGAAGCTGAAAGGAACACATGAAATCAGCAAGGGTATGCCTTCCAATATATTTGACTCTAAACAAAATGGTCCTTTATGCCGCTGGTTCAACATAGCAACCCATAGAAACCAGTTGTTGGTGCCCCAGTGGCATAGCGCCATACTTCATGATATTGTATGGACACCAATGCAACAGAAGCCAGTGACACTACTGTGCCTAGTAGCCAAATGTTTTTGACAAAATGAGGCACAAGTCAAGGCCAAAGCATGTGGTAGTGCTGCTCTAGTGCATACTACACCATGTATGTAGCCCTCTTGCCTTGGGGTAAATTTTGATTCTGTAGTCAAGAATTTAAAAGACTGGCATGTGGGCAGCCTTAGCATACCTCCTGTTCAGGTGCGTCACAAATTCCCACTGTCTCTCAGTGCAATCCTGTGTAACTCTTGCATTGGTGTAGCAGTAGATCCACCGGTGTAAGTGCACTTATGCCACTGTAACTTGCCATATGCTGATGGATGCAGGACGGACACCAGCGTAACCCCCCTCGGACGCAGGATGGAATCCAGCTCAACTCTGCCGGCGCAGGGGGCATTCCTGAGGTGTCTGAACGCCCCCTGAATGCCCCCTACACTGGCGGAGTTGCGCTGACGTCTGTCCTGCATCCGAGGGGGGTTACGCTGGTGTAGATATGTATTCTGATACACACATTGAGTCTTTTACACATTCATGGTTATGAAGGGTGGCAATCAGCGCAAAGAAATGCGCACATAGAAAAGCTGTTTTGGACTGAGAGTATCACGCACACATCACAGCTACCATGTCTAGAACAGATCACTGCAAATACTGTAAGTGCAAATTGAGTTTAGATTATCTAAATTCTGCTTTGTGGAAATTATTTTTGGAGAAATATCCAACCAGGAATACACTAAGGGCCCAATCCTATCCAACATTCCAGCGCAGATGCAGCCACAGTATAGCACCAAGATAGGAGAACAAATGTTCACTTACCTTGAGGAGGCCTCTGTGACTGCCGCCCTCCCCCCACTGCAGGATGCAGCGCATGCCCCATAGGCACAGCTGAATGAGTGCTGGAAAGTTGGATAAGATTGGGCTCTAAATGTACATATTGTCACTGTGGTATAGCCGTTAAGAGTGTTGGGCTAGGAAGACCTGGATTCAAATCCCCTCAGCCATGAAACTTACTGGGTGACCTCCCTGTCTCTCAGCTTAACTTACCTTACAGAATTGGGAGGGAAAATGGAAAAGAAGGAGCAATGTACACTCTCCTGAGCTCCTTGAAGGAAGGGCACTATATATATGAAAAAGTGTGGAAATATTTAGTTTTATATAGAGTGGTTTTTCCTACTGTATGTTATGGATGCCAAAATGTGCATTTACATGGTAGAGTGGTTATTTTTGTATTCTCTTTGAGTTACTTTTTTTTAGTACTGCCAACAAATAAATTTATATGACAGTCTGCCATCAGCAAATTACATGCATTTTAAAAGAAATAATAGATATATAGTGAGAATATATAATGTTTCTTAATGTAGCGACACAGCCATACTTTGTCATGTACAAGGTGTAGAGTTCCAGACACTTATATTTCTTGCAGCTGTGCTGTCTAATGCTTTTTCTTTGGAAGGTTATCTAATGTATGTAAAAGTGCTGATGGCTATAGCTTCTCTTGCTCTCTCTAACACCTTTGTCCTGGTCTTACTTGAAATACCTTCGGGCATTTCTCTCAAACTCCCCATAATATTCAACAATTACTTTGCTTTGGTAAGCCTGTGCTAGCCTTTCAAGTGGTCTTCTGAGGCGAATGTAACAAGTACCCTTGGTGACGTTGCTATGATCTCTGGTCTATTAAAAGCATGGCTGGCTCTCTAGATCTACCTAGAATTAGATTCAACTTTCAGATCCTGTATGCTGAGCCACAGAATGAGAGCCCTATTCTTTTAACCAAGTTGTATTGTTTATACAGCACTTCAGAAAGTGTAGTCACTTCTCCCCTATCATCTGATTAGAAAACGTCCACAGCTCTAGACTAAGAAACTGGAATGCACAAAACACAAAGCATCTCTCAAATAAATATACTACAGAGTGTAGACCCTAGTTTAGCTGCAGCCTTACTTTGATTAACTTGTCCTGTCTAGACCTCCTCTTTAAAACATAACAGGCATCCCCAATCCATAATGTTGAAGATTCAGCACCCTTGACTTTGCAATTGTATAACACATTAATAAGAAAAATATTAATCACAGAAGCTCCCCTGTTTATGAACATGTTAGGATGCAGGGGTCTATTTGTAAGTCGTTTTGTTCTTAAGTACAGTAATGCCCCCATCTCTGTAGCTATCAGTTTCCCTTAGGACACTGTCAGTTTTGTGCTGGTTGTCATATTCACTTGGGACTCAGTGTTGTCAGTTTCACTCCCAACATCTTCATTTCCACTGAGGAAGATGCTGGAGTTGCCAGGTTCACTCCCAACTTGTCAGATTCACTCCAGGTGATGTCAGTTTCATTCCAAATGTCAGTTTCACTGTGGAGCCATTGGGAATGCTCCTGAGCAGCTTCTGTACTCAGCAGCTTTGGCTGTAAGCCAGAAGTCAGGACTGAAAATGTATATTCGTAAGTTGAACATTCATAACTAGGGGAGCTTCTGTGTACAGGTGGGCCCCCATATCCACTGATTCGCTATCCACGGTTTCAGTTATCCACGGATCATGGGGACCCCCCCAGGTTTTTACTTTTTTCCCCAGTAAGCTTCGTTTTTTCCTTAAAGAAACAGGAGAAGCAGCCTGTGGCTGCTTATTACAGGCAAGTAGACTAAGTACTAGAGAGGCTCTGCAAGGTTAACAGAAACCTTGCAGAGCCTCTCTAGGACTTAGTCTCGTTCTACTTGCCTGCAATGGAGGCTGCTTCTCTGTTTGTATTAAGGAAGAAACAAAGCTTGCTGAAAGAAAAATAAGAGCTGGGGGGGGGGCAAGCATGCCTGCCTGCAGGGGAGGCAGGTGGGGGGGGGCTCAGGAAACTATGGAGGGGTTTTTCGCTCTTATCCATGGTTTCAAGTATCCATGGAGGGGCCTGGAATATATCCCCAGCGGATATGGGGGCCCACCTATGTATAAATGTGTTTAGAAAATGTATTGATAACTCTGTGCATGCACATAGAAAAGAGATGGAGAATATTGGATAGACATAGCAGGTTTACTTCTGCAGACACGCATCCTGCCTGTGGGAACAAATTCGAAGGAGGTGATGGCGCCAATAGAATAAAATGACCATGGTGTGTGAGAGCTTTAGGTTTACTGCAAGTACCATGGTGTGTGAGAGCTTTAGGTTTACTGCAAGTTCATGATGGGTAAGTTGAGCAAACACCTAAGTGTAATCAGGTATGCTCTAAGTCTAAGACACATGTGACATGCACACACAGGGGAAACCTATTGCGAGTGCAGGGACCAAGTGCAAGAGCTCATGGCACAGCATGAAGTGAGGAGGGAAGCAAGGATTTAGGTGAAACAATAGGTAGTTTTTATTGGTAATGCAGTGCAATCACTCACACAAGTAGGCCCTAAATGTCAGCGGTTTCTAGGGAGGAAGAAAGAGAAAAAGGAAATCCTTTCAAGAAAAAGGGGACACACAATGGTGCAAATGGAGGAGGGGAGAAAGGAGGGGGAGCAGGATGTTAGTGTCTTCAGAGAGATTCTCCAGTGTAACAGACGCTGAAGTACTGGGCCTTATGTGGTAGTGGGAGGGGAAGGAGAGGAGAAGAAACCCTGGGAGAAAGAGAAAGGTGAAAGCACCAAGGTTCCAGCTGCAGTGTGAAACCTCAAACCATGACTGAAGTGCAGTCCTAACCAACTTTCCAGCACCGGTGCAGCCACAATGCAGCCCCGAGGTAAGGGAGCAAATGTTTCCTCACCTTGGTTAGTTGGTTAGGATTGCCATCCTTTTTGAATAAATCTAATTTGTGAGTCTTAGTTCTCTGAACCCTGAACCAGGGCTACAGGCAAGAAGTGAGCCCTCTGTGGGCCATGAAAACCCTCTTGCGGTGTGGGAAGATTGCCTCTCCCCCACCTGATCACTCTTAACTAGCATCTCGAGCCTCTGAGAAAGAAGTCAGCTGGTGTGCTGGAGGCTTGGGGCTAATTTCTAGGCCTCTTCCTTAACTATTAAAAGTGGACCCTGGAGTCCTATCCCTACATACTCGCAACAGTCACATCAAAGAAGGAAGGGATAGAACACTAAGCCTATATGTCATCTGTTTAACTGCGCACGAGACACGGAAGATAGAGGGGGTTGTAGTGGGGAATACCAAAGGCCAAGATTACCTATCTGTATTCCTGTGTTGCAGCTGGTGGCCTTGCAGTGGTTAGGGTTGCACTGTGATTGTGAGGCTAGGTTGCCAGTACACAGTGGTCTCTATATTCAGAAGTGGGGAAAAGGGCTGAAAAGGGATTGAAAAGCAAATCCAGAAGTGCTAGGCAGCAGCCTTAGCTAGTTCCAGGGAGGGAATCAAGGCAAAGAAGCCTAGATTGTTTTTGTTTTCTTTGAGAGGCAGCTTGGCAGGTGCTTGAGCTACAATTTGTGGTAGTACACAAGAGAAGGGTGCGGGGAAGAAGAGGCTGGAAAGAGAAGAGAGTGGTCTGATATCTGTCTTAGGTGCCTGTGGTTCTTGAGTAGTGAAGGGAATGAGGGTGCTTGATGGAGTACCAATGGGTTCCAAAATTATTCATGAGCAGTAGCAGGAGTAGCACAGGGCAACATGTGAATAGAAACGAGGCGGATAACATGAGGGTACTGTGACCCAGTTTTTTATAGTTCAAAGTCCCATAGGACAACGTGGAAGCTGTTGTTGGGTAAGCTCATCAAGGACTGTTCTTTTGTTGCTTGAGGACCTTTGATAGTCCATCCCTGGTTGGAGGCAGATGCCTCTATTGTTTTCCACTTTGCGAAGGATTCAGGAGAGGACTCCTTGATTGCTTAGGAGGCCTGTGCCTCAAATACCATACAGCTTCTTGATTGAGTTTACAGCGAAGTTGGTAAGGGAAGCCAAAGTTGAAGGCACGTTGTTTGTGTTCTCTAACCACTTGGTTTAGTTTCAAGTCGGGAGGTTCCCAGATTGTGACCTCTGTTGTCCAAGCAAGGTCCAGTTGGGCACAGAATTTTCCAAAAAGGCAAGGCTTCTCCTAAGCCAACCAGTTTATGGGAGTGGTGTGGTGGTTGTTTTGAAGAACTAAAGCTGTGGGACCTGGTGCTTTCTTGCTATCACCCCAAGCAATATACCACTGAATTGCCTGTCATGTATCCTGCACCAAATGCAGGTGTAAAAGAACATGTCAAGCAGTGTAAGTGGTGAGCACAGTTTGCTCACACTGAGAATTCCATGGAGCCTTGTTTCTCTCTTCCTGGCTTATGCACATGCATTACAACAGGGCAGGCCATTAAGAGGAATAGGAGGTCTATGCACACCTTCAATACCTTCGTGCAGCCCTTCCCTTCTGCCCAGGGTAAGTTGCTCACACTCACAAAACAAGTAACTTTCAAGGCACAGAGAGGGAGGGCTGGAGGGAGATGTGGGAAGGAGCACAAACCTTCCATTCCCCCAAATGTCCCCATTGCTCAGCCTGTGTGCATCCTTGTGTGTGCATGTGTAGACAGTGGAGGGGTGAATCATTGAACTATGGGGATTCTTCACACGTGGGTGCTATACCCATAGTGTGAGTGTATCTTTCCCAAAGTGTTCTAAAGCATATTTTTATATGTTCATGGTGACATTTGGAATCCCCATTCAATTTGAACAAAACTATATTCATAACAAAAATGACAGTCACATATCTTATACTGGAATGGAATATGATGGAATAACATCATCATCAAAGAGAAGATGTGCTCTATACCCAGTGTGCTGAGATTTTCTGAAAATACTGTACAGGGTTATTCAAAAAGGATGGTACAAAAGTAAAGATGATTTATTCTTAAATTAACTGACATACCACAACCGTCATGACATGAAAAGACAGAAAACCTGTCCAAGTTTCACATGCACATTACAAATATTTGATGTGGGCACTTGCATACCTACAATGGGACAAGGGGGGGCAAATGCCCCAGGTGACGGCCGTGGTCTCCTTGCGAGACTGCTTGTCCCTCCTTGCCCCATTGTTCGATGTAGGCACTTGCATAGCTACAGAAGGGGGGCAAATGCCCCGGGTGACAGTGAGGAGACCACAGCTGTTTGCCCCCCCTTGCCCCATTGTAGCTACACAAATGCCCACATCAAACATTTGTAATGTGCATGTGAAATTTGGACAGGTTTTCTGTCTTTTCATGTCATGACAGTTGTGGTATGTCAGCTCATTTAAGAATAAATCAGCTTTACTTTTGCACCATCCTTTTTGAATAACCCTGTATATACATAGTTGACATAATTAATACAAACTCAATGTGTTTTGAAAATATTGCTTTTCTGTCATATGCGTCCTAATTGGTGGTCTCAAAAATCTATGCTTGGATTTACATGGATGGATACATCAATGCGTTCCTGGGAGAGAGCCTCATTGAACATAGTGTGACTTACCATACTTTTAAATAAACATGCATAGGATTGTACCATCAGTATCTATTTTCCACCATATTGTTCCAAATAATCCTAATAAGCTATCTTGTCTGAGAATGTTTGTTTACCAGTGTTCAACAAGAGTACTCCTTTTGGGGGGGGGGGCTGGGGGGGGGTAGTTGTAGAGCTGCATAGATGTTTTTATCATTCATTTACCATCACCAGTCCCCTTTCTCCCTGCCCCCATCTGGTCTAAAGAAAATGTCTTCCAGGTCAACTTGTATGGCTTCTAGGCAATTTTGAGCCCTGTCACCTCCCATTTTAGAAATTAAGCACTGGCAACTGCCAATTACAGAATTCAAAGTGTGGGTCAAGGAGGGAGTCCTTCCTCAAAGGTTGCACAGAGGACATCAACTTCTTAGGCATGTCCTTTGACACATGGAGAACTAAGATCAACAAATTACCTTGCCAAAGGCCATGTTCTATTAATTCAGTCCTTGGCCCACACTGGCTGCATGTAGCCATGTGACCAACCACAGTGACAAGAGTGATTTGTAGATGCACAACATGTCTTTGCCACTACGTTCACAGATGATTCTTTGAGATTTGTTGTAGGGTTATGCCCCACAAGGGAACAGTTACAGTTGGCCAATATTAGCTTATTAATTATAGCCCCTCTCATCCAGAAAGATATCAGTGTAAACATACTGAAACATATCCTAAAGGTATAGACAGATTGGGGAGGGAAAGCCTCATGCTTTGAAGGGATTGTGAGAGTTAAAGGGTTACTCAAAGACCTAACAAGAGTCAACAAATACAGCAAGGGAGCCAAAAAGAACATAGTTTAGTTGAACATGTGCTCTTCTTGTTTATGCAAGCTTTTTGGGAGAAAAGGAATGACGTTCCGCTTAAACCTCTAAATACAATTAGGAAGGCTCAAGCACTTTATTTGGGGGGGGGTATGTCTTGGCTGCTTTCTGATCAGGAATTTAGGCTGCTACTGAAGGAGGGGGGAGGGATCATTCCTCTCCTGAGGCAAATTAGATTTCATTCTCCTACTTGGGCCGACAACCATTTTTAGCCAGCTTTCCCTCTCAGCCAATGTACACTTGGAGCCATGTGTGAACTGCAGTGTTTTTTGCTGGCACGCAGAGCTTTTTTTTTTTTATTTCATGTTGCTAGTGGCAGTACAAATCAAAAATGTGTGAGATGAGTGTCGCTCTATTGCCACGAGATACAGGGCAGGCAAATGGCAGGATTGTGGTTCGCCAAGGTAAAACAATGCAGCTGATTGAACAAGCTGGCTCCAGACTGCACAAATGCTAATAGCTATAAGAAGCCATTATGACTGATTTAGGATTGATTTTGTTCTTTTTGCTGCTGTTCAATCTTAATACAGCAGATTACAATACCCTGAAAATGCAACACATTTTTTCACTTGGATCCAGAGGTCTCAGTGTAGGGGAGCAGGCCTGCTGCTGGGGCAGCACAATGTCTTAAGGGGAAGCGTGAGCTCTTTATGGTTTAAAGAAGAAAATCTTAATTCCTTTCTACATCTGACAGGAGTCACAGAACAGAGTACAGAGTACAGATATGGTCCTGTCTGTACATCTCACTCGGTGTAACACAAATGTATTTCACATATACAGCAACCTGTAAACACTGATATTGTGTACTGCCCAGCTCCCATTGGCTCCATGCATTTGTTGCAATTCCTAAATGGCATTGTGCATGCAATATATGGATTCTCACATGGATTGAGCCGTGACCAGAAAACATTCAGGGTGGTGTGTGGCAAGATGTGTGGCAAGATTCGTAGTAAAGTTCAAGAATCTGCTTTTGGATCAATTTCAGATTAAATTACAGAACAGCAGAAACGTATTTTAAGAGCATGTGTGGCTCATAAAAGCCAGCGATACAGGTGTTCTTAGACAAAAATCATATATAATTCGAAACACAGTGGGAGCTGCATCTCTGGCGTAGTGTTCCTGGCATGTGACAATGCGAAGAAAGCTGCATAGTGGCTGGGTATTATGGGAATTGGTTTAAAAGACCATAAATTGGCATGTTTTTGCTTTTGTTTTTCTCATGTTCAGAAGTGCACAAATGTTCCTTGTCAAGATGCTCCTCTTATATCTCTGAATGCTTAGTCTCCGTTTTATAAAGGATGTACTGTGGCTGTGCGAAAGTGCTGACACAGCCATCTGTAACTCGGACATCCGTAACTCGGAGCCAGTGTATACACGCACATAGGTTAAGCATTACTTGATATTGATCTGGTAGTTTAAAGAACAGACGTTTGAAATGCATACACATTTCTGACTTAAATTAGCCGGCCCACTTAAAAAAGGTCCCTCATCTGAATTTTGATTAAGAATGGCTAAACTCAGTCTGTCCTCCCTTTCTCACCCCCCCCACCCCCCATGGAGGCTGCTGCCTGTCTTGATTCACAAGGAAGCCATTGTTAGGATGATCACAGTGAAATCATCATTGGGTGATTTCATAGACCCTTTCCTTCCAGAAGTGTGGTGTGTCAAGATGGGTGAGGCCACCCACATAGCCCACTGTTGTGGCCTGGTTGCTCTGTTGGAAGAAAGAGTTATAAAGTCAGCTTTTTGACTTCTGCCAACGCATCCAGATGATTTCAATTTGTTGGGATCTAACTTGAGCATTAGTCTGACTAAGCTGTGCCAGTAGGCAACTCTGTTTCTTCTGTAGCAATTTAAGAATGCAAGGGCTTCATTTGGGATTGGGCAAGGGTACAGCAATCTTTATAACAATCCATTACCCAGCCGGCTCCTTAACTGGCAGTCCATTAAGTAACTCCCATATATGCAAGTGTTTATTGTGTGGCTTCCATGTGCAATACTCTTTTTTCCTGGCTATTTGACTGACTGAATTAAAAAAATGGAGACATTAGGACAGCCTGGCTTGAGGGCCTGGTGTGGAATCCTTTTTGAAGTATGTGAGGTGACTGCAAAGTACAGTAACATGTTGCAACTGAGTCAATCAATTTATTCATTACCAGTAAAGTATTGACCCTACACTTAGTGCAGTGTTCTCCGAGGTACATAAAATTGTTAGTATTACCAGAAAGGTCTATTTTTAACCAGGTTTTGGCAATTTGGGCTCCAAGTATGAAAAGCCTTCATGTGCCTCTGAGACGATCTACTGATCACAAACATTTTAAGTATTTTAAAGGTGTTCCACGAAAAAATGATGCAGTTTTATTATGCAGTAAAAGAGAGGAAATAGTCTTGGCACTTCTCGTGGTGGTGTTTAGCAAGTTAACCATCAGCATCAGCCCAACCTCATATTGGCAAGAATCGCATGTTCTCAGACTTTCCATCTATTAGCTGCCATTTTATTAGGGAGAACAGTGTGGGGAGAACAAACGGGTTCTCTTTCCAGACTTTTAGACTGTTGTATGATTGTTAATCATAAGAGGAATTCAATGCTTCAAAAGTTTTCAGAACTCTGCAGAGTGTGGCTTCGAAGAGACATTTCACATTCAAGTGCTGTATATACTTGGAAAAGCAAACATCACTCATACCATTCACTAACACTGAAAGCACAAATGCCAGGATCTTGGTTTTACAAAGACACATAAGCATCCAGGATGGGACCCAAGATACTTCTGCAGTCATTGCTGAAAGAGAGAAACTTCAATCAGTATAATTACAGAAACTTTCTTTGCCAGAAAAGTTTGTCATGCTATGCTGTTATTGGTAATCCTGTTCTAACCAGACCTCACAAATCTCGCCTATTTGACTGGGAGACACCAAGTGTTAAAGCTGATCAACCTCCCTTGCACTATGAAATCTGATCTCCTGATTTTGTTCGGATCATTTTCTCTCCTAAACAATGTTGTTGTAATTCTATACTGCTGCCTGAGTAGCTGCTGAATTTGCTATTACTTTTCAATAACTAAAATTATTTTTTTAATGATTACCCCCCCTCAAAAACCCCAAAACACACTGTTTTAGATTATCCCAAAAACAAATAAATCACACACCATATAATTAGGATATACCAAACATGTTGACCACAACAAGTTTCTTCTTCCCAACTCTTCCCCTGCTCTTGGCCAATATGCAGTCCAGCAGTGTTTTTCCTTAATTGTTTAGCCTTCCAACCACTAATTCTGCATTTAGCTATTTTTTCAGAATCTCATGCCCTCTGTTGAAGAAGCACAGGCTTTAATTCACTAGCTTAACTGGTACACATACACACTTAACACATTAGCTTAGCTTCACTCAATAAAAGATGAAAGTCCAAAGTCAACAACCAAAAAAGTTTAGTCTAATCATTCAGTTTGACATTGTAGGGTACATGCAACATCTGGAACATGCCTCAAATAGTTTCAGGATCATAGAACCAAGGCATCTGGATTTGGACTGATTCAGGCCTCATGCCAAGTGGTGTACATAGCACTAATTTGAATTGATTTGTTTCATGGAGTCATTTTATTTTTCAAATAAATTGAATAAAGGTGTTGTGTTGGTGTAATTCAGATAAGCTAACCTGGATGTATAAAAAGTTATGATCGCAGTCAAACCATTAAAAATGAGTTCAGTTTTTTTCAGGATTATCAATATTCTTAAATTTTCTAGTTCAGTTCTAGTTCTGCCACTAGTTCAATTTCAATTTCCACTAGTTCAGTTTATGGCTTAGTAATGGGTTCAGCCACTTTGAACCATTTTGAATATATGTTTCATACCCCTAAAACTGCTGTGTAGCTACTACAGATGAATGAATAAATTATATTTCATAATTATGCTGTTCGCATGTACTCATATACCACATCCTCCAGAATGCTATCTGTCATATTGGATCACTGAGAGGTCATAATGAGAATGGGAAAAAGTTACACCCACTGTAGGGATGCTGCCAGAACCAACATCCTGCTGACGGGTTCTCTCCCTATAATGTTTAGGTTCGCTCTTCATGTGACATGACATAACTACATTGAGTATTCCCCTCCCCCACTTTACACCATTGATTCAGAATCCATATATTTTGGCTATGCTTACTAGCCAACTGTTGTTTGTGGTTGCCACTGATATGTCCCCTACCCCACTTATCAGTTCATATAGTCCAGTACCCTGTTTCAGTGGTTAGCCAGATGCTTCTGGGAAGCACACAAATAAAGCGTGAAGGCAAGTATCTCATCTCATGCCTTTCCTCTGGCCTGGGGTTAACTTGGATTTTTCCCAGCACTACAGCCAGTTGCAGAAGGTGATAAAGATGTGCCCATTGACCTGACTTTTCCCCCCAACTCCTTTGCATACACCACACACATTCTAAAACTTTGTAGTATCTAGCCAAGAGTGGTCTATTGGAGGTCAAGGAGACAGTTAGCTCCAATCTTCTGTCTTAATGAGTCAGGCACATAGGGTTGTTGTTGTTTTTTTAAATATGAAAGTTAATTGAAAAAGCAGACTGAGATCAAATAGGCAACTTCAGATACTTGAGATTAGAGGCACAACAAAGTCAAAAGCAAGTGTAACTAAACAGTCCTTGTTTAAAAGAGCTAGATTAACATAGATTGGAGATCCCTGTTTAACTCCATTGATTAGAGGGGCATTATAGCCAGCACTAGGCCAGCGGGTGGCACAGTGGGTTAAACCGCTGAACCATGAGCTGTCTATCGAAAGGTCGGCAGTTCGATTCCCGTGACGGGGTGAGCTCTCGTTGCTTGGGCAGCTCCTGCCAACCTAGCAGTTCCAAAGCATGTTAATGCGAGTAGATAAATAGGTACTGCTTGCGGGAAGGTAGACAGCGCTCCATGTTCCAGCTGCATGCTACGCGCTGCGGCAAGGAGAGCCATGCCGGCCACATGACCACGGAGGCGTCTTCGGACAACGCTGGCTCTTCGGCTTTGAAATGGAGATGAGCACCACACCCTAGAGAAGGACACGACTGGACTTAATTGTCAGGGGATACCTTTACCTTATAGCCAGCACTGCTCCCTCACGCACTTCTGTCTACCTCTGCACGTGCAAACATACACTCTCTTGGGTCTGGGTTTGTCCAGCCCAGAATTAAAACCAACTTGGGGGAATTTATGCCAGAGAGGCCAGGATATTGTGAGGGTGTTGGGAGGCCGTTGACTGGATCGCAGAATGAACAACCTTAAAGTTCTTCTCAGTAGGTTCACAGTAAGCTCGAGACAGTTTCCAAAGAATATAGGTTTTATTGAAAAGATATAGGGACAGAAGGAAAAAGGCAGGGCACATAAAACCAGCTGATTAGAGGTTTAGTGGTTGCAGGTAAATGATAACACAGGCCTGCAAATTTAAGGGTCATTTTTTTTTCAAAAGTTATGGTGGTTTTATATGAATTCTTGGGTATACTTGGGGTGCTGATTCCAAAAATGGCATCAGTTTTGCCCCATCACACATAGTTTTGGGGGTCGCCACCTCATAATGCAAGTCAAGCAGCTTCCTCATGAGGAAGCGATGGCGGATTCCTCACGAAGAAGCTACTTGTCTCGCAGTATGATGCCATACCCCCCCCAAGCTAGATGTCCCTTTCCCCTGAGGAGGTCTCCAGCTCCATCAGCGCGATCCCAATCCTGCCTAGGATGCAGCGGCCACCTTAGGTGCTCCACCACTGCATTCTAGACAGGATTGGGTTGTTAAACTCATCCTGTCCCCAGATTTTAGACAAGATCTCCTTCGAGAACATTCAGCTCAGCTCTACATCTGAATGAGTTCTTGGATTTGGGTTCAGGTTTAGTTCATCTCCCTAATTATGTCCTCTCTATGAAAATTCTTGAGAGAACATATTAAACTAGAAAAAGTACTTCTAACTAAGAAGAGTGGTTTCTGCATGTGTTATTGTGCTTCACTGTATCCCCTCAATAAATAAGAATTTGTAACTATGAACTCTGCTTATTATGATAGCTATTAGACAGGAAGGGGGGGGGAGATATATATATCCCTGAAATATCTGTTTTGATCTTCTAAGACAGGCAACACTAGTCCAGCTTTGGAATTGTTTATAAAGTAATCAGCATTAATTTGTTCTGTTCAGATTTAAATTATATACCTTGGGCCTTCCTGACAGGACAGCACCATAGCAATTGCTGTCAAATACATGTTAATTTGCTAGTAGGATGACCGTATACTTCATAAATTATTCATAGGCTGTCCTTGCATGTGACCGCAGCTAAATGATCCCTATATTTAAAAGAGTTCAGGCATCCCACAAAACAAGCTGTTGCCTGCAGAAGCTCAGGCCACAATAAACCAGTTTGGGCACAATCCACCAGCACATTCCCCTGCGCAAGCTTAATTCAAATGAATGAGAACTGCATTAAAGCACCTTTCTGTTACAACTGCGTTGCAGTGTGGAAGCATTTGACAGGATGAAATGCAGGAAATGTCTAAAACATTGTCCAAAGTGTATTTCTACACTATTTTAGTCACATTCCTCTTCATAGGCAATAACCACAATACTATCAGAGAATTAGGCCACTGCATTTGTTTTCAAATTCAGAATTGATGGCTCGATTTACATTTGTTCTTTTAAAGAATCAGCCTTGGCAAACAAGCGTTAGATTTCAGACATAATTCTGTTATTCAAATGGGGGAAGAGTTTGATAGCTATGCTAATCACTTTTATCTGAGAAAACATAACTAATAGCTTGGTTTACATTTGCCTACATTTATGAGCATAATTTTAGCACATAATTTTATTGCACCATAAAACATAATACTGCATTAGCCTGCTCTTTTAAAAAAAGAAAAGAAATGTACCTTCAAGTGATTTGCGCTGAAACTTTCACACTGCATTTAAATGACAGTATCATTTTAAAAAGTTGACCTGTTTGCATTAATGCAGAAGACTCTCTCATAACAATTAACCATTTAAAGCCATTTCACATCGACATCTTATTTAGTGTGGATGTTTAAAACCTTTACAGAGCCAATGATTGTACAGAATTATTTTCAGTCTGTTATTCTTCAGCCACATCAAACTAAATGAAGCTTCCCCCCCTACCTCACTACATCACTAATCCGCACTACTTCCCCCCCCTCACTACATCCTTAAAAGCCTTTATTGCAATGCACATAAGCTACAAACATGAAAGTAGGATTGATCCACATACAATATTTTTTTACCATAGACCTGCATCCTGTGAATATATGTTTGTGAGTTAAGTGCTGGGAATCTAATAAAACAGAAATAGAGATCATGTTTTATGATACAAGAGGATCCGTCATTTCCATTGGACATTCTTGTGTGTGAATATGGAGAAAATTGTGCTAATAAGAAACCCAGCCGCAATAATGTACTCCATGTTTCCTCTTGAGAAAGGTCAAGTAGTGAATGTGCTTTGAGAATTACTTTCATGGGAGGACAGCTACAGGGATGAGTCTCTTTGGTTAGAAAAACCTTAATGATAATAGCAACAACTTAAAACAATATGTATCATACTGTATTATAAAGTGTAAATTGATAATTCAATAGATCAGTGGTGGGGAACCTCCGGCCCCAGGGCCGGATCAGGCCCCCGAGGCCATCCGGTCCGGCCCCCGGAGAGATTGCCGGGAGGCCGCCCAACCGGCCCCCGGAGGCTCTGCCGGGTCCGCGCGTCACCTCCGAAGGCCAAGAGAGGGCCTTTGCATGTCCTCCCCGGCCGCCGCCTCGACCCCTTCTCACCAGGCCATTGGCCATTTTGCACATGCGTACCACGCCGATGAGGGCAAGCTCTTGCACTCTTCGGCATGGTACGCCGGAGGTGACGCGCGGACCCGGTGGCGGCTTTGGACGTTGAGCGCGGATGGGGGGGCGATGGGGGCGGGGGCAAAAATTAATTAAAGAAATAAAAATGCCGCCCGGCCTTACGGCCGGCCCTCAAGCAAATTTATATTTAAAACGGCCCTCGCCAGGGAAAATGTTTCCCCAACCCTGCAATAGATGATAAGGTAAAGGTATCCCCTGCTCGAAAATCAGTCTTGTCCGACTCTAGGGTGCGAGTGCTCATCCCCATTTCTGGCTGAAGAGCCAGTGCTGTCCAAAGACGCTTCTGTGGTTGGTTGGGTGAGCAATTATGAGCAAATTTAGAATATGCAGGAAACGGAGGGCTTTGTAAGCATTCTATACCTTTGCAGCAAAGGCTTTGTTCATAATAGCTGGTCCAATCTGAAATGAACCTGGGGGATTTGCCCCTTAAACATTAAGCATATTGAAAGCAAAATCAATGGTGTGTGTGTGTGTGTGTGTGTGTGTGTGTGTGTGTGTGTGTGTGTGTGTGCGCGCACACACACACCCCAACACACACCCCACTAGCAACAACTCATTATTAAACACACACACAATCCTAACCTTACTGAGGGTCCTGACTAGGGTGCCCATATCCAATAAGGGACAGGGTACCTATGCCTTTAACCATTGTAAGATGAGCGAATTTGAGCAGGTGTAGCTTGTTGCACCCTTCCATGATGAGCTGCACCACCTGCCCAAATTCCACTGGTTAAAGGTGTAGGCACCCTGTCCCTTATTGGATATGGGCACCCTAGTCCTGACGGCTTCCGGGGGTGTGTGGGGAGGCCTGTGGAGCTCAGGGAGAACCGATGCTCTACCACATGGTCAATTCATTACTGGCTACACATTCATGCTCCCAGGCCTATAGATTATACAGGCAATACAACATTGAAGAATACCACACTGTAGCGTGGCGTATAGACGGAATATCTGCTGGAGTGGTAGAAGTAGTGTGGCCATCTCAATATCAATATTTCCAAATTCCATCCAATATTCAGTTAGCATTAGATATTTCAACCGGATTACCGTATTTTACACTCCAGAGGATGCATCGGTCCATAGGTCCATGCATCGGGGAGGCCATGCATCGGTCCATGCATCGGGGAGGCCTGCGCGACCCTCTGCAGGCCTCCCCGATCTTCAGATCGGAGATAAAGGCTATTTTCGGCCATTTCCGGTTTTCGGAAAAATGGCCGAAAATAGCCTTTATCTCCGATCTGAAGATCGGGGAGGCCTGCAGAGGGTCGCGCAACCCTCTGCAGGCCTCCCCGATCTTCAGATCGGAGATAAAGGCTATTTTCGGCCATTTTTCCGAAAACCGGAAATGGCCGAAAATAGCCTTTATCTCCGATCTGAAGATCGGGGAGGCCTGCAGAGGGTCGCGCAGGCCTCCCCAAAGACCCCACAAGCCCAGGTAAGTTAAAAAAAATTCCCTTAAACATTCGCTCCATAAGACGCACACTTATTTTCCCCCTATTTTTTTGGGGGGGAGTGCGTCTTATGGAGCGAAAAATACGGTATATAAATACTGTTAATAATAATAATAATCTTTTTCTCCTTTAAGATAACCTTCTTGATTGCATATTACTCACTTTGCCCTGGGATTATTTGAAAATTTCGGGCCCAGCAGTGCACTTTATATCACTAGGAAATTAGGTTCAGTTTTGTTTTAGCCTCTTGATAGTGGAAAAGGAAGTTGGAAGGCTTAATTGAGCAAAAGACTACAGTACATAGATTTTGTATCCAGACATTAAAATTTAACTACCTACCCAAGCTCCCAGGGAATTTACCCTACCCTCTGTAATAAATGTTTTGATAACATTCAAGCTAAAATACAGTACTGCTACAGTATATCATGCTTTATACAGGTCTACCTTTGTAGGAGAAGGGGAAGGCAAAGGATGAGATGGTTAGACAGCATCACCGATGCAACGAACATGAAAATGAGCAAACTCAGGAAGATAGTGGAGGACAGGAAGGCCTGGCGGGATATGGTTCATGGGATCACAAAGGGTCGGACACGACTTAACGACTGAACAACAACAACAACCTTTGTAGACTGCTCAGAATGGACATACTTCCAAACATGTTGAGAGCAGGGATGTGAATCAAGTCTCTGACTCCAAGTCTCGAGTCAAGTCCCAAGTCTCTGGGTCCAAGTCTCATGTCAAGTCCCAAGTCTTTGCCCCCAGGTCCCAAGTCTTTGGTTGCGAGTCCCTATCTATTTAATGGGGAAAACGGGTTTCAACCTGAATAAAATTCGACTTGTCGTAAAAGGCTCCAAGTATCGAGTCGAGTCTTTCAAGTCTTTTACAATCGCCAAGTCAAATCCTTGACACGACTTGAGTCCGACTTGAGACAGAGTCAATAGACTCAAGTCTGTTCGGAAAGAAACTGGGAACTGCATTTCATTCAAAGTACTGGTTTTAACTTTTTAAAGCCCCACATGGCCTGAATCCAGGATACCTCTGGAAGGCTATCTTCCATATGAACTTCTCAGAGCCCTGAGATCAGCAGGGGAAGCCTGTCTCTATAGATACAGAACTTCAGAGGTCTTTCCAGTGGTGGTACCGTTGATATGGTGGAAATACCTCCACCTCGAGGCTTGCCAGGCTAACAGCCCAATCCTAACGTAAGGATCCACCGGGCGGACCAGACCGCCCGCCAGATCCTGAGCTCCGCCAGGGGCAGGCACCCCGCGGTGGAAAGTCTACTCAGGGAAGGGGACACTCGTCCCCTTCCCCGGGTGTAACTGCGACTGGGGCCGATCAGTCTCCTCAGAATTCCGCCAGCTGTTTTGCTGGCGGAAGTCAGAGGAGGCCATGTAACAGCTCAGCCCATCACCGGGGGTCAGGATACGGCTGAGGTCGATCATTGCCCCTTCTCCGATCGGCTGGGCCTATCGGCCCCCACCGTTTACCGCCGAACCGCCCCCCCGGCCGCTATATCCTGACCTCGGTCCAGCAGCGGTCCAGCGAGGGCTTTGGCGGCGGAGCAGGGGAGGCCGGCCTTGTGCTGGCCTTCCCTGCTCTCGAGTCACCGCGAAAGTGCTTTACGGCATTTTCGCGACAGCTTAGGGCGGTGGAACGCTCGTTCCGCTGCCCTGATTTACGATAGGATTGCGCAGTGCCTCTGTTTAAAACAATGGTAAAAATGACCATTCCAGAAAGCAACCAGAGATTGGCACAATTTTTAATGTAAATGGACACATACCAGCTGTTGAAAATAGAAATTATTTTATTATGCTTTTAAGACTGTCTTACCTAATCTTGTTGTTTTTGATTTTAGCTGTTTTAAAATGATCAATTTCCCTGCTGTCATATGTTATACTCAGCTTTGACGGTTTCTGTGGAACCATGTAGTGGAGTAAAATGGGCAAAATAAAACTAACTGCCTGGTTATGAATATGTGGTCACATGGTGGCTGTGTGCCCTGTATTAAGTATAACTGGTGGTACTTAGTCAGCCTCATTACCTCTGAAGTATCAGGGACTCATATCTGATTGGGAAGGCGAGGCAAGATCTTGTTTTCCTCATTCGGCCTCTTTTCCCATATCAGTTGGCTTGTGGTGATTACGTTGTGTGAGGACTCCATTATAGCCCCTGTTTACAAATGAGCGAATTACTATAACCTTCCGAACGTGAGCTGAGCATGATCTGGGATTATAGCAGAGCACTCACGTATCCAGTTCACTACATGCAAACAGTCTGTACCAAAATATAAACCAGCCAACCATGCACTTGGTGGTGGTCCATCATGTGAATCACCCTTACTCTCATAGGTGGAGTGGAGGAAAAGGGGGTCCATTGGGGAGGTTGCCAAACCAGAGGTGGAGGAAAATGTGGTGACCCCCCCCCTCCATTTTGTGTGTTGTCACTTTTTGAGATACATTCATTTAGCCAAACTAGCCCATATATTGAATTCAATTCAACTGATGTAATGGAGCATTCCTTGACTCTTTACAGTTCATAATGAACCCATGCAAGGTAATAAAGGCCATGGTTGTGGTGTACTTGGGCTTGATAGTGTCTGATTTCCCAGCCCCTCAATATTGGTAGTGCTCCTAATGTAGGATATTGCATTAATTACAGTACTAATAGGGCTTAATTGTATAGTTATTATTCCATTACACTTGCAGCCTCTAGCAGCCTAGGGATTTGAGAAACATGCATGCCAAGGTCACTACTTAATTAGGGCTTCTTGCAATTAAGAATGAGTAAATAAAAAGCCCAAACCTTAACAATCAAAATATTTCAGTTTTTACTATATATCACCGAATATACTTATGACTCGTTCTGCTGTGGTGTGTGGCTCCTCCAACTCTGCAAGTGAACTTGAAATTCTCCTTCACAGCAGAAAACAAAGAGTCATTAAGCTTTTCTTTTCACCAATAGCGCTCTTATTCTGGTCCCAAACTGTGGATGTGTTACTGTCTATTCTCAATATACATGTAAAAGCGGCTTCAGGGGCCTTTTTGTCATTTTCTCTGTTCTCCCTGCAGCATTACTACATGTGATGCTGAGTTGCATGTAGTTTTTTCCTGAGGGGAAAAAGCATCTGAGAGGGACTTTGAGTAGAAAAAATCAGAGGGGAAGGGGGTAAAATGATTCACACCCTTCTCCATATAGATGTTTCAAAATACGCTGCCGTCTCCATGGCAGGAATTTTATAAAGTTGAAAAAAAGTGAGGGGGGGGGGGGAACCAGTAAGAGCCAGTGCGGTGAGCAAGTTAGTGTTTTGAACTAGAAGTGGAGAGATCTGGGTTCAAATCCCCTTTCAGCCATGCTCACATGGTGAACCTCAGCCAGTCATCATCTCTCAGCCTAATGTACAGTACTTCACATGGTTGTTGTGAGGAAAAAGATTAGCAGCATACATGGTTCTCCTCTGCTCTTCGTCCAAGGAGAAAATCTAATCAGTAAATAAAAATGCATGCAATTCAGCATTGTATTCCGTCCAAAGGGCATCATTTTAAATAACATAAGGATTCCAAATGAATCCTGAGCTTCTCCATCCAAACACAGATCAGAGTAGTGTTTTAGTCTCACAACTCCATGAGATAGGTTTGGTTGAAGCAGGTTAGATTTCATACATTAAATGTTTTGCATGTGTGCGTCCATATTGTGTATACTGTACACTAAAAAGATAGCAACTGATGTTAACATATGGGGGAGGGAGTATATCCTGCAGGGAGCTCTCTGGCTACACCTCCCTGCGATGCATATCCATATAAGAAAATAAAGGTTTTCTGACAGGATGTATGAAGTGGTCCTGTGATGTGGAAAGATGCATCTGGCAAAGTGGGTTCCAGCCTAAAGACCAGATTAGGCATTGTGTTAAGCCTGCCATTAGTGCTAATGATGGGCTTAACTTTTCTTTCAGAAATAGCAGCAGGGAAGGGGGTGGCAGGGGGACCAGCCTGGATAAAACTGTCATGGGGACAAAGGGTTAAAGTCCTCTCCTTCCTCACAATGTTCCTATTCTGGAAGTCCCACATGGCTGCTGTTTTGGGAAAGAAATGTTTAGCCCCTTTGGTGCTAATAAGCAAGCAAGCATAATGTAACATTAGTTTGTCCCTCGCCCTGCTTAGGATGCAGCAGCCGGTTGTTTATTGGCTAGCTTCTAAAGGCCTATAGAACTCTTTAAACAAGAATGTATGCAAAGCCCTTCTGAAAGAAAATGGCCCATGTAGTTGAGGATCCTGTTAAGCAATCACTCTTCCCCACTAATGTTCCCCTATCACCAGGTATTGGAAGTATACTGTCTCTGAATATGGCACTCTTCCAAGACCCTGAGACTGGGATGGGGAAGCAGATACCAGCACAGTACTTATGACTGCAGCCGTTAGGCTGTGACTAGATCCAAATTAAGAGAATCATCTCCCATTAGCACTTACAGGCCTTATGCTTCTTCTGTAGTTGGGTGTATCAGTACAATGATGCACAGAGTTGGGCCATTGGCCTGCTTAATTCTTACAATTCAGTTTATCTTGGAGAATAGATTAGATCTGTTTTTTCTCAAACTGTGGGTCCAGACCCACTTGGTGGGTCGCGACCTGATTTCTGGTGGGTCCCACAGAGCCTCCAGTGATGTTCAGATAAGTAATTGCCTCAAGCCCTGAGGCTATTCAAAAATCAGATAGCTGCTAATTGCCCTTCAAAGAGATGCGCTCCTGCAGTTTGCAAGCTTGTGTAAATATAGGGAGATAAATATTTGAGCGTCTTTTTATAGTGTGTTTTTCCAAGTCCGTCAGTGACAGGTAGTGGGAGCAGGTAGTGGGAGCAGGCTAAGTCACATAACTAAGCCCCTCAAGCCTTGAGACTGCCTCATTATGAGAAATGGATTGAAATAAAATATTACTTGTAAATAAATAAATAAATAAATAATTTCTTTCTAGATCACCTTTCTAAAGTCTCATAAAGCTAGGTGGGTCCCGATAGAGTGTCATTTTGAAAAAGTGGGTCCTGGTGCTAAAATGTTTGGGAACCACTGGATTAGATATTTACAGTAACTTCTAATAACTTTTCAGTAGTTAGCTAGTTCCTTGACGTAACCAGATTTGGATTTTTGAAAAAGCATTGGTGGTTGTTTTTAATCTACTATACATTTTCTTTCTTAAATTTGAGTTACAAATCCTAGAACATTAGGATAATAATGGGAACCTTGTTCTCTCCTTAAAAAAAATAGTGGCCGTTAGTGGTTGGTGATATGACAAGTAATATACAGTAAGCTAGCAGTCCAGTTAGTAGTTCATTCATTTTTATAATAGCAAGGCCCATGTCTAGATGATGAACCTTCCAGTTGGGAAAAATTGAGTCGCTACTGCAGTATGGGAATGTACCAAAATTAGAGAAAAAGGAAATTGGGAAAGCCATTTTGTCCATGATGGGCCATCTAATTATTTCCTAAATGAAAAAAAGCACTTGCTTTACCTGGCTGATCATTCTGCCTATTCATGATGGAAAAATACTTCCTGACATCTGTTCTCAATTTTCATTTAAATTCAATGTATGCTTCTTTGTCCTATCATTAGGGTTAGCCTGGAAACAACAACATGATTCTGGAATTGTTTAAATAGAAGGTTAGGGGAGATCATGAAAAAAAATCTATTCAGTCAAACCATTTTTTCTACCTGAGCAAAGTATCTAAAATGTTGAAAATATGGTAAAATTTTTGGGTTTTGTGGTCATTGGTAGATACATAGAAAGAACATATTTCTTTTTCTTGCCAGTATTTCTAAAATAGTGGTCATTTATATTTTCCTAGATGGCTTACATATAGGGACCTTAAAAACTCCATTTTGTACAGACAAAACATAGATGTACAGTATCAGTCTCCTTGAAAAATCTTATTTAAATTTATGTCTTAAACACTTTGAAAGTAAAAGCCTCATCTGATAACATATTAGGGATGTGTGAACCCCTCAAAGAGGAATAATGCTGTGAATTTAATTTTCTTTTGTGACTGGCATGAGATTTCCATGAGCAATCTTGTGTCCCAAATGTTGCACCCCAAACTTTACTCCTGGGGGAGCAAACTAGTATTCCCTTTAATTAACTCCAATAGTCCACTTTAGGCAAAGTTAGCTCCTTTCCCCTTTAAATTGCAATTGTGTGTCAAAAGAAAACACTAAACTTTAAGGCAACTATTTACAAGATTTATTATTTTCCTAGCAATAAATGTCCATTAGCCCTTCCCAGGCAGATAAGATTCTACTTAGCTAACGAGGGTCCGTTTCTGTAGAGAAGTCCAGCTCATTACTTCACGGTGGTAGAATCTCCTTGCTGCCTTTCTCCTGTCCAGCAAAGTGTCTTGTAGCACAAAGTCCCAGCTTCATCCCAATTAGTAGCAACACCTGTGGGCCACGCCCAATTGCTTGCAGGTGTGCTTCCACCCACGCAGTCCTGGGTGGTAACCCTTTGTGTCCCAGTCCTGTCAAACAGGCAATCCTTTAACCCCTTCCTTCCCGGACCTGTCAAAACAGGGGGCCACTGCTAACACCACTAACTCCTCGCCAATCTTCCGCGATTTCCACTACACAATCCCTTCTGGATTTGGGTCCTCCCATTTGTATACACATATTTCCTGTTCCTGTGTTATACAGTCCATGATGTTTATATGCATGTTCCTTTCAGTCTTGGATATTTTCTAACATAGGTTTTGTGATCTACAATTGCTATATACACAGTTGGTTGTGACTTGGGGTTACTTCACAGTAGAAGTTGTTAACTTCCTGTAAGGATATTCTTTTTCAAAGAGGACTGCCCATTAACGAGATTAATAGCCATGGTGTAATAGTTAAAATAGATGTTCAATTACGAATACTACAAGTACATTCAAACGACGTTTCTTCCGAGTCTCTTCAGACTTCTTCTTTTGATATTCTTTTTGTTCAGGAAACCCATGTGTAGATCACATGCACACTATCATGGGTAACATAGCTGTCATATCGGAGGCCAGCCAGGTGGGGCAATGGCTGAGGGCCCTGGACTGTTGTGGGATGGTAGTTGCCCACCCAGCTCGCAATATAACCCCTGTAGGTTTTGAAAGGGGTGTGAAGTGAGAGAGGCAACTGCTAGCAGCCTTCTCTTCTCACCCCATGATCCCTTTTAACATTCTTCCCCGCCAAGGCAACTTGTCTCTCACACATACACGGAGAAGCACTTGTTTGACTTGGGGGTGGTCCTGATGGGTATTGATTAACTAGATTCCTAAATTGTATACTTCACATTCACCTGTGGCAAAATAGCAATATGCACGTTCATCACAAGTGATAAGGTTGTGCACAGACTAACATGTGGCTTTCATATATGTAACAGCAGTTATATCTATGTAGAACGATGTTGTTATATGAAGTTTCCCCTCCATACCAATATATGACTGTGATGCAAGTCAGGAGAAGTTTCTGTTTTCACTAGCTGTTAACTTTTTAACACAAGATCAAATGTCTAGTATAATTTTCAGATTCTTCAAATTGCTTAGTCAGTTAAAAAATAAACCCTCAATCGTCAAACCATTTATACCATTCCAAACATGTGTTGCTTGCTAATCTCCAGTCAAATCCATATAAGCATGTACTTTTTTGTATTTCTGAATTTTGTGAGAAAATACATCAGAAGTGCTTTCCTTTTCCTTCCTTTCAGCACTGAATATGAATCTGCATTTTTAAATTTCTAAACATATGTATCTTATGTTTAGAAATTTTAAAAAAATGCAGATTTATATCCAGTGCTGAAAGGAAGGAAAAGGAAATCACTTCTTATATATTTTCTTACAGAATTCAGTATACAAAAAAGTACATGCAAAAAGCATACAGCTTTCTCAAACATTTCAGTCAGTCAGTCCTTTATTACAGTCATTGACCAGCATAAAAGTAAAGAATAGATACAAGTATAAATTTAACATATTACTGACTGACTGACTGACTGACTGACTGACTCAAACATTTCTAATTATTCTAATAATTGCTATGATTTTTATCATGGTTTTTATTTTAGATTAGACTGATATTGCCATTTCACTTTGACCTGATTTTTCTAAAGTTAGTTACGTTCTTAGTATCCATGGGGTTAGATTCCTGCAAACCTCTGCAGATACCGATTTTGCGGATAGTGAACTATTGATCCAATGGTTGGGTGACGGGGCAGCCTACCTGCCAGCAGGATCCATCGGAGATCTTCAAAATCCACTGTTTGCAGGATCCATTGGAGATCTTTAAAATCCACAGTTTGACAAGCTCCCCAGCACTCGCGGGCACCATTTTAAAGGGCTCCATGCCATTTTGAAGGTCTCTGTTACATTCAGAGACCCTCAGAATGCAACAAAACCCTTCAAAATGGTGCACGTGAGTAGTGCACAGCCCTTTAAAATGGCCACCAGAAGTTTCCAAATGCCAGCAGAGAAGTTATCTGCATCATTTTGAAGTTTCCCATGGCCATTTAAAGGGTTGTGCGCTACTCACAGGTGCCATATTGAAGGTTTTTGCTGCATTCTGAAGGTCTCTGACTGAATACAGCAGAGACTTTCAAAATGGCGCAGATACTTTAAAATGGCACCCACAAGTGCTGGGGAGCTCGTCAAACCATGGATAGCCAAGAACAGCCTGCGATTACAGAGAGGTAGGTGGCCAACATGCTCCTCATGGATAAGTGAATTCGCGGAAAATGGGAACCAGCTGTATAATTAAAAATGTTAAAATGAACAGGACTTAAGCTAGATAACATCATGGTTAGCTTGTTCCATTGGTTTCAATGGGATATAGTCATAACTCTAGCTGGACTAAGGGCTTTGAATTGTTTGAACTGTAACCCTGTGGCTACATGGAATTTCCTTTTAATCCAAGCACCTGGATGTTGCCCTTCTCAAAATCCACCTCTTCCATGAAGCATTTGATTTAACCTCCTAGTCCTTCATGCCAACTGAGACAAAGTGCAAGTGAATGCGACAGTATTGGCATATACTTGTACAATCTGCAAACTTGTATGTACGCAAATGAGTATAACAAAGTTGTGACAAGGAATGAATTTACTATGGATTAAATGTAGCAAAGTGTGATAAGGGGGGTTAAAAAGTCTTTAGAAGTACAACAGACTTTATGGATGGTCTTCAACCTGTTGCTAATTTGGGAGCTGGCACCCCAGAAACGCTTAAGATTTTGACTAAATTAGTTCAATTCATTTCAACGAGACTTGGCCTAAATCCAAGTTCTTCAGTTTCACTGCGATATGTATCAGGCAGGCTTTCAGACATAACTGTGAAAATTTGAGTTTGTAGCTAACAATCAAAAGTCAATGCAAATGGCCAGTGGCTTCATTATACAAAATCCCTGGCAACAACTTTTCCAGACTTGTATTAAGCCTTAAGAGACAAACATTTCAGCACAGAAACCACTTCATCGTTTCTGTGAATGAAAATGAGTGGAAACAGATTGCTGAGATGGCTTTAAGAGGCACCACCTCTTTCTTCTTGTATGGAATACCCACTATAATTATATTTTACCTGTCAGCTCATAATTTTTTTCTTATTACCAAATGGGCATTATTGATTGCTTTTTAAAAGGACTAAAACTAAGCACAGAGTAGTAGATTTCTCAGCAAATTCAAAACACACTATCTTCAAAAGTAGTCATTGGCAAAAACCAGTCTATGGAAAACCCATCCAAGTAAACCCAATGCAAAAAGCGGGGGGGGGGATAACGACCAAGCGCCTGGATGCTGCCATGCGTTTTAGTTTAACAATTTGGCTTAAGGTTTAGCATGTTTTTACCCACAGTGAAAGAAGATAAACTTATTTGGCAAATCCAGACTCTTTGAAAGCCAGCATCCTGTAATTGTTTCCTCATTTGCCCTGGCAGTTTAAACAAAGATTTCAAAACCTATGACAAAACACGAAGATTTTTTCAAAGAAATAGAGGGAGAGAAAAAATAGACTTAATTACTATGCAGTTTTTAAAATTGGGACTAAATGTGTTTTTAAAACCCTAGTTGTGCTACTGCAAGTTCCGTTTTTCAGCCTTGATGCTGTGAAACAAAAAACAAGACAACTTTCTCCGTGCCTGCGGTGAGAGCATGAATTCAAGAACGGTTCAGCTTAAATTACAGTGCAAGCGGCAGACGTCCTGTGTAACACAGTCAACCCTATTAACGGAGAAAGAGCCCAAGTGGGTGGCAGGCAGCATGTGAGTCTGTAGCCTCTTTGAGATGAGTTGATTAAAACAGTGCCAACCCAGATTAATCCACAACTGGGAATACCCTTATTTAGTCCCAGTAAGAAATAAAAGTGATCAGAAGGGATTTAGAGCTGGCATTCTCATTAAAATAAAGGACAGAGGCTGACATCTACAAATAGTCATTCTCTGCTAGTTACAACGAGGGGGGGGGGAGAATATCTGATAGTAGTAAAGGAATTAATGAACGTTGCTACGGGAGTAAAGCAAGACGCAGCGCTCATATGTCTACTAGCGCTCAAACTTCTGTTTCCCTTTTGTGCTGTTACGTTGTCTAAATCTTGAATCAAAACTTGAAAGGAAACAGGAGGAAACTGCTACTGATCTGGCCATGGAACAATGCCCTATTCAAAGTCAGTATCTGTTCTTAATATCAGGACACAGAATTAACTCTCCACTGGTAGAAAAAGTGGGGGGGGAGGAGTATTTGTGTCAATGTCAGTCCAGGAAAGCCATTATATACTATTCCAAGAGGATAACTAAATAGACTACGTAAAATATTGTAACATGGAAATCATTTAGGAACTTTCTAAATGTCTTAACAGTGCACTTGGCTATGGTTCGATTTAGGAAGTAATATTTTACCTGAAGCAGTAGATTTCTTTTTTATATATATATCCTGCTTTAAACCCAAAAGCAGTCCAGCAAACATGCAGCTGGGACCTATGTGTGTTTACTCTGAAATTATTCTTGCTGTTTTCAATGGGACTTACTCCCACGTAACTGTGCCTAGGGTTACAGCTTAATGGCACCATGAAGAGGATGTAAATCTTGCAGCATTCCGAACAAGGACTGGTCAGAAGTCCTGGAATATGCAAATGATACAAGTTGTGGCAATTTTGTGTTTGCTGTACTGAGCGTTTGTAGCATTCATTTTATCCCATAGTAGAATTCCTTTCTGTTTCACAGCCGTTTGCTTGTCCCCCTCTTCTAGGGCATGCAGAGAGATCTGAAAGGAAATGAATTTTCCCTACAGAGGAAAAATTAGATTTGTTCTGATTAGACATGGAAAGAATACAGTTTAAGATCCGAGAATTGTTGATAGTGCTAAGTACCTTACTGTATGAGGCCTCATACTGCAAGCAAGAACTTTCAGACTGTGACTGAGACGAGACTTCCTTCCAATGGCAACAGGCCCAAGCCAAACTGAGCTGGTGCCTGAAGCGGCCCCCCAATTTTCTGCTCTCCCTTTTTCAAAAGTGCCCCCTCCATTGCCGCTGCTGCCTCTTTGCCCACCTGGCTACTTATTCAGTGCAACCTGAGTGTAGCATACTGGGACCGATGTGTTGTTCTTCCACTCCAGCCTGTTTTGAAGACGTGGTCAAGTAAGCCAGGAAGCGGCGGTGCAGTGGAGAGACACTCTTTGGACTGCACTCCTGAAAGGGGAGCGATTGGGACAGAATCGCCACAGCCCCCTTCTTTCTTCTCTAAACCCCCACCGCAGTTGATTGCCTGCAGCAATATTGCTTGAGAAAGCGATGGGTCACAGATGCTCTGATCCCCCAAAGAGGGATGGATGGGCTATCAGGGGCAGGCATGAGGTGTGGAGCACCCCCACTAATTCACTGTCTTCCCCAGCATGCTGCTTGAAATATCTGCCTCACCAGGCCTCATGGGTGAGCTGGCTGTGAATGACAATTTGGCTTCAAAAGGCAAATGTCTTACAATGAATCTTATATGTGGAACACAAAAGGTTTCATGGACGCCATAGATAAAAGGATGCTTTGCCATTTAAGAATGAAGTTTTATCCTTGCACTTGAACCTGTTTCTCAGTTGCCCAGGAGAATCCATCGCAAATACCCATATAAATCTTCACAACAGTAGAAAAATAGAGCTGTCTTGTTTCCCTAATATATTTTCCATATGTTCGTGAACAGCAAGATCTATACATCGTGAAGGTTTATGACTTCAACCTTTAGTTTCAGCTTCTGAATGGGATGGGAATTAGGTGTGCTCTGTGGTGGTTCAGGCTAAAACTCAAATTCAAATAGCTCAATAATATCTGCTGTAATAATTTTACAGATGAGTTTTTTGGACTTTTTTCTGTTATGCTTGAATTTCAAGAAATCAGTACAGAACAAAAATTGTTTTGACTACTATAACAGCAGATTTAAAATTGTATACATAAAATGTTGGCAAGTATTCAAGATAATCTGGAGGGTCCAGTCCCTGATCCTAAAGCATAAGCCATGTACATATCAGAAAGCTGGTGGAAACGTGAGAACTGGAATACGGTTGTCCTGGGATATAAAATCTTCAGAAAGATTATATTGGAGGAGGTCTTATGCTATGTGTCAAATACGACATTGAGTCCAATAACTTATAATTACTGTTAGCAGACCGGGCCCAAACCCAGTCACCACCCAAGGCTTCTAGGATGTAAGATCTGAATAAACGACAAGGAATATACAGTACTGGAAGTGATGAATTTCTGTCAGCTCGTTTCACTGATATTTGGAAATGAAAATCCTTATACCCTAAAAGCTATTATATAGTGGAACTTAAAAAAACTAAGGGCGCACACTATGCCAAAGTGAGAGTAAGATGTTGTCAGGCTTCCTAACAAGACTTGTAGAATTTCTCTTAGACATGCTGCAGTGCTGAGACATACAATATCCATGGTAACCCCAGAATAGAATTAAAATCCCTCTAAATAAATAGGCAAACTGAAAACTAACGTGGTGGCCATAGTAACTCAACTATCTTAGATATAGCAGTTGGGAATATCATTCGCTTTGGATTGCATGAATCCAGGGACCGGATAGCTGCATGCCCAGGGTTGGCTGGAACAAATAATATGTTATATATGTAATAATAAATAATCATTCGTTCAGAGCCTTTATCTCTAAGAGGTTTATCTTTATCTACATATGTAGACTATGTGAAGGAAGAGTTCCTGTCTCATACGGGCAGCCCAATCCTCCCGGGCCGCCGAGGCCGATGGACACCCTCCGACTCTGGTGATCCGCACACACACCCCGCCCGCTGGATCCTGACTTACCTGGGTCCGGCGGCCGTCGGGAGCTCCGTTGCCAGAGCAGGGGAGGCCAGCCGCTCCGCCAGCCTTCACTGCTTGGAAGTAGTCGCGAACGTGCTTTACAGCACGTTCACAACTGCTTCCGGCACCAGAACACTTGTTCTGGCTCCGGGGGGAGGGGGTTATGGTGGATTGCGCTGTTAATTTATGAACTTTCTGGCTAGTGTCCAGTGTCTGAGATTTGTTTCCTGGCTCATAATGTTGGTACATACACATTGATGGTACCACTTGTATGTGCCTTATTGTATGGTACTCAGGGAATTGTATTTCCCAGCACCAGCTGTGTTGGAAAGTAGCTTGGAAATTCGACTTATTTTCCTTCCCCAAAACACACCAGGACAAGAGACTGTGTTAGATCTTGATAGGGGACAACAAACTTATAAAACCTTTGTAGGAAACATGTGAGATAATTGGTCCCAAAGACTGTTTGGTTTGATCATATAATACACAGCAATCAACCAGAGTGCTGATTCTTTCCATTTGTCAATTATTCCCTGGCCTTTAGTCCTTCATCCTACAAACTTCTTTTTCCTACCTTTTAGTCTTTGTCTGTGAAATAACTACAGTTATGCATTGCACTCAGATCTCTTCATAGTCTTATGTCTGCCACAATTATTTATAGTCTTGGCTTCATTCATACCTACCTACACCAGTCTTCCTGTCCTTGAATTGCTTCTCAGGTTACACATCTTGGCTTAGAGAACCATTCCAGCCATAAGAACATAAGAAGAACCCTGCTGGATCAGGCCAAAGGCCTATCTAGTCCAGCTTCCTGTATCACACAGTGGCCCCACCAGATGCCTCAGGGATAGTATAATTGTGTTGCCAGAAAAACTCTTTTCATTTGTTCATTCTCACATACCCACACACCCCTATTGGTTGTTATCAAACAGTAGAAGAAACGTAAGAATTCTTACAAAAGTATTCAAGATAATGTACCAAAAAGTAGTGGCCAAACAATAGTGATTTTGTGCTGTTATAATACTGTATTTGCATTAGAGTCTTAACCATGTTTATACTGAGGGAGAGTGACTGGATCCAAACATGTGCTTAGGCATAGCTAGTGAAATCTGTGACTTTTTGATTAAAGTCCTGCTTAAAGTTTGAGAGACAGTTTGTGATATGGCATGGAGACATAAAAAGGAAGGAAGGAGTCAAAGATTCCATTGATTCTCGAAAGGAAGAAGTCAAAGATTCCGCTAGGCATTCCCAAGCACATCTTTGAATCCAAACCAAGTTCTGCCTGCAACCCTGGACCTTCAGAAGAGCCCACTGTTGAGAACCTTAGACCACCTCTGGGCCCACCATTGGGTTTATGTGGTGGGGAAAGAGTAGCATTTTTATGGCCCATCCATGTAAGTGGATGAGGGACAGTTTGCTGAGGACCCCCCTCCCCCCAAAAAAACCTGGAGCCAGCAGATATATTGGCTGTCAGTATCACAGGATAAATGCACGGGATTATTGTACAAGGTTTCAGGGCTATACATTCATGTCAAGCACCATTAAGAAACAAAATAGTAAGGTCAGATTTTCTTTGTTAACAGCCCACTGATATTGCATGCCTTGTAGTCAACAAGATGTTCACAGCCTACATTTTGAAAGTAAGTTTGTCAGAAAAGCTGATTCTATGGCAACATGATTGTCATCTTTGCTGAGTACTGCTTTTGGCCCACGTCTCATAGCACCAAGCTTCCCTCCCCTAACTGTTCTCCTGTGCTGTTGTCAGTGATCAGTACAGAAAGGGGTCAAGCAGATGGAAAAACAATTAGAGAGGCTCCTTTTGTCACCAAAGAATTAAATGGTAGTAGTAGATAGATTCATCTGTGGAACTCCTTGCCACAGGATGTGGTGATGGCACCTGGCCTAGATGCCTTTAAAAGGGGTTTGGACAGATTCATGGAGGAAAAGACCATCACAGGTTACTAGCCATAAGCAACCTCCTGGTTTTAGAAGTGGGTTTTCTCTGTGCCAGGTGCAAGGGAGTGACAATGGGAAACAGGTTATCTTGTTGGCTGTGTGCTCCCTGAGGCATCTGGTGGGGCCTCTGTGTGATATAGGAAGCTGGACTAGATGGGCCTTTGGCCTGATCCAGCAGGGCTCTTCTTATGTTCTTATAGATGAATGATTATTCTTTTGTCGAGCCTGAATTGGTGAGTTATCTCACTATATAAAATTGTAATGACAAAATTAACCTCTCACCGATAGTTCCCAACCCTTCATCTGTAAAACACTGGTGGGGCTATGCAGAAGCTTATGCTTTGTATGAGAGCTGTGGCAAGTTCCACATTTTTCATTCTGTAGCAGAACAAAGAATTGCATAACTTACTGTGGAATCATTGTGATGGTTTTCAGGTACCCCACATTCATGCACCTCTACCGTTTTCCTTGCACTGGTCTTCTGTACTTCAGATCTATTCCTTACCTAAGCTTGTCCCCTCCTCGTTTATGTCACCAACTTAAATGAGATGTATTATAGCCAAAGGGGTTTAATCATCAATTCAAAATACCATACGTGACCTCTCGAGAATGTGTTTACATTTTTTGTAATAAATTACAATGAAAACCTTGCAAAACTAGAACATGAAGTTAGACCTGTTTTTAAAAAATGCACAGGATTATTGTTCAAGGTTTCAGGGCTATACATTCATGTCAAGCACCATTAAGAAACAAAATAGTAAGGTCAGATTTTCTTTGTTAACAGTAACAATTTCCAAAAAAAAGACACAAATCCACCAAGATTTACGTAGAGAAATATTTTCAAGAAATGAAAAATGAAAAGTAGTGATTTCTGTCATCTCTTTGAAGAGAGATTTTCTTATTTTTAGTCCCAGTCCTTATTTTATTTATACTGCTCTGCACACTTTCTTCTTTTTAATTATGCTAAGAAAAGAATGATCTTTGTTTCTAGAAACAGTACATTCTAAAGCTGCTTTTGTTTTTAATTTACAGAAGCTCTTGTATCTAATCTACTAAGCCAACAAATAATCTCTTCACTAGTTTTCTTTTTGGAGTCTCATGAAAAGTACATACAATTGCTGGCTTTTGTTTTTCAGAGGGGGAGGGCACAATACACGTTCCTTCTTTGTTGTAATCATATATGACACATTTCACTGGAATTTCTCATGATGTATTCCATAGCTCTAAAGCTTTGAACTTTTTAATTTACTATAGCGCAATCCTGTGTAACTCTTGCACTGGTGTAACAGTAGATCCACCGGTGTAAGTACACTTATACCAGTGTAACTTGCCGTACGCCGATGGACGCATGACAGACACCAGCATAACCCCCCTCGGACGCCACGCATGCGCAGTTCAGAGGCAGGATGAACTCCAGTGCAACTCAGCCGGCCCAGGAGGCATTCCAGGGGTGTCTGAACACCCCCAGAATGCCCCCTACACCGGCAGAGTTGCGCTAGTATCTGTCCTGCATCCGAACTGTGCATGCGCGGCGTCCAAGGGGGGTTATGTTGGTGTTCGTCCTGTGTACGTCGGCGTACAGCAAGTTACACTGGCATAAGTGCACTTACACCGGTGGATCTACTGTTACACCGGTGCAAGAGTTACACAGGATTGCGCTGTAACTGAAGTACCTCTGTCGTCTTCCTGCGAGTGTCACTGAAAATGTAATTTAACTTAATCCAAAGGGGGGGGGGAAATCAGGCTTTTGTCTTTGCCACTTAAAGGAGCAAGGAGAAACACCCAGTCATTCATTTTTGGCTTTCTGAGGCTACAGTCTTATACACACTTATTTGGGAGTAAGTCCTGTTGAATTCAGTGGGTCTTATTTCTGAGTAAACATCCAGAGGATTGAATTGCACAAATATGTTGTGCAAATGCTAACTCAAGAGGAGTTAGGATTGGATGCTAATTCAGGGCAGGTTTTGGTAACTAGGGACCCCCTCTGTGCCCACAAATTAACTCCAAGCTACTACCTTGAATAGTTCCTGGAAGGCAGTGGGAAGAAGTCTGTGCAAGTCAAGATTCCTCACCTTCTTGATAATATACTGGTTCTATGAAATGTTCAAAGCTAAAGCAGGAAGCTCATCTGAAATCATTAAAGAGAGATTGTGCAGTTAGGTCTCCCCAGAGATCATGCAGTCATTTGAGGAGTCTTAGCATTATGGTTGTCAACTCTCACTGAAGCTGTTGCTGGAGATTTTTCTCCCCCAATAGAACTCAGTGACATTAAGGCTGCAATCTTATACACATTTTCCTGGGAGTAAGCCCCATTGAACACAATGGGACTTACTTCTGAGTAGACATGCATAGGATCGCGCTGTAAGCCAGGATCGCGCTTATTCCCTGACTGTGGAGTTTTCTCAGGAGCCTTTCATGAGGGACTGTGTCAAACGCCTTCTGAAAATCCAGATATATAATATCCACGGGTTCGTTCAGTAAAACAATATTTAAGCCCTATACGACACCAGCTCTTCCCACCTCCTTACTTTCCAGTGGCAGCATAAATTGACCTTCTCTTGGACTGAGGGATGGAAGTGTAGGAGGCTGAGCTTTCGCACCTCAGTGGAGCCCTTGTTACTCACCTTAGACAGTTCTCCCCAGCTCAGTGATGTGCAAGTACTGGCTAGGTATCACTTATACACCAAACAGACCCTCCCTAGCCAGTCCATACATAATGCACATACAGTACTTGTGGGCCTTTAGATTTCAGGAAGGATTTGGGGGTTTCACTACTCACCATTTTCTGTGGGGTCTGGGGGGCGGTCTCTACTATGGTAAAAACAAACAAACCAATTTCCTGCCCTATCCAATATTTATTGCTTCTTCAGTCATCTGTACTTGGACAGATCAAATTGGGAAATAGGAGATCGATTCCTAGTTCTGTAAATCTTAAAACGTCAAGCAGTTTGCTTAATTCAGAGACTCTATGCAAAGCCAAAATGAATGGACCCATTGCAACAGAAAACACCACCTCTCATCTCAGATGAAAATGTGTTACCTTGAAAATGTGTTACCTTGAATACCTCCACGGGAATGGATGTAAGACCCTTCACCTTATTGCCATTGGAAATGCATATAGTTTCCTCTCCTGCTTTCTATGTTCATTATGTCCTGGCAAAAGTAACGAGAATGACATGTCATTGACCCCAACAGATCGCCCTATAGCAATTCAACAGATTTGCTGTCAGATCCCATTAGAAACGTTACAGTTGCCAGTTTTCAGTAATTTCTAGGACCTTCTTACACCCAAAGATGCAACATTACAACCGAAAGTTGCCCAACCAAGAGGCTGCTGCTGCTTTCGTTTCCCCAAATCCATTGCTTGGCTTACATATCGCTTGAGGCACAGCTACTCAAATGTGGGAACCACTCAAATGGCATTTGCATTTGATTATAAGAATGCAAGAAAATCTTGTCAACCAAGTTGACAAGATTCACAGCAGAAATAATTTTGCAAACAGTCTGAGACATTGTGCCAACATACCCAGAAGTAGTATTCAGTCCATGTAGCCAGAGCCACAGAGAAAGCAGCAGAGTAAACAGAGATACTGCTATACGTAGCTGGAGTGTTTGTCAGTGGCGATCTGTGTCCATACGGTTTAGCCTGTTTGAGGTTGGTTGGTTGTTTTTTTAAATGATCTCTCTGTGCTAGCATAACTGTTCACTTCAATTCTACAAGTCACTTGATGGCTCAGTTACATTTTCACAGATGCTATCATCATGCTTTAACTGTGATAATAAGCTTGAATGCCACTGTACCACATGCGGCTAATGCACTACACACTGTCAGCCAACTTGTCTGGACTGAGCTAGCAATGTCCATGCTGGGGAACCTGAGCAATTGCTTGAAATTCAAAGACAGGAGCTCAGCCAAACTTGTTTCACCTGGAAGCTGATTTACTGTAAAGCTTTGGGGCAAGTTGCCGCTTCTCCAACTTAACTCTCTCAACTCAAGAATAAATAGGATAATCCTAATAATCTAAGCTTCCTGGAGGAAGGGTGGGGTACAAATGTAACAAATAAGATGTTCTAGTCTACATACATTCTGTGCTTATTAACTTTCTAAAGCATCCTGTGATTAAGGTAAAGGTATCCCCTGCTCGAAAGCCAGTCGTGTCCGACTCTAGGGTGCGATGCTCATCTCCGTTTCTAAGGCCGAAGAGCCAGCACTGTCCGAAGACACTTCCGTGGTCACGTGGACAGCAAGACTAACGGAACGCTGTTACCTTCCCACCGCATCAGTACCTACCCTGTTTTCCCTAAAATAAGACCTCCCTGAAAGTAAGACCTAGCTAGAGAGATGCGATACCCCCCCCCCCGGCACCTACGTTGACCGATTTAAGCTTCATTCTTTCCTGAGGGTGAAAAGCTCTGGAAGACCTGCACTTGAGTCATCCACCATAGCGACAACGTGCTAGAGAGACTCTGCAAGGTTGCAGCCTCCTTGCAGGCCTTGCTGGCCTCTCTGGCACGCCGTCTCTATGGTGGAGGACTCAAGTGCAGGCCTTCCAGGCCTTGAGGAGCCTTGCACCCTCGGGAAAGAATGAAGCTTTAATCGGTCAAAGTAAGTGCTGGGGGGGTTGCGCCACAGGTTGAGAAAATAAGACCTCCCTGAAAATAAGACCTACTGCATTTTTGGAGCCAAAATTAATATAAGACACTGTCTTATTTTCGGGAAAACAGGGTATTTATCTACTTGCAAATTCTTACTTTCGAACTGCTAGGTTGGCAGGAGCTGGGACAGGAGACGGGAGCTCACTCCGTCATGCAGCATTCGGGTCGCGAACTGCTGTCCTACCAACCTTCCAGTCTGCAGTTCAGCGTTTTAACCACTAAGCCACTGCGGCCCCAGTCCTATGATCACTCATCTATTTATTATTTATTGTGTAGATTTTTATCCCACTTTTCAACCTGAATCTCCAGATTTGCCTATTGATAAAGCAAAAGAAAACCGCCAGTCCCGCTTCCTCTCAGGGCAATTGGTGTTGATGGTCCTGTGAGAGGAGGAAGGGGACAGTCCAGATGAAGCAGATCAGGTGTCCAATATCTTTGACTGCCTCCCTCTCTTCATGTCAAAGACAAAATACTGGGTTATAAGGTATATAATATAGTGTGACCTATAAATGCAGTCTGCTAGCCATGTATTCTGACTTGTCAGGTGCATGGCAACCTTGCCCCCTTTATGAAGTCACAATCAAGGCAAATCCTAGAAGTTTATCAAGCCTCTGGTAAGTTGCACTACCTGGTTGGCAGTCTTGGTGAGCCCTACACCACAGTTGTGCAAGCTTGATGTGAATGGACCAATCCCTCATGTAATATAAACTCTTAAACCAATAGAAATTTGCCTAAGAGCAGACAGGACTGCACCTTTTTTATATTTTGTGTGAACATGGCAACCAAATTATATCAAACTAGCTCAGTACAGTAGTGTTAATGCTATTGTTACTGTGAGGGCCTGCTTGCTAGCTTTAAAATTCTGGCTTGTGTTCCAACGGGATCAGCCATGAAATAGTGGTAGAAGTTGCTTTATTATAATGTTGTTTAAGCAGCTCTTTGTCTTCTTAATCTCTCTCTATGAGGTGTTGCCTCCTGCTGAGGAGTATACAGTTATATCGTTAACATGGCAGACCCCACTGAGAGATACAACAGTCTCCGTCATTGATGATAATAATGAAATAGTGACAGGTGTTGTGAGAGAGACTTGGTGAAAATTCTTCCATGTAACACAGAGAGAGAGAGAAATATTCTTGTTTGGCTATTATTATAAGTCTGATCAACAACAGGTATGGGTCCAGGGTGGTTGACTGACTTTGGTCCATCAGATGAGATCCATCCAGGCATTGGTTACAATCTCCAGATAACTTTCATGATCAAGTAGGCTACCTAGGGGATGTTGTACACAGAAGTGATCTGGAGATCATGATAAGGAAAAAGAGGTGCTTAAGCCAATAGATGATGGATTGTTGTGAGCCATAGTTGTGATAAAGGAAGACTAATTACAGGCAATAGCTCACTGGCAAAATGTCCAAGCAGAATCAGATTATCAGGAAGTCATTATGTCTATGGATATAGGTGGAAATGTATTAGTTATAGAAAATATACTGTCACACACATAGTATATGGGTATATTATTTGAAGTGGCATAATCATGAATAAGCTTGTAGATGAAATTGGAAAATTGACAGTACTGCTGTTAATTTTTCAGCGACTATTACACCATCATCATACACATTCCGTGAATTAAATCTATACATTACAAAACTAGATTCTGTATATGGTCACAGTGAATTGTGTTGCAGCTCTTCTGATAATCTTCTGATAATCACTCTTTAAATATGTTTGTGCAATCCCTTCACTCAAAATGGGCAATGGAATGCACCCTCGCTGCCAACGCAGTGAGTTCACAGCATACCCGTCATGTGACATTACGATGAAAACCAGACAATGCTGGCACCAGGTTGCTGGAGTAAAGTCCAACGCTCTCCCCCCCCCCCCCCCATGGCACATACACCCTAATGGCACATTGAGCACTGCATTGAGAGTTCAGAGATTGGAGGTGGGCCCTCTGAGCTATACTTGAAGCCAAAGCAGCCACACAGTGATTTGTCAGTCAGTAGCCTGGGCATTTGGGAAACTTTTTGTCTTGTCACACCATCTGCAGAACTACCATGGTAGCACAGCATGGAAAATAAGGAGCATTCAGCCCAACATTTTTCAGGAGTGAAATAATAAGATCAGTATGTATGTGTGTGTGTGCACGCACACACACACACACACTGATTTAGCTCAGCCCTACATTAAACTGATTGAAGCAGAAAACCTGATCTTGCAAAACTATATGGGTATGAAGATGCAATACAGTGGTGAATGCATTCACATATGCAAACTGATTTGATGAGGTTTGAAGGGGGGGAAAGGGTGTTGACTTCAAAGGGTTAAAATTGCGTGAAAGAATATCCCATGGTCCCTGCATGTTGCTCTGGAGCACTTAATATTTTAACTGAAGCAATTTAAAGTCCTTGTCTCAACGTGGCATTATTAACCTGGGCAGATTAACTAAATCCTCCCTATTGCTATGATATTGTGAAACTCCTATCCTGGAGAAAAAGAGGTCTTTTGATATTCACACTTCAAACAGCATGCCTTTGTGAATATCCTTAGTAGGAAAATCTATTTACACCTAGGTTAAACATCAACACGCATAACACAACCACACAATCACAAAAGCCTTTTTTTCCTGCACATGCAGCCTATCCATATGCATACCCGGACCTATCCAAAAGAGCCCTTTTCATTTTGCCTTTTGTGCTGTTCACTCCGGGAATCCCGGCTTGATCTTGACAGATCTGCTAGTTTATAATGAATATTTTCCTAGCTTTTATGGTTAGCATCAAGAAGGCACCTGGGAGTAAGATTTGCTCACTGTGGGGGGTTTTGTTGTGGTATTTTTTCCCCTTTTTATTTCATTATATGGTTCTTTTTTGTTCTTTTTTAACAAAATTCTTTGGTGTTTGCCCATAATAAACATTTTGATTGCAACTAAATATTTTATTGATTTAAGCATGAACAAAAGGAAAGCAAAGCAAACAAACAAACAAACGATATCTACTTCCCTGCTGCACTGGAAAGAAATATAACTGCATCTATAACCAAAGGAGGTGTCTATATGAGATGCATCAAGGACAAGGTTGCCATTTTTTTCCAGCCTATGAAAAATTAAATGAAAGGAGAAAAAAATGAAACATGAAAAATCATGTTGCCAAGGCTAGTCCTGGGATGTTTTCACTAGAGGGATATATGGCAAGGGAAGGTCCGCGGGAATACATACTGCAGCTCATACTGGCAGCATAACTCCATTGGAAGCCAGTAATTAGGGCGCTTCCACACGAGCCCTTTTTCTGGAATTGCCATCCTTTGCTTACTCATTCTTTATGGGGCATCCAAGTGATGTCCTTTCCAGATGGTTGTCTTCTAGTGTTTACTCCATTCCCGCCCCCGTGTCTTTTCAAACTTGATTTGTAGCAATCTGTTTTGTAATAAAGTGCATTTACAGCTTCAGCCTGTCCAGTGTGGACAGACAAAACACTGTTACAGCTTTCCAGGATTCCTGTGCACGGTCTCTGATGCATGCACACGCACACGCACGCACACACACGCACGCGCGCGCACACACACACACACAGTTTGTTTCTTCATTACAGTGCTTTCTTTTCCTGCTAGTTATAACTTATTATACATCATTTTAGTATCTAGCTCATTTCACCCCAAATTCTTGGAGTGGGTTGCAATAGTTATAAAACAAATGTGTAAAAATTGAAACATGGGATTATAAAACATCCCAAATAAATATAAATTATGAATATAAATATATTGGAATGCTAACCTATGCATGTTTACTCTGAAGTAAGTCCCATATTGTTCGGTAGGACTTACTTCCAGGAATAGGCTTACCATATTTTGAGGTGCCCAAACCGGGGGGCCCCCTACTTTTTTCTCCTCCAGATTTATAAAAAAATATTATTTTCAGAACGTTTTGCTTCTTTTTTTTTTTTTTGCGGGCGCAGAGCGCCTGCTTGCTACCGTTAGGGTGGTTGAAAATTTTCCAATTAATTATTTTTGCCCCCTTTTGTCGCTTTTTACCGCCACCATTTCGCCCCCTTTTTTGCTTGCTTCCACTCATTAATGCTGCTGCTGCCGCTGCCCGTGTCCAATTCCTGTCTCGCCAGCTGAATCGGGCCAGCCCCGTGGGGTCGACTACTCCCTCCCACCGCCACCACTTCCATGATTTTAAAACTTTTTCCTGGGCACTGCCATCTTGGATCTCGTGAATCTCATCCAGGAAAAAGTTTAAAAATCGTGGCGGTGGGAGGGGGCAGACCTGGAAAACTGGGACACCCGGTTCTCAAGCTTTAGATCACCGCTCTGCAGCAATTACAACCACTTCCAGTTTCATCCGAGAACTGGAACATAAGAACATAAAAAGAGTCCTGCTGGATCAGGCCAAAGGCCCATCTAGTCCAGCTTCCTGTATCTAGTCCAGCTTCCACAGTAGCCCCACCAGATGCCTCAGGGAGCACACAGCCAACAAGATAACCTGTTTCCTGCTGTCACTCTCCTGCACCTGGCACAGAGAAAACCTACTTCCAAAGCCAGGAGGTTGCTTATGGCTTGTAACCTGTGATGGTCTTTTCCTCCATGAACCTGTCCAAACCCCTTTTAAAGGCATCTAGGCCAGGTGCCATCACCACATCCTGTGGCAAGGAGTTCCACAGATGAATTACACGCTGGGTGAAGAAATATTTTCTTTTGTCCATTCTAACTCTCCCTCCACTCAATTTTAGTGCATGTCTCCTGGTTCTGGTGTTGTTCGAGAGGGAGAAGAATTTCCTTCTATCCACTCTCTCCATCCCATGCATAATTTTATATGTCTCAATCATGTCCCCCTCAGGCGCCTTTTTTCTAGACTGAAAAGCCCCAAATGCTGTAGGCTTTCCTCATAAGGGAGGTGCTTCATCCCACTAATCATTCTGGTCGCTCTTTTCTGCACCTTTTCCAATTCAACTATATCTTTTTTGAGGTGTGGTGACCAGAACTGGACACAATACTCCAGATGTGGCCTTACCATTGATTTGTACAATGGCATAATGATTTTATTCTCAATCCCTTTTTTAATGATCCCGAGCATGGAATTGGCCTTCTTCACAGCCGCCGCACACTGGGTCGACACTTTCATTGACCTGTCCACCAGCACCCCAAGATCTCTCTCTTGATCCGTCACAGACAACTCAGAACCCATTAGCGTATATGTGAAATTTTGGTTTCTTGCCCCAATGTGCATCACTTTGCACTTACTTACATTGAAGCGCATCTGCCATTTTGCTGCCCATTCTCCCAGTTTGGAGAGATCCTTCTGGAGCTCTTCACAATCCCTGCTGGTCTTCACCACCCGGAAAAGTTTAGTGTCATCCGCAAACTTGGCCACCTCGCTGCTTATCCCCAACTCCAGGTCATTTATGAATAAGTTGAAAAGCACCGGTCCCAAGACCAATCCTTGGGGCACACCACTTTTCACCTCTCGCCATTGTGAAAATTGCCCATTAACTCCCACTCGCTGTTTCCTGGTCTTCAACCATTTCCTAATCCACAAGTGGACCTGGCCTCTTATTCCCTGACTGTGGAGTTTTCTCAGGAGCCTTTCATGAGGGACTGTGTCAAACGCCTTCTGAAAATCCAGATATCTAATATCCACGGGTTCGCTCGCATCCACATGCCTGTTGACCTTTTCAAAAAATTCTAACAGGTTTGTGAGGCAAGACTTCCCCTTGCAGAAGCCATGCTGACTCTCCCTCAGCAGAGCTTGTTCTTCTATGTATTTTAAGATTTTATCCTTAATGAGACTTTCCACCATCTTCCCTGGAACAGATGTTAGGCTGACCGGCCTGTAGTTTCCCGGGTCCTCCCTCCTTCCTTTTTTAAAGATTGGTGTGACATTAGCTATCCTCCAATACTCTGGCACAGTGGCCGTTTTAAGGGACAAGTTGCATATTTGGGTCAAGAGGTCAGCAACTTCATTCTTCAGTTCCTTCAGAACTCTTGGGTGGATGCCATCCGGGCCTGGTGATTTATTGATCTTTATTTTGTCAATTAAGTCTGAGACGTCTTCTCTTTTAACCTCTATTTGAATTAATTCTTTAGTCAGGGGAGGCCTTTCAGGCAGCAGTATTTGCCCAAGGTCTTCTGCCGTGAAGACAGATGCAAAGAACTTGTTTAATTTCTCTGCAGTCTCCAAGTCCCCTTTTATCACCCCTTTCTCTCCCTCACCATCCAGCGGACCAACCGTTTCCCTGGCAGGTTTCCTGCTTCTAACATATTTGAAGACGCTTTTGTTATTCCCTTTTATGTTGCCTGCCATACGTTCCTCAAAGTCTTGCTTGGCCTCCCATATCATCTTTTTACATTTCTTTTGCCACAGTTTGTGCTCCTGTTGGAAGTGGTTGTAATCACTACAGAGTGCAATCTAAAGCTCAGGGAGGCCCGCGGAGGGGTCCACAGGCCTCCCCACACCCTCCGGAGTTCTCCAGGACCCCCGGTAAGTCTTTAAATTTTAATATTGTTCCCAGCGGAGGCAGCAATCCCAGCCCCCACAAATACTCAAAGTTCTCCCCACCTTGCGGGGAGAACTTTGAGAGACTCTGTCATAGAGTCACTACCATAAGCAATACTGAAGACGGTCATTAAGAGACCATTATGCTACATTATGTTTCTATGTGAATTTACTCTACTTGTACCCTGAGGACTTCGGAGGGGAGGGTCCTCTTACACATCCCACAATTGTCTGAAGTACACTCGAAGGGGGCACCTAGGAAGACCTTCTTGGTCATCGCCCCTCTTTGTGGAATGCTCCCTGAGAGGTTTGTTATGCTCCTTTTCTTTTTGCTGTTCTTTAAAATATTGTTTGGTGAGGCCTGTCTTAGTTATGTTTTCATTTAACTGGTGTCTTGTTTCTCGTGGGTAGTTTATTCTATGTTTTGCATTGTTTTATTTCACAGTATTCTTTACAGTTAAAGCGGATTTGTAAAACAAATAAAATGTATTTTTTTGATCATCGGTCAAAGTACCTGAAGACTTAAACTATTTGCAACTTCAGGAATAGCCTCACAACCTTGCAGGGGTGTTGTAAGGCTTCATTGACATTTGCAGATTAATTGGAAAATTTTACAAGAATTATTCATATAATCTCTCTCTGAGTGGCAATTTCGTTAACATGCATATGTCCCTATTTGCTAGGGAAAGTTTGGTGTTTGGGGAATATTTCAATCCAGTGTATTTCTAAGAAAGAAACTTTATTGAAAGTTCAGTCACTTCCACAACTTCAAAGGCACTTAAAAAACTAACGTACATGAAAAGACAAATAAAGAGGAGATTCTAATTCTTGATTCCTTATGAATACTTGTGAAAATGTGTGGATCAGATCATCTTGCCTTCCAAGCTTTCTCTATGAACTAAAAGGGAGAATGTTAGAACTCATTTTCAATTTTCATTAGTGTTACAAAGCACCAATTTTGCAACACGGTCTTTTCTAGAGCAGTGTGAATAGTTTGAGAAAGACAAAGAAAAAAGAATGAAAATGTTTATGAAAGCAATTCTTGCAGGAAAATGATGTCTAGTTGAAAGATGTATAAGGGTTTTTATTGATCCTCGTGATTTTTGCATGGAAAAATCCACCATCAAATCACAGTTCACATCCAAGCTAAGAAGAACCTGAGCCCAAAAAGCATGAATTCAATGTGTTCCGACACTACTGTAACATAAAAACTTGGGCCTAAGGTGTTGCAAAAGTGCCATAAGGCATTTTTGCAGCTCCTCTCGTGTAAGTGGTGCTCGCTTGGAGGCCGGTACCACTTACAGGGCCGTTGCCCAGGACCTGCGCCTGCCAACCCAGGTAAGTTCTAGGCCAGTCGGCAGGACAACGGGATGGGGTGGCGGAGAAGAAGGCCATTGGCTGGCCTGGGAGGGGGCGGGGATATCATTGCTGGGTTGCGCCAATATCCCGAGCCCCTTCCCGGGCCGGGCCAGCCTTACACAGGGGGGGGGCTAGGATGCTGAAACCAACCTCTTCACCTGTTCAAAAGTGGGGTTTAAAAGGTGGAAAGAGGGCTTTGAAGCAAGTCTCAAGAGCTAGGCATTAGCTGTAGCAAGCTCAAGGAGGGGAAGCAGGCAAGAGAGCCAAAGCTGTTTCCCAGGAGAAGGGGGGCATATGGCACACAGCAACACAAGCACATGTATACACACATCATGCCTCTTGCATTCAAATAAAAAAGACTAGTCAGGCAACAAGGGGGCCAGCCAGTCATGCCAGCCAAGGGAAGCTTTCTTGCACCCATAGGTCAGAGCAGCTCATATGGTACTCCCTGATCCCTCTCTAAGGGCTTATGTCAGGCTTGCTCATTGGCTTAAACAACCGGGAGATCTGCTGCCATTGCCTTTTGCCTTGTTCCACCCTCATCTGTATAGGAGCCTTGTCTGACAACAGACCTGTGTCCCCAAGAGGCATACAATCTAAATGTTGACAGTGGGGAAGATTGATTGGCCTTGCAGGGGATTCCCAAGAGCTCCCTTTCCTGGTTCTGAATGGGAAGGCTGCTCTGGGATATCTCCCAATCAACCCTCCCCTCAATGAACTGTTATTGGGGAAACCAAGAGATGGGAGAAGGGAGAAACCCACAACAAATCTAGGAACCCCTCTTAATAAGAGAGTCCTGAACTTGAATATATTAATGAATGGACATGCACTCGTACTGTAATCATGAATTTCAGTATTGCCTTTGATGCTTCATTGGGCACAAAGCTCTTACAAAATGTTTGAAGTGTCTGGCTGTGTAATAATGATTTATAATTCTCTTGAACCAAAGCAAAATTTGCTAGTAAAAATCATTTTTGAAATAAAAAATAAATTGTGACCGGAGGGTCTGGGTTTGTTTCAAAAAGAGATCACCCACAAGCAGCAAATTATTTTAAAAGGCACTGGTTCTAGTGTTTTCAGATAGGCAGTGCACAACTCAGAATTTCAAAGTACTGTTAATTAAGATCAGTTTATTAAAATGTCAATCTTTTTAACCAAAATTTTCTCCACCGCAACTTCTAGCTGCAAGTTCCTTTCTGTGTAATACTTTGCAGACAAATGTGTCTAACTTCAGTGCTGTTTCTTCTCCTATATTGTGTTTCCACCCCCACACCCCCTGCAAACTATGTTTCTGTAAATGGCTGCTGGATTTTTCTGTTGTCTGCCAATTGCGCAGTCAGTATATGCTCCATGTAATAACTAGTCAGAAACTATGTTATTATAATACGCTATAGGGAAGTTCCTTTTTCCAAATGCCTCAATCTCTCTGGTTCCCATGAGACTTTAGTGTTACCCAATGGCTGCTTTTCCACAGTCAGCTGTATGCAGAATTACACCTGAGTTTTGACACTGCAATAGACATAACACAGTTTCACCATGCACATCCTGCAGTGACCATCCATGCTAGTGAACATAACAGTGCTTGTGAAGCAGGCATAATTGTCCCCACCCTGCCACCCTCTTTGTAAACTTATTTTCCCAGCCAGCACAGTTTTCTTCCTTTCTTCCCACCCCTGCCTAGTTCAAGGAATTGGTCGATCTAGACAGGATCTTAAACACCTAAATTGTCCTTTCAGATTTTGTTATTTCAAAATAAATAGAGCAGGTGGGATTACAAACTGGGCTGAAGTCATGGTGAGGGAGTAGGGAGGCTTTAGTTCTTCATTTCTGCCACATCCTGATTGTGGGGGCCGTCCCCACATGCAATTTTTAATTTTAAAAAAGCTTCCACTGAAAGGCAAGTATTTGACAATTAAAAATAGTGTGGGGTGGGGCGCAATCAGAAGCACAGCAGCAGTCAAGTACAAAAGCTCCCTTACCCCTGTCATATTTGTAACCTGGATCGTATCACCACCTCCCCCCCCCCCCACCAAGCCTGGTGCTCTTTATTTTAAAAGAACAAAACTTGGAAAAACTACTTACTGCGCAATCCTAACCAACATTCCAGCGCCGGTGCAGCCTCAATGCAGCTCCAAGGTAAGGTAATGTTCCCTCACCTTGAAGAGGCCTCTGTGACTGCCCCTGCACTACAAAATGCAGTGTGCACCCTGTTGGCACGGCAGCTACACCGGCGCTGGAAAGTTTGTTAGGATTGCGCTGTTAATGTGTTTAGGGCTATGTTTTACCCTCATTTTTGAAAGATTCTGTGTTCCAGAAACACCTGAGCTGATGTCCCACACATGTTAAGGCTGAGGAGGAGGCCTATTCACTCTCCCAGCCAAATGCAATCCACAGTTTCTCTCTCACAGACTCACAGGGAAAGAGTGTGGCCTGGGAACTGCTGCCACACGGTTCTTGGCAGTTACTCCTCTGCTGGCTGCTTCCCAGACAGATTCAGCACCCACAAGAGAAGAGCCTCGTGATCAGCACCGCACACACTCTATGGATTTTGCCTTTCTACATGGCTGTCTTTTTTGACCCTCTCTTATTTCATGGATTTGTCACTGTTGTCGCTCTGTGTGTGTGTGTGTGTGTGTGTGTGTGTGTGTGTGTGTGTGTGTGTGTGTGTGTGTGAGAGAGAGAGAGAGAGAGAGAGAGAGACAGAGAGAGAGAGTCTTGAACCTATCCATAATAATTGGTGATGAACTTTCAGAGATAAAAAAAATCACATACAGAATTGTGGGGAAATGAACTGCATATTGCTCTGGGAAGGAAGTTGGTGTATTTGGTCTTCTGAAGTAACTATCAACAATGTGTGAAGTACTTGAGGGTCTATCTATGAGGGATCCTTGAACAAATATGTAACAGTGTTCACCTTTTTTTCTACGTGCAAGTAGTGAGACAAAGAGACCCAAAATGTAAGTTGTGAATTGACCATAGCAATATCATTGATGAGAGGAATATTATATCACCATATTAATAAAGAATGTCTATATACTGCTTTTCAGAAGAAAAGTTTACAATTTACATAGCAAAAGAAAAGGTTCCTGTTTGAAAAGGACTCACGGTCTCAAAAACCGTTGGTAAACATGCTAAGCTGGGATGAAGAGTGACAGCTGCTCCCCTCCTGCTAACTATACTCACCACTTTGAAATGTGCCCCCTTTGCCTGGTTTGCTGGGACAAAGAGGAATAATTTCCACACTGCTTTTCAGATTATAATGCATTGATGACAATCAATAGTCTGTAGTTAATGTCTGTCTTATTACATTGCATTATGAGGTTATGAGAGGATGGAGGAGATAAGATTGCAGCGTGCATGTCTGTAGGACCAAGAGCAGATTTCTAATAGACAAGTAACTATTAGATGGTGTGTTTGTGCCTTTGTGTGTGATCGTCCAGAGCTACAGAGTTAGTTCCAGGTTTCAGTGGTCTAGAAAATGACCAGTCAATAAGACTTTAGCATGTATCTCCCCTGCAGTGGCGTTTCTACAACGCCCTCCCCCACGCTGGAAGTGACGTAACGGCTGCAGCCGTTATTCACCACACAGAGGCGCAGGGCGGGTGGAAGGGCCAAAGAAGCCAATGGCGTTCCTCGCTCACCCCGGGGGAAAGGGACGATCCACCCGGCCACCATGACACCCCCCTGCCTGCCGCCTGGGGCCCGATCCTGCCACCCGGGGGCCCACCGCTCCAAGGCCCCCTCCGCTGACGACGCCACTGCTGTCCTGTAGGACTTGACTGCTGTTCCGTGTTTCTTCAGAGTAGGCAGTACTTGTATCCTTACGGGGGGGGGGGACTCCCTGTAGGGTTCCAGATTAGTAGGATCTTCCTTCAGAAACTATTCCCTCTTTTAGAGTTTGGTTGTAGTTATAATTATATCCAGATGTATGTAGACAGCTTTATTGAGAACTAAAACTAAATATGATGACAATTTTAATACCCTAAAGACAATTTGTTACCAAAAAAAATGCAAAACAGAGTTCTCTCATGCCATTTTCAGTGTCATTTTGGAACAATGTTGTAGTTAATTATGCTAAGAATAGAACATCTAGAGGGGATTTTATTTTTTTGCTCTTATTATTCTACTAATGGATTTTTATTTTTTGAAAACACACACATACAACCTTGTGTCTGTGTATGAGTGTAAGGGCTAAGAGCATTAAGGCGCTACAGTTGAATGCACTGAGCTTCTGAACTCCATGATACTCATTGTATGCTCAGCTTGAGATCAAGACAGTTGTCAAGACCTCCGTTTCATTTCTTCAAAAGGAGTCCAAAAATACTAATGCTTCAGATTCTAAATAAGAAAGATTCGCTTTGCAAAGCTATGGATGCACAGGTACCAGTTTCTGCTTCAAATGCCAGATACCAGCAGTGAGAAAATCATTTGCCATCACCCAGTTTTACACCTCAGTGAAATCACCACTGTATTAACTTAGGGTGAACAGTTGGATTTAAAATATTTTCCTCCACTATCATCAGACTGAAGTGCTTAAAGCCAGGAGGATAGTGTACAAAAACAGACTAATAAACATAGTTTCATATGGACGGCTACAAAAGTAAGATCACAGAATCCTACCAAAATTGATCAGCTTTATCTCAAACATATTCACACCAGCCTTATAGCACAATCCTATGCATGCCTGTTCAGATGTAAGCCCCATTGAGTTCAATGGGACTTGCTCCCAGGCAAGCGTGTATAGGATTGCAGTCTTAGTTCCATGACAGCATAATTTAGCACATGAACTGTGCAGACCAGAATTCCTAACTTCAAAGATTCGCTTTCTCAGAGTCCAATCCTATTTTTCCTCCCTCGATGCAGCAGCGCCAAAATGGCTACAGCTGCATCCTGTGGGGGGAGCCTCCATGGTGCAGGGAGGTCTACTTGGACCTGCGCTAGCAAAATAGCGCACGTGAACCCATGCTGCGAGATCGGGTCAGGAAAGGATTTGGTGGCTGCCGCTGAACCTGCCCCGTTCCCCTCTCCAGACCTGATCCACCCATCCCCTGCCCCCGTCGCTGCTCCGTTCTGCCCTCCATCCCTGTCGCCACCTTGTTTTGCCTGCCCTATCCCACCTTCCATAGACTGCTGACCTTCTTCAGGTTTTGGACTTCTCTATGGTAGTGTAACAAGAAGACAGTAGAACACTGGTATTTACCACCTGTTTCTGCTAGCTGGCTATTGAATGGAGGTATTTACCAGCGTATTTACCTTTATTTGAAACTGGACATTTCAGGCAGCTACTAGGGAAAACATCTTCCTACCCTAACTGTTGCCGTGTAGCAGGGTGGGGCTCTAATGGAGCCAGGAAAGGCTCAGCTTAGTATTTCTCTTGACTGCCAAGAGTAAACTCTACTCATCTCAGATATCTTGGATACTTCATCATTCATTCTACAACTTTGTACCAACACAATTTATAACCACACAGCATTCTTTCCAGTACACATATTTTCCGAAATGATGCCCTGTGGTGAAAATCCCTGAGTTTCCTCTAATTTTTTGTTTGCCTATTTTTCACCTGTTTGGGATCTTTCTGTTTTTTAAAGGTTTCTGTGATGTCTCAGCATCCCGAAGAGGCTGCTGAATCATTCAATGACAGTCACCATGTTTGCCCTATTATGCTGCCATTTATTGTTTGAGCAGCTCTTGTCTTCCTCAGCTGATTGTATTAAAGATTGCAAAATAATATTTCTTATGGCACTGAAATAACACCGAAATTCCACAAGACACATCTCTGCCATACCTTAGCAGGGGTCTGCTCTTGGCTGTTGGGTACAGGTCAGAATAATCAGATCAGGGTCTGGAGGACTAGAGACCCGGCCATAAGAGCTGGTCCAAACGTTTGAGTTCTAGAGAAGACAGTAGGTGACTGATAGACCAGCTACAAGGCCAAGCCTTGATTTGGCCTCGGTGAGCCAAAATTGGCCTTTGGGCAAACTGACAACTAGTACACCTTGAGTGCCACCTTTGCACTGCACTGCAATATATAGGGCCAAATTACATATGCATAGCTTTGAGAACTACTTTTTGTTGAAAAGCGGTATATAAATATTCTTAATAATAATGTTAAATGTGTAGTTTGGCTTATGTATATTTTCCCATGTAAACAGCAGTCATGGGGAGGGATCAGGACCATGGCGTGTGTGGGGGGGGGAGCTCTTTCCTCCTCCTGGTTGAGATCAGGCCTCCCCGTCGCTGCTATTTTCCCCAGGAGGAAAGATTCCATTGACATGTTTAACTTAACGTATAATTTGGCCCTATATGTTTCACATCATGTGTACCCTCTGCTACTGCAGTCTCCTTCTCTAATCAGTGGACAACTAAAACTATACTTGCTGTCCTCGTTTCATCAGTCAAAGACATCTTGTACAAGCTTGTTTGAGTTGCTTCACATCATCAATGCATTTTTCCTTGCCTTGTACCACCACTTTCTGTATCTACTGGGATGTACTGTAGTTGGGTGCAGCCATTTTTAAAGCACTTTGGGATTACAGGTAAGAAACAATTTGCACGATGTAAGTGCAAAGTATTATTACATTATTACCTATTTAGCACCTGATTAAATGCCACTTAACCCACTGGCACTAGCCCAATGCATGACTGCTGAGGTTTTTTTTTATTTTTTTGGCTAATGCCCCATTGTTCAGATGAAGCAGGCATCTGTGCAGCAGTCAGTATCTTCCACTATCATTAGGGTAAATTGGTTCCCTGGGCAACGTTCCACGAACGCAGGTGTCCTGATTACAGGCATCCTGATTCTATGGCATAGACAGCAGCCATTCACAAAAGGAACCCAAGCTCAGTGTTAAACAATCACCACCAAGCATTTGTTACCAATAAGGCCTCGTGAGAAAAGAAACTATTCCACTTCCGTTACCAGTGTAGCCAGATATCTAAAACGCAGCACAAGTATATTACAATCACCAGCATCTTTCTCCACTTGCCCCATTTCAACAAAAGATACTGATTGCTAAACAAATATTATAGCCAGTATTCAATATGAAAATGTGCACAGTTGTATGTATACCAGGCAAAAGGTATACTGTATAAACACACCAGAAAACTCCCTGCACGTTTTGTACATGGGAATAGACAAAAGCAACACAGACATAGCAAGTTTCTGCGCAAGACATAACCACATTTCATGTACATGCAACTACCATAATGACTATGCACAGTTCATACACAACTTTGGTGGTGTTGCTTGCACACGTGTCTATTTCTACACATGTCATGCACACACACAATCTCAAGTGTGGATCTGCCCTACCCAGAATTACCTCCAATTGGAGGAATTAGCAATACTTCTGCGAGAGGTCAACATTTGGCAGTGTCTGACAGTTTTGAGATTTGTAGTTTGTAGTTGTTTGCACTGCTATCCACCTCAACAATCTCAAAACTGTCACACCCGAGATCCACACCCAAGATTGTGTGTGTGCATGACATGTGTAGAAATAGACACGTGTGCATGTGAATGAGCGTTGTAGGCAACACCACCAAAGTTGTGTATGAACTGTGCATAGTCATTATGGTGGCTGCATGCCATATAAGGGGCCATATGTAAACTCGCTCAGAATTACAAAGCAAATTTTGAGCATATTTACATGGAATCATCCCATTGATGTATAAGCTAGCTGTGCCTAGTCTGAAACTAAGCCTTAAGTCTAGTTGGGTCATTGCCTGGATGAGTGACTGACTGGAAGCGCCTTGAGTTTCATGATGAAAGAAAGGTGAGATATGGATTAATAAATAAGTCCTGACTGTTAATGTCTGGATGCTTGTTTGTACAGTATTTAAATCTAAGGCAATTATATTTGTTCACATGGAGCACTGCAAATCAAAACATATACTAGGATATATATCTTACTGCACACAAGTAAACAAGTTATTGGATCAGGTGGCTTGCTTAAGATGACCCAATAACAATATAAAACCACTTTGTGCCATATATAGGTTTGTTCTCAAGGAGAGGAAGAAAATGAAGGCTGCAATTTTAAGGACATGTACTAGCCGCCTTGGGTCCCTTCGGGGAGAAAGGCGGGATATAAATACTGTAAATAAATAAATAAATAGAAAGCACATGTTTACATCCTTTAGAGTCGATTCCTCAGCTTCACTGCAGACTTTCTAAATCAATCTTGATTTCACCTCAATTTAACTAGCATCTCACCCTGAACATCCATATGTCCAGGACTTCCTATGCTGTATTTACTTCCAAGTTAACATGCATAGATCACTCTGCAGGGATAAGGTAGCCTAATACAAGGCCAACTTTATCCCATATATTCAATAAACCTATTGAAAGAAGCAGATTGGGTGGTGGGGGGGGGTTGGGCTCGTAACAATCTGGAGTGAATTTTTTCACATGTCTATAACTATAGCCTGATCTCCTCGATGTGTTTTATAAAATACACATGGCATAAAATCAACTGCAGGACAACTCTTTGTAGGATAATCCTAAAACAAATTTCACACATGGGTGACTGTCTCCCACTATCTCTGAAGACTAATCAGTAACTTTTCACTCTTGTCTGCTATGTTGTTCCCTCTTACAACTGTTCAGACATTATATAGGTTGGTTACCCCTTATCCAGACCTCCGAAATCCAGACTGTTCCAAAATCCAGACATTTTGGGGGCTATGGCTTAAAAAAAACTTTTCCCAGCATAGCATAGCGCAAGGCATGCTGGGGCACAAAATTATTAAAAATACTGTATTGTATAAAATTGCCTTCAGGCTATGTATACAGGGTGTATATGAGACAAATGAATTTTGTGTCTAGACTTGGGTCCCATGCCCAAGATGTCTCTTTATATTTATGCAAATATTCCAAAATCCAGACAAATCCAAAATCCAGACAACTTCCTGTCCCAAGCAGTCCAGATAAGGGATACTCAACCTGTATTAGTAAATGACAAGGGGATTATATGAGAGTTTGCTGTTTGTCTTATATGTCCTTTAACATTAAGAAGGCTCAAGATTTGGCATAGGCAAAGGAAGGTTAAGGGACAATTGCTCACTCACTATTCTGAAGGAATAGTTTAAAAGATGAACTTTAAAGGAACTGGCTCCAGTCAGTCACTGGGGCATTAGCTCACTTTAAATAGCCAACGATGATATACCTGTAGTCTGATGGGCTTGTCATGGTCAGGCTGGAATGCGTGACTGTTCCCACATCTAGACCTGGGGGACGCTCATCGCCAAGGTCAGTACTTTCAGTGGAAGCCTGAAATGCAGCCAGCAAAAAGTCGTGGTTGGTTGACCAACCAACAGCAGAAGATCAGATTCCTAGTATTTATACCAAGTCTAGCCAATCTGTAGGCTTCATATTGCCTGCCAATTCTGGGGGCTGAAGCTGCACATCCCTATTCCCTTTAGCCTCTTAAGAGGTTTCTAAGGATAGACCCTGGAGTTCCCCGTTCAGTCCAGGGGCCTTGACAACATCCTTCTTTTGTCCTATTTAGAGCAGATGCTGAACACTGCTCCGCCCCACCATATTTTCATCATAACGTCTGAAAAAGTTTCTAAAGTGTGTACCTCAGATCCTCAGATCAGGACCTTCAAGTCATTTAGGAAGGTATATTGCTTTTCCTGTGGGATTCAAAGAGCTTAGTTTGTACTGAGTTGATCTTCAGCAGCATCTGCCAAAGCGAGTGGTATCGAATTATATGTAATATTTTGCCCATTTAAAGGACCACAAGGTCAGTTCTGATGGCAAACTCAAATTCCTGTTGTATGTCTCTGTCACTAATATATGACCACACAACCTTTAAATAAGTTAGGATAAAGAATTATAAAAAAAAAAATCAAAGGACTTAATAAATAACAAAATCGACCCTCTTTCCCTTCAAAATACACAGAACATGACACTCCGGTGCTTTTATTCAACTCAATTAAAAAGTGGAAAGAAGCTATCAGCATTCAGCTACCATCAAGAAGACTGCCCAGGAATTGCCCCTGTTTGTAGATTCTTTATGGAATTAGGAGACAGCTGGCAAAATTTGCCTTGGGGTTAAGGGCTCAATATCCATTTCAGTTTCCTCTTTTCATCAACAGGAACCCTATACGCAAATCACATAATGTAACACATTTGCTTTCTTCTGTTCCATCCCAGGATTTAGATTAGCCACCAGTAACATGAGCCTGGCTGTTTAAACAATATAGATGTCATACATTATAATATTAGCTTTATTCATTGTCTCAATGCAAACTTTTAAACAGAACATTTTTGACCCTGAAACACAACTCACCCCAAAGAGCTCCTTCTCTAATTAAAACTGCATGTGACCCACAAGGCATCAAGGCAAGGAGCATCATCAAGCTTATTGATGCCACCTTCACCTGGTAATGAAAAACAGAGACCAACTTCTGAAGGGGAAGGAGATTAGAAACAGTTAGGAATTGAGGAAATACAGATAACTTCAAAAATAACAAGTACAGTGGCCCAAGGAAGAAAATATGTGTATTTAAAAAATCTGTGTACTGTTAGGATCACCTGAAATTCTATGTCAACACAAATTCTAATACATCAGAAGCAGGTAGTTAGCAAATGTTGTTAATGTTTGCAAAGGACACTGAACAATATTTACAGTGCAATCCTGTGCATGCCTACTCAGAAGACAGGCCCATTGAGTTCAACAGGACTTACTCCCAGGGAAGTGTACTTACAGCCCCATCCTAACTAACTTTTTAGTGCCGATGCAGCCGTGCCTCTCTGCATCCTGTGGTGGTGGTGGAGGAGGAGGTTCCCTTACCTCTAGGCTGAATTGAGGCTACTTCGGTGCTGGAATGTTGGTTAGGATTGGGCAGCTAGTCTTGTATCTACTTCACTTTGAAATTGGCTGCTCGATCTACTTTTTGTAACACTTTTGTTTCCATTCATTTCCTGATTATGTAAAAGTTAGAGCTCTGTGGAGATGGGCTGTGGAGAGGATGTGGTTAAAACTAACTGGCAGTTTGGAGGTGGTTAGATGTGTGCACAGTCACAACTACTGTTCTTCAGTGAGCTGGTTTGGATGATAGTTCAAGCTGGCCTATTCCACCAGGGCCCATGAGAGGGGGGTACAGGGGGTAATTTGTACCCAGGCCCCGAAAGGGGGCCCGGGAGCTGAAGGAGGGGGCCCGGAATTTTTCTGACCAGCGCAAGGCACTGGCACGCCTCCACTCCAAGTGAAAAAGAGATGCCTGCGTGGTTCGCTCTCCCCCAAGCCTGCTGTGTCTTAAGTTCCGGGGAAAGAGCGACGGGCCAGAGTCTAGAAGGGAAGCTTTCAAATATGTTCAAATATGTTAGAAGCAGGAAACCTGCAGGGAAACGGTTGGTCCGCTGGATGGTGAGGGAGAGAAAGGGGTGATAAAAGGGGACTTGGAGACTGCAGAGAAATTAAACGAGTTATTTGCATCTGTCTTCACGGCAGAAGACCTCGGGCAAATACCGCTGCCGGAACGGTCTCCCCTGACTAAAGAATTAAGTCAAATAGAGGTTAAAAGAGAAGACGTCTCAGACTTAATTGACAAAATAAAGATCAATAAATCACCAGGCCCGGATGGCATCCACCCAAGAGTTCTGAAGGAACTGAAGAATGAAGTTGCTGACCTATTGACCAAAATATGCAACTTGTCCCTTAAAACGGCCACTGTGCCAGAGGATTGGAGGTTAGCTAATGTCACACCAATCTTTAAAAAAGGAAGGAGGGGGACCCTGGAAACTTCAGGCCGGTCAGCCTAACATCTGTTCCAGGGAAGATGGTGGAAAGTCTCATTAAGGATAAAATCTTAAAATACATAGAAGAACAAGCTCTGCTGAGGGAGAGTCAGTATGGCTTCTGCAAGGGGAAGTCTTGCCTCACAAACCGTTTAGAATTTTTTGAAAAGGTCAACAGGCATGTGGATGCGAGCGAACCCATGGATATTATATATCTGGATTTTCAGAAGGCGTTTGACACAGTCCCTCATGAAAGGCTCCTGAGAAAACTCCACAGTCAGGGAATAAGAGGGCAGGTCCTCTTCTGGATTAGGAACTGGTTGAAGACCAGGAAACAGCGAGTGGGAGTTAATGGGCAATTTTCACAATGGCGAGAGGTGAAAAATGGTGTGCCCCAAGGATCGGTCTTAGGACCGGTGCTTTTCAACTTATTCATAAATGACCTGGAGTCGGGGATAGGCAGTGAGGTGGCCAAGTTTGCAGATGACACTAAACTTTTCCAGGTGGTGAAGACCAGCAGGGATTGTGAAGAGCTCCAGAAGGATCTCTCCAAACTGGGAGAATGGGCAGCAAAATGGCAGATGCGCTTCAATGTAAGTAAGTGCAAAGTGATGCACATTGGGGCAAGAAACCAAAATTTCACATATACGCTAATGGGTTCTGAGCTGTCTGTGACGGATCAAGAGAGAGATCTTGGGGTGCTGGTGGACAGGTCAATGAAAGTGTCGACCCAGTGTGCAGCGGCTGTGAAGAAGGCCAATTCCATGCTCGGGATCATTAAAAAAGGGATTGAGAATAAAACGGCCAATATCATTCTGCCTTTGTACAAATCGATGGTAAGGCCACATCTGGAGTATTGTGTCCAGTTCTGGTCACCACACCTCAAAAAGGATATAGTTGAATTGGAAAAGGTGCAGAAAAGAGCGACCAGAATGATTCATGGGCTGGAGCACCTCCCTTATGAGGAAAGGCTACAGTGTCTGGGGCTTTTCAGTCTAGAAAAATGGCGCCTGAGGGGGAACATGATTGAGACGTATAAAATTATGCATGGGATGGAGAGAGTGGATAGAGGGAAATTCTTCTCCCTCTCGCACAACACCAGAACCAGGGGACATGCACTAAAATTGAGTGGAGGGAGAGTTAGAATGGACAAAAGAAAATATTTCTTTACCCAGCGTGTAATTCATCTGTGGAACTCCTTGCCACAGGATATGGTGATGGCACCTGGCCTAGATGCCTTTAAAAGGGGTTTGGACAGATTCATGGAGGAAAAGACCATCACAGGTTACAAGCCATAAGCAACCTCCTGGTTTTAGAAGTGGGTTTTCTCTGTGCCAGGTGCAAGGGAATGGCGACCTGACACAGGTATCTTGTTGTCTTGTGTGCTCCCTGAGGCATCTGGTGGGGCCACTGTGTGACACAGGAAGCTGGACTAGATGGGCTTTTGGCCTGATCCAGCAGGGCTCTTCTTATGTTCTTATGTTCTTAAGCTTGCAGCGTGTTTAGCAGATTACTCGACCAAAGGGAATGAAATGCTGGGAGTGTAAGAGTTAAATGCTGGGGCAGCCCAGCAATTTGCATCAGACTACCCTGCCCCCTTCCCGGACCTTCGCTCTCCACCTCAGCTTGTCCCTCCAAGACAGACCGCTGCGTCTCGGTCTTGGGCTTCGGACAGTGAAGGCAGGGTCCTCCTAAGGAAGGTTGCAAGGAAGTCTCCTCCCAGTCAGGGGACAATGCAAAGAAAGTAAATGCAAGCTCTGCCCTTGAGCTAGGAGGAAGTGCAATCCGAGTGTCAGGTGTGTGTGTGTGTGTCCTGCGCAAAGCATGCTATTAGGGGCATGAGCGCAGCTTGCAGCAATCTGGCACTGCCAAGGTGTGAGGGAGGGGGTGGGCGGGTTGCACTCTGTCCTGTGGCCTGTGGGACCAAAGGAAGGGAAGAGAATAAAATGGTGGGAAGTGTGTAAGAGTTAAAAGCTGGGCAGTCGAGCGCTTTGCATCCGAGCCCCTTCCTGGACCTTCACTCCCCACCTTAGCGCTTGTCGCTCCAAGACGCCCCGCTTCGTCTTGCAAGGAAGTCTCCTCCCAGTCCCTGCCAGGACAATGCAAAGAAGGTAAATGTGAGCTCTGGCGTCAGTCTGGGCGCCGGGCAGTATTCAGGCTATTCTTCATCTCTTGTAGGGAGAACCAGGGCCCATGAGAGGGGGGTATTTGTATCCAGGCCCAGGATCAAAAAGAGGGCCCAGGAGCCAAAGGAGGGAGCCTAGAAATTTCCTGGAATCTCAGCTGGTCTCATGGAGAGTGAAAGATGGTGGTCGGGCCAGGTTTACCAGGTGGGTAGACCTGGGCGCCGTATCAGGAAGCCTGGTAGACCTGGGCTCCGAAGTCTTATCAAGCTATTGCTGCCCTCCCCCATCCTGTTTTACCCCCTCCAACTTTGAGAAGGGGCCCAAAAGAAACTTTGTACACCCTGATAAAATTCCTCTCAGAGGCCCTGTATTCCACACAGGATTAGGGACGTACCCAAACACAGCCTGTCCCCCCCTTCTCCTAATCATGGGGCAGGGAGGTTGTCAGAATCACCCCCTCACATGAGATCTACATACTAATACAAGTGTCCCCTGGTTAATGTTGGTTCGTTTAACAATCAACTGCATATATGACGGTGGTGCCCCAGTACAGTACCTTACAAAAGGTTGCTGCTGAATGCTGATTACAAAATGGAGGCAGGAAGCACTCACAGCCCTTTCAAATCCTTTTAAATGCATCTTTTTAAATCCCTAGCTAATCTGCTGTTAGGTGCTAAACATCAAATCATTAATCTAGCACTAAACAGCTGATGGGCTGGGGATTTGAAAAGATGCATCTGGAATACAGTACTTGCCATTCATTCATAACTGAACTGTATTACGTTGCATTATATAGGTTTTACCTGCTTTACCAAAATTGACCACTAGATGGTGCTGAAAACTTGCTTAACGTCAGATTCACTTTACAAGGGAGATTTCAGAATGTATCCCATCATTAACCGGGGGACACCTGTACTAACTTAGAACTTAGATGTAATGTATTGGTGTAGTATTTATACAGTATTACAGATGGGAGGCAATTTGTACAAACCGTCTCTCACTCAATTAGGAGAAGCAGAATAAGCTCACTGAGAAGAAGAGGGGAACATAATTGTGCATGTCCCTAATCATGGGTGAGTGGGGGTTTCTTAGACATATTGTTCGATTGGGCCCGTTGTTAATTTTTATCTCTGCATCCATAAAAGAACACCGTGCTTGCGCTCTGACAGGCATTTGACATTTTTGGTAGCAGAGAATGGATATTGCTATTTGTCACTACAAAAAGCAACCAAGAAGCTTCTTTGCTTGGCTGTGACTCTGATCACTTAGTCTCTGTTACTATCAGCTCTGTTTGAGTGCTACCAGGCCATGGCCAGTAATGGGGAAATGAACACCAGTACGATGATAACCTCTGTGTGGAATTAAAGGGACATCTGTGTCAACCCCAGAGCATGACATTCCTGAATTTGTGTGATTTCTTAGGAATGTCTGGAGGGGAAGAGAGTCAGATGGAGTGGAACAGTTGACTAGCATTGCTGAGGTCCATTATCCAGCATCTTGATACTGAATGAGTCATGGGCCTAGAAAGGCAGGACGTGTCTTTGTTAGAAGTCCAAACTATATCGTATGTGAAATGCATGGTTTGGCCCTATGTGTGTTTTTAAAATTATTAAATAGCCATGGGGCAGTCAGGATTGGGAGAGCTGTGTGGAGCAGGAATATGCACCACCCCACCCCCGCAGCTGCAATTATTCCTGAGAAGGAAGCTTTGGAGGCACAAATTTCATCAGGACTGTGGTACAGTGGGGAAGGGTTAAATACGCCCTCCCCACACACTGAGTGATCTGAATTCTGATTGGGCTCTCTCAACTGCTACTTAATTAAACTCATTTACTGGGCCAAATTATGCATTTAATGTTAACATGTAGACAGGGTGGTATATCTTGTAAACACCATTGAAGCCAAGCGCCGCGCAGCTCAGAGCTCAGCATTCTCGGAAGTCTGGTGATGATGTTTGATGTCATTGCTGTGCGTCTGGAAACACCAAGGAGCTGCCGCACAGCAAGCAAAGGGATCCACACAGCGGTGCGGAGTTCTTAGTGGGTATATTGTTTATAAATCCGAGGGTACAGCAGCTAAACAAGCAGTTCTTGGTGAGCCCTACTTTAGGAGATAGTCAGACTGAAGCAGGACTTCAGTGGGTTATTCGGAGATGGCAACAACAGAGGCAGTAATTAAAGCAATTGCCCCTCAGGCTTGTTTTGACAACACACATTGCTGATGGTTCTCACTCTTCTCATACTTGTGCATTGTGCCTTGGTTGTGACTCTCTGCTGGCAACACTGGACGCTGACCATGTGCACGGGAAACGACCTATAACCTTAGCCTTTTCAGTGCCTGCAGGATGCCTAAATTAGCTGTCAGGATTGTGGCCACAGAACACACTTGCATGTTCCCATATCACAGCATTGAGCACTAGAAGTTACCTTTTAAGAGGGAGCAGGGAGAACTTATGACTTAGGGCCCCAATGTAGAGTATGTTGCCTTCCCCAGCTACATAGCAGATAGTCAAAGCGCCAACATAGCAATCTGTGGGCACAGCGTGGGTCACAAAGAATAAAATTTGTCCCAATTGCCCATCTGTCATCTGCCAATCTTACTTCGCAAAACCAAGAAATATTCTGTAATGAGAATCCTTACAAACGTGTTCAGTGGTACATTTTCCAGGTATGCACAGGATATGCAGTTTCACCTGAAATGATCAGAGCTGAAAGAATAAAAATAAACACCACAAATAAAAGACAAAAGTAAGCCAAGACCGCAAAGGCATTAAAGTCAGGCTAAACACCATACTGTGAAATACTATTCCTTTTCTGAAAATACTGCTTTACTGTTTCTTTCTCTAGTAATGCTGTGCTGGTGAGCTGGAGCCTTGCTCTTGCACAATGGGCTTTAGTAACAAGGCAGTCACTCAGTCATGGTTTTGTTGGGAAAGAAAACACAGCAGACACAAAAGAATGCCACTTGGCACCATCGTATCCATCACTTCCACCGCTAAACGCCAATGGCTTTTGTATTTGTGCTTATCGGCAGGAAATCCTGATGCCTTTGCCAATGAGTCCATCACTTGGATGAAGACGGAAATGAATTGCCATTTTTCTTGTTCCCATAACCCCACATTCAGACTCCTCCAAACAGCTTTAAATAGCACTGCTCTTGAAGGCTGCACAGTGTGAACACCGAATTCCCAAATCAAACTCCTTTGTCATGTTGTTGTAAAGGTGATGGTGACCAACAACTTGAACAAACTTATTTTTCTGTATACACACTGGTTACTTCTAGAAACAATACACTTCCTTCTGACACAAGAGTCTTGGAGTATAGGACTCTTTTTTGTTGTTGTTATTACTGTATTACATAAAGTTACATTCTCAAAAATAAGTATATGATACATATCAAACATACAATATTCAAAAATACTGAAATTACCTAATATACGAAGGAAAATTGAAAATAACTATAAAAGACCAACTCTCCAAACTGAGGATTTATCATGTACTGTATATCATAGCTAATAGAAGCTATGACAAGAATCTCTCGGCATTCTGTGATCCTAAGAATGCATTATATTCTTTTTATTAATTTATGTAGTCCCATCAATACACATGATGCTTTACAGAGTAATGCAAATCAGAAAGCCTGGTTGCTATACCAAGTAGCTTACAATCTAACTTTTTGGCAAGTGGGGGAGACAACAGAGAAAAGGAAGAAATATGGAGATATGGAGGTGAAGGTAGCAGGAAAAAGTTGGGCACATTCAATTATTTTAGGCATCTATCACTAGGAGATTAGTTATATTACATTTGCAATATATTTATGTTGTAATTATATTACATTTGCAAGCTATAATTTAGTGGCTTAGGTACAAGTGATCCAGCAAATGCTGCTCTAAACCCTTTCTATTGTTGACACTTACCACTAAGTAAGTATGGGAAAGGGAAGGTGGTAGTGGGGCTTGCAAGGTCATAACAAACTGGACTTTAACTTCAACATGGATTCTAGGGTTGTTTTATAAATGCCACTGCCAATTTTGCTATTCTCTTTGCTGATGGTTCTCACTCTTCTCATTATTTTCTATGACCTTCTGATTTTTTAAATAAGAATACCCCAGAGATAAGCTTTCAGAGCATCCCAGATTGTCACCTGACCCCGTTTACTTTGGAGGTCTTATGCCATTGAAAAAAATTCCACCCTTCCTGTTTAATTGTCAGTCTTCCTCCAGAGCTACATATACACTACCGTTATCCATTCCAGAGCACTATCACTGTTCCAGATTTCCAAATATAAACATATACATGGGGGCAAGGGGGGGCAAACAGCCACGGTCCCCTTGCGTGTAAACCGCGACTGTCACCTGGGGCATCCCCCCCTTGTCCCATTGTAGCCACGCAAGTGCCCACATCGAATATTTGTAATGTGCATGTGAAACTTGGGACAGTTTTTCTGTCGTTTTTCTGACGGTTGTGGTATGTCAGTTCATTTAAGAATAAATCAGCTTTGCTTTTGCACCATCCTTTTTGAATAACCCTGTATTTTAATGTGTTCAACCAAATATGCTCATCTGTGGCAAGTATCTTTTTCTAAACATCCCATCTAGCATCCTGCTCCAGGGACAATTCTTGAAGATGGTGTCCTTAAGCACCTTTCTTTGCTGCATGCTGTCAGTACAACCTCCAGTTGCTTCACCTGTAGCTGTAGCAGAGGATAGTGACATGCCTAATAGCTGGCAGAAAGTTTTCATAAACAAATCTTAGGCATCGTAGAGCGTGCATATACATCATATGGAATGAAAGGAAATAGAGCCATAAGGTACAAGGTCTAGTGGACAATGATAACGTGGATGTACCAAATCATCTTCATGTGAATATGTTAGTAAGGGCCCGATCCTATCCCTGCCTGCCACTCAGGGAGCTGCTGGTAGCGCCAGCAGGAAGGCCTGAGCCTTCCTTTCCTCCAGTACTTCTCTCACCGACGAAAGTATGTCAGCGGGTGAGGGGGTGGGAGGAGGGCGAAACAGGGGGGAGGGGTGGGGAAGCTGCGAGAGGGTGTGGATCCATTGTGGAAGGCACGTGTTGGATCCTATCCCAACTGGCAGTAGCCTCCCCACACCTTTTCCTCAGACTTGCACTAGCAAAATCGCCAGCACAGGTCCAAGGAGACCCAGTGCAGAGTGGGAGGCTTATGCAGGGTTAAGGGGATTAAAAATCCCCCTTTCCTGCTGAAGTCTCCCTGCCTCACCCCCAACACCACTGGATGCAGCAGTCGTCATTTTGGCACCGCTGTGATGATGGGGGGGGGGAAATGAATAGGATTGGGCTACCAGTCTCGTTTTTAAAAAGTAATGCAATGTGAACAAGGTTTTTTTTTAACCCACATTATTTCAACATGAAAAGCAAGGGAGCAATTATTTGGAAATCAGAAAGATCTTGAATATATTACCATAGACAAGACCATGCTTATTTAGATATAGTGACAAGGTGGCATGCCATTCCAGCCACTGTGTTTTGCAATATCGTGCAATGTGTTTTAGTACTTGAGTTCATATAGTATATACTCTGCTCATCGATTTGCATACCATATCGATCCCAAGGGTTTTCTAATGTGTTTCACTTGTGGCACTTCTGCATAATTGCCTGATTAACTGACTTATTTAACCTATTGACCTTTACTCTTAATTAACAACCCCATGTAAATGTTGAGTAGTAATCAAGTGGAACACAATTCTGTATGTAATTTACATCTTGTGAAGTTTTATTTATTCTTTAAGATTTTTTACCAGAATGAGATAAAATGTCATTAGATTTCAAGTCAAAATGTGATGGTCTTACCTCAGAAAAAAATATTTATCAATTTTCTTACCCTTATTGCCTAACAGGTAGAAAATACTCCCTCCAGGTAGGCAATGGACGTTGATGTTTTTCTTTTTTAGTATCATTTGAGAAAGAGCATGCAAAAATTGCAATTTCTTCTTAATTAAGCCATAAAAATATCAATAGCCTTTCTTACCCATCATGCTTTTACATTAGCATGACCCCTTTCTGGGATATTTTGAAATTTTTCAGTCCATCCATGTTTCTACCATAGATTATTCTAGTCCAATAGTAGGCGGAAGGTGGGGGCTGTGTTACTTGGGCAATGCAATCTCACTATCCTTTAATTTAAAAATAGTTGACTACAGGACTGGCCTAAGATGTTTCAGTGCCTAGGATATGATTGACTCTTCTACTGCATTGTCAACACCCCTCTTTTTTTTTTTCCCCATGCTGTCCCACATGTGGGAGTTTCTTGTTGCTGAAAGTTACCCTCCCTTTGCAGCCTTCATACAAGCACAAAGATATGCTTGGCGGAGGGATTATACATGCTTAGCAACATCTGTAAGAGACAGCTGGATCACTCCATAATATTTAATGAACATGACATTTTCTACCTGAATTTTCCCACCTCGCTTTGCTAAATTGTAGCCCAACCATGTTTGATCATGTGCCTGAGGATTTCAGAAGAAGAATGCTCCTGGGGCAGATGTATCTTGCCTGTTTTCTGGAACACAGTAGAGGGTTTCTGGGTGGCAAAAATGGTTATGGAGAAGGGACAAAACAGTGGAAGGGAGCCTACTTCTTCACTTCTACAAAGAGTTTTCTAGCAAACCATGTATGTGATTACTATAGCTTTGTGCATATGATCACCCTCTTCTCAGTTGTGTAGTGCTAACACAAAGAGATCCAGAAAATGTAGGGAATCATGTTTTTTGCAATTAAGAAGGTTCAGAAATGAAAGGTGCAGCGTAGGGTAATCTGTCCAGTGTTGCAACGCACTGCTTCAGAGCCAATCATGTAACTGCTTTCAGAGTAATGAGCAAAACCCACCATCTGTGGTCTCGTGTTGTGAAAACATGCAATGTAATGACTGCTACTGCATTGCAACATGCCTCAGATTTATGAGCTGATTCACACAGACACATCTACATCACTATAATTACTCTAACTTGATGATGTGCAGCAGTATGTGTGAATCAGTTTCACTGAAAAGCACTGGATTCAATGTGATGTGAGATGTTATAGTGTATTTTAAACAATTTTATAGGCAACTGTCTAGCAAAAGCTTCCTAAGAATACAAAGGATTTAAAATTCAACAATTAACATTAACATCCAATTAAAATCCTGACAAGTTGTAAAAACAGCAGGTAAGAAAACAGTAATAAAACAGTAATAAAACCAGATGTAGAAACAGTAATAAAACAAGGACAGGAATAAAAGTATCAATTGAACTATGGGAGAATAAAATCATCTCCACTTGATGCTAGAAAGATAGCAAAGTAGGCATCTTCTGACAGTGCAATCCTGTCTAGCCAGGCAGCATAGAGCCCGCACTGCATCCTATCCAGATAGGACACAGTGCCGGCGTGGCTGGGGCTCTTGGGGGGGGGGTGTAACTTTCAACAACAAGAAACTCCCACAGCATGCAAAAAAAAAAGGTGTCGACAATGCAGTAGAAGAGTCAATCATATCCTATTTTCTTTCACTAGAACTTGATAGCATGGGGCCATTGAATGAGATGATCATTCCAAGGCCAAATTAATGGCTTGTTTTAGAATTAAAATATATGAGGCATGCACATCGAGGCATGTACTGAAGTGCAAGTGCTATGGGTCCAAATATGTGGAACAAAATGAAATATTAGTCCAAACTTTGAAGTCTTTTTCCGCTCTGTAATGCATCTGTTAAACGCAGGCCTTTTGCTCTAAGTTCATGTCCTAGAAGTGACACACGCATCCTCCAACCATTTCACATGAAATTGTTGTAGTAAAATGTTGCCAACTGTATTTTTTTGCACCTTTAAAGATGGTAAAAGCCACAAATGTTTGCTCATGCTACTCACAGAAGGAATGATTTTTTTTCCATGCCCACTGTTTGAGTGCCCCAGAAAGTCTTTGGCTTATTGGAAGAGGAAAAAGAACGAACATTTAATGGCCTCTGCATAAATCCCATCATAGGACTTACAGCGCAATCCTATCCTATCCTATTAAAGGGGGATGTAAAGAGGATTTAAAGGCCAGCGGGTTAAACCGCTGAACCATAAGCTGTCGATCGAAAGGTCGGCAGTTCGATTCCCGCGACGGGGTGAGCTCTCGTTGCTTGGCCAGCTCCTGCCAACCTAGCAGTTCCAAAGCATGTTAATGCGAGTAGATAAATAGGTACCGCTTGCGGGAAGGTAAACAGCGCTCCGTGTTCCAGCTGCAAGCTACGCGCTGCGGCAAGGAGAGTCATGCCGGCCACATGACCACGGAGGCGTCTTCGGACAACGCTGGCTCTTCAGCTTTGAAATGGAGATGAGCACCACACCCTAGAGTCGGACACAACTGGACTTAATTGTCAGGGGATACCTTTACCTTTAAAGAGGATTTAAATCCCCCTTTCCTTCCAAAGCCTCCCCTTCTGCCCTCCCTCTGTGGCTGCACCAGTGGGGGAGCTGGATAGGATTGCGCTGGATAGGATTGCAACTTACTGACTTATCAAGTATCTATAGTTCTGCTGACTAATCTCTGACCAGTAAACTTTCATTGCTATTAGATAAACAAACTAAATTTAGGGCAAAACCAAATCCTGACATCTAACAATAGTATATCAACAAGCACTAATACTGAAAATGCATATTCTGGAATGATCACATTGGAGCCCTGCGCACTCTCTGTGATGAAAAGACGAAACAGTTGTTCTCCCCTGTGCACCTGATCCTCTTCCTCAACTGCTCTTGCAACTAGAAGATAGAGCCATCCCAAAGCATCCCCCTCTAGGACTCCTGCATGCAACATATATAGAAAGCCGTCTTGGAGACACTCCACAACCCTGTTACTTACAAAAGGAGGAGGAACGTTTTGGGGACTTGGGTAACATGTGCTCTTCTTTGCACCACCTAGTTGTTTGAGAAATTTATGGGCCAAACTAAACACACAGTTGCTTCCAAAAAATGCAGTACACACACACCTGATTCTCCACTGCCCTTGAATAATATTGTATAGTTGTTTCTTAGTGTATGATATAGTTTTAATTTTTGTTAACTGCCTTGAGTCTGTTTCTAATAAGAAAGGCGGGAGAAAAATCCTCTAAATACATTATCTAAAATATGGAGCTTACCTCATGATGTGATGTCATAATGGCTCATATTTCCCACCATCAGCACCTGGTTATGTGGAGCAAGTACAAAGAAAAGCAAAACATGGTAAAATAAGGTAAATTCAGCTAGATGCTAGTGAAGCAGATGCGGCAGCAAGGTAGCCCTTTGCAGTTGTCGGTTCTAGCAGTAACCACTCGTTTATAGTAGCATACGGTTTGACCAGAAATCCTTCCATTTTTCTGGATTGGCTGTTACAACCATAATGTTGCTTCAGGAACATAAATTGAAAGTAGTCTAGAGATAGTTTCCTGAGGATGACATTTTGACTTCAACCCTTTACTCTCTGATATCCTATCTTAGTTCCATAGTCCATCATTCTGCAACAGATTCCTGTTCGTTGATTGGCTTTTCTCAGGATGAGTGAAAACAAATGCACCAAAAGTACACAACAATCTTACCTATAAAATATTCACTTTACTCAACAATGAATGCACCTTGATTAGTAAAGTGTATTATAGTTTAGCTACTTAACTTTGCAGCTTGATTAGTGAAGTGTGCCATTTAATCAGCACAGCATGCAATTCAAATGACACTATATGCCACCTAATCCTTCCCTTACTACAGACTACCAGCCCGAGAGCATTGGCTTTGCATGCACCTGCAAGAGCAGAATATGCAACACATCAGCTTTCTCAGCACATGCAGCTGAAAGTGTGAAGAAATGCCCCTTTAAAATGTGCAGCTATTGCTGTCGGTTCCCATGTTGCTTCCTAAGGTGTATTAATTTGAGTGACAAAGTTAACAGCATTTCTGCGATACGACAGGAAACTCCCGTTGACCAAGACACCACCACCCTGACTATGCTTGCCATCCAAAAGAACTGTATCCAAATTCAGGGGAGAACTGTACGTGCAGCCTGAAAATCATTTGCCATTGATGCCACTGCATCTTCCATTACTGAAAGGATGGTTTCTTCTGGAGGGGAAACTGCTGTGCCAAACAGAACCAGTGGACTTCCAGCTGCCTGCATGGCTTCCGTCATACACACATGGCATATTTCTTTGGATAATGCCCAGCATGCCAAACAAATACCTGTTTTGTTTGCCTTCCATTGCCAGAACTCATGGACAAAGGGCTAAAGTTTTAATACACACAAGGAAAAACATCTCATTCTGGGCAGACAGGTCACATAAATTAATACAGCTCGAATTCTGAAGTGCCTTTAACCTTGAATGCTGACTATAAGCCAAACCTTTTAAAACATACAGTACTTACCTAGTCCCCCCTCCCTGAGAAGCAATATTTTCAGTATATATTTGAAAAGACCATAATCATTGGACAATCAGAGAAGTTTGATTGTATTCCAAGCACAATGTAAACTACCCTTCCTTATAAGAGTAGCTCCCTTCATCGAAAGAAACAGATAAATATCAACAGCAGAAGAAAAACTACCTCACCCCCATTTTTGGCACTCCAATTAAGTTCTGACAAGCCGTTGTTCCAGGCCCAGTAAAATATTGTTGTTCCACCAGGCTCACTCCAATGTTTAGTCATAAGAGCCATGCAATAATAACAGAAGAGCGGCCTATCTTGACCAATGGCACATTACTTATTATCTGGAGCGCAAACACCTACCACTTTGTACTAACATTTTGGCAGTAAATCTAAACATAGCACTTAAAGCTACATCATAATTTTGAGATCTAACTGAATCATTTTCCTTCCAGCTGGCACCAGTAAAAAGTATCTTGTAACAAAAAAAGTAAATGGAACTTTTTATGAAGACTCTCTCTCTCTCTCTCTCTCTCTCTCAATTCCTTAACAGCAAGAACAGAAGTATGATTTCAGGAGCGCACCACCCGTTTTCTCAAGGCCAGCTGGTCTGCTAATGTTGAATGGAGCACGATACAGTGCAGTGATATATGCATGTGTGATTTTTAGTTTTACCACCAGGAACCTTCAGCACGTTGGTAGGAACTGACAGACTCCTTACTGTGTGCAACGTGATTCAAAGTGCAATTTGAGTGTAAACTTTCTGGGACAAGAACTTACAGCACATACTGGCTAGAGGACAGGGAGCGAGCGGAAGAAAAGAGCAAATATCTTCCCTCCCTCCCACACACTTTTTCAGTTTATTTCCTGAATGTTTGCGGATCCCAGTCCCTCTTCCCAAATCATCACTGTGTTTAGGAGCAGAGGCTTAAACTTTTCAACAGATTCTCCTATCAAAATTGGGTTGGAGTTTCAGTAACAGAAAACATGGAAGTTGATGACCTTGTGTTACTACATCTCAGGCTTTTTGCAGCCAGGACGTACGGCATAATCCTGCCTATATATAGGCCAGTGAAGTGTGCACTCCAACGGCCTAACGTGTTGCGAAAGTGCCATAAGGCACTTTTGCGGCACCAAGAGAGTAAGCGGTGCCAACGCAGAGGCCGGCGCTACTTACTCAGCCGCAGTCCCCAGACCCAGGTAGGTCCTGCGCTGGGTGTGGGGAGGGCGGGCCGGGGTTGCAGGTTGTGTCGATATCCCCCCTTCCCGGACCGGGCTGGGCCGACCTTACATGGCCTCTCTGATTGTGCGGGGACCCATGGGTGGTTCCTGGAAAATACCGCACATCTGAGGAGGCCCATTTGGGCCTCTAGGGCTTACACTGGGGGAAGGGGTTGAACATCCCCTTCCCCCAAGGTGAGCACCGGTTGTGCCGGTGCGGGCTGCATCCTGCACAGGATACAGCAGCTGGCCATTTAGGCCAGCTGCTGCAACATGTGCAGGATTGGGCTGCCCAAGAGAGCTGGGACTAGAATCTATGCACCTTCCTGTCCTCTATCCATGCCATTTCTTCATCACACAAATTGATATGATGATCACACAAATTCCACTTTTTCAAAATACAGTCAAGGTGTTTCAGTGTTTGGTATGTACCATGAGAACAAATGTGGTGGATAAAAGAGTTTATGCAAAGGTAGCTCTTGATTGAGGTTTAGAGAGGGGGCTTCTGTTAAGTTACAAGTAACCTGGAGAAAAGTGGATAGCTTGTTTTTTCAGGACCCTTCCATGCTCAGTGAGAAAAACAAAGCATGCAAACTACTGTTTAATCTGTATTGGCTTCTGGCCTGTTTTAGACGCAATTTAAGTTGTTAGTTATTACCTTAACAACTCAATCCTATCCTTCCCCTTCCCAGCTGATGTAGCGGCACCAAAAAGCCTACCGCTGCTTCTTGTGGGGGGCAGGTCCAGAGGTCTCCTTCGGGTAAGGGAACAAATATTCCCTTACATGGAGGTAAGCCTCCAGGGTGTGGATGGGTCTTCTTGTACCTGCACCAGCGAAATCGTTGGCACAGGTCTACATGGGCCCATGCCACAGGATCGGATCGGGGAAGGAGGTTAGGATTCAACAGCTGCTGCTGCCACTGAATCCGGCCCCTTCTCAGACCTGAGTTGCCCTGTTGCTTCCCATTCCGCCCACCCCCTGCCCTTGTTCTGTCCTCCTCTCGCCTCCCCCGCCGGCAGGCATTGGATGGTCCACCGGTGCATGAGAGGCCACTCCAGCCTCTCTGCCAGTGCTCTTGCGCTGCCAGAGTAATTTTTACAACTGCTGTAAAAATGTGGAACTGGAACTTTGATCTTCAAGGTCAAGATTCTGCACTGGACCCATGGGTGGTTCCTGGAGATACCTTCTTTGTCCTATATGGGCTTCAAGGTCAGTGGCTGCTGCCCTTCATGCTCTGAGGTGGGCTCATAAGCGCTGCAGAATTTACTTGAACTTAGGTCTGGTATCAACAACTTACAAATCGAACCACAATGTAGGCAACCCACTTTTGTCAATCCTATGGAGTCAAGCTAAACAGAAGCTGGGCATGGGGGAAGCAACCACTGCTCCAGAGTATACTGAACTCAGCACTGAATCATTCCCCAGTGTACAACTTGTCCATTTCACCATGCAAACTAGCACTTAGCTTTGTACATCTCTGAAACACACGTGACATTGATTCAGAGTTGCTAGCATTCAACTCATCAAGCTAAGCATCAGATGGTGTCAATGAATACTTGCGTATTTTGTGTATGCTTTTAATATTTGGATATTTAGAACAAATAGACTTTGATTATTTTCTTTCACTAGACTCCTAGAATACAGTATTCAATTGTCTAATTATTCAGGAGAAGCAGCAAAGGACCAATGACAAAGCTGGCCCTCTGCCCAGATAATCTTCCTTTTCACACATTATGTAATTAATTCACCTTTCCTATCCACCTGCTTAATCATTACATCATGTTTCATAAATTATAGCATTGCTAGAAATATTGCCTTCCCACCCAAACATATATGTCGATTAGTCAACACTTTGATGTAATTCCAAAGTTCCATATTTTAGAGGAAAGCAAGTAGAGACATGCCCTACCTGGAATCACTGGGAGCTTCGCTCAAGGACTTGTGCGTTCTGAAATTCTACAGTTTTACAAACATTTGCAGAATATAGCAGCTGTCAGAGTTTGGCAGCCTTTTTAGGATGACTTCAGAAAGCGTATGTTATGTGATTGAAAAGCTTCAGGCTTTAAGATCTATCAGTGCCAAAGCCAGGAGTTTTTAGAGGAATTATGATCCTTTCTAGAACTGGTCCCAGCAAATGGGAGGAGGGCGAGACAAGAGAATAGGGTGATAAGCAAATGTAATAAGACAGCAGAACCAAATGGCAAAGGTCAAGTGACTATCTGCTCAGGTCTGCAACAACCTGCACAGTCAGTGAGCCCTTTCTAATGCCAAATATTCTGTACGCAGGCCAAAGGACAGTTGTAGCAGCAAGGTGGGAGATGACATTGCCTAAGCACGTAAAAGGTACCCGGTAATCCCATACAGAGCCTGATTTTCCAATTCATTCCCAGTCCATATCCATGATTCACAAAACCCCAGAATTCAGTGCAGCGAGAACTTTCATGCTGTTAAAAATTAGTTTCATATGAGTATTTGAGATAGACTATGATCTTTAATAATAATACGGTTGATTCCACACTGTTTATAATGGGGATTATAATATCTTCTTGGTTTATGAGGCTGTTTTATTAATATCTATGAAGTTCTTTGAAGATTAAAGTACTACATCAGCACTCAGCATTATTGTTAACATGTTCTCTTTTATCATCATGACTAGGGAAAGGTGTTGTAAAAAAACCTTTGAAAATGCAAATAAAGCCAATGAAAAACAAATGCAGTATGCATGAATATGAAATCCAATGTAATGTCATCCCTGAGAATCCTAGCTTTTTGCTTTCCTGCTGTATCCATGTGATTAAAGAAATTATTTTTTACATTACCATCTCTCTTTAAACATTGTGTTTTTCGCTTTAGCTACTACTGAAATCAAATAGGGATCTGATTTTAGCCTGTTTTTAATTGTCTAGAAAGGCATTCAGATATAGTACTAATAGCAGTTCTTATTCCGAAGCTGTTTTAGGCCACCTACTGTGCCTATAAAGCTTTAAATGAGTGTCAAATTAAAGCACAAAATACATGGATGTATGGATAACTGATAGCTTTCCCATTTGACAACTTCACCCTCCCAATGCCCCAATACAAACTCTCAGTGTACAAGCCCCCCCCCCTTCCTTCCATGCCTGGTTAGCATCGAGGTCAAAAATGCTAGAACTTTTCATTTCAGATTCTTGGAAGTTCTAAGCATGCCCACTTAAAGCAAAGCCTGAGAATGGCAGAGTGCAAGTTAGAATGGTGGTAGCTAAAAGCACTTTCAGTGGGGAAATTAGAAGAAGTTGGGGGGAAAGGTGGCAAAATCCTATCCTTTAACTAAAAGTACCCTAAAAGTGAAGCATCTGATGCAAAGCAAGCTGGAGAGCAAAGCAAGGTGGAGAGGAAATTGCAGCCCTGAAGACAAGGGAACACTGCACTCCAAAAAGTGGGCGTTGCATCCTTCTAGTAAAGCTGATTAAGCCCTGATTATTATTATTATTATTATTAACAGTATTTATATACTGCTTTTCAACAATAAGTTCACAAAGCGGCTTACAGACAAAATCAATTGATTAAATGGCTCCCTGTCCCAAAAGGGCTCACAATCTTGGATAGAAGCTTGTATCTAGTTCAACAGTCTTTCCTAATTTCAAGTCCACTAGAAAGTTGTCTATTGTACAAATTCCTCCACTGCAATAATTCCAAGGAACCCCTGCTGAGTAAAACATGACATCAGAATTTGGTATTATGGCATTTCTATGCATATTTACTTGCACGTTAAGTCTCAGGGTGTTGAGTAGTACCGTACTTATTTCCTAGCAAGTGTGTATGGGATTACAGCCTTAACAGTCCAATTCTCTGAAGCTCTCCAGGTCTTTTGGAAAGAAAGATGGAGGGGATGATGCTGGGGCGGCATTATAGAGTCCTAATGGGGCCCTTGCTCATCCACCCAAAGTTATCAATGGGAGCTGTGCCACTGTTTGGCAGAGTGATATTTCTCCATGACCACAGAAAACTCTCTGCAATCGTTGCATGTCTCAAATGTGCCCTTAACCCAATGCTGAAGAAATAAGATAGTAGCATTTTCTGGGGTGGCACCTAGGATGTGGATGTTCAATCACTTCATCTCTGTCCTTGTTCTGAAGTCGACTAAAGATGAATTAATTTTGTTTGACCTTTAGGACCTTAATTTTTTTTTTGGGGGGGGGAGTTTAATTTGCTGTTGATAGTGTGCATTGGTGGGCTTGGCGATGCTTTGCTTTGTTGTCTGTTCAGTTGTGATTTTATTATATTTTAATTGTATTTTTAATTATACTGTTGGCTGTCTCGAGCACCTCTTGACTGGAATGGGAAAAACAGGGTTTTTTTTTTTTAATTCCTGCTACACTGTCATTTCTATACCGTAGGAGCATTAACATGTCTGTTTAACTGATTAACATGTGAGGTATTTTGCCTGACATGTAAGAATTTAGAGTGAGCATTTTGAAAGATTCCATTGCTAACTACTTAGACACATTTATTAGTTATTGTTTACTACTACTGTGGCTTAACTTTCAGAAAATTCTCTTCACCCATTATATATAAACATATAGGCCCTGATCCAGCTCTAATCACAAACAAGTACAGCATCTCTGAATGGGATGTACTTTAGCCAATTCAAAGATGCCACAATTCAATTAAATGGGACCCAGATGAGCATAAGTCTTTGAAAAGGGATACGTGCCCACAGAAGTCCACTGGACTTTTAACTTACCTGTAATATATTTTTTTTAATAGGCACATGATTTAGGTAGTGTCTCACACCCTCTCTTTGATGATTCATCCAATATCTGCTATCTCAGAAAAAATACTGTATGGCTTATTATATGAAGAGAGTAGACCAGAGGTTACCAAACTGGGAGGCGTGACTCCCAAGTGCCTCATGGAAAGCAGCCAGGGGCCTTGCATTAGTCTTTTAATTACCACATATTCTTGCTTGCAAGAGAGAGAGAGAGAGAGCAAAAACAAAGACCCGGAAAAGCTGCTTCTTCACATCGGGTCACTCAAAGTTCACTTCAAAAGACTTCAAGTTTCTAGGCAGCTTTTCCACATCTTGTTTTTAACCACAGCATGAGCGAAGCCCTTGCTTATCTTATGTCAAAGAACAATTAACAACTCAATGGATAAGCTAAGTACTTGAGCTGGAGCCACAAGCTGCTGGAGAAACTTGCTGCAGGCTTGCAAATAAAATATTTTCTTTCTGTTGAATGTTTTTAAGAAAGCAAATACAAAACAAATGCAAGACCTGCAATTGAAAATGGTGTAGAGCAGGTTCTGCTTTAAGCCAGAGGAAGAGGAGGCAGCTGCTATGTTTGTTTGGTTGACTAATTATTAGGATTTCTCTCCTTCTTCCTTTTTGACCCACCTCTAAGATAGTTCCCCACTCTATTTGCTGGGACAAACCCCCCCCCCCCATTGGAGACTGCCAGGCAGTATAATAACCTGTTTTTCATCTTGCAAAGATGCTACCTAAAGGAGCATCTTTCTCTCTCGTGCAACTGGGGTGGGGCACCAATGAAAAAAAAAAAGACCTCCCTCCCATGCTTTGATGTTTCTCTTGCCATGAATAGGACTAACGCAGACGACATCAGTGCCCTCTACCAGGTAGGCACAACAGGCCTGCCAATGGAGGGAGGGCAGCATCCCAACCCCACCCTGTGCAATCCTGGCTTAGCTGCTGCTCAGCATAAGCATGGACAGAGGCGTAGAAAGACTGGAGCGAGCAGAGCAGCAGCTCCACGGCACCGGGCGGCATCGGACGACGCTGCTCCGCTCGCTCCAGTCTTTCCACGGAGCGCGAGCCAGCCCAGTGATGCGGGCGGGCGCTCCGAGGCCTTCTCCCCCGTCCTTGGAGCCGGAGAAAGCCCCGGAGTGTCCACCACGACCGACGGCCAGGGCTTTCTGAAGGCGGCCGACTGCGCCGCCGCGCTATTTATCCTTTTTTCGCACATGTGTGCATGTGCGAAAAAAAGGATAAATAGCGCGGCACCACAGTCAGCCGCCTTCAGAAAGCCCTGGCCACCAGTCGTGGTGGACGCTCCGGGGCTTTCTCCGGCTCCGAGGCAGGGGGAGAAGGCCTCGGAGCACCCGCCCCCGGGTGGTGCTGCCCCCCCAGCAGCGACACCGCCCCTTTGGGGCGGCGCCACAGCAGCCATGCTCCAGGCAGCATCAGCTGCAGATACGCCTCTGAGCATGGAAATCCACTTTAGGGCTCGTTTTGGGAATATACACATACATATAAGACAGGGTGCCTCTGAGCATGTAAAGAGTGCCTGTCTCTTCAGTGCACTGTAATGGGGAATCACGGCTAATGGCGAGGGAGGGCAAGGGAGCCACGAGTCAAAAATGTTTGGGAACCACTGGAGTAGACCAAGATGAGGTTCAAAGTAAATATGAAATAATGTTCTTTTAACCGAAAGGAGATAATGGGCAAGCTTCTGATGACTGAGCCTCAAAACAAGATTGAGAGATCATTGCCTAATAAAACTGTGGCACTGTGTTTTCTAAGTAAGCTTAAACACCATCCTAGAGGCTTTTACATCTTATCATGTCAGAGCAATGTGCTTAAACAGTTTGTAATACAACTGAGTACTGTACAGTCATTTCTTGAGAGCGATTATATTTTATTGTGTCAATCATCTAGGAAGTATTAATATACATGTAAAAGCCCTGAAGGAACTTGTTATGGGCATTGACCCTAGATTGGCCATAAGAAGATAGACTGTTTGAACAATTAAGGGTCATAGTCCAATTAATCTGCACATTTTACAGACTTCAACCTTAGTGAGTCTAAGGCAGTAATTGATGACAGGAGGTGCTTTTCCTGACAGCTAATGTCCAACTGTAGTAACTGAATGACCTTAAATCCAGCTGCCATAACTTGGTGGGGAAGATACACCCTGGAGCACATACCTATCTTCTTCATAGTAAGAATATTATTACAGGAGTGTACTAGTAGTACCACTTAATATAGTAATTAACAGGCCAACCCTATCCCCTGCCACACTATAGCATGCAGCCACGCCAGCAAGTGTGATCTGCATGGTATTGTGGGAGGTGACCAGAGGTCTCCTTGGACCCATGCCAGCTATGTAGCTGGTGTAAGTCCAAGGAGAGGAAAGGGACGGGACGGACTGGGAAAGGGATAGAATCTGGCACAAGTTGCTGTTGCTAGGACCCAACCCCTTCCTCCCCCCCCCAAAAGCTCCCTCTAGCCTCCCCCTCTCTGCCCATGACACACACCCCTTGCCAACTTACTGGGTCAGCAGAGCCTATGCTCTGTGGCGATTGGCATGCAGAGCTGCTGCCACTTTGCAGCAGCAGTTCTAAATAGCCTGGCAGCAGTGGGATGTTTGCACCATTGCTAGGCCTTTTATGACAACATATCAGGAGATATACTGTCGTAAAGGGCCATAGGATTGGGTCATAAATGAATGAAAAATAAATAATTGAAAGCTATGTAGTTCATGGAACAGACACTAGAGCAGGGTGGTCGAACATAAGGCCTGCGGCCTGTGGAAGCTCTTTATCCAGCCCACATGATATCCGGCTCTCCCAGCACTGCCATCAGCTGCTCTCAGCTGCTGAGCTGTACTTGAGATGTCACTGTTGAAAGGGCGTGATAATTGATCTCTTTCATATCTTGTGTGGTCAAGATTTGCCTATTTTCTCTGTCATTTGCAGCTAATGTGTTCCTAAATGAGAAAAAAGTGCTTATTTCTGGTCATCATCTGCTTAATGGCATCACTTCCTACTTAATGGCATCACTTCCGGCCCTCAGTAGGCATCATGAATGCTATTTGGCCCGTTGTATGAAATACGTTTGACACCCCTGCACTAGAGTGTATAATAATGAGTTGGATAAGTGAAGCACCGGGACTGTAGCCTGTGAAAGCTTGTGCCACTATAAATTTGTCAGTGTTTTAGATGCTATGGGGGGGGGGGCTCTATGGTTTTTGCTGTAACAGTCTAATGTGGCTGTTCATTTCTGATAAAAAGTAGAGGTATTCTGTGATCTGTCATACCATCTCCTCTTCTAATTCTCAATTTAAAAAGACATGATTGCAAAGTTATTGTGCACGTTGACCCTGTACATCAGGGGTGGGGAACCTTTTTGCAATGGAGGATCATTTTCCCATGGGGAAAATGTCCCGCGGGCCATGTGGCCCTCCATTGCAAATGGGTACACCGGCGCGCGCGCGCCGGGGGGGACGCACCCACACCACCACCCTGCTTTCCTTACCCCCCCGCTCTCCCCCTTTTTCCTTTTTTCCTGCTCTCCTCCTTACCTTTTTCAGCAGCAGCCGCCGCCGCCAACCCCGTGCACGCTGCTCCCGCGCCTCCTTTTGAATTCGGCTGCTTCTACGCATGAGCAGCAGAAGCAGCCGAATTCAAAGGAGTCGCGCCGAGGAGAGCGCGCTGTGCGCTCTCCCCTCGGCGGGACTCCTTTGGAGCCCGGCTGTTTCTGCGCATGAGCAGAAACAGCCGGGCTCCAAAGGAGTCCTGCTGAGAAGAGCGCGTGCGGCGCGCTCTCCTCGGCGAGACTCATTTGAATTCGGCTGCTTCTGCTGCTCATGCGCAGAAGCAGCCGAATTCAAAGAAGTCGCGCCGAGGTGAGCGCGTGGGGGGCCGGCAGGGCTGGCAGAGCCTCCGGTCTGCTCGCGCAGGCCGGACCTGATTGATTCGGGTCCGGTCTCGCGCGGGCCGCCGGTTCCCCACCCCTGCTGTACATGGATATTGCTTGATGGCTGGCAGCAGAAGGAACTAGAGCAGTGGCATGTTAGAGCCAGGATGGTGTAGTGGTTTGGGAGTCGGACTTAGACCTGGAAGATCCAGGTTCAAATCCCCGCTCAGCCATGAAGCTTCCTGGGTGACCTTGGGCCAGTCACTATCTCTCAGCCCCACCTACCTCACAGGGTTGTTGTGAGGACAAAAGGAGGGACAAAATATGTACACCACTCTGAGCTCTTTGGAGGAAGGGCGGTATGAAAATGTGAAAAAAAATGTTAGGGAGAACAGAATGGGGAGAGGGCACCAGTCCTGGAGAGGGAGCACAAGTGAAGGAGTGATCTTAGGGCAAGCAGTGTGTCTGCAGGAAGCCCCTGTTGAGAGGAAGATGACCAAGAGTTTGCCTCAAGCAGCAGGAAATGCATTACAGTTGAATGGCTGGTTTCTAGACCCTTTTCACAGAGCAGTACTGCAAAGCTGCCTCCCTCCCCCCCACATATAGCATTAGGTTCTTCTACTACTTTAGCAGAATGCTCTTGTGCTGAGATATGAAACAGCTGTATTCACCTTGCTCTTTGTCATCGAATTGAACAGTGTGTCTGTTTACCCAAGGAGTGTCTCTCTTCTGCTCTGTATCTTGGACAATAAGTGGGCAAGTGGTCTAAAACATGTTGTCGTGCGGAGTCAGACTTTTCTGTTACTGCAGGACACTTCAATGCAATTTATTGCTTTCCGTTGAGGCAGCTGAGAACTGCTGACTCTGAAGCCAATCATCATGAAAGGGTAGCTTTGTGTGGATCCAATACAGTATTGTGGTATAACTTTCATATTGTTAAGTTTGGTTAGTTTGTTTAAAGAGGTTACAAAAGAAATAAAAATGGAAGTACTAACAAAGAGAGAACTTTTGCTCTGACAGTCTGACCCATTACTACGTGATACAAACCCATACAAACAAATACTGTGCTTGATACAAATCCAGTAAGTTGCTTCTACAAGTATTTTCTGCCAATACATCATACAGGCTTTGAATGAAGTTCCTCAAGCTTATTGAGGCAGCATAAAAATCAAAACGCTTATGTGTCACATGGACTGTATTCAGTAGTCTGACAATAAGCAGAACAGGAGGTGGGGGTGATCGAAAGGAATTGGCCAATTGATCTACAGGGCCTTTTCTCACTAGTAGTTCCTTGGGATCTGAAGCAGACTGTTACGTATAAAAAGAACAGCTGCACAGAAAAAGCCACACACATATCATAAAACAAAATTTATCTTTAATCTGTAAGTGTCAACAGCAGTACAAAAGATGGAGTGATGGTGAATAGATTAAGGGTAGAGAGGACAGTCTTGAGGTAAATGAGCATAAATAGGCAGTCTTATAGACACTCCCCTGAGGGGTCAGAACCCCTTATCATGGCATATATGGTATCACCCAATGATGACATGTTTAACATATCAGGAAAGCACCCTGTGCAAAAAAAAAAAAGAAAGAAAGAAAGAAAAGAAAAAAATCCCCTCAAATATGTAGGTAAGGTGCCAACATACACCAGTATATGCTATAAAGACACTGTCTTTCGGTTTTGTCTTTTCCACTAATTTCTGAGGCAGAGGAGAGGAGAAGACTCTTAAAAGTACCACTGAAAAAATTATTTAATATTTAAATTTACCTCACGTCAATACTGCACAACAAAATCCAAGAAGTCTGTTTATGCTATGAAGCAAAGCTAAGAATGATTCTCTCTTTTTTCTTAAATTAAGAGCACAGATACTTTTTGTAAAAAAAAAAAATCAACATCCTTAGCAAACTTTTTTTTCTTTTCTTTTTAAACTGCTTCAAGAGGAGAGTGTGAGAAAGATGTGATGGCAACCTTTTAAGTTCATTTAAAAACTTTACACTGGACTGTACAAGATTTTTTTTGATAAACTATTTACATTTTCAGACTTTTAAAACATATTCAAAGCAGCAATAGACACTAGGGTTTTTTTTCCTCTACATGCCCAAATAATTACCAGCCCTGGGCCCAGGTAGGTACCTGCACTGTATATAGAATTTCTACAAAGAAAACCTGCCAGTTAACGTTTGCTTGCGGGTGTCCAGACAGCAGCCCTAGCAGTCAGAGTCACACCCACACTGTTGCTATAGGAACCAAAGCATAGTACCTTGACAAGGGGAGCCTCAGTTGCCCCCCAACAGCTCTACACAAAAACTTTACACTTTGAAACAGCAGCTAGCATGTCAGTCCAGCATGTCAGTGAATTGTGCTGATTAAATTAACATAGAATACAATCTCACAATATACATCACAAACAAATTACAATGTCAGGAAAGAAAAGAGTTACAGTAAGATAAGTTATGGAGTAACAGCTTATAAGCTCATCTTTATGTAATAAAAAACATTTGTACATGGCAAATACGATAATGAAGGAACAGATAAACTAAAACGTTCTAAAATTTGCTACAGGCTGATGAAGGGTACAAGGGAAAAAAAACCCTGTGCTTTTGAGAAAGCAAAACACAAATGACAAAGGAAGACAAACGGAGAATGCACACTAGCAGGTCTGCAATGTGCAGCATACAAACAGTTAAATATTTGCACATTCCCCATACTTTTGAGAGCACCAAGGACCTCACTTGTGGTTTTTGAAGAAAGCAGAAGTTATAAAGCAAACTGTGTCACTAAGCTGCTTTATAGCTTTCATATTGCCATAAATACCAATTGGATACATTTTCCTTTCACACATACACCCCCTACCCACCCTCCTCTTTGCACACAATGAGTGAATTCCCTTAGAATACTTTATTTGTCAGCTTTTAAAAATAAATCTTGGATTGGGGGCAGGGGGAATGAGATATGGAATTCAAAGAAATAAATCTGGCTCTTAAAAAAAACACCACTTCTGTAAATTCTTTTTGTGTTCTAGCATGGGATTAGGGTATTACAGTATATCAAACATACTATCCAAGAAAAACAATGGTTGGTATAAAAAGGTAATGGGGGGGGGGAAGAGGAAAGAAAAGCAAATTTGAGAATAAGAGTAAGTGCCTTTGTAAAAGATCAAATGAGGTCACATGTTAGTTTTTAAACAGGACATGCTTAAGTGCCAACTTCAGTCTTTAAACACACATGCAAACGTCTAGGATCTGAGACTATTTTTTAATTGGAAATATGAAGTACTATATTATACATTCTACTAGCTGCATTTTAGAGCAGTTGTTGGCACTGGCAATCCAATCCAGATATACACAGAAAATTCTGCTTAACTTTAAACATATACCTAAATCTTTTGGACTTCAGGAGAATGGCTCGGTTGCTTAAAGTTAAACTGGTGCCTGAGGCTGTGATCTCCAAACCCCCCTACTCTGGAGTAGGACCATGGGCTTCCCATTGGGACTGTTTCAGGGTAGGTAGTTGGAGGATTCTAGCTTTAAGTGCTTTGCTGGACAGGAGCATTGTGGTGTTTCTTATTGGGAAAACCTTTTGGCTGAAGTAGAAAGAAATGTCAAGTCTTCAGTAAGACAAAGAACAACAGGTACAGTACAGTAGGAGATCATGCGTTAACTTTGTATAGGGGATGCTTGCATTTACACTCGAAAAAATAATTATCGTTTTCAAGTTACTGCTGTACTTGTCTCACAGGGTTTTGTAGTTACTGAAAATAACCCCGCACCACAATGAACAGCACAGCAACGTGTGTTGGAGTTGTTGGCCCATCATAATCCCATCCTTCACCCTCACACTGCCGCCTTATGACGCACACTGATTTGGGGATCAGGCTGTGATCCCACCGCTTCCCCAAGCTCTGTATATTGAGATACCTGCACACAGTTCAGTGAGAGGAGGAAAGGGGCTGCAGCTCCAGGACAGAGCACAGGCAAATGCATGTGCCGCTGCTAGTGTCCCTGGTTAGGCTGGAGCCCATGGAGACCTGCTGCTCATCATCAGATGGGACCACAAGCCTGCTCCTTATATCCTAAGAAATGGCTCCTTGGATTGAAGCGGTTTCTTGTTCTCCTCATAAACATAAACCCTGTGAAATTGTGTTTCAGTTTCGTTAAGACTTGATTTAGCATTTTGTCAAATATTAAGTAAATTGAACTATTTATTTCTAACCAAAGTACCAAAGTATTTCAGAAGTCTTCTCTTGAAATTAAAGCCTTTTATACACTTTGCCTTTGTTAAGGAGATGGGAGATAACCCAAAAATACTGTTCACAGTCCAGATACTCTTAATACATATGTGCTTGGCATCGTAATACTTTTAAATCATCATTATGCATGAGCACTAGAGAATTCTGCCTGCCATTTTCTAATCTAAAGAGCAATTATGTAAGCCTTGTATTTTTTTTTGTATTTGTTTTGAGAGGCCAGTATGGCTCCACAGCAAACACAGAACTAACCAGTCCAATGTTATATTTAATAACTGGCATTGCCTGGTTATGAACAACTTTCCAGAACTTCCTTATTTATTTGCCATTCACATTTACATATGTTGCCATTCACATTGAAAGCAACCAAACAAGAACTAAGATCTTTCATCAGTTTTGCTTGGAAGCAAATTGCAAGCCATGAAGCAAATTGATGACAAGCTGGACTAGAAATCTGGCACTTATGCAACCCAATTCTTAAAGCAGTTGCTTTTTGCAGTAACTCTAATTAAGTGGAAAAAAGCTACTTTGGGTGATATGCTTTGACTGGAGGAGCTATTCACAGATTCATTACACTACTTAATTTAGTTCCAATGAATTTAATGGGAATACATCTGCCTAAGCGTTAGGGAACTATTGTACGAGCCTGCAACAATGGCGTACCATCATGGGCCCCAATCCTGAGAAAGTTAGCTGTGCTTGAGTTCCACTGTAATCAATGGAACTTAAATTCATTGCAACCAACTTAGCCCATTGATTTAAATGGGACAGACTACCTTTGTCTGGATTAGAGCCATGGTCTGTAATGCTGCACAAGGGGAGCAGCCGGCACTCCACATCCTATGTGCCACTTTGCTAATGCACAAGTCCTTAGGACCAGGCTATTTTTGCATCTCTCTGCCTAATTCTTGATCAGTCTCAGTAACTAGCATGCTATTAACAGATAGAGCATGAGAATTGTTATTCTATAAGCGGGAGCAATATTTAAACATGTTTTGCATTTATGAAATATGGGATTCAGATTGAATGAGGGCACAAGTGAGGCATCTTGCCATCCTAGCTACAGGTCCACAATACTGCTCTCACACTGCAGGTGTAAATTCAGCATCTACATGAGGTACAGTGATTTGTCAGCATTTAATATGGACCAATGTACACTGATACAGAACAAAAGTAAATACATAACTTATACTTCACTAAATATCCATGAACAAAAAATAAAATTCTATTTCCTATGTTATATTTACACATTTTAAAAAAACTAAAATGAGATGGTGAACTAATCAAAAACTTTGTTTTGAGCTCCAATTAAGAATGCTTTTTTTTTTTTTTGCTGTTTCCTTACGATTGTCCTTCCTCAATTTCTACCAACACTTTAGAGCCAACATCGGCTAATAAATACAACTGTTCCTGCTCTTTTTAGATTCAAATACTTTCTCACCTAACCTGACTAATAATGTAGCATTCCACCATCTGGTGATTCCTGAAGAGCCAATCAGTGTCAAGAATGCAGCTTTTAAGTTATAGGGCATCAACATGGTCGCAGGGCTGGAGCTAAAACAAAGTATTCATACATATACGAATTTTGCATAAATAAATGAAATAACAAGACATAAAAATGACTCAAATCCGGCAACTGTGAGGCAGGCCCACACGAGTCGAAACAGATGACTTTTGTTCATGTCGTTTTTGTACAACAGTTTCACATTAGTTAGAAGTGATAAAAAATACCATTTATATCCAGTGCTTATAACACTTACGAAACAACATCTGTGAGTGTGTGTTTTTGTACTACGAGCAAAATCAAGTTTCAGTCCTAAAGAACAGTCCTTTGTTCTCCGCCAGCCTGCAGTATATTATTTTGGCATGGTCATAAAATTTATAAAAAGAAATTAACCCACTAAACTAAATGTTTGCCTTTGTGCAAAAATAATTACATAAAATACAATGCTAGCAATACAGCATTCTACCTATGCAACAAAAAACCTTGAATAAACCGAGAGAAACGAAATGAGTTGTAGGGTGGAGAGAGATTTAAAACAAAAGAAACCTGTAGGAAATTAATAAATAGTCATTCTTTAGGAAAGAATGGGTACCTCCCCTCCAAACTACACGTATTAGAGCAGATCAAATTCCCAAGCAATCTTAACAAAGGATTTTCTTTCAGTACCTTCACTAGATAAAGAGGGCGCTCACCAGCTAATGACATAGAAGATGCCTTTAATGTCTTGACTAGGCCAGTTTTATTGCTTTAGCTGGAGATGTGAGAACACTATTCAAATAAATATTAAAGAGATGGCTGCTAAAGTTTGATGACTGTGTTGATATGTCAGACTAATATTTCACCTTGTAAACCCAATAGTCCCCATTTGCTTGTGCGTGTTGAATTGTTAACATCGCAAAACAGACTACTTCCACCTTTAGCAATCATTGCTGAAAACTGTAAAGGCATTGTTAATTTTCCTTGCTAATTCTGCAAGGTAGCATGCATAATGATACTCTGCACTAATCTTGTGTCCGCTGAATATCACTGACTGCAGTCTAGAGAAGAAGCCTCTCTTGTATGCACACTCTCTATTGCTGACTATGGAAGGGTAAAGAGCCCCATCTGCCATTGTCAGCAGTGGAAGTCCTATGCACATACTGACCGGTACATCTCATGATTTCACTAGGAACTGGAGCAATTATCATTTGTTGGTTTGCTATCTTTAGCAGTCATACAAAGTGCAAAATGCTTTTGCAGCACTGGAAAGCTCTCTTTCCCCTGAGCAAAGCTAGTGAGAGGTGAGAATGCTCTTCCAGCCTTAAGGATAGGGCCTTTATATGTAGTAGAACCCTAAATGTAGCCATACTTCACACAACCAGGAGTGTGCATGGAGCGGAGAATGCTTGAAATGGCGTCTTGCATGGCAGCTGCTCCATTTCAATCAGTTCCTGACATATTTGTCTCTGTTGCTACTACAAAACATTAATGTTGACAGTTTGTACTGGCACAGAGAAAATTGCACAAACTAGTTCAGTGCCTGGAGCAGCCACCACACGATTGCAATGTGGCTCCCCTGCCACTACTGTTTGTGTGAAGTGGAATTTATTCAGCAAACATGCACAAATAAATTGTCATCTTGCCATATATACCTATCTGGACCATTTATGGCAATTGGGTCCCTATTGGTATTGAAGATCTTTCCCTCTTCCAATGATTCTGAGTACAGGGGGGGGGGTGTATCCGTGGATCTGCTATCTGTGGATTCACTTATCCGCGAATAGCGCGGGGGGGCTGCCCATTACCTTAATTAAGGGTCCAGCGCTGGTGCGAAGCCAGCAGATCCCTTTCTTTTTTTTCCTCCCAGTCCACAGGTGTACACATTTAACTCCTGTTGCGTGTATATACACCCTTGGGTAAAAATGCCCGCAAACACCAAGCAGGCTTCTTACACAGACCAGGAAAGCAGCCTGCATGCTAGAGACTTCCAACGTTAAAATAGGAAGCTTCCTGCTTCCTGTTTAATGTTGGGAGCTTCTTTAGTATGCAGGCTGCTTGCCTGCTCTGTGAAAGGAGCCTGCTCGGCATTTGTTTAAAGAAAGAGATGCGCTGGTTTTGCACCAGTGCTGGACCCTTAATTAAGGTAATGGGCATGGGGGGACAGGGATAGCGTTCCCCCATCTGCGGATTCCAGTATCCGCAGAGGGTGCAGGAACCTATCCCCCACCGATACGCCCCCCCCATATTTAGGAAGAGCCTGATTCAAAGTCAATTGATATTACCAGTTCTAATCCTAAACATACATACTTAAGAGCTGATGCCATTGTTTTGAACAGAACTTACTGATGGAGTAACTAAAAGTTGCTATACCTCAAACAGTAGACTCCGGCTTAGATTTTCATGCCACATAAGATTGATCAAATCCAACTTTCTGAGTCAAACCCTGACATCCACCAAGCCTTGATTTGGACCAATAGATTTTTATATTAAGACCTAGATAATTGACCTGGGAATGTACGATTTGTTCTCAGCCTCCCTAGAAATCAGCCTTATTTTTAAAGTAATAATGTATTAACAATTAAATAAATAAGGTTTAAATTTCTGGAGCATCTTTGATCTAAAGCAGGGGTGGCCAACCTTCCACCATTAGGGCTACTGTGTTCTTAAGAGTTGTGTAGAAGACAGAATCTTGGCAGCTGCAAGTGCTGATAGTGCTGCTAAAGCAGCTGCACCTGCTGAAATGCCCTCACCTATACACCTATTAAAGGGCCAGGAGCATTCATGTTGAAAGGTTGGCCACCACTGATCTAAAGATTCCAAAACATTTCATAAATATTGATCCAGTTACATATTATGTTTTGGTTATAGTGATGTGCCTGTCTCCCCCCCCCTTTTTTTTCTTTTATTGGGCAAGTGATGTAAATCACTGAAATTGTATTTTTCCCCTGTGTGTTGTGTTAAGAACATACTTGTATGACTGAATCCTAAAATAATGAGTTATCGTATATACTTGCATATAAGGTGATCTCACATATACGACGAGGGGGCAAGTTTTGAGCCAAAAATCCTGACATTTGCTATGACCCTTTGATAAGTTGACAGTAAAACTTAAAGATTTGTGGAATTCTTTAAATTAGATCATTTGATCTGCTTTTTCATGATGGCTGGAGGAGGGTGTGTGGAGGAAGGGGGGAGACTGGAAAGGGACTGTAGCCTGGGAGTGGAGGCTCAGAGGGAGCAGCTTTGTCACTCAGTCTCATCACAGCCACTGTATTTTAAAGATCCATGCTGCCTGGGGGGGGGGGGCTGCCATTTTCAAAGATCACCCTGGGAGTTGCATTTTAAAGACTCACACACACACACACACACACACACACACAGAGAGAGAGAACTCCCTCCCAGCAACATGTACACATTAATAATGCTTTGAAGAAGCCCCCCCCCCCATGGTGCCCCTTTGTTGTGTTTCAACTGAAGCCTGTGTCTTGCTTTTACAAAATGTCTACTTCTATGGTTTAACTAGCAGGGAAGCAGACAAGCCGACTGGATGGTAGAGGCTCAGCCCAATTAACAGGAAGCAGAAACTTGGAACTGCTTCCAGTTAATTGCCGAGCCTCTCTACCATCCAGTCGTCTTGTCTGCTTCTGAGCTGCCATAGTTAGCTGTAAAGCATAGAAGCAGTTTTTTTTGTAAAAGCAAGACACAGGCTTGAATTCAAACACAACAAAGGTAATGGGAGCTGGGGGGGGGGGTACAGTGAAAGGAGAACATGCATTGACCCGATGCTGAGACAAGGCAGTTTTCCAGGGTCTTTTTTTTTTTGCCTAAATTTCTCACCTTGTAAGCAAGCATATACGGTACTTACATCCCAAAGTAAAGGGACAAACTCATGTTTCTTTATCATGTTGAGATACTAAATATTTGATACAAGTTAGCTGAGAAATTAAGATTTTCTGTGACTTTTTCCTAGACACATTTCAGAGATATGAAATGTCCATCAAACGACCTTTAGGTTGAAATTGGGAATGGCAACATGTAGAATCCTAACCTGTGGCAGCATTTAACATTTCTAAAAACATGTGATGGAAGACTTCTTAATTGTCTGTGCTCTTTGTATGCTATACAACTGTCAAGAGTATATGGCTTGGATACTCTAGAGCACCTTTAGGGGAGGTTCAAGGGCTTATGCTTGTCTATGTAGGTTTTGTTTTGTACTCTGAATTAGAGGCTTCTATGTCATGCCACAAACTGCCTCTGAAATTCTCCTCCATTTCAAAATTGGCTTGCCATGCAGCATACGGGGGGGGGGGGGGGGGCTGCAGCTCAAGAAACTCAAGTCCAAGCCACCCCTGGAAATATGTAACTAACTGGATGGTTTTTTGGATCCTGGCCAATGTATAAAAACAGACACACAGTATAGATGTACTGAGCAAATATGGAAGGCGTTTACATTGTTTTGTTCTGCATATCAGAGTTTTGCCATAAGTATATGAATTCCTTTCAGTACTGAATGCCCTCCTATTTTAAGAGACCTACAGGCTTTAGGGGAAAGGGCTCTTTATAAAGAAGTCAACGACAAACTGAAAGATAATGCCACCACAACAGTTTTTTGTATTTTTGTTTTTTGTATGTGGACCCCTGTCATTCTGGAATGAATACCTTAATTAAGAGAAAGTGTAGTTAAGACTAATGTAAGGGTTTAAAAGCAAAGGGTCAGAGAATGGATTTGGAGGTGGCGGCCTTCCATTCCTAAGACAGTCCTGTCTGTAGCTGGTGATCGCTCTTTTGTGCTTACTTAATATTTTGTACTGATGGTAGGTACATCAAGAGGCAGAAGCAACTGGGCAAGTGCATTGTGGCAATCATGTTCACTACTTTAAGAACATCCTGTCTCCAGATTCCTGAGTACATTACCATTTTCTGGAAAAATTAGATTTGTTTTTTTTTTTAAAGATATATAGATACTTTTAAGATGCCAAAAGATTGTCTAAGACTTTACAGTGTCTCCCCTTAAGACTTTTTTTAAATGTTAAGATTTAAAAGTTATGAAAGTTTGGCACATCAGAAGATCAGCTATACATGTGGAGAAAAAATGGAATTTAGAGACCTTATTTTAAAAAGATGAGCTAAGACACACAGATGCACACACTAGAGGACTTGTTCTGTTTCATGATAGGAAATCTGCAGTAATTTTTTTGTTTTGTTTTTGTTTTCTAAAATAATTCAGAATAAAAACACATTCACAACCTGTAGGCTGGCACAGCATACCTGAGTGAGAATGTAAAACCCCCATTTAAAACAGTAACTTAAACCTTTTCATCAGCATCCAGGAGGAGAAAAAATAGACAAAAAAGGTAAGACTTGTAAGACAGCTATTGATTCATATAAGTTTTCAAGTCCCAATGTCTGATACTTAATGTCTTCACCTAAATTAAAAAAAAAGTTCATGAAAAATTAGGGAACAATCTGTGTCACACATTAAGAAACATTTAAGACCATTCTGCAGATGTAACTGTAGGAGCCACACATGCATGCAGGCTCATTTAAGAACTTTTTGTTCAAAAAACAAAAACAAAAAAGTCAGAGTACTTTAATTCCACAAACATCCTCAGTTGGCAGCAACAGCCTCGTGGGCTTCGTTTTCACTGCTATAGTCTGATTTGGGATCATCCTCAAAGTCCTCGTACATTTCCATTTCATCCTCCCCGTTTATCATTTCATTTCCAGCAAGGCTTCCGCTGTCCGTCTTCATGCCATAAGTGCTCTGAATGACAGGGATGCTGGGCTCAGGGCTAGCAGAGGTGCTGGAGCAATCGGATGTCATCTGAGGTGATGGCGTAGTAGTTGCCATGGTAATAGCACCAGGATAGACCACACCTGTTCCTGTGGTGATTGGAATCTGAGGCTGTTGCCTGTCAGGAAACACAAAGGTGAGACTAAATTTTCTTGAGTTCATGTAAGGAGGACAGAACATTCATGTTGACAAGAGATGCAGCTTTCTGCTTTTTTGTTGTTATAGCTCTAACTTATATAGGGTTGAGTCCTATTTCTATTTAAAAAAACACACCTGAAAGTGGATTGCAACCTATTCAAACACTAAAATATAAAATGACAGTTTAGAAATAGCCCTTCATCAACATATCACAATATGTCCAGTGCAAACAAAGAGAGATATAATCAGTACTACCCCCTCTAGAGACTTTAAGCTCATCAGAAGAGGCTCTGTTGATGTCAGACAGACACCAAACTGTCTGAAGTCTGGTGGATATCAATCAAGGCTGGAGCCTCCTTGATAGTAGCACTACAATGTATTGTGGAACGCCTTGCCCAGAGAAGCTCACTTTCCACATGTTATTTATTTACTTACTTACTTACTTACACTGGGGAGGGGATTGTAAACAGTGGGACCAAAAGACCATGAAATGTGAAGCATAGCAATAGGTCTATCAAATTTCTATTCAGAGTTGAATGACTATGCAAGGTAAGAACAGAATGGTCAATTCACTACAGAAGTCACTGGTATTGATATCATCAATGCTGGTACCAGGTTGTTGTGGCCCTGGGACACAGCCCTGCACTGGGGCCCCCATGCCATCCCCAGATGGCTCACAGGGTATTACTATTGTCTCCAGTACTAAAAGTTCAAGGGTCAGCCCAGGTGGGCCCCCTGATAGGTGTGGACCTTAGGCCACTGCCCAACTGACTTGACCCCTGACGCTACCCTGACTGTTATTTTTTGTGTGCTAATGTAACACCTAAAGCAGACCAATTCAACACAATCTGTGTCCATTTATTCTCTTGCCTAGTGATAAAAATATTTCTCCTCTGTACATAGCAGAAGGGCTCTGTTGCTAGATGGTAGCATATTAGAACAATATACAGGTATTTTTATATTACAACATAGAAAAGTTTGGCTACACGGTGTTTCAGCTTTTGGTTTGCTGGGTACTATCTAACTATGACAGGAGAAACCTACAAGACTGTCGTCCCCCGTCCCCTCCCCCCGAAAACCATTCATACATTTAAATTGGCAATAGTTCCATTCACATCCATTTTTTTCTGACAATTGTCTAATTCCACTATGTTAAGGGAAATCTTCACCTTTTGAAATATATAAACACCCTCCCCCTATGGAATGACATAACATCAGATCTCATAAAAGTGTATACTATGTACATTTCAGCCTAGCCGCAGTGCTGTGGTTTTACTGCCATATTCAAAACAATAGTCCAGAAACATTCAGAATATGTATGTAATAGCCATAAAGATGACAGCAACTTTTCCACAGCATCTTAGAAGACACAGATAATGTCCACATTAGTTTTTAGACTAGAACACATAATGTATATTTGAACCAGGTTTACTAGATTGAAATGGGATTGGTTAAGAATGTTTTATAAAACAAGGCAACAAAGAAAGTACCGTATTGACCTGAGTATAAGACTCACTTTTTTCCCTTAAGACAAGTCTTTAAAGTAGGGGTGCAGCCTACAATCAAAGCCTAGCTTTTCTGCCTAGTGTTTTCTGCAAAGCGCTTTCAAGCCAAACCTCTCTTTCAAAGGTAAAAGGGGCTTGTTTGTCTCTCTTTTTAAAAAAAACTGCAAAGCGCTGTGTTTTCAAGACTTTCCTTGTAGCACCCTCTTAATAACTTGCTAAATGGCCAAAAACAATGATCTCTCAGCAGCCTCAGTTAATTTGAAAAAATTAACCCTTAAGTTCCAGCCCCAGGACTCTGTGGAAACTAAGATATTTATTGATCTTGCAGTTTGAAAGTTGGGAGTGCAGTTTGAAAGTTGAGAGCAAGAGCTCCTGCATAGGCTTACCATATCCAAAGGGGGACAGAGTGCCTACCTTTAGGCTGCAATTCTATGCACACTTTCCTGGGAGTAAGCCCCATTGAATGCAATGGGACTTACTTCTGAGTAGACATGCATAGGATTGTGCTGTTAACCATTGACATTTGGGCAGGTGCAGCTCATCATCATGGAAGGGTGCAACAAGCTGCACCTGCCCAAATTCCAATGGTTAAAGGTAGGCACTCTGTCCCCCTTTGGATCTGGGAAGGCTACTAATACTAGGGTGCCCAGATTCAATAAGGGACAGGGTGCCTATGCCTTTAACTGTACTAAAGCTGTACTGTTTTACTGTTCTACTAAGGTGTATATTTAAGTTTAAAAAAACGTTTAAAATGTATTTTTTAAAAAATAGCACCAAACTTTAAGGGTGCGGCTTATAATCAGGAGCATCCTATACTCGGGACAATACGGTATTTTCAGCTCAGATGACTGATGGGCCACTTTTCTAGCTCATAGTTGTATTTTCATTTATTGCACATGCTTAATGCCACATTTCATTCAATTCATGAGTCAAGAGTAGAAATGTTGTTGCTAAGAATCTCTCAATTGCAACTGACAAGATAAATTCCAATCAAAATAACACCACAGTACAGAAGGTTGATTACAAATTCCAGGTTAAAAAGGAATTAAGAAAATCTGAAGGAGTGCCTGGCAATGGGAACTGACTTTCACAAATGAAAAGTTACAAGGCTGCTTTTGAAAATGTACCCAAAGGTCAACTGGTCTGTGTGATAATGTGCACTAGATATCAGTACCAAAGGGCAGTCAAGATGGGAGTGGGGAGACGTTCTTTTCTACTACCTCTCCTACCACCAAACAGCAACTGGAGGGAGGGCCCACCTTGAGTGTGAGGTGTGCTGTGAAAAGCATCTGCACAGCCACCTGTACCCAGGTGTAGCACTGCTGTGCATGTGCCACACAGACTGGGCCATCTGTCCCTCAGATGCCACTCACTGATGGTGACCAGTAAACATACCACCCCTCCTCCATGCTTGGCTACCACTTTGTGCGGCCACCAAACTTCCCAGGATGCTCTGCTGAGAGTTGATAGACATTGATAGTTCTACAGCGAGCAGAAGTCATGAAATTGTGTTTATAGCAGTCTTGATTGCCAGCAGCAGGTGCTCATGACAGTGCATCGCAGATCTATGCATTTTAAGTCACTGGAATATATACAAAGGCACTGTTTAATTGGTGAGTCTGCTTAGGTATAATTTTAAAAAATGGGCCACTGTATTATGGTAACTAATATATTAATCACTTTTGATATGAGGCACAGATGCCCTTAACACCAAGTAATGATTATATGATGCATTACAATTAAAGTGGTTAAACACCAAGAAATGCTGGCTTTCCACTTTTAGATGCATGCTTCTAGTGGTAATTCTAACAAACTATCTTTAACTTGTATTCATGGGTATAGAATCAGAAGTTGTAGTTATCCTGAAGTGATAATTGTAAATAGAAGTGGGTTGTATATTTAGCAGTACTATTACATGCTTAGGGTGGACTCTAGCCCAGCGTTTCTCAAACTATGGTTCGCGCCCTGATTTCTGGTGGGTCGCCAGCAAAACCTCCAATGAAAACATGGGTGATGGAAAGATCAGATAACTAATTGCCTCAAGCACTGAGAGGCTATTCAAAAATCAGATATAGTCAATTCTCGCCATACATGAATTTGCGACCCTTAAAGCTGTAGAAATGAGATCACCTCATGCCATTCGTGAGGTGTGTCTCACTTTCCGCGATCCCTGCTGCCTAAGGAAACCTGCAGACTTTCCTTAGGCAGCAGGGATCGTCAAAATGGGGCCCATGATCAGCACGGAGCTCTTTGAAATGGCCGGGTAAAGCATCTGAGGTGCGCTGATCGCGGGCGCCATTTTGAATGTTCCTGCAGCATTCAGGAAGGTCCCGAATGCTGCAGGAACATTCAAAATGGTGCCTGCAGACAGTGGGACCCTCCAGAGGCAGCAGGTAAGGCACCCCCCTAACCCCTTGCATGGAACCTCATTAATCCTAAAGGATCAATGGCTCCATACCTGCAAATTCGCAACCCACGAGGCTTTCTAGGAATCTAGCCCCTGCAGGTAGCGAGAATTTACTGTAGCTGCTAATTGCCCTGCAAAGAGCTGAGCTCCTGCAGTTTGTAAGGAGCTGAGATCCTGCAGTTTGCAAGCTTGTGTAAATATAGGGAGATAATATTTTTCTGGTGCGTTTTTTTTCCATCACTCACAGGTAGTGGGGGCAGGTGAAGGCTGGGTCACATAACTAAGCCCCTCAAGCCCGTCAAGCCTTAAGGCATTAGGGCTATCTCATTACAGGAAATTGAGTTTTTGTAAATAAATAAATATATTTTTCTTTCTAGATGTCCTTTTTTAAAAGTCTCATAAAACTAGGTAGGTTCCGATAGAGTGGTTGTTTTAAAAAGTAGGTGCCAGTGCTAAAACGTTTGGGAACCACTGCTCTCACCCTTCCCTGATTGGGCCAGTACAGAGAACAATGACTCTTATTGGGCAGTTCTTGAAATTTCAGGTCAAATCTTACAAGCAGGTAGTGTTCAACCAGGACTATAGGAAGTTACCCTCTGACTATCCTCTCAAGAACAGTGTTATATGGAAGTGGAGTTACAACATCTGAAGAATGCAACTTTGGAAGTTATATTATCACATACAGTTGTATCCTTTTACTATTAGGCCTTTTTCAGCTTCTACCTCTCACGTTTGCTATTGGATCTGTGTACTTTTGGATGTATGTGTTCCAGCGTCTTGCCTTTTCCTTGTCAAATCAGCAAACATGTGCAAGCACACGCACGCTCACACACATACGACTTTTCCTTGAAGAACTATACTTATCAGAACGTTTCTCTTTCCTTCCCCAGCCGCAGTAAGACCTGCTTTCTCTGGCTAATCTGGCTACAGTAGCTATGCCCTTAAGCAAAAGAGGTATGTGGCTGACTGGTTTGAATCTCTGAAACTCTATTCCAAACAGTTTCCTAACTGCCTAAAGTCAGCCAACTATGTTTTAGATGGGCCCATTGCCTCATCATATTTCAAGATATCTAACCCTCATCATATTTCCAGATATCAAAACCTGATTTAGACAAAAACCCACACTGCTGCGGGCTGTACCACAAAATAATTGACTGCAACGGGAGCCTTGCATGCCAAGCCATAAACAAGGCACAGAACCAAGCAGTCAGGGTCAATTATCTGGTTGTGAAGCCCACAATAAAAGAAGACTATTGTGATTAGAGAAATAAACAGAACATTGAGAATTTAGAAGGGTTGGCAAGAGAAGTCTCTTTCTTAAATTGCCAGAAACAGTGTGCAGGCATCAGAGATTCTGTTGATTTTAAGAAGACAATGATGGAGATAAATCAGCTGAGACACAATTTTTTTAAGTGGTCTTCTGGCTTAAGACTGAAGAAGCATCATAGCATTGTATTCTGTTCAAAAATCCAAGAAGAGACTTGTTAAGAGATTCCCTGAATATCACCTTGGGAAATCTACTACTGGTATCATTCCTGGCAACCAGGTGTTGGGTTCTCTCTCCAGAAATTCCAAGTCAGTGCCAAATTCACTAGAAACTAGAAATTACAGTAGGGCCCCAATATCCGTGTGGGATAGGTTCCTCCCCCCCCGGTGGATACCGGGAACCTGCAGATAGGGGAAACGCTATCCCCTGTGGATACCGGGTGTCCCCCTGCGCGCCTCCCCAGCACCCATTACCCTTTCCTTTAGCTGATATCGCTGACGCCAGGTCAGGGGGCTTCTTGATTCACCAAATCGCTATAAGCAGCCAACTGCTTATAGTGATGAAGCAGGCAAGTAGCCTGCGTGCTAGAAAGTCTCTGTTAAACAGGAAGTAGCTTATAGCGTTTTGGTGAATCAAGAAGCCCCCTGACCCAGCACCAGCAATATCAGCTAAAAGAAAGGTAATGGGTGCGGGGGGTGAATAAGTGAATCCATGGGTAGCAGATCCTGGGGGGGGGGCTGTATTGTAGTCTGGAAAATCCATGAGGAGTGAGATACACTTGCCCCCTACTGCATACCATGGGGACAACAAAATCAAGTACCAACTGCATCCACTCCCCATACAAGACAATTCTTCTGCTGTGTTCTCTGGGGACAAGAAGGTCCTTCTTTTACCGATTTAAAAAGTGTAATACTATAAAAAAAATAATGCACAATACAATTTCTGATGTTATAAAGCACAATACCATTTCTGGTGCTTCTGTGAGAAACAGACTGCTGATGCAGTCATCAATTAAAACTCAACACCAGAATTAAAAATAAAGGCATGTTTGGGCTTCTTCTTTGTAAGGGAAAAAGAGGCAAGGGTTCAAAGGCAGCATGCCTTGGAATAGTTGCTGGAAACCAACAACAGAAGATAGCTAATTGCCTATGTGTCCTACTTATGGGCTTCACAGAAACACCTGGTTGGCCACTGTGGAAAACAGGATTTTGGACACATTGGACCCTTGGTCAGATCCAGGAAGGCTTGTCTTATGGCTACTATCAGTGGTTATCACAAAAGGCTAAATATTCCATATTTGAGGCATGGGTTGGAATAGATTAATGGATCCTAAACATAACTGCCAGTGTCACTGGAAGAAAAGTGTTAGAAAACTACTGGAGTTCACACAAAATGTTTTGCTGAAAGCAACTTAAATGCATACCCTACGGTAAAAAATTGCCTCATCTCCTGTCTTCGAGATCTCATCAGCTGTTTATATTCTCCAATACGCAGTTTCTTGCCATCAACAATGCAGGTACGTTTTGGTCGAGGTTTATATTTGTAATTAGGGTACTTCTCTAGGTGAATTTTACTTAGCCGTGCTTGCTCTTCATAGTAAGGTTGTTTCTCTTGGTTAGACATGGATTTCCAGCGAGAACCTGCACAGAAAAAGACGACTGTGAGCTTTCGAATAGGTTTATTCAAGAGCTAATGCCATGAAAATCTAAACACTCCTTTCTGTCACAATTCTCCTTAATATGTTGATCATGTTAACACTAATTGGAACTAAGAATCTAGAGCTCACTTTTAGGAACCAGTGGTGTGCTTGGTACTGTATACAATAGTCTTCCAAATCCTCAGACCTCTCCATTGAATTTGCAAACAGAATCCAGCTTACCATTTCTCCTCCTTTGCTATCTGACCAATACATGGTACACGACAATTTCTGTACGCAAGCTGCACTGGATTGTTTTTTTAAAAAATTAAATACTAGTGAGAACACACATGGTCCTGGAGGCTCTGGGTTTGGGCTTCTCATATAGGAGCTTTTCCACAACACATGGCAAGCTACTTTTGTAACTTTTCAAAGCAGTGTGATGTGGCATAGGAGTCAGCTGTTCAAGGAAACAAATGCCAAAAATCCCATAGGGTGCGTCCAAGCCCCTTCCGCACACCTAAAGTAACTCTTTCAACCTCAGATTCATAGCTAACGGGCTAATTCTAACCAAATCATTCTCCCACCGACACAGTCGTGCCACCAGAACGCACGCTGCATCTTGGGGGGGGGCAGTCCCAGAGGTCTCCTTCCTAGCCTTGATCCACCCCCTCCCCACTCTGGTCTCCACCACACTCCTCCTCCCCCCCACCTGTTTGTGGGGACCCCCACCCGCCCCCTGCGCTGACGTACTGACGTCAGGGGCTATTGGCAGCCTGGACGCACTTAATGACATGTCACATTTTGCGACAGCCATAAAGCATACTGCACCACTGGAATGCAAGTTCCAGCTGCCCAATAGGATTGGGCCATAAGGCTACAATCCTATACATGCTTATCTGGGAGTAAGTCCCAATGAAGCTTTCTTCTGAGTAGACATGCACAGGATTGCATTTGCAAAAGCAAGTGTGAACCACAGTCATTCTGTTAGTCTTCAAAAGCTTTTCACATTGCTCATGCATGCGTACTTTGCCAGTAAGAAGGTATCTTGTAAATTTATGATAATGAATATCAGGACCTGAAACATAGCAAAACCTTGTCTATTCACACTATTAGAGATTACCCTTTAACCAGTGTCTTTAATGTAGATGCCCTTTGCTGTAACGTTGGTTTACTGTTGGTTCCCTGACCCTTGCAAATCTTATTACATATTATAATAATCCAGCCAGATGCAATAAGTACACTGAGCTGCACTTAAAGTTGTATTTGATATATAGTGGAAAGCACATTTGCAGTGCTCTGCACTACTTTAATTACTATAAACATTCATCACAAACTGCACTAATAAAAGAAAGCATAGTTTACATAGAAATAAGAAAAGTATTCAGGTCTCTTCTGTTGTTTATTGAGAGCTACCTAAACAGTGAAGAAAGAAGGATTTTTTGAAAATTAAAGAAGGAGCCTTCAGCTGGATAAAATGATTACAGCTGCGGTAAACGTGGGTGGAAGCTATTCTTTTACCACGAGCTCTTATACATCAACAAATGGAAAAGTTGTATAAATATTATCCAGAGTCAGCAATGCTCTGTTGTCAGTTCTAATATTTCAGACTCCTTTTTTGTCATTGTCCTGGAAAATGTGTACAGATATTATATGTAAATTGACTCTCTCTTTGGTGGTGAAGCAACTCCTGGCAGGTTATACCCCCTGTTTAACAAACATACATTTGCTGGCACTTCTGAAATATTTATACTGAATGTTTACATTTTAATGAATACTGTTACTATACTCCTAATAGGTTTTTTCTTTAAAGAATGCACACAAATAATATAGATTCCCTATAGCTGCCAACCTTGGAACAGAGCAGGTTTTATACAAAACTGAAAGGCTATTCATATAAACGTACTAAAAATATTAGACAAATATGTGAATTTCTATGTAAAACACTGCAAGTTAAGAACAGTGTTACGTTGATTTTGAGGCCATTTTTGCCTCTGAAAGGAAAAAAGCAGGTAAGAAGATAAGCTTTGTTAAAATGCATTTTGAAAATTCAGACTTGATTAATGGTGTTTATTATCATTTAAAATGTGCCTTTCACTTCAGTCTTGGAGGAGAAATATCAGTTTAAACATTTTGCCACTCATTCCCACGCGTGTTTAATTCTCCTGAGAGACCTTTAATTCTAATCCTTTGAAAAAAAATCAGCTATTTAGTACAGAGATAAACCTCAGTGCTGGCAGTTCATATATGTTACGTTTGGTTTAACTTATTTTTATTATTATTTTGATCCTGTGTGTGTGTGTGTGTGTGTGTGTGTGTGTGTGTGTGTGTGTGTGTGTGTGTGTGTGTGTGTGTGTGTGTGGTTTTGATTGATTTATGCTTTTATTCACCAATAAAGGAAAAAATCCTTACTTTTCTACAGAACTAAACTGGAAATTCAACTTTTTCACTTCTCATTTTAATGTTTTTTACAGTAAGTTTAATGTTAAACACTTAAAGATAATGATGCAGTGTGCTAACTATATTGGTGCAACATTCTACTCATTGCCACAAAGGCTTACAGTTGGTTGCATCATGTTTCTCTCCCTCACCCCTTCAAAGTGCATCAAGAAAACCTTTTTTTCCATAGTAGAGCTAACCAGACGTACCTTAGCTTTAGATAAAGTTGTTGTGAGCACCTGAAACTGTCATAATCAGATATAGAAAGGCAAAATATTGAAGCTTCCAAGGCCATGTAGTGATCATTTACAGTTCCATACCCAACTAACTGGAATGCTCATGCTTGCAGTCTTCTGTAAGCTAATCTCTTCAGTTTACAAATCTGACAAATGATTGCCTATCACCACTATTAATTTATATTCAAAATCACAAAGCAGTCACTAATTTTGCAGTTATTTATGGCTTTGTACTTACCAAGTATTTTGCTAATATTGGAGTTGTGCATGTCAGGAAAGGCTTGGAGAATTTTTCTGCGTTCATCTTTTGCCCAAACCATGAAAGCGTTCATTGGTCGTTTGATATGTGGCTCACTGCTACTTCGGCCCCGGGCATCCCTGTAGACTCTAGCTTCAGCCACAGTGGCGCCTCCTGTTGGCCAACAATAATACTGCTGTAGTTTAGCTGCAGAGCCATTCATTGCTTTACTTCCTGTAATATCGGGCAGGAAGAAACAAGATGGATGCAAACATTATTACGTTATCTGGATTATGGTACAACTACTTATGCCCTGTTCATTTCAAGATCTCCTTTTCTGCTTCCATAACTATGAGACAAAGAAATCCTAAATTCAGTTATTCCAGTTTAACCACTCATGTTATACCTGTATGAAGTATAACATCAAGAACGGTCTATGACCAGGACATAAAATTGAGAACGTTATTTCAGAACTCATCCTTCTGTTAAAGACAGTTAACAGTTTATAAGACTATCAAACAAATGGAAAGCAAAGAAAAAACAAGTTTTAATCTACATGTTATATTAATGCTCCATTACCATTAGTCATACCTCTCCTCTTATGTTGTTCTTTCATCCAACTGGTAATTTTACCGAATCAGTTTGGACGTCACCCAGGACATCTGAATAAATTAGGCTATACTGCATAGAGGTCTGATTCTTCTAGGTGGTCAGCATTCTGAATTCAAATTTCTTTCACTGAAAAATGTCTTGAGGTATTCCCAGTCACAAGAATTTAGGCCAATCCTGGTGCTTCAAATTGTCTGATCAATATATTCAAGATTTCCTTCTTTGCCTATGACATATCATGAGCAACCCACATCTTATGTGGACAACATGTTTTGATGCTTTTCATCAAAGTTACCCCATCACATGTAGCCAATTATCTATGCAGACTAACATGTGACCGATACATGTAGAGATGGAGGTTATGTGATGCATCCTAGTAGTTTTGAAAGCCTTGATTAAACTACGTTGGAATCGTTCTTGATATACTCTTGAAAGACTAGGCTACATTTGTACAATAAAAAAGTGACATGAATAATTTTTAAACTTGATGTGCCTCAAAACAACAAAGCATATCCCTCACATGCAACAATTATGATAGGAGTGAGAAGAAAATGAACTGTACTTTTAGATATCTCCCTACCAATTCAAATACATATATGATAAATCTTCAGTGTCTTTGAAATGACATAGCTTGATGAAACCTAAACTGGTGTAAATCAGTAAAGCTGTGTTGACTTCACAGGGGAGAGATGATTTACATCAGCCCTGGATCTGAATCTATATTTTAAATTACGTAGAATCTCAACTCTGTCAAATTGTTGTTACACCCCCCCCCTCGCCCTGTATTTTAAGGTACACAATAATTATTTTTGTTCTGTGTAGGCAATTCATTTTTATGGATAAAATCTTAGGACAGAGGATGCATAACTAATATGCTACCTTTTTGCCACTGTGCCCACAGTACATTAATTTCATTTAAAATGCACTGACCATACAGGATAAATTGATTTCACTTTATATGGTGTTGACAGCCATGTTTATTGTGCAGTGAAATGTAGTGTAGCTTCAAGCTGACAATATCCATCAACATAGGGCAATATGCTGACTGCTGGGCCAGATGAAGACATACATTACCCTGGAAGCAAAACACTTATTTAGATGTGACACTGTCTTCTCCTGAGGATCACCAAGGTAATTTATGAAGCCCTCAATACCATTACTTTAGAACTGACACCAGTTCCGCAATTGCATGCAGATAAAAGACGACAGGTCTGCTGTGAATGTCAGATGCAGAAGTATTTTAATGGTACTCTAAGTTTAACTACTTTGTCACGGCTATTCAGCATTTACCAGCTGTAACTATTACTGCAGCCTCTCCATCATAGCAGCAAGAAGATTGTAATGCACTTGGCATCTGATCCAAAACCAGCAGGGTCAAACTAGTGTTTTGCTAGAGTGGTTTAGCCAGGTTTGAGCCGGAGTTCTGCATATACAGTAACTTGCAAGACCATAGCACTTTTAACACTATTACTGGAAACACATTTAGTAGTTTTAAATCACTAAACTATGGTACACACTAATTTCTAAATTGTAGAACATACAATAAGAATAGATGAGACATTAATCCGAGCATTACAGAGCACTGACCTGCCACACACACTACTATGTTTGCTTGGCATGGAGCATAAGCATTTAGGTAAGGATTTAAGAAATACATGGTGGAAATCAAAGCAGGTATAGATGGGGTTCCCAGGTGGTCTTCCATCCAGGGACTGCCCAGATCCAAGCCTCCTTAGGTTCAACAAGGTGGCTATATTTTGTGCATGCGGACCATGCCCTGAGACCAGATGATTGGGGTTCCAGAAGCCAACTAATCAAGAAACCATTCCCTCTACCTCCACACAGCGTTTTGCCTACATATTGTCATTACACAAAGCAGCATTTCTCAATGTCTACTCCCTGGAGCCCTGGGGCTCCCTGAGACCATTGTTAGGAGTAGAAAGGGCTCCGGAGACCAATATGTTTGAGAACCACTGACCTAGAGAAAGATGGAAATGGCCTCTCATGATAGGGAATAGACAAAGCTGGGGAGGGGGGGAAGTCTATATTTCTCATGAAGGCTTTATGCTACCTCCAGGTGGAAAGGCAGTGCGTCTCTGAATACCAGATGCTGAGGTGTAACAGCAAAACAAAAACCACAAAACGCTACCTTGAGCTCTCGGAAGGGTGGAAAGGCAGGATATAAAACTTATAAATAAAGGGATTGCCCTCTTTTTCTGCTTGTGAGCTTCCCAGGAGTATCTGGTTGGCCACTGAGGAAAACAGCACTCCTGGAACAGAACGACCTATCAAGTCCAGGAGCCTAATGTGATGTTGGCTTTTCCAAACTGTTTCCAGTTGGTTTCTAGACCTGTCCCTGTCTTGTTGCTCTGCCTTGAAGCTGCTCCAGATTAACAATGTCCTCCTTGAAATGCAGTCTCTAAAACTGGAAGCAATATTCCAAGTGAGGTCTGCCGACGATAGTGCCAGTACTGTTGAGAATACTGAACTAAACAGACCAATGAACTGACTCGGTACAGCTTCTTATGTTCCACTCCAAGAATTTGGGGTGGAAAATACTTTAGTTAAAATGTAGCTCAGTATATTTCAACGTAGAAATAAGTGACAGAAGAAGAAAATACTCTAACAAAGACATTTAGGGCGCAATCCAAACCTACTTAGGACAACGTTGTAACCAGCGGCCCAGCAAAAATGGGAGGCCCCAGAACGGAAAGGTGATTCAAATCCCCTCCAAAGGGGGAATTCAAAGGGGATTTGAATCCCCTTTCCGTTCTGGAGCCTCCCATTTTCGCAGGGCCGCTGGTTACAACGGCGGTCTAAGTAGGTTTGGATTGCGCCCTTAGTTGACTTTTTGTTGTATGGTCTTAGCAAGGCTATGTGGGAGTCATGAAAATTCCTGGACATCAACATTTACCACCAACTTCGTATGCTTTATGTAACTGAAACAAACTTTAGGCTATTCTGGAGAGATTATAACTTTTTTAAAAAAATTATTACAGAGTTCATTTGTTAAGAAACAATTCTTAATTAGAGTCATAAATTACAAAACATCATGAAATGTCTATCTCCATCTGCCCTGAGCAAGCCTACACTTGCAGGATTTGGAAATGAATCCAATAAAACCTCTACTTGATCTCTGAGTGAATATTTGTGCTTCGGCCCAAGGGCTGCCACAAAAGAATTTGTGTTAAATGAGCTTCTGCAAATAATTAACAGTCAGTAACGTGCCTGTGCTCCTAAGCATCTTGCCACTCCAGAAAGATGTTCAACATACTGTAAATTTCAAAGAACCTCCTGTTTATAGCTTTTATTATACAAGAGATCAAAAATTAAGTATTCACTCAGGCTATGAGCTAAAAAAAGTCACAGGTGTGAGATGCATGCTTCTTGCAAGCTGGAACCTATAACAATAAGAAGTATCTTGGACTACAAATCATTTCTAAGCTAGTTTAGCACGTCAGTCAAATGGTAGCTTTAAAAAAAAATCTGTGTATGGACTCTCAGCAAGTTTTACAACCTATATTCTTTTTCTGAGCTGCCAATCACAATAGCAAACTATCCAGAAAACACAAGCCATTAGGAGAGGAATAGACTGTACAGAATAGGAGGCAAAGCAACAATACAGAGATGTAGGAGGTAAAAAATGGGAAGCCCAATCCGATCCAGTGCTCCGCCGCGGGCAGCCTGCAGCAGGCAGCCCGCAGCAGAAAGTCTACTCGGGGAAGGGGACACTTGTCTCCTTCCCCGAGTGTAATGGCGGCTGGGGCCGATAGGCCTCCTCGGATTTCCGCCAGCTAAAAAGCTGGTGAAAGTAGAGGAGGTCGTGTAATGGCGTAGCCGGGCCGGCGGGGATGGGGATATGGTGGGCGCCATGCCCCCACCCGGGGTGGCTGGGTCTATGGCTGCCCTCCCGGCTCTGCAGTCCCTCCCCCCCGTCCGCCGACCCACCCGATCACTGGATCCACACTTACCTGGTCCGGCGGTGGGCCGAGGGCTCCGGCGACAGAGCAGGGAAGCCCGGCCTTCCCTGCTCAAAAGTAGTCTGCAAACGTGCTTTATAGCACGTTTGCGACTACGGCGGTTGGCGGAATGCTAGGTCCGCCGCCTGCACGTTACATAGGATTGCACCGTTAGTTTTGCCTAAGAGAACAGGGAAGGTTCCAAATGGTAGATAAAATAAAATAGGCCTCCCAGTGATGCTTAGAGAACCACAGCTGGTGTCTAAAAAAAAAATCCTTTCCAAATACTATGTGGAAAATGCACTAGCTGGAGACAAAATAAAAACACTTGTTTGTCTTTAATGACTAACAGGCCATTTGCAAGTGTACTGTTTATAATGTGGTCACAAGAAGCGGCCTTTGACTTCCGGAATTCAGAATCTGGTTAGCACTCAAAATCACTGCAAAACTAGTAATATTTGGCTGTGCAAATGGTTTGGAAGTCTGCTTCACAGTTCAGGAAACCCGGACAATGATTGCTAGCAATGATTTCTAATTAGGTTTGTATTCCACTCTGCTCTCTTGTTGGCTGGGCTTTGGATGTCATGATGCTGCATATAAACCGTAACAGGACTGGAGGAAAAGGGCTGCAATTTAAGTGGGCACTAATATCACAATTCAACAAACATTCTCATTAATTTCAATGGAACTTGCTTCCAGTCAAGAGCACTTTGAATAAACTCCTAACACCCTGATCCGAAACATTTTTCCTTGAAAATAAGTCCCATTGGTTCCACTGGAACTTCCTGTTAATAAAGTGGGCTTAGGATCAAGGCGCAAAGCTACTCCTGCCTCAAACTACTAATCACTTATATAAGGCAAAACCACAAAACGACGAAGAGGAAAATGCTGCTTGTACACCTTTCTGACAGTGTACACATATAGGAAAGAAGAACACTGACACTAATGGGAAGGATTGGTTTTGAAATGAGAAAATCGTTTTCTCTTTCATGCCCCTCTTGTTTGTTTCAATGACATTTCTGAGGATATCATCTCATTTCAGATTCTAAAGAGTGTAGGAATGTAACCTCCTTCCAGCTTTTCCAAATCTTTACACAGATATCATACAAACATAGTTTCAAGATGGCTTGTTTCTTTCACCTGATCCTTAGCTTATTTTAGGCCTTTCCCCAACTATAATAATAAAGAATATCTATGTATCACTTTTCAACAAAATGTCATTTATAAAGCAATTAATATAGCTAAATAAATGGTTCAAAGGGCTCACAATCTAAAATGAGTTGCTACTCAATAGCGTAGCTGGCAGGGGGCGGTGGTGCGATCCCCTGTGGCGCCCTGGCGATTTTCCACGGTCTCCACTGGAGGGGTGCGCAGCACTTGCCAGTAGAAGTGGTGAGCACCACAAACTGGGCCCTCCCGCCCTCGGCTCCGTTTGGCTACAAATGGAGCCATTCCAGAGGCAAAGGGTGCCACACAGGCGCGGGGGGGTGATGTGATGCAGGGGTGACGCGAGGCATCGCAATGTCATTCCGAGCCCAGGCAACTACTACAATCTTGCTACTGCAAGTCAAGACAAAACATACTTTTTGTACTTTATGCAGCAAACATGTAAAGTGGAAAATGCAGAGGCACATTCCTAAATACTTGGGCACATGCTCTAGAGGAGTCCCAATTGGCTCCCCAGTGCATTCCCCCTGCATATTTAGGGACACGTATCTGCCCCTTTACACCTTTGCATGGAAACACCAATGTAAAATTGGCATAGCTGCAGCAAACACAACTGTTGCATATAGTAGTCTTTTCAATGGGTATGGATCCTTTATAAATCAGTTTCACAAAGTGTATGCAGCCCCAGTACCAAATGCTACACTTATATTTGGTAGCATGATGGCCTTTACCATTTTAAATAAAGTCTTATTCAGCTGGGACTCTAACATTTCCAGGTGAAGAACACCTCAGTTTAAACCTGAGAAAAGGGTACAAATCCATTCTAATATTTAAGCAGGCTGTAAAAGAATCAGTACCTTGGATGCCAGAACCCACAAACTAAATCCAAACAATGGAATGTATGCAGCAAAGGTGAAACTGTACTATATGTATAAGAAAATCAGCACTTGGTTGCGATGCTCTGAACAAGCATTATTACAGAGAAGTCGTCTATTTTTCCTATTACAGACTCCATTCTCTAGAAACATCAACAAGAAGAACCAAAGGGAATTCCCTAAGGTCAGCTCTGAGGAAACATAAACCTCTAATTCAATAAACTCTGCTACTGCACTGAAAAAGCCCTTATTATTGCAACATCCATATGGAGTCAATTGGACATTAATGACTAATCAATCCCTCCCTTTTCTATTCTACTTATAGTGTCACAAACCATGTTTAGATTAGACCATTTCCTGCTTAGGATCGCTCAAGATGTCTTTTGTTCTTCCAGGGCTGCACTGATGGAGGCAGCTTAAACAAACACACGGCCCAAGTGGTGCAGGAGTTATAAACTGCCATATGTGAATGAACAAAGGGGCCATACTAAAGCCTTTTGTGGTATTTGTTAATGTTTTTCATCTGAGCTTAAAAAGACCTAATGACTTTGTGGTGAGCTGATGCATGTGGCTCGTGGCTTTGCAAAATGAAGGAAATTCTAGCCACTTAGATTTCAGCATACATTTTCCACTGTTCCTGGAGCTCGGTTTTGATGGCAATGCATTTAGTGTTGTCATAGAATTACTTGTTTTACATGTGCCAATATGGCTTTTCTCTTTCTCCTCTTCTCTCTTGTTCTTGAGAAATCTTGTACCCACAGAATTATCCTACTCCTGACCATTTTGAAAGCAAATACGAAATATGTATTGTTTTTTATGTTTTAATATTATATTAATAAAATAAAAACATAGTAAAAAAGAAAGCAAACATCAAATGTAAAAGGCTTTCCTCCCCTATGTTAAAGAAAAAAAAATTAAAATATTTTAAACACGATACATCTTCAAGTGTTTATTACTGTCTGTAAATCCTGGAACTTCTTAAAATAGGCAATTTTTGTTTCACAAGATTTTATTTATTTTTCACATTTTTATACCGCCGTTCCTCCAAGGAGCTCAGAGTGGTGTACATGAGCTCAGAGTGGTGTACATATTTCCTCCCCTCCTTTTGTCCTCACAACAACCCTGTGACGTAGGTGAGGCTAAGAGATAGTGACTGGCCCAAGGTCACCCAGGAAGCTTCGTGGCTGAGCGGGGATTTGAACCTGGATCTTCCAGGTCTAAGTCCGACTCCCAAACCACTACACCATCCTGCATGTTATTATGATTGCAACTGTGGCAGCAGCTAAGTGCTAAAGCCCCCCCCCCCCCGCACTCCCACCACTTAAGATATTTTGTCCACATACTACTTGCAATATTTGTTGAAGAGAAAGAAGGAGCAGGAGAAGGGAAGGCCAAAGACATATATTCATCAGCACACATATATTTGGCTCTAAGAAACTTTGAGTAGCCTATCAGAAAATGCTGCCTTTTTCGTGACAATGTACAATTTAAATAACATGACTATAAGAAATGTTATACCTACAGTAATATTAAAATGTCACTTAGAACATGGTATAGATTAGAATATTGCCAAAAATGGCAATCATTTATTGCAACTGTGGATAGCAGGATGCCTTTGAATGCCTGTGTTATATAGTGGACGCTCACATTAAAATGGTAATCCATTCTGCAGATACCATTGTATTGTGAAAATATTGTAATGGGAACCCAATAATGTGTTTTTTGGTAATTCATTCCAAGATCTCAAAGGTGGACATTTCTGCCACAGGACTAAGCTATTTCCCTGTCTAAAAGGTGATTTAGCCTACTGTGCTCCTTACAGGCCATGCTTATCAATTTACACAGTGTTGTAATTATAAAACACAAATTACAAGTCTGTATTCTTCCCTCAATACACACAGCTGAAACGTTACCTAGAAGGCTTGTGTTTGTTTGCATATGCGTTCGTATCGGCAATATCCTTCCCTCTATACATACAGCCAATGATGTTAAACACACTGCTGTTGGCTGAGGAGATGTTACATCTGCATCACTGATAGACTTATCTATCACCCATGAGGTCCTGTTGACAGCACTCGTGATCCCACTGTAAAGTGAACAACTTCCTGTATATCTATTTTATTTATTTAAAAAAAATTATATCCCGCCTTTCCTATGCTGAGGCAAATGCCCAAGGCGGCTTACAACAGTTAAAATACATAATTTAAAAACAGTACATAGAATAAATTAAAAAAAACAATGAAATCTACTGGTGGGTAATAATGTGAAGCACAAAAACAACAAGGCAGAATATACTGAGGCACTGGAGGCAGACAACCACCAAAACGCAAGACAAAACCAATATTTCACCCAAATGCAAGACGAAACAGAAACGTTTTGAGCCCTCGCCAAAAAGTCATGAGGCAGGGGGTGAACCTTGTTTTACTACAGAGAGTCTATTGTAATGTGATTTGATTGTAAAGTGAATCCATTGAAAAGTGAGGGTTCACTGTACTGGGCTAATTGATTATGTTCACTGTGATATTCTGAGAAGCATTGCTCACTTTCAGTAGCAATGTATTTATTTTTGAAAATGCATATTTATTTTTAAGAAACTCACCCTTCTCAACATGGACTCAGGGCAGCTTACAATATTGAAAACAAATACAATTAATAATCAATGATGACATAAAGGACATCTAATATAAGTAGAGTGGACCTTTCAACTTTTGATAGACCAAATTATAAAAACGCCAGGCCTTCAACTGGCGGCAAATAATAGATTAGAAGGGTTCCAACCACACTTCCAGAGAAAGGGAGTTTCACATCGCAGGGGCCATCACTGAGAAGGGCCTCTAACAAACTGATGCTCAATGGACTTCCAATGGTGCTGGAACTTGCAAGAGAGCCTCACTAAAAGATCTTAACGGATCCATGTAGGAGAACGCGGGTCTTCAGATACCTTGACCTCATGCCGTTGAGGGCTTTTTACTCATAAGGTAGCCATGTTCAAGTTGATAGCATGCACAGAGTTCTTCATGTATTGGCCTGAAGCACAATGCTAAGAGCACCTGGCAAGTCACACAAAATAACAATGCAGAACGCATGCAGGATTTTTCTGCATTTGTTGTTGGCTTGCACCACCCACACATCATAGGTGGTTAGGCTACAACAGCTTCACCAGTTGTAAGAATTGGCCCTAGAATTCTTATCAGCAACAAACTGAGCCCACTGGTCAAGAAAAAACTAAATTAAATGAAGGGGGGGTGTATTCTGCCGATACTTGTGATATTATTGCAGGCATAATGAAGATTTTCACATATTTGGGTTCTTTTAGAAGCATTCTTCCATTTTCACTTTGGTAAAACATGCTAGATAATGCAGTAATAGCACTTTGCACTTGCATGGCCTGTAATACTTCCTGGTGCAAACTTTATAAATGATGTACGACTGGAGTGAACAAGAAAGGCACTTTACACTGCACAATTCTAGTATCTAATATGGCTGTTCCCCAGAACTTCTTCCTTCTCAGAACATTTGGGTTCCTACTTAGCTGCATGTGGTCTTTTCAAGTTAAGGACTTCAAAGCAAAATACTGTACAGATAGGACTGACAGAAAAACAATGCACTCTAGGGCAGGGATTCTCAACCCTTTCCTGGCTGAGTACCACCTCTAGCACCACTCTTCTGCTGTGTACCACTGGCAGTGACTGGCAATGATATCATCGCCAGTTACTTCTGGGTTTTCAGAGGCCAGGAAACACAGGGCAGGTGGGAGAGCCCTTCTCAGCACTCCTGAGAGGCTCGGCCAAAGGCAGGAGCCTCTCGGGAGTGAAAATGAGCCACCGAAAGCGCCGCATCAGAGCTGGGTTCCAGTGGTCCGAGTACCACCAGCTGAAGTACCACTGGTGGTACTAGTACCACTGGTTGAGAACCCCTGCTCTAGGTTTTCCTAAAGGGTTGCATATACATTACGATATAGTTGTAGTAGCTCTGTCATCATGCAGCGACACAGCTATTTTGCTGGCGCACATTCAAGCTGGCCATGTAATGCCGGCCAGGCCCGGGAAGGAGGATAGGGTTCAGCGGAGCGTGCTGCCAACAATTCCTCCCCCTTCCTGGGCCCAGCAGGCCAATATGCCCCCCCGGAACGCCCCCTCCCCCTGCCATGCTGCGGGGACGTACCTCTCTACTGTGGTGCTCCACTGCTCCGCTACGCCGATGGAGCAGTGCAGGCCTCTCCACCGGCGCCACTTATTCGTAAGGTGCCACAAACCTGCTTTCTGGCACGTTTGCGACACCTTAGACTGGAGGAGCGATTGCTCTGACAGTCTAAAAGTAGACAGGACTCCTCCGCAGGCCTCCCTGAGCTTGAGATCGCTGCAGAGCGGTGGTTTAATTAAATGTGGCGCAGGCAGGAATCGGAACCAGCCCAGAGTGTGAGGCCTCAATGTTGGGCTCCTGTGATTTCTACTTTAACAAACATTTGGGGGTTCATTTACCAAAAGGGCCTATGCAGAACACAGTTGCCAAGGCCAGGCTTTTCAGCATTCCTTCTGGAAATACGTCTCTGTCTTCAGATGACTTTTTCTATTTACTGATATCCATCTTTCCTTTCTCAACTGTCATAGCAACTCTCCCAAATATTTATATGTGACAGTTACTGGCTACAAGATACATTCTTTCTCCTGTATTTTATGAAACACTGTCACAAAAGTAGATGATGCTTTGTCATGCATATACTTCCTGCTGTTTACACCTCAGCAGAGTATGATGTTAAACAAGTTACCTCACAGTTTTGGATTCTGCTGGCAGGCTGCCACAATTCACTGGCGTGCACAGAATGCAGTCTGATTCACTCTCTCTTTCTCTCCCGCCTTCCCCTGACAGGTCAAAAGCTGACCCTTTTTGTCTTGAAAGGCAACTGTTTTTGCATATGAAACATTGCTCTTCACACTTCCACAGAAGCTAGGGGTTGCCAACTCTGACTGAAGCTATTGATGGGGACTTTTCCCCCCTAACATGATGTAATGTTGGAAATTCCTGGAAGTCATGCTAAAACCTCTAGGATTGCTTTCAGTACGCACCTGGAGATTGATGGTGATTCCTGGAGACTCCTAGCCAGTCCTGGAGAGTTGGCAACCCTAACAGAAGGTGCTAGGCTCCTTGCATGTTGTTTGTTGTCCTCATTGCCTGTGCATATGTGTGATAGAAGCTGAAGGGCAGCCAGTGTGAGCTGCTTCTTTCCCCATTTTTGTGTAACATATGAACCAACCCTGAGGGCCCAATCCTATCCGTCTTTCCAGCACCGATGCAACTGCAATGCAGTCCTAAGGAGGAGGCCTTGAGGAGGCCTTCATGACTGTCCCTCCACGGCAGAATGCAATACACACGCCCCATTGGCATGGCTGCATCAGTGCTGGAAAGTTGGATAGGATTGGGCCCTAGGTGATACTAGCATTATGGACACATATCTCTTAAAAAGAGGCTTATCTGCTCCTTATTTTCAAGATTTGCCATTCTATTCACCAGTCACCAGATTTTTTTTTTTAAAGAGACAATTAGGACTCTTGCCACAAGGTACGTGACCTGTTTCTGCTGAGTCCAGGGCTGCAGTGGCAAGCAAGGTTCTGACGATGTTTGCCTGGTGCAATGGGAATGATGTATAGCAGGTGGCAGGTTGGATGTACCTGCTACCTGGGATTGGGCGGCACAGCGTGGGATAAGCCCACAAAATGAGTCTGTTTACCAATACATAAGCGAAGTTAAAAGCCATTTCTTTGAAGAAGAAAAATCTAATCTTAGACTTTAGAAAGCAGAAGGTTTGATTGATTATTTTAAAAAAAGCTTTCTAGAAGTTTACAAAATAAAAGAGGAAGAAAATAACATTCCAAGGGGGAAAACATATTTGGGGATTATTATTTTTTTTACCTTGATGCGACTTCAAAGCACAGAGAATTATATTGAAAAAGCATGGCCACTGTTGTATAGGATCCTTCCATTACCAGTTCCCCTTAACAAATTCTAACCAAAGATGGAACAATTGTCTTTTCCCAGATTAGCACTTATGTACAAGAAAACTACAGGGCTTTGCAGGTAAACATCTATATCTCCTGCGTCCTCCCTACTCTTTTTATTAGAAGCAGGGTTTGCTGGGGCTCAGGCCAGAACATGTTTTTGCTGCTATAGCTCAAACCATGAACCTGTGGAGTAATAGATGATCTCTAAGTGCTAGTAAAATGCCCTTTTTATTCCATGCGTAACCAGCAGCAGTCTTGCATAGCCCTGAAATAAACTCCTTACAAAAGCAGTTTCCAGACTGTTTTGTCTCCAAGCAGCTATACACTTTTCCAGCTACAAACAGCACAAGGAAACGGTAAGTAAGACATGGAACACCCAACCGTCTGCTTCATCATCTTAATGTACTGGTTGTTGATTAGGTGTAAAAATACAAACAGCAGAGCTGGTTTTCAAAACAGGCAGGTGACTTCTGGCACCAAAAGGACTCACTTGGCTCAGTAACTGAAGAGAGTTCAGACAGTGCTAAGCGACCATCCAGTGGATTATTTTGATTTTTAAGACGCTAGAATGGTGCTGCCGACAAGTGTGCTGCAACCAGGGGATCTGAATTGCTGCCTGGGAGGTGTTACTTCAGGGACAATCATACAGTGCCAGTGGACAACAGGACAACCTGTTACTTACGAGACGGGGGTAGCACAGAGGCTCTGACCAGAGGCGCTGCTCAACGACACCAGTCAATTCTGCTGCTGTAAGCCTGACTCCCAAGCCCTGCTCCTCAGCTGAAAACTGGAACGTTTCTTTATGGACGTTGTGAAAAAGCATTCTCACTCCTGAGGAACCCAGCCCTTATTTCCCTAAATGAGAGCCAACCTAGGAACCCGCCTCCTGCCAAGAGGTCTGGCTCATTTACAACACTCAGCAGTCCCCCCTAAAATGTGTAATGCCAGTCTGATATAGCCAGGGAAAACAATAACTTTGACTGAAACCTTCCTGAATCCATGCTGGGTTTAGCTCACATTGGATCACTGGTTCAGTCAGCCCACTTGACTTGAAAGTGAGAAATTTGAAGGTCTGTTAATTTCTAACCAGCCTTTCAGACCGGGGGAGGGGGTAGTCTCCCCAACATAGGATAAAAGAGAATTGGCCAGCTAGCTCAAGTTGCAAGATGCCAGCCAAGCCAGGGTGAAAACTATGGTGCTATCCAGGCAGGACAGAGTTAATTCCTAAAACAATATTTTTTTCAATCCCAAGTAGAATTTGACGGTATATCTGTTTTTCTCTTATTCCAATTTTTATTTCCAATAAACCCTTTCCTTTATTTTTGATTACACAAACCTGCCTAGTTCTTTTAGCCTAAATATCAGGTTAAAGAAAATCTTAGAACCTGAATTCCAGTCAGTGGCCAAAGTACTGCTGCCATGCCTAAACTGAAAAAAATATAGGTGTATATATAACCGTGAGCTATTAAATGCCATTTATGACCTTGGCAATTTTATCCTAAAAGCATCTAATGCAGGCCCCAGTAGAAGTTTTCCAAGAACTGGTGACCACAATCCTTCCAGAAGAAGCTAGCTGAGATCAAGGGAAGGAACCACTTGAGAGTTAAGACTTTTAACAACAGGACGGACAAACTTGGAAGATGACCTATTTAGTCACTCATCAACAGTATACGAATTTCTAATAGGACTGTCAACCAATTTGAAGGCTTTTAGTTGATTAGAGACATTGTTTTAACTGATCAATCCAACTAGCTAATTAAAATAAACATTGCAGTGCACTTCTTGACCATTGAAATCAATGGGAACTTTTCCATTGGCTTTAATAGAATCAGGACTATAAACCACTGGATCTCAATGCAAGTAATATTTTCACAAAGACAGCAATTCTCCTCAAATAAACAGTATAGTCACAGACACTCCACATCCTTTTATACTGCACCCCTTCAATTAAAAATCCACTGTTTTAATCTGCAATTAACTTATGAATTGGATAATCCAATGCCTTGCTCTTTTCTTACTTATAGTTATGATAATATTTATTAGGGTGCTGTTGAGGTGTGTATTCAGATGACCAGGCACTACATTTACTGGTTATAAATTTGTGCCATTGTGTCAGGAGATTATCATTTGTAGACTCTGGTCACATGATTAAGCCCAGCATTATCACCCCTTTACAATCACTCAGATCTGGGGTAGTGCAGGCATGTAATGTTGGGAATAATCATCTGGATGGTGGCTATAAGTTACCACCACCAAAATACAGTACTTGAGCCAAACCATGAGTGGCCTACTACTCATGTAAGCAGTGTAACACAGAAGGAAGGAAATCATATACTATCTCAAGTCATGCTGGGGGGGGGCATAGCCCCCCCCCCGCACCCTCCGGAGGACAGCCCAACCCCTGGCAAGTCTAAAAATACCCATTTTGTCTCCAGCAGCTGCGCGATCCCTGGATCGCTGCTGCTGCTTGCCATCGCAAATTGCCACTCCCCTTAAGGGGGTAGCAACCTGCCCCTTCTGCAAGTGGTGGGTTGTGACCCACCACTTTGAGAACCCCTGAAGTAGACTGTAAATAATGAGCAGAGAATGTATATTATTATATGACACCATTTTAAAATCAAGGTTTGCTCTTATACATTTCACTGAAATTCATGCAAAAGGCCTCAAAGCTGTGCCCAGGGACTCAGCTGCACAATATGCATTAAGACATCATGAGGCATCCACCTTTAAAGCATTAGTATGACTGTAACTCACCCTCTGCATCTTCTGGCCTTGTAAGATCAATGACTCCTGGGCCCAATTTTCCATCTTCACTGGGCTTCCCTGATAGCTGTGGGCCTAAATTCTCAAAGCGTGTTCTTTCCTGCCAAAGAGAAAGGACAACATTAACACTTCCTATAACCTATTCATGTTTGCAGACCTGAACATATTACATTACTTTATTTATATACTGTTCCTCTACCAAAAAAACCACACTTCATACTCAAAGCAGCGCTCAAAGTATTTCTACTGAATATATCCCTAATGTTTCTACTTGTCCCTTGCCTGCAACTCAATCTGCCATCTCCTCTGACCTATCCTCACTAGGAATTTGTCCATTCTTGACTTATGCTTTCATTCCTGTCTTGTCCATGATCCAATGCAGGCTGCAAGCCTTACGCCTCATTTCTTTGTTCTGCCTGTTGCTAAATTGCAGTGTTTAGTTACTCGTTAGTACCAAAGTCAGCTCCAAGTTGAGGAGTCAGCTCCAACTTCAGGAAAATGCCCTCTGATGAGCCTGTGCAATGCGTGTGGCTCCACTAAGATTCCGGAGGAGCTTGCCTTGCTGGTATCAACTTGCAGTGGATTTATTTTAACCCTGTCTTCATTTTTTTACTTTTTCTCTAGAGCTCCTCTTGGTGGTTGCCATTTCTCCCTGCAAGGCTGCATTGTTCTGATACCATTGCAGGAAACAAAGGTGACCCCCGCACATACACAACAGCCACCATTTTTCCCTGAGAAATAATGCCTGAGAATAATGTTGCCCCAGAGACGCTGGAAGAAAAAACTGCAGCTACCAGCTGAATTATGGCCAGGCCCAATGCTCATTAGGAGGAAGGGCGGACATCAGCAGGGGGGCTGTCCCGCAGCACTGGCAGCTCGTCAGTTTGGAGGTTAGATTCTAAGACCCCCACATTTAAGTGGCTGTATAGGGGTGATAATGCTCAGTTTAGACATAGAGACTACTAATGAGTCAAAGCGGCCAGCACTAACTATACATACTGGAATTTACAGAGCTCATACTCTTTTCTTCTAGAAACAATTCGCTATTCTTAGTATAAAGCTGTACACTAAAACTGTAAGCCAGTTCAGAAGACATAATGGGTGTCTCTTCCGTGTGGCTGCTTTCAATGCCACATAACCTAAGTAATGGGGATACCGTGTGCGGGAAGGGTCTGTGTGGTGATGACTTTCCAGGTGAACATCGCCAGCTCTAAGAGAGGGGTGATATTGATGTTGGAAGTAATCCTATCAGACACCCCTCCAACAATGTCTTCCTATTAATACATTACTGCAGAAATGTAGGAAGAAAATACGCGTAAGCAGCAAGCCCATCGATATAGGAATGATAAGATGGCTCTTGGACATTAGTCTTTGAACTTCTGAGAATCACCAGCTCCTGCAAGACAGATAAAACCTGACGACTCTGCATTTTCACGTGCTTATTCATTTCAGTGGGTGGTAAAAGGAAAAGCGATTATTGCCAGGCATTGAAACTAAACTTTAAACAATCCATTACAGCCTAGGGAAGTGTGCTGTGGAACAAAGGGCATTCCTGTGATGCAGAAATGAAGGATTAGGATAGAAACTCCAGAAATCACTGGTGAAAAACAATGATCAATTTGTCTTTCCCGTATATTCTTAAATGGATCATGTTGTCATTTGTGAAATGCTTGGACTTAGGACTTAAAGAGGGGTTTCTGCTGAAAGTTGCTACTAATTTAATGGAAAGATTTACCACCAGCACATTTCTCTCAGAGAGATGCGTTTGCATTTGAACCCTTGAGAAAACACACGTCTGAATTTTATGCAAGAGGCTTTCAAAGACAAGTATTTCAAAGAAGGAATAGTAGATGACAGAAATGATACTATTATTTTGTCTAGGAATTTGAATTGAACCTCAATGGGAATTTTAAAAAAGAGAGCAAGAGCAAAAAAGGACAGTTCTGCTGCTGCTTCTTCTTCTTCCTAGGAAAACACAACACTATCGAGCGTTGGAAGTTTCAATAGGAAATGTGGACGGAGACCACTAAAACAACCATCAAGAGACCATGTCTGTCTGTGTCAACCAGGTCCTCAGAAGACTAGAGGACAAGTGCTTTGCAACAATTTGGCAACACAACATTATTTTACAACGGTAACCCTCGGTGGTAGTACTCTGTACTGGCAGCAAAGTGTTAAATTGTCATCATTAATTTATGGTTCTGATGGAAAAAAACAATGTGTTTTCCCTCTTGCCTTGTTGGAACTTCTTAACTTGGCATTGTGTTGTGAATGAACAAAACATTGTTCATTACTTTGAAACAATATTAAATGTCATGTCATCTTGAATTTACAGACATGAAATACCGGCTTTCAGTTTTGCGAACAGTTTCTGTACATTATACTTAATGCATTATGCAGCAAAGGAGTGCGGATTGCTGTTCACTCCATTGTTCAATGACCTAGTTCTGTACTGAGCATATTAGGCAGTGGAAGAAAAACAGTATGAATTTTCTTTCCTGAAAAATGTCTTCAGAATTTGGCATTTCTCTTAAAACCAAGTGTACAATTACTCAAAGAGCAGAACTGACCCATTTGCTCAAATTTCTGTATGTTTCGAATTGGATCGTATTAAGAAAATAATTGTTTCCTAATTAATTATTTGTAACCAAATTGTGCAAGAAGTTAAGATTCCTTAGTATATGAATATCTTTCATGATCACAGAGAAAAAATAAATGCAAGCCACACACTGTACCAAACTGACATACAATAGTTTTACTGTGTCACTCTACTGCATAATCTAAAAGTACTAGTTTCCTAGTACTTCTAATTTCTAAAGTTTCCTAAAACCTCCCATCTAAAAACTTGGGTCACAACACTTCATGTTGCATTTCTTTGCCACACTGTTGAGTTTTCTGTATTATTTTTCCTTCATAATATGTTTGTCAATAATGCACTTTTGAAATGCAAAAATGCTGAAATAAAGAGCACGAAAAAGAAACATAACAGTTGACTACATCGAGACAAAAAGACACAACATTTTGTTGAAGGATGCTGTACTATCCAACAAGACTAGCCCATTATCAGAATGGATTCTGCATTCCTGGTGGATGATTCCCTCCACCCGACACCCATGTTTAAAATATGCAAGATGAATTATACGTTTGTAAAGTTTCGGCGCTCATGAGACAGTCAGCATTTTGCACACAGCGTTTCACAGTTTTGTCAAATATTTGCATTAAAAAACTTTTCTTAAGGAGTGTTACTAGCAACCTTCATGGCAGGAGAACCTAAGTGTGTTTTAGAAAAAAAAAAGGGAGGGGAATAGCATTCCTTTAAAAAAAAAATCAACAAACCCTGCTATGTATCAATATGCACATTTGAAGTATCCTTCTAGTCATTCATTCTCTTTGATTTTCTCCAGAAAATATTCTGTGTTAAAAAAAAAAGTTTCTGAAAAAATATCACTATTTTTGACACTGAAGGAGAAAAGAGAAAATTGCATGATAAGGCACAGGAACACTGAGGAAAGAGAAGCACACATGGTAATAATGCCTGCAAAGAATTGAGATGTATTTATGATTTTGTAGTAACCTTCAGTGTTAAATTCCTATGAAGTATATTCACTGCTACAACCATTTGTATATATGTTGAAGCATATTTCATTTCATTTAAATTATACATATTAGTAGTCACTAATATTTTACAGGAAAGCAGTGTAAATTAAAAAAATCTATATAAGAACATAAGAACATAAGAAGAGCCCTGCTGGATCAGGCCAAAGGCCCATCTACTCCAGCTTCCTGTATCACACAGTGGCCCCACCAGATGCCTCAGCGAGCACACAGCCAACAAGATAACCTGTTTCCTGCTGCCACCCTGCACCTGGCACAGAGAAAACCTACTTCTAAAACCAGGAGGTTGCTTATGGCTTGTAACCTGTGATGGTCTTTTCCTCCATGAATCTGTCCAAACCCCTTTTAAAGGCATCTAGGCCAGGTGCCATCACCACATCCTGTGGCAAGGAGTTCCACAGATGAATTACACGCTGGGTAAAGAAATATTTCTTTTGTCTGTTCTAACTCTCCCTCCACTCAATTTTAGTGCATGTCCCCTGGTTCTGGTGTTGTGTGAGGGGGAGAAGAATTTCCCTCTATCCACTCTCTCCATCCCATGCATAATTTTATATGTCTCAATCATGTTCCCCCTCAGGCACCTTTTTTCTAGACTGAAAAGCCCCAAACGCTGTAGCCTTTCCTCATAAGGGAGGTGCTTCAGCCCACGAATCATTCTGGTCACTCTTTTCTGCACCTTTTCCAATTCAACTATATCCTTTTTGAGGTGGTATATTTGTGGTAAACATAGATAAAGTGAACTTTGAACAGCCAGGTCAATCTATCTACCTAAATTGGATTATATTAAGCAGATTATTATAAAGGGACAAAACTGGCAAATTCACTTATAGAGAAATATGTCTACGAGAAAAAATAATAATTGTGCACTTTGTCCTCATGCACCCATTCAAACTCTATTTAACTTTGTATGTGTAAGCATGCACATCCAGAAGACATATCCATGTTTGAGAGACATTGGCTTGATTGTGCAAATACATGTACACACATTTATATCTATGTAACATGCAATATCACATAAACACACACACAGACCCCAACTTCCATGCACTAACTCTGCTGTCTGTCTTCAGATCACCTTTGCCTGATTTTTATTGTTTGTTTTAAAACAAAGTGCTTCCTACAGCATAGTGCTGTAGACAGAGATCTTGATTGAGTAAAATAAACTGACTACAAGAATCCTTCAAGAATATGCTGCATGCACAGTAGAATTCCAACTCAGAACACAGCTTCTAGAAAGCTAACAATGTGAAAGTTTGTAGTCTCTTTCCAAAGAAGATTCTTTTCATACCTTGGGTATACAAAAAAAGACAATTCATTGCTATGTTAAAACAGGAGGGGTGAGAGCACATCAGGGCCGAATTCGTTTTGCTAACAGCCAAATGTTCATTTTCCATTCAGTGACACGATTAGGCACTTATTTATGCATTGTCAGGCACAAACATGCAGGCAACATAAAAGTTATTGAAAAAAATTAAAGCCTGCATCTCTGTGTCACAGGACTGTTGGTTAAGTGCTTTGAAATTATGATGTATGAGGTAGATGTTGCATATTAAATAAAGATATTTAAATGATAAAGCCCCCTTTAGTGAGCATTGATGAATGTTAAATGTTTCAAGCCACAAGGCTGTGCCATCCGTCATATTCACGTATTATCATAGTCAATGACGGAGTAACCCCAGTGATGACAGATGGACTCTGAGATTATTATCCCTTATTTCCAGAGTCACCAAACCGGTCAACTCCTCAACGTATTATTTTTAACTTTGCATTACGTTAATAACTTTCTCCTCCCTTCTGTGATGGGAACGATCAATTATTTCCTCCTGTCTGTAACGTGAAAGAGAGTAGTGTAGTCAACTAAAGGAAGGAAAGGAAGGAGCCTGCTTATCCAGCGGAGAAAAAGCAGGCGGGGGGGGGGGGAAGGCTGCTGGAAACTTTAGCTAAGTAGAACAAATATAAAATTGTGGTCTCATGGAAGAAAAGTAATGATAACAGTAAGCACACAATAATGGCTTTTTTCTGCACTTAGGTAAAAGCTGAATTTTTGATGTGCACAGTATATTTTCATAAAATTTTATATACTATGTTTTATACACTTATTGGCTATTCCATAATAATGTGTGCGCTAACAGTAAAATTGCTCCCAAATTTATGTGTGTTATTTATTCGATCCCACATAACAATGCTTTTTGTTGTAAAAAATATTCTGTTTATTAATGTAACTTTACAACCTCTGCATCCAAGATCCGTGGTAAATTAATGACATTTTTATTATTTTATAGTGTCATTAAATTTTTACTGATCACTCCATCAAACAGGAGCCATAAAGGCCATAATGTAAACTGGGACACTCAGATCAGGGGAGCAGGAAACCATTCCATATAGTCTGAAGTAAACGGCTTGCTATAAATGATATTTATACCATCTTTAAGCATGTGAGAATACTTGGACAAGTTTGGCAAAACTGTTTCAGTAGTGAAGTGGATTGTGTACTTAAATAACAGTTTACTTGCCAGCAAGCTGGGGGTTTTGTGTGTGTGTATATATGTGTATTTTAAACCATATGAAAGAGGATGACTGATTGCATCCATCTCTTGAAAAACAATATATGAAATGTAATAATACACCAGGCACCCCTCCCTTTTGGATTACCAAGACTGATCAGACTATAACTATTCCTCAAATTATTTCAACATGCTTGGTTATATTTTTCCCCCCACATCTGAAACGTATGCAGAGGCTAAAGTGGAAAATGGCAGACATGCTGATCATTGTGTGAAAGGGCTTTCTTCTTCCCCCCTAATCTTTGCAAACAAATACATTTTGTTTAAGCAGACATAGTTGGACAGTGATGTAATACCTTTTATTTCAAAAGTCTTGCTTGGAAGTAGTTACCAACATTTCTTTAAAGAGCCAGTTTTTGAGACTCCCTATTAACATGGGTCATTTACAGAAGCCACAGAGCAAATGCCTCTGGGGCCATTACATACTCTGCGGACAATATTCCAGTTGTGAACGTGTGCAAATAGTTCCAACATGCTGTCTTTGCACACACAATACTTTACAGTGAAGTTATTCCACACTAAGCCCTCACAAAAATATTTTGGTGGCTTAAGCCTTTTGGATTGTTTCCTCTGTCCAAGCACAGGAGATAATTAACTGAAGGGCGTCGTTGTTTTAAAGAGAAACTATTTTTGAAAGGTAACGCTTGCAGATCCTGTGTTCCCAGCTCCCACAGAATCTCACATGCATGATGTGATTAAATCAGTGAAGGACAATATTCTTTCCTAAGGAACTCACTTAGAGAAGCCATGTCCACCAACATTGTGCTGGGTTCAGCCTGATAGAAAGAAAAAACTGCCTAATACATCTATGAAACAAGGAACAATGCTCTGGGAAACTTACAAGTGTCTCCACTATTCCCCACAAAGGTCCAGTTACACACTGTTCCAACCTGTGCCTCACTTTGTGGTAGAGGCTATTAGAATGCCAAATCAGTCTCGGTTTAGAGTCTTTTGCAGTAACCTAGGCACAGCAGGATCAATTAAACATTACAATGAGAAAATGGTTCAAGCCTTATTATTAGCTTTATTATTTCTTCTTACAAGATTCTATAAAATTGTCATGTCTGTGGATTCATTTATTTTTTGTTTTTGTAAGCAGAAGTTTGATCACAGAACACAAAAACATGAGCTCTCCATCTGGACAGTGACAGTGAGCTCAGCTATCTCTATCCATGCAGCTACTGACAGACAAATTGATAAACATGGCATTACTGGTTTTTCTTCTAATCTAAATGATATGTGTACAATATCATAAGAAGGTTTCTTGAAGGCACTACTACTACTTTCCCCAAAAAGCTGGAAAAGGGGAAAAAAAAAAAAGGAAAAGGGATGGGAAACATCAGAAGATTTAGTTGTTGGTCCTAGAGCAGGGGTCCCCAACCCCCGGGCCGCGGCCCGGTACCAGTCCATGGCTTGCCAGGCAATGGGCCGCGAAGCTTTGGAGTACTCCCAAGTCCGCCGCACACAATTTGCAGTCCGTAGGTTTTCGCCGCCAAAACAGCCGCCGCCGCACCATTTCACCCCCTCTGCTCAGCGGTGAGCTCTCGTGAGTCATTCAGCCTGACCTGCTCTCATCCTGAGCTCGCCCCCTTCATGCTCTGTGCTCCACCGACAATTGGGAAGGCACTTTCCGATCATCAGCGAGGGCGGGCGGGGCATGCTGGGGAGAGTTTGTCGGCTGAGGTGCCTGGCCTGCGCTCCAGCTGATGATCAGAAAGGCCCACAGGAACCAAGCACCTTTCCGATCGTCAGCTGGAGAGCTGGGCAAGCACTTCAGCTGACGAACTCTCCCCAGCATGCCCCGCCCGCCCTCGCTGACGATCGGAAAGACGACGCTCAGAAGCCGAGTGCCTTCTCGATCGTCGGTGGAGCATGGAGCATGCTGGGGCGAGATCAGGAAGAGAGCAGGTCAGGCTGAATGACTCACGAGAGCTTGCCGCTGAGCAGAGGGGGCAAAATGGCGCAGCGGTGGCTGTTTTGGCACGGTGAAGTATGTTGAGGCAGGTTTGTCGGGCTTCGGGGGGAGGAACAAAAGAAGTGCGAAGGTGCAGCATTGTCACGCTGCAATCCCCTGGGGCCCTGCCCGACTGTTCTGGGCTGCACAAGAAGACCGGGCTTTGGACCGAGGACACTCGCTTGCTTGGGGCTCTCTCGCTCTGCCTCCTGCAGCAGCAGCAACAGCAACCCGTTATGGACCTTTTCTCAAGCTAGGTGATTTGCCAGCCAGTAGTACTTTCAAACACCCAAACACCCAGAGGCATCGTAGAGTGGGGGGGCAGGGGGCCCACCGCCCCAGGGCATAGGGCGCTGAGGCTGTTTGGGGGTGTAGTTCTCCTTAGGTTTCGGTTTTAATTTCTGTGATTTTTCGCATTTTTCCAGTTTTTTTCGTATTTCGCGTGCAGCTGCCACCCCCCAGCTGCATCCCCAGGGCGGCAGCTGCCTCGTGTGCGCCCCCAGGGTGTTTTTGGGTGTTTAGGTGTCGTGCTTTTGGGGTACTTAGCTTGTCTTGGCGGGGCGCAGGCCACATTTTCCCGGATCGGCGGCATCCATGTTGAAAGGGCGGGACTCTCTAGGATTCTCTCTCCGTCTCGCTGGTCCGTCGGTCCTCCAGGGCTCTGGAGGACCGACCAGTGAGACCAACGAGACGGAGAGAGAGTCTTAGAGAGTCCCGCCCATTCAACATGGATGCTGCCGATTCGGGAAAATCTGCCTGTGCCCTGCTGAGTACCCCAAAAGCACAACACCTAAAAATTCCTGCGGTTTTTAGCCTAACCCCCCCCCCGGAAAAGGCTAAAAACAGCAGGTTTTTTGCACCCCCCCCCATTTTTTTTGCGAGCAATAGGGGGTCCGTTTTGCGAGCAATAGGGGGGAAAATTCCGCATGACATCATGGGGGTGTATCGTCGTCGCCCCCCCATGGGGGCGCAGGAACGCCTCTGCAAACACCGGTCCGTGGAAAAATTGTCTTCCACGAAACCGGTCCCTAGTGCCAAAAAGGTTGGGGACCGCTGTCCTAGAGGATTATAGAGTCATGAATGTGCACAAAAAGTGATCACAGGACTTCCCAGATCAGCTCTGGAAACCCCTCTCAAGCCACCCCATGAACCACAAGAAATGAACCAGTGAAGAGAGCCATGAAGAGAGCCATGGAACATATGACATGTGATTTCTGCAGTGTTCATGTCTGCCACCGGACTTCTTGTAATCTTTTTCTTTTTAAGGGAACATAAGAAGAGTCCCACTGGATCAGGCCAAAGGCCCATCTAGTCCAGCTTCCTGTATCACACAGTGGCCCCACCAGATGCCTCAGGGAGCACAAGACAACAAGATAACCTGTTTCCTGCAGTCACTTCCCCTGCACCTGGCACAGAGAAAACCTACTTCCAAAGCCAGGAGGTTGCTTATGGCTTGTAACCTGTGATGGTCGTTTCCTCCATGAATCTATCCAAACCCCCTTTTAAAGGCATCTAGGCTAGGTGCCATCACCACATCCTGTGGCAAGGAGTTCCACAGATGAATTACACGCTGGGTGAAGAAATATTTTTAATTTAATTAATTTTATGTAACCCACCCTAATCTCAGGGAGCATAATAAGCAGGGGTGACCCAGCCATGAGGTCGGCTGAACTCTCCACTTCCAGCAGTGGATTAGGGGTGGCAGCAATCTGGTGGAGGATGCCTCGCACCTGCCACCTCCCCCAGCCCACTGCTCAGCAGAGAGAACCATGGGAGTGGAATCTCTCTGCTTCCAGCATTCTCTCCATTGGTTTGGAGAAGTGGGAGCAGAGCTGGAGCGCACACGCTCATGGAGGTAGAAAGTGGGCAGCAGATCAACTTGGGTGACCCCTGGTAACAACCATAGAAAAATAAAGTACCATAATAAATATATGTATGGGTCATATGCCTAAGAAGTGCATTGATCTGAGAGGCCATGGCAAAAGATAAAAAAGAAGATGGTCTCCGACACATGATGCGCTGCCACATCACTTTCAGGCTTTGAAGGTCAACGCAGCATCCATGAAATAACCCTGCATTATTTTGCTTTGTATCAGCTCAGGTTTTGAAGGATTTGGATGCTTCCAAAGGCAAAGAGCATACAGACTGAAGCAGTTACCCAGGAAGATAAGGAGGGAAAGACTCTGGAGCAGGAAGTTACTCTATGCTGAGTAATCTAAGTAATTACAATTTGAGTAATTGTCTAAGAAGAACTTCCTTTAGGTACTGGCATACATGTCCAAGATCTCCTCCACAGCTATGAAGGCTGGAAACTTCATTATTTTTCCAACATTCATTATTGAAACAGGATCTAAAACACTCATATGTTCTTATGTTCTTATTGCAATTCACATATGGAATAAAAAGCCATGTAAAATTTCAAAAATATTAATGTTGATAAAAACACATGGCTTTTTATCCCGTATGTGAACCGCAATCTTTGTACATTATTGAAACGATTGTTGAGATGACCAAAATACCAATTTCTGCACCTATGCAGATAGTCTTCAAACGTGTGGAATATATAGTCATCACACAGAGAGATATCTGTGAATCTCCCGATATTTCAGCGTTCAAAATAAATAGATAAAGGGAACCCTCTGGGTAATACACACCCTGTACTCACAGGATCAGGTATTCCTCATCTGTGAGGTTGTTACTAGTACTTTGTTGTTAGATTACTGGACTTTGACCCGCTACTATTAAACATATTTAGCAACAGTGCCATTCTAGGTGCAGAAAAGAATATAGAAGTGACCATTTAAGCCCAGAGAATTTAGAGACTGCTTTACTTGGGCAAGACAGAAGCTGAGGGAAGGCGCGCACACACACACACACACACACACACACACACACACACACACACACACACACACACACACACACACACACACACACACACACACACACACACACACACACACACACACACACAGTATATATCCTCTTTTGGGATAGAATCTTTATATGCTTCTCCCTTACAAAAAACTCTCTTTGGCTTAAGCCCCTCCACACCTCCAGGCATATATTCATAAATTCTGAACAACTGCCACACTTGCAGTCTTGCCTAAATTATAGGCCTATCCCAGTAAGATTACTGTCATTGGGATTAATTCACTCACTGAACACCCCCTTCCCCTTTCTTAAACTGAACACTTCACATCTTTGTTCATCTGTTTTTAATATGGTTTTAACCAATTGCAAGGTTATTTATAAAGTTTGCAGCTCCTCAGTAGTTAGTTATGAAGCGTTCAGTCTTAAGCATATCCAGTTGTGTGGTAACCCAGCTACTGCTTTCATGTGGTTTCCAGCTTTTTATTTATGCACAAAAGCATGACCCATGGCAGTATCCAAACACTTTGGAATTAACCCTTTGTTTTAACCAGGGGTTCATGCAGCTTTCTGGAGTATCATCCTATAGCTCAGCAAAATTTCACATGCTAATTTTCACAGAGGACAAAACTCAGGGCCCAGTCCTGTCCAAGTTTCCAGCGCTGATGCAACCATGCCAATGGGGCATGCGCTGCAACCTGCAGTGGAGGGGCGGTCACGGAAGCCTCCTCGAGGTAAGGGAATGTTTGTTCCCTTATCTTGAGGCTGCATTGCAGCTGTATCGGCACTGGAAAGTTGGATAGAGTTGGGCCCTCGGTGGCACTGTGCTTGGATTAATGGAACTCTGTTGTTCTTGAGTGCAAGGGGCTTAAGCCAATCCAAATAGTCCCATGGGAAGTGAAAAGAAAGGAGAAGGGACAGTTCATGACATTATGAACTTATTTCTGATAAGAAGGCCAAACAGAAGCCTGAACTACAAATAGGTCTGCTCAAAGATTTCACATATGTGAATACATCTGAAAGCCAGTGTAGCACAGTGACTAACGCCAGAATCCTATACATGTCTACTCAGAAGGAAGTCCAACTGTGTTCAATGGGCCTTATTTCCGAGGAATGTTTGTATAGGACTGAAGCCTAAGAGACCATGCAGGGCTGGCCAAAACATGACACAGGGCCCAGTCCTATCTGACTTTCCAGCAATGATACAGTCATGCCAATGGTGTGTGCGCTGCATCCTGCAAGGGGGGGGCAGTCACGGAGGTGTCATCAAGGTAAGGGAACAAATGTTCCCTTACCTCAGGGGTGCATACCGGCCGGAAAGTTGGACAGGCTTGGGCCCACAATCTGATGCATCAAGGTGGATGGTGGGAGGAGTGGCAGCTTCAGGGTGTCCTTCACCCAGAGCTTGTCGCCACCTCCCTCCAGCCCGCTGAAGTTGTAAGTCACATTGATCTGCTTCCTACTCACTAAAAGCAAGCAAGAGATGGATTGTCCACTTTGCTACCCTCTCCCCCTTTCCTTCCACACAAGAAAGGAGAAAGAGAAGTGAACCAGCTCACCTCTGTCTGTGCCTAAAACTCCATATAGGTAGCAGTGAGGCGCTTCATTGTTCTTCCCTTGTTCTTGCCTTGTGTGGTCCATTTAAACTTAAAGGAACTGTGCAAGGAAGGAGTGAGAGGAAGCCGTCACTTACCTGGCTCCTTCCCTGCCATCCTGTTAAGTGAAACAGAAAGTGCACTGGACACTGGAAGTTCTCAGCATGATCTGCACTTCCTATTTTATCAAGATGATCATGCAGGAAGGAGCTGCGGTAAGTAGCTGCTTTATTTCCTTGGCTGGGGTGGTCGAAATCAGGCATCAGCATTATTTCAGCCATCCCTGGAGCTGTGATAACAACTTCCCCAGCTCAAACCTCACATCTGCAATAGATTCACTAGGTGGCCTTGGGCAAACTGCTCCCTCTCAGCCTCAGCTCCCCCAGTTGAATATGGGCATTGTAATACTTACCTTACAGGGTTGTTGCAAGGATCACAAACGGAGAATACATGTGAAATGCTCTGCACAATCAAAAGTCTCTGAGAGATGTTATGTACAATTGGGGATACACACACACGGGGTGTCAAAAAAAAGTATACACATTTTAATGAGCTCTTATTCATACATACTTCATTGTAGAAAACCTGCAGTACTCAAACATCTAAGAGAAGCAATTGTAGAGATGTGTGGAACCATCCTAGCACACAGGTTGGTGGATGTATGCAGATCCCTTAGTCAACAATGTCAGCAGCATGAGGCTCCAATGGGGAACATTTTGAGCACTTGGCCTAATTCAGGGGTTCTCAACCCCTTTGACATGGCGTAACACTCCCATGGCCGCCACTGCACCAAGTACCACCGGAAGTGGCATTGATGTCATTGCCACTTATTTCCGGGTTTTCAGTCGCGCCAGAGCTCAGAAAACAACAGTAACGGGGCAAGGGCAAGCAGGAGGGCATTTCCCAGCCCAGGAAACCCACACACTCAGGCTCTGCCAGCTCTGCAGATCTCATGCTGCCATTTCCAAGGCTCCGGCGTGTGCCAGCAGCTGAGAACTCCTGGTCTAATTCATTAACTAACTAACTGGGCCAAGCAACTGCTTCTGTGTTGTACACCATATGCCGTATATGTGAATTATAGTATCGTAGTATATGTGTGAATTACAGCATAATAAATTTGACACTATAAAGTATGTGTACATTTTCTTGAGACACCGTGTGTGTGTGTGTGTGTGTGTGTGTGTGTGTGTGTGTGTGTGTGTGCTCGTGCGCGCGCGCGTAAAGAGAGAAAGATACCTTATTTCATGGCATAAGCTATTCACCTGGGGACAAAGAGCTTCTCCCTTCCTTCCTCAGCAGCCATTCACAAGAACACATGATAGTTCTCAAGATTTATGTCACTTGGTAGCATCTGGGCCAGTGCCAATGCCAGGAGACTAGTTTTAATAGGGCAATGATGGATTATGCAGGACAAACTTTATATTCCCATTATGCACGAAGATCAGGAAATGCATCACTTTAGAGAAGACCTTTCACTTTAACGCTATGCTTCACAAAGTCTTTCTTTTCTCTAAATGGGAATGAGCCATCCTGAGGAGGCCTGGGAAATTACTAGGAAGCTATCAGCTTCTCTTTGACTTCCGCAGCAGTTCAGCAGTTATTTTATTATCCATTGATTACACCTGCATTCTGCACTTCCTGCCAAGATCTCAGAGCAGCTTCCATTTGGTTCTCAGGCAGTCTCCAATCCAGGCAGTTTTCAGGGCCTGATCTGCTTAGCTTCAGCCTCAGAATTGTATAATAGGCCTTAAGACAACTCATTGAACTGGGCAGGCAGATTGATTATTTAGGCGGCATGCTGCTCATCAAATTTTGTCATAAGTGACTATTGAGAGTCATTAGATTCACCCTATCTAGTCTATTTACAATACACAAGATCTACTCTAGTTCTGTAAACAATTAATTCCTTTTGCTTCAGTACAGTTATTACCAGTGGTGTAAAATCTGTAGCAACTACACTGGAGAAATTTACATTGAAAAAGTCCCTTGCCTTTTTTTTTTTAACTTAAAGGAGGACTAAGATGCTGACTAGTCCACACTGCTCATTGAAATAAACAAGATAATCAAGGATTTTGCTGACTCTTCTCATGTGAGCGTAGGGGCGCCATGAATCTCCCCTCTCTCGCTGGCTCTGTGGGGAACTGCTTTGGCTCGCCTCATCCACCTTGCCTCTGTCCTCAGCTGCTTTTCACATGGCTCACCTGCCTTGCCTCAGCTCCTGCTTCTCTCATAGCACATGCAGAAGTTCACATTCACACACACCCCTTGTCAGGGAGACAGACAGTCACCCTTGCCACCATTGAGGAATTCTTGGTGGAGGATGAGGTGAGGGTTGGAGCGACAGAGCAGCTATGAGAGAAGCAGGAGCTGAGGCAAGGCAGGTGAGCCATGTGAAAAAGCAGCTGAGGACAGAGGCAAGGTGGACGAGGCGAGCCAAAGCAGTTCCCCACAGAGCCAGCGAGAGAGGGGAGATTCATGGCGCCCCTACGCTCACATGAGAAGAGTCAGCAATAGACAGCAGCAGACTAAGAGAACAGAAAGAATTTGTATGATTTACTGGAGTGGAGGGATACTGGCTTGCTAAGGGGAGGGAAGCCTGGTAGAGTGTGTGTGTGCGCGCACACACATTCTAATACGAGGGTCTAGGGAAGGAATAGGCGGGAGGGGAGGGACAAAGATTTTAACAGAGAAAAGTGTGTGGTATGTGATTTTACTGGGGAGCAAGGCTGAGTCATGGAGTGTGAGGTGGTGAAACCGGGATTAAATTATTAATTTTTAAAATTAAATTGAAATGTTGGTGTTTGTAATTACAACAAAGAATCTTATGGCACCTAAGACAAACACACTTATTGTAGCATAGGTTTTTGTGGACTAAAGTCCACTACAGCAGATGCACGAAGGGTTACCTTCATGTATTTATATGGTGGTGGTGGGGAGAGGAGCAAGAAACGCTGTTGTGCTTTTGTTAATGCTGTGATTGATGTATTAAATTGTTTGTTATTGCTTTTTATTATTTAATTGTTTTGTGTTTATGTGGATTGTTAGCAGCCACGAGTGCTTCATTTTCAGGTGAGGAAAGGCAGGATATAAATATTTTAATAAGCAAGATAAATATTTTAATTGCTATATTGGCAACGTGGTCCTCCGTACAATTGGCATCTACCAGAGGTAGCGTGTGGACTGTTGACATGTTTATTTGCCTGGGTCTGTAGCATTTTCTGTCTAATGTTTTAGTGTGTGTTTTAACTGCACTTTACTTTGTTTATATGCAGGAATCCTTGCTAATGCTCAGAGGGAAGCTTAAGACACTTCTAAAGATGCAGGATGGATGACAATGGAACAATGATACTAACATCATTATGCCATGTTCCTTTCTTGTACCTACATCGCTGCTGTGTTTCCCACTGTTTAATTCAGACTCAGGAAAACACGCTGCTTCTGCTCGTGTCAGGAAAGCAGCCTTATTGTATGCAAAGTTCCATCAAGCATCGTATAAGCAACGCAGGTGACAAAACACAAGTGCTTCAGCCAGCTCTTTGCTTTATAAGAAAAGAACACTCAAGTGGTTAGCAATATTTCTGTTATTTTACATCTTGGCATGAAGGCCCTCTGAGTAAAACTGCCATTTCCCACCCAAAGTAGATTCCCAAGGTAACCTTTACCATGTGGAGTCCTCTTTTGCAGGATTTCTCAAGGCTGGTGCCAACAGATGGCATAGGGAGAGCAGCCAAGGCCCATGCCCCAGAAGGGGCCCACTGCTACCTATCAGAGCCTCTTCTGCCTCCTTGCTGTTGCTGCCCACTCACCTGCCCGGACCCTTTCCCTCAGAGGAAGAACGAGGGTGAGTGGTGGTGGCTGACATGAAGAAATGGAGCAGCAATGGTTTCTACCTGCCATCTTCCTCTGGGCAACAGTAGGTTTTGGGTCTAGGGAAGGCACAATCCCCACTGCTGCCCAGAGGGAGAGGTAAGCAAACGGCAGAGATAGTAGCAAGGAAGAAGTGAGAGTGCAGGAATGAGGAGGGGCAATAAGGACATCTCACTTGAGGGTAACCCAAAACCTGGAACTGCGACCGTTTCCACCCATTAAATTTTACGCTCAGTATTGACCTTCTGTCCCCAAATATTGCATCCCCCTGAATGAATGCAACATCACAAAATTGCTGTAGTCATCCCTCCCGAAATGCCTGCACATCCCGCGCTACGCTGAGTTAAGATGAAGCGACCCTTTCAACTTTACTGCACCTTTGCTCTCTGCTGCCTCCAGTTCAGGGTTAGGCGAGAAATGGAATGTCCTGCCCGAATGAGCTGCGACATTCTAAGCATTGTTACATTCGCTGTATGCTGGCTTCACCGACAGATCGAATCAGGCTGCCAAATATCTTTCCAGTTCTGCAGTTTGAAATGTTCAGAGGTGCTGTAGAGGGGTGTTTTTATGTTTGTGGTCTCATAACTAGATTTGGTGAGAATATTTTAATAAAATAAAATTCTTGTCGTAGCTTGTAAATACCAAAACTAGAAATTAATTCCCCTCCCCCCGCAGTATCTAGAAACTACACTTTCACATGCAGTTACTCTAGAATCATATTCACGTAGATCCCAAATTTGCTATTATGCTTAATTTAAGTTTTAAAAATAAATAAATTACAGCCCAATCCTATTCAAAGTCCTGTGCTCAGATGCAGCGGTGCTGGGGCAAGCTCTGCTGTATTCAGCACAGGGTGGAGGTCTCCTCAAGGGAAAGGGACAATCGTCCCCATCCCTAGTGTCAAGCCCCAGCAGCCCCTATAGGCACACCAGTTAAATGGCTGGTGCAGCTCTGAGCAGCCCCGTGTCAAGCTTTCAAGCCCGGGATGGGGGATAGGATTTGGCAGAGGTCTCTGCCGCCAAGCCTGTCCCCCTCCCAGGCATGATCCACTCTCCTCCCCGCCGGCCAGCGCAGAGCTTACCTGCCTCTGGTGGGCCCAGCTCCTTCCCGGGTGGAGGCCTGCCTGCACTGGCCTCCGCACTGGTGGGACAGGCTTCCAAGCTGTTGCAACGTGCCTTACGGCATGTTTGCAACAGTGCTGAGCCCAGTACTGCTGGCGGAAGCCAGCATAGAATTGAACTGCTAGGCAAGTCTTTGATACCCCAAAGCATGAGTGTTTAAAAAGACAAAACAAAGAACAAAAGCAAAAACATGCCACTATTCTATTTTGGTTGCACACAGAAGAAAACCAGTATACCATAAACTTTACTACACTTTTTCAGCCTACTAATGAATGTAGACTAACATATAAATGTAGTCTGAAAAAAAAATCAGCTCAAATGATGAAATAATTATGTCTGAGACTTCTCAGTATAATTAGTATTTCATTGTCTATTTCAATCTCTGTTGTTTTCTATGCATGACCAAACAAACTTGAGATTGTCAAATCAGTGGCAAGTAGCTGAAAATTGTTTTCAGAACTGTTTGCCAGGTTATTTTTAGTGGTTGATATCAGGTTTTCAAGAAGTTTGAAGACAGAGCAACATTTTGGATTCTTGTTCTTTTTCAAAACATTACAACAGCGTGAAATATTTTCTGATTGTTTTTTTTTTTAATGTTAAAACTGGCTATGAAGATTTTGGACAATAAAGAAATTTTGATTAAATACTCACTCCAATCCTGAATAACACTTGTTCAAAATTCATATTTCAGTTGCACTGAACATTGTTACACATGTTTCCATTCCAGACTGACTGAGTACTAGACTTACAGCCCAATCCTATCCCCCACCATGCTATTGTGGGCAGAATAGAGCGCACATTGCATAATATGGCAGGGAGGGACTTTCCAGAAGGCCAATAAGGGATAAGTAAAACACTTTTTACTTACCCTTCGGTAGGCCTTTTGGCTGCCTATGGGCCTCCTTGGATCCACACCAGCTATTTTGCTGGCATATGTCTGAGGAGGGGGCGGGGAGGGCCGAAAAATGGCGGTAGGATCCAGCATGTGTCTTTGCTGCTACGATCCACCCTCTCCAGCCCACTCTCCACTCCTGCCCTCCACCCCAACCATGAACCACCCCCTCCACCACCTTACTTGGGCTGGCAGAGCATCTGCATAAGTCTGGTGCATGCATGACACCATTGGTCATTTCCACCAGCAGCTCCATCAGGTACCATGGTGGCGCGGCTTTTGCACCACTGCAACAGGGTCTATGGCAGCGGATCATGAGATCTGCTGCCACATGCCCTTGAAAGGATTGGGCCTATTCATACTCTCTCTATTGGATATTTAATGTCTCTTGAAACAGCCATAAAAGATCATTCCAAACCTTTTTTCTCTGTACCATTAAGTTAAAATGTTCTTTATAGGTTTCTTCTTAAGATTACTCCTGAAAACTTCAGAAAGAAAACCACCCAAACTTTAAGTCCTTTATTGCTGTTGTTTTCTGTGTGACCATTAGAATTGGATTTAGAAATTGCTAAGAAGTTAGATGTTTCTGAAGTTATATAAGAAGGTTTATATGAAGATTTTTTTAACCCCTGCATTCTTAAACTTTGCTGGATTGTGTGTAAGCAGCTACGGACAGCAGCCTCAACAAGAATCACTGCTCACAATGTGGTAGAGCAGGGGTTCTCAACCTTTGGAGGCCCAGGTACCCCCTATCATGGTCCAATTTTCTGAAGTATCCCCTGCTAATTAACTGCTGATTACTCAATTAATTAGGTAATTAATTGTTAAATAAAAATGTACTAAAACAATTTTAAATGTGAAAAATTTAACTCGTGTGTGTGTGTGTGTGTGTGTGTGTGTGTGCGTGCGTGTGACAGACAGACAGACAGACAGACAGACAAGGATCTCTTTTTTTTCTCCAAGTCACACTTCCCAAAATCAGTTCCTCCCTCCCCACCCCACCAAAGTACATTTTTCAAAGTGCAAAAATAAGCCCAATACCCAAATCAGAGAGATGGAAGGGCTCCGAAAATAATTACAATTTAAAATCCATATTAACACTTAATTAGCTGCTGATGGGGCAGATAAGGGGGCAGGGCTTGGCGTACCCCCAGCAAGAGGTACGCGTACCCCTAGGGGTACCCGTACCACAGGTTGAGAACCTCTGTGGTAAGAGTGCAGCCAGAGGTGCCCTGCCAATGGCTTCATTGTAGTGTCCAGTGTCCATTTTGGATATACTGGTGCTGTGGAAGTCAGTCAAATCATGCCTGGGCATCCACTTAGAGTAAGACTCACTCTACACATCAGAAGGAATAAGGCTGTGTTTGCAGGATTCTGGATCAACTGTATGCAGATGTGGAGAACTCTCCCGACACAAAAAAATTTCACATTTTTCAGCCATTACATCAGGGAAAAATCTACCCTAAATCTTTATTCCTGATGTGCTAATTCTTATATTCAGGATTTAATGTGGTTCTTTTTTTTCTTTTGTGGCAGGCAGCATTCAAGATATGGCAACCCTACACACAAATTGGGAGTCTGAAGTGGTACAGAATTCTCCCACCGCAGTTTACCACCTCATTTTTCATAATGTGTAGAAGAGGCTTGTGGAAGGATTTCTCCCATTTTAGGGACAAAACATAACAAAACAGGAACATATGATAAATGCAATGCAATACAAACTGTTAATTTTGGACACAGTTGATCCACTTTTGTGCTTCAACAATCCAGTTCACCTACTTGAAAAATGTTAAAACATTTTGTTAAATGTTAAAACAAAATGTTAAAACACTTCTTAAAACATCAAGAAGACTTGAACCATGCTCTTCTAACTGACTTACGGCGCAATCCTCCTTAACTATGCACCGCGAAGCAACAGCTTTGCCAATGCAGGGTGTTGTAAACGTGCCATAAGGCACGTTTTTGACACCCGGTAAGCCAACACTGGCCTACCCACCCAGCATCCGGCCCGTCCGACACATGGAGCAGGGACGGGGAGAGAGCGGACCGGGATGGCAGGGGAGGGGGTTATTGGCCCACCGAGCCAGGGGTGGGGGAGGGATCATTGGCAGTGTGCTCCGCCTATTCCTATCACCCGTCCCAGTCTTGGCTGGCCTTACATTGGCTCCTCGGATTTGCACCGGCCATTTTGCCGGCACACATCTGAGGAGGTCCATGGGGGCCACTGGGGCTCTCCCCGGGGAAAGAGGCGAATGTCCCTTTCTCCTGAGGTGTGCCACAGCTCTGCCAGCGCTGGCCCAATCCTGCCTAGGATCCATCACAGCGTGCTTTTGCACGCTGCAGTGGCCCTATGCAGGATTGGGTTGCCCAACTCATATTATTGGGAAGCACTTGGGTTCTGTAGAACATGTCCAGTCTATATTATAGTCTAATTTCCAAGTAGGGTAACTATATATGCTCACAAGCATATTTTGAAATGCTGATGCATTGCAAGTCCAGTTTTGGGAATGCGGCATCTTACAGGACAGGGGAAGACTGAACGAAAGAGGAAAAGGATCAAGAAGAACTGCACAACTGCCATATTCGGTCTTCATTCTCACAGTGAGCCATCCGTTATCTGAGACTGGATACTGAACTCAATGGGTTTTACTTATCAAGGACCAAATTAGATGTTCATTGCCAGACTTGGGTCTGGGATCTGCAGAGCAACTGCCAGCATTGAGGGGAAGGCACAACCTGTAGCGGAGAAGTCGCAAGCAGGAGAAGGGTGTTTAGCCTTTCCCTCTTCTGTTGCTTTTTCTGGCAACCCCTTCCCACAGCTACGTTTACCTCAATATAGCGAACAACTACAACTATCTGGAACCCCAGCTGGGAAAAAGCAGCTGAGAGAGGGAGTAACAGGAAAAAGTGGTGGGCAGGTTAAGCACTCTCTTTCTACTTTCCACTTCTGTACTACAGATTGTTCCCTCTCATCACAACAGCAACTCCGGTCTGCCACCAAGCACATCTTTAGACCATAAGGCAGCTCTTAGCGCTCCAACATTGGGCATGCATACAATGGATCATTTTCACAGAACCAACTCCGACTAGACTATTTCTAGACATGATCCCTCACAACATTTCTAAAAGGAACCACAGATATAAACCTGCATGCTGAAAGTCTCCATGACTACAATATCTATCTTTAAAAAGACACTGCAAAAGCCACAGGGCTCACCTTTCCATACGATGCTTCATTCTGCATTTCTACATGATCAAATTCTAATTGCATCAGATACATTCGGCACAGTGCTTCAACGTGTGTGAGTGGTATTGTAATCATTTAGCTATTCAAAGGAAAATTTAATTCCTGATCAGGCCGCCAAAAACAGTGTGGCCTATTGTTAACTAAGAGAAAAAACAATATTCCAAAGCAAACATGATAATTAAATGCATATGAAAGAGGCAAACCTTTTTCCAGAGAACTGTGTGTGCATACAAAAAAAACTTTCATTGGTTAATATATTACATTGCAAACTTACAACAAAGCCTCAGACATGGCTGTTGAACTACACATTTTCCTTGTTGTTGCACAGTATCATTAATCCCATACGGCATGGGATTAATGATACTGTGCATCAACAAGGAAAATGTGAACCTAACTTAAATATTGCATATAATGACATGTATCTGAATTAACCATGTGACTCAAACAGATTTCTGCACCCTGAAACACCAAAGATTTCCAAAGTCCATCATATTTTCAACTTCTAATAAAAGGGGGCAGTATTACATCAGTTGATGTTTCAAATGGCTCAAATTTGTACTAAGAGAACTGTGTGTTTTAGAGAAATTTTATTGTTATTTTTAGGGCACACATACGAAATAGTAAACCACTAGGATGATTATTTTGCTTGAAATCAGCTTGAAATTCTCATATTTAAAACTGCAGGCAGAAACTCAGAAGTGTCAAGAATCCAGGTTGGCCTACATGTTGTTGCTGTTGTTCAGTCGTTAAGTCGTGTCCGACCCTTCGTGATCCCATGAACTACATCCTGCCAGGCCTTCCTGTCCTCCACTATCTTCCTGAGTTCACTCATTTTCATGTTTGTTGCATTGGTGATGCTGTCTAACCATCTCATCCTTCGCCTTCCCTTTCTCCTTTTGCCTTCAATCTTTCCCAGCATCAGAGTCTTCTCCAGAGACTCCTCTCTTCGCATTAGGTGGCCAAAATATTTGAGCTTCAGCCTCAGTACCTGTCCTTCCAGGGAACAGTCAGGGTTGATTTCATTTAGGATTGACTGATTTGATCTCCTAGCAGTCCAAGCGACTCTCAGGAGTCTTCTCCAGCACCACAGTTCGAAAGCATCTATTCTTTGGCGCGCAGCCTTCCTTATGGTCCAAGTCTCGCAACCATACATTGCTACTGGGAACACCATCGCCCTGACTATACGAACTTTTGTTGGCATGGTGATATCTCTGCTTTTTATTATGCTAGGTTGGCCTACATGCCATATAGCAAAAGCTATCAAAACTCAGAACAAAGCTAGGTCTTCGTAAGCCAGTTGCCAGATTCAGTAACCGAAAGCAGAAGCATTATAGTTTTACTCTTTTCCAGCAATTTCTCAACACAGGTTAAATGACACCATACGTTTCAGCTGGCTGGTTGTGGGATAACAGCATAAGGCACACAGCAACCAAGATCTAAAGTGCCCAAGGTCCTAGGCACGCCTATTCGAATTTTTTACTTTTTTGTTCTGGACCGCAAACAACCTCCCCCCCCCATACGCCTTCCTTCCTTCCTTCCTTCCTTCCTTCCTTCCTTCCTTCCTTACTTACTTACTTACTTACTTACAAAACTCTTTTACCTTCCACCCTTATGGGTGGAAAACAATAAGTACAAATCAATAAACCAAAGTAATACATAACGATACAGTAAGCAAAGCAACAAACAACAGACAACTGAGGAACCAAAAGAAAATGCATTAATCAAAAGCAAGTTGAAATGACTCTTATGAAAGGCAAGCAAGGAGGGGGCAGTTCTAAACTCCAGGGGGAGAGAGTTTCAAAGGCCGGACACCGCAACAGAAAAGGCCCTGTCAGCAGGGCCACCAGAGATAACCTCATGGAATGGGCAGACTCATATGGGGAACGACAATCCTTCATGCATTTGAGTCCCAAACCATTTTGCATGCCAGATCAATAGCCACACATAAAAGATAAACTCTGAAAAAGCTGTTACACTCACAGCGCGATCCTGGGTAAACATAGAGTGGCGGAGCACATGCTCCACCGCTCTATGCCGTCACAAACGCAGCATAAAGCACATTTACGACTACTTCTGAGTAAGGGCTGCCAGGGCGAAGGCCGGCAGCCCTTACTCCCCCGGCGGACCATCCCTATGCACACTGGAGAAGGTAAGCCCTGCACCGGCCAGTGCAGGGGCAGGGGGAGGGTGGAACTGGGGGGTGGCCATTGGCCGAACCTGGCTGGGATAGGGCGGGGATATTGGCAGTGAGGTCCGCCGATATCCCAAGCCCTCTCCCTGGCCGATTCAACCTACCTCCCCCTGTTAGAGTACGCCCATAGAGCCTCAGCCAGCTTACATGTGGGGAAAGGGACGAGCGTCCTCCTGCAGTCCTCCCGGGCTGCCCCGGGGCAGACTGGGACAGCCACAGGATACCACGGCTGACCCTTTACAGAGTCATAGTAATAGATGGTGTGGAGAGGTGGCACGCCCCTGGTAGGGGGCGGTACGCCTCCCTGCACATGGAAAAAGCGGCAATTTCCACCACCGCCACTGTGAAGTTTAGCCTGCTGCCCATCCGGGCTTCGTGTAGCCTTATCCCAGCCAAAAAACGTCCAGGGGGGTGTTTTCTGGCTGGAAACGGCGCAGCCGTGGGCATGATTCAGTGACGTCGCCCGGGGGTGCATCACTGAATTCAGCCCCCGGTAGCATGCGGCGCAGCCCCAGGCCCCCTAGTGGCTAACTACGCCACTGGCCATTTAGGCCGGCTGGGTATCCTTACACAGGATTGGACTGTTCATTACAGAAGTAATCCGTACATTTAATAGTGCCTAAATACACTGCATTGTGTTAGAGCCTATATCCTACAAGGGGCCGTTATGGCCTATAAAGTCAAAACCATTTGACCAATAGACTGTAACAACTCCAATAGCAAAAAAGTCCATATTATTAAAATGTCTAAGCTGCATTTTGCATATTAACTACTATAGCTTATGTTAGTATTTAAACTTTTTTCTGTCTTTGTAACAGAGGAACATTTGAAGCCATACCTAGAACGTAACATAAGAACATAAAAAGAGCCCTGCTGGATCAGGCCAAAGGCCCATCTAGTCCAGCTTCCTGTATCACACAGTGGCCCACCAGATGCCTCAGGGAGCACAAGACAACAAGATAACCTGTTTCCTGCAATCACTTCCCCTGCACCTGGCACAGAGAAAACCTACTTCCAAAGCCAGGAGGTTGCTTATGGCTTGTAACCTGTGATGGTCTTTTCCTCCATGAATCTGTCCAAATCCCTTTTAAAGGCATCTAGGCCAGGTGCCATCATCACATCCTGTGGCAAGGAGTTCCACAGATGAATTACACGCTGGGTAAAGAAATATTTTCTTTTGTCCGTTCTAACTCTCCCTCCACTCAATTTTAGTGCATGTCCCCTGGTTCTGGTGTTGTGCGAGAGGGAGAAGAATTTCCCTCTATCCACTCTCTCCATCCCATGCATAATTTTATACGTCTCAATCATGTCCCCCCTCAGGTGCCTTTTTTCTAGACTGAAAAGCCCCAGACGCTGTAGCCTTTCCTCATAAGGGAGGTGGCTCCAGCCCACGAATCATTCTGGTCGCTCTTTTCTGCACCTTTTCTACCTAACCATGTATTGGTCTTAGGACTTGTTCCTAGCATCTGATGAGCACTTAGCACTGAAGATATTAACCTGTACTTTATACTTGTCAAGACCTAACAAAACCTTATTTCTGGTTGCTGGCTTCAAATATGCTCTGAAGGATAGCACAGATAAAAGCAGGGATTAAAAAAAAAACTAGTGGAACCTTTAGGTCAGATTTCAGCTTTAGAGGTGTTTACATGGGGACATTTGCAAAACCTTCCTTAACTATATTTTTAAAAAAATCTTATGTAGAGATGAAATATATTTATGTAGAGATGAAGCAAATTATCAGCGTATTGATTTGCTCTTACAGGTTTCCAATAATATGCACACCAGGCTGGTCAAACATATTGTTTCTTTCAATATGAACAACAACAAAAATCACATATGTAGAATCTATTAGCTCAAATCCTACATAATGCTAGCCACTCATGTGACCACATCTTGAAATTATCCTGAATACTGTTGGAAAATCTGTCAAAACGGATTTTTCAGAGATGATCCTATGAGCCTAGTATAATGTGATTTTATGATTGTGGAATAGAGTCTGTCACACTTTAAAGTGGCTGCCTTCACATATGAACCAGGGATGTGCAGTGTGGGTGGGCAGGTGAGGCAATCCCGCCCCCTTGTAGTTCACGGCAAAGCGCCGCAATGTAACCAGGGGACTGCATACGCTACCAGCTTACTCAAGTGCAAGTGGCCAGCACACCCACGCAATACCCCGGTTAGGCTGCGGCACTTTACCGTGAACCACGAGGGGGCGGGGTTGCCTCACCTGCCGCGCCCACACTGCACATCCCTGGTTCATATGTGAAGACAGCCACTTTAAAGTGTGACAGACTCTATTCCACAATCATAAAATCACATTATACTACCTGATTGGTCAGCTTTTTTGTAAAGAAAAATGGTGCAGAATCACAATGTAAACTGTAAAGGCGTTGTTTTTAAACATTGCTACATCTGAACACGTCAACATTCAGAGGTGTTTCAGCAATTAAAGCAAAGAATGACAGACTTTAGAAGTAAAAGTATCAAAAGTGACCTGCATTTAGGGCCCAATCCTATCCAACCTTCCAGCGCCGATGCAGCCATGCCAACAGGGCGTGCGCTGCATCCTGCTGTGGGAGGGCAGTCACGGAGACCTCAAAGTAAGGGAACATTTGCTCCTTTATCTCAGGGCTGCATTGCGGCTGCATCGGGGCTGGAAAGTTGGATAGGATTGGGCCCTTAGTCTCCTTTTGAGACTGCAGCTGAGCATGTCAGCACATTCATGTGCAAAACACAGTTACAAGTTTATCTGAACCTGAAACCTGCAATTGGTCAGTAGAACTCAGCCACCATTTGAATTCCAATCGTCAGACAATTAGGTGACTTAAAAAAAAATGGGTCTGACATTATTAGTCCTTTGCAGAAGCAAACTTGATTATTTGGATGCAGATCTTCAGAGACTATTTTTGAAAAGTGATGCTGAAATTTAGTCTAGAGACAAAGGATAACAGTTTCAAAAATGTAGCTGCCTGTTCTTCAAAAGTACTGCAAGAGCACATTTTACACTGATGTTGATCACCATATTATCACTAGCCATGTACCCATGATTATATAGCAGCCTGATCCTCAGGGTTCTGTGGAGCTCTGGTATTCATAATCTTCAAAAGAATATAGGTGCCTCTATAGCTCTGGAAATGGGTGGAATTAACTTACTGCTTGCAGTGCTTTCTACAAAGATAGGTTGAAAAAGCAGCCTATAAAAATTCCCAGCTCTAATCAGGGGTCAGTTTGCAACTTGAAATCTGGTCTTTCAGAGAACCTATTGACCTTAACTCACAAAGTTGGCCTTAATAAGAACTCCCACATCACGCTTTCAATTCTTTCACTTTCATGTTACAAAGAATTCTTTCACAGTGGTAATCTGTATTAAATGAGTTTTAAAATGCTATCATTTAAATGAAAGCTTGTGCAAATAAATATTTATTAGGTTATGAATTTGTTTTGCAAACCACTGCTAATCCTCCGGGGGCAGGGGCGTGAGCAAATCCCTTTTACAGGCACAGATCCTTTTTCCCTTGTTGTTCTGAGAAATGTAATAAGGTAACATATAAAATGCAAATGAAAAGACATTTTGTCTTAGAGACTTCTATTTACAGCGTTATTTTCTCTTTGTGCATGCAACTATAGTCGATGAACCTCAGACCGCTACCCTTCTCCCTAAGGAAGTGCTGCTAGGACTGCTGCCACTGCTACTGCTGGCTCTCGGCTTGCTGACAAATATTGTTTGGATTAAAAGAAAAAGTCAATAAAAGCAAAATGTGAAAATCTATATACTTATGTCATGTCAAGATTCTTGAAAAGAGAAGAGATTCTCTCTGTACTCTCTCCAAGTATGCTATGCATGGCCCAGTACTTTACATAAGCATATGCTTACTTTTATTCATCCGTACCTTCGTAAGCCACAAACATGTTGGCCATGTTCCAGTGAAGGAGATTGCATGAGCTGAAAAGACAGTGCATTAGGTTTTATTGGTCTGTCTCTTCTTCAACTGCTACATTCAACCAATCAAACCAATCAAACCTCTTGCATTCTGTGCAGAGACAGGAAAATCCCACACCTGGAACTTTGAAACCTACCCCCCCCCCCCGGCACCACCAACAGAAGAAGTGAGATTTGACTCGGCATATGCAGAATTTCTCTGTTTTCCCTCAGGCATGTTTTCTTAGTAAAGGTAAAGGTATCCCCTGACAATTAAGTCCAGTCGTGTTCGCCTCTACGGTGTGGTGCTCATCTCCATTTCAAAGCCGAAGAGCCAGCGTTGTCCGAAGACACCTCCATGGTCATGTGGCCAGCATGACTCTCCTTGCCGCAGCGCGTAGCATGCGGCTGGAACACGGAGCGCTGTTTACCTTCCCGCAAGCGGTACCTATTTATCTACTCGCATTGACATGCTTTGGAACTGCTAGGTTGGCATGTTTTCTTAACCTCATGTAATTCACCAAATACCCACTCCCTTCAATAGTGTCCTTACAATTTCAACTTTTGTAAAAATTCTGCTTCATTGAAGATGTTGAATCGTCTTCAGAATCTTTACACACACATGCGCGCGCACGCGCACACACACAGAACACAGAAAACCAAGGAAAAAGACGGAAGAGAAGAAAGAGAATTCCATGTTCAGAGGCAGTTGCTGGAGGCAAGGGCTATTGCCTTTATGCCTTGCTGGGCATTGATCTAACTGACCACTGAGTGGAACATAATGCTGACTAGATGGACCTTTGGGCTGATCTAGTAGCGTTCTTCTATTTATTCAGTTCATCAGATCCCTGATCCTAGTCCACTGTGCAAGTATATATGCCATTTTTGTGAGTCTGGAAAGATTAAACTATCTTCTTCCTGTGAGAGTGTCATCTGGTGAATCCTATCAAAGATCCTTCTTATGGAACTACATGACCCAGTAAACAATTGTTTTTGACCCAGTATCAGAGATTATTAAACACAGCAAGGGAGAAATTGCTACAAGACATTACAATGCCATTGGCCACATACAGTTGCACATACAAATGAGCAGCAGCAATGGTAGAAGATGAACACATTACCTTTTCAGTCCTACAGTTGTGACCCATGCTATTCATGGAGGGAAGTTTTCCATCGATACCATGCGGCTGTTGCTGTTGCTCCCTCTGGATCTGTTCTCTCATCTTCCGAGCCTCTTGAATGGCTTTCATTACTGTGTCCTGGTCCCCAAACAGGGCAGGTGAATTAAGACTGGAAAGGATGTCTACAAATAACAGAAACAAAACCTTTACGAGCAAAAAATTAAGAGTGTATAGGTTAAAAGTCATGTAAGGTAAAAATATTAAAATTATGAGGAATTCCAATGTTTCAATACACAATTAAAATCATCAAAAGTCCACACATCAGGAATAATCTTTACTTATGGATATTTTTGAAATCTGATTTTAAAGCAGTACATTACATTTTCCCCTTCTTTGCATCCCCACATGTGCACACACAAACTGTTAGTGAGTTAGATCAACCAGTTTTTCAATATGCTACAAGCTTTTAAATATTTGTGATTTCTTCCCCACTGGAAATGGGTACCAATCATAGTTTACACCCAGATTTTGTGTCCACACTAATGTCTACTTTGCTGGAACTAGACTTCTTAGAGCTAATAATATAGAGAGCGGATTAGATAAAGGGCAGCCCAATCCTTTCTAACTTTGCGCCCTGCAATACAGCAAGGTCGGTACAGCCTCTTCTGCATCCAGGGCGCAAAGAAGGCAGCCAAGAGGTCACCTTGGGGAAAGGGAACATTTGTTCCCTTACCCTGGGTAAAGCCCCAGCTTCCCAAACTATTTAGCTGGCGTACATCTAGGAGGCCTGTGTCAGGAGGAATGGGCCTGGGAGAGAGGATAGGATACGGCGGAGGCCTTCTCTGCCAGTCCCACCCCCTCCCAGCCCCAATCCGCCCACCCCCACCCCAAAACATCCCCAGAATGCCTTCTCCCACCCTCCCCTGCTCAGCGGGAAAACGTACCTTCCCCAGCGGGTGCTCCATTTCTTCTGCGGCACGTAGAACGGCGCCGGCGCTGCCTACTCACCATGTGCCACAAACGTGCCTTACGTAAGGCATACCATATGTCTTACGGCACGTTTGTGACACCCTAGACTGGCAGAGCATGATCTTATTATTTCTAGACAGGATTGCACCATGACTCATTCAGACCATGTTATGATCTAACCATTTGAAATCTTGAATATTTCCTCAGCTATCCCAAGGGTTCAAGGTGAGTTGTCATAATTTCTTACAGTGTTTTATAGATAAACACATGTGTATTTTAGTGTTGTAGCTTTTATAAGTTATATATTAATTTAATAATACTGTTATGTTTACATCATGTTACAATAGACTGCATTTTTTAAAAGAAGTTATCCACCCAAGATTCAAGTGGAACGGGCAAGTAATTAATTGGTTTATTACGTTCTCACTGGTTCACTGGTTTATTTCGTTCTCACATTAACCCTGTAAGTGAAGTTAAATTTGAAAGATACAATGGCTTGCCCAAGTGACCTTATTCATTGAACATGCAAGGGTCAATTCTATTCAGATTTTATGATACTACTGAGTAATTTGAGAGTTTGGTATTGAGCCAACTGGGAAACTAAAGTAACAATTCACAAGAAAATAGTGTTGTTCATCATACAAAACACCTATTACTAAGAAAATGATTAACTGGCTGGCAGAACCAGGGACTCAAAAAGGCAATCTTTGAAACTGAGTGTGAGAGAAGCGCCCAAAATCTGTGGTATCCATTAAAACTATGCAGTTTTAATTAGTGTTTCATTGTGACTGAATAACACTGGTTTCTAGGCAATGTAGTCATGGAATGACACGTTACAGCATGTTTGAATGAATAACTGAGAACACTATAATGCAAGTCCAATGCTGTAAATGAGCTGAGACAATACATTTTGATTCTGCTCCGATCAGAAACTTAACAAACACATGAACAGGTATAGGCAGTAAACAAACTCTCATTCTTCACAAAGATGGATATTATTGTAGATAAGATTCATAGCCTCGAGGATTTTCTGTGCTTAGGCTTAAACTACTGTGGTAAAAACTTCAGTGAATTTTAGACATCTGCTTGCAGCTTAGCATACAAGTCAAGTGCATCGTACAAAGCTGCTCCCACGTTTACACTAGAGGCCAACATTTTTGAAGAAGCTCACAAGACAAGGAAATGGACTGAAGTTCTTTCACGTTTATAAGCCCAAAGCCATTTGCACATTTGTCCAATGCTCAGGAGTGTCAGATTGCCACCCAGAACACCATTCCAAAAGCCCTGCAGCTGAAAATGCAGATTCAGCTATAGCATGTTGAAAAGAAGGGATGGTTCCTGGGAGAAGAAAAGGACAGCGAAACCCTGCACTCTCTTTTGCAGGTGCAGGACTCTTACAGATAGGGGGGTTCTCCATTGGTGCAACCTGTGACTCCACTGTTACTGCCTACTACAGCATATAGTGGATGTGAGATTTTGCATGTACTGTATAAACATTTTGATAGTAGCAATAAGAGAATAAGATATCTGACAAAACGCATATAGCTTCTTATTACCAACTGTAGATATGATTGTATGGTTATATTCTCTTATTCCATGTCCCAAGGTAAATCCTGAATAACACACCAGTTATATTATTATTCTGAAAAATAGTTCAAACATCTAGAAATTAGATGGCTACAGAACTTTTTGTTCTTGTTGTTGAAAGCAGAAGTGTAAATCCTGTTTTTAGGGCATGCCTGTACAGGAACAAAAGCCCAAAATTGAACAGATACAAAATGAGAAGTACTATTTGATGTGGGGGGTTGTGTCACTTTTTCCTGTGTGAATTGCACCACCCATACTCATCTCACATTTCCTCCAGAACACTGTACCTTTAGAAATCAGTGATCTCAAGGGGCAATAAGCTTCCTAAGTTAAGCCTGACCCACACTGCACGATTTCCGGAGCAGAGGTGAGCGAGCGTAGGTGCCTGGCCGCTCGCCTCCGCGCGCTGAACTCGTCGGAAGGAGTGTCCTCCCACAAATAGTCCCTCCTTTTGTCCCGCCTTCTTAAGAAAGCGCAGCTGTGAACCTCCACGGTGATTTGAAGTAGTTCAGAGTGGCAGGCAACCCCTCTCCTCCCCTTCTCATTTGATTGGTGGCTGCAGTAGCTCCGCGAACCCGCCCCCTCAAAACATGGGCAAACAACTTTCTGCAGGCGACGGAACTCAGGAGATCGCATCTGCTCCACTCGCTTCCACAATGGTAACCAGAGACCTCCGCACAGCTCGGCAAAGCTCCTAGCGCGTCTCGGACGCGCTGGAATTCGTGCGGTGTGGGTCGGGCTTTAGGGGTCAGCAGAAGATAAACTGCAGCCTGTCACTGAATTACTGACCAGTTTCTGATGGATCACCTAGAACTTACTGGTTTCTAGAATTCTTGCCAAGGATACTAAACTATGTGGGTCTTGGTCTAACCTATCAATGTACTTCTTGCATTCTTAAGCAAGAATGCATGTTTAGGATCACTCAGCACAGATAGATGAGCGTCTGTGAGCTCTCTTCACATGTTCAACACAAGTACTGTCTGTATACAGTGTACATTGACCATTGACAGTTACTCACATGTCATGATCAGTGCACATAAAGCAGTATATGTGAGGTGTACTCTACATTATTGAGAGGCCTAGTTCCCTGTATTGATTTTTTTAAATGAATGTATGTATTGTACAATCTTTCACACACACAAAACTTGCACATGTATGCAATGTAATGTGTGAATAGTCATTAAATGTTAAGAGATCCTGGATGATGCACTCTTGCTTTGTAAATGTAATTCCCATTTTTTTTTAAAGGAGACCATAAAAGTCAGCCCACCCCTTTTCTAAATCACCCATATTTCTCCCCTTCTCAGCTTACCTAGAGAAGATCCTCTTCCCAGAGTGCCACCAATAGGGCTGGGGATTCCACTTTTATTGGCCACATTCACGGGGCTGGTTTTACTAGTAGGGAAGAGGCTTTGTGTTGGTGATGTTGGGGATTTGACAGGTTCAGCTGTCTTGGGTCGGGCTGAGAGATTCAGTGGCTGTGCAGCATCATCCTAAAAGAGTTTAATGTAAATAATTATTAGAAAAAGACAAATGAAGCACATTATCACTTAGGAAGTCACAGCTATTTTACACCTCCTAGACAATGCTGCATTTTCTTGCAATAATAACAAAAGAAGCTAATTATCTACACTCCTTGAAGATTCAATCAAAGGAAAACCTCATTAATTTCTCTGTGCTGTGCCTTTATTTACATTAACTATGTGGCTGGATCATTCTTTTTGACAAATTAAAATTTGAATTAGTTCACATTACCGCTTAATTTCCTAATGTGTTTTCTGAGATCTAAATTAACCCAGGGCATTTACAAAGAATTATTTAAACATTTTCTAGCAGCTCAGTTGTTTTGCTGTGCTGGGTCTGCTTGAAAAGTTCCTGAAACTACACAACATTTGTAATATATGTAGTGGGTTACAGGTGAAATTAAACAAGAAAAAACACACTCATCTTATGATAAGAAGAGATTATCCTTTAACATCCATGACTCTTCTGCAGCCAGACATACATTTTGCACGTCACTTTTTGGGTGCATAGACCTCTCTCTATGGAGCTGTATTTCTACATTTTCTTCTTTCCAAAGATTTGCAAGAAAAAAAGAGGTTGCAGTGACACTATGTTTTCTGCCATAATTCTGAGTTGATTGTGACATTTACACCTTGAACCTATAGCATTAGTAGCCACTCTATACCAGTTGCACGGGGCATAGTAGATGTGCAGATGCTCTTTACAAATGGGGAAAAATACCATCACCGAATTGTGACTGTTGGGCTGAAAAACAAACTATCCAACATATAGTGGTGATGGAATGCCAAAGTCGAGCCTACAATGGAGATTTTGCTGATTTCCTGGATGCAACAACTGAAGCATAAACTGTATATTTGTAATTTAGATATATGCTTGTAATTCCCTGTCTATATTGAGTATTTTATATCATATATTAATTATGTTTTTATTGGAACACGATGTGAATGTGCCATATGATAAATAAATAAATGAACAAACAAATCAGTTGCAGGGGAGTAACGGCAAGCAAGAAGTATGCCTCTCCTGCTTGTAGGCTTTCCAGAGGTAGCTGATGTGCAGCATAAGTGGAACCAAGGCATGTTGGCCATTTGACCAACTAACCCTCTCTAGAGTCCATTGTACCACTGGGGGGTTTGACACATGGCCTCAGCAGTGCAGTGTCAGGAGCCATCAGTGAAGCCAGCCTGCATGCCACCCTACATGAACTCGGACATTTTTTGAGTGCTTCTAGCCTTGCACAAGGCTGGAAGGTCTCGGGAAACGTCCAAGTGAACTTTGACATTTTCCAAGTGCTTCCAGCCTCGCGCAGATGCGCGAGGCTGGGACGAAAAGGAAGAAGAAGTTGAGCAGGACAGTCGGGCCCGGTCGGGATGGTGGGCGCCAATCCGGGAATGTCCTGAGGAGTTCCGGGACTCACATACAGCACAGACACACCTATAAGTTTGCTTAAAACAGCCCATTATGATGTTATTTATTATTATTTATTTATTGAATTTATATCCCGCCTTTCTCCCTCATAGGGAGACCCACGTTGTGCATCATACATACAGTACAGGCATACAGTAGTTCAAGTGGAACTAGATATATGTTTGCTGTTAAATATTACAAAGGTCAGGCTATGCTTTTGGAATATGTTTTATGGCATTTTGAAAGAACTCTAATGTTTCAAGTCTCTAATTTATGGCATGCATGTAAATCTAGACAAGGGAAAATATTTAAGCATATGTAAATTTGGTATTGACATAAGCAGACTCATATTCATATAATTATACGGGATATTCACTCACGCTGCAGTGGATTTTGTGTCAGTGAAAAGAGAAAATGGGGCCGAGGAATTCACACAGCAAAAACCTGTGAACATCTAATCTTAAGAAACAGCTAATTTCTGGAAAAGGAAGAATCTAAGAAACTTGTTCTTTTGATCTAGTGCTCCCCTTTACAACACAACCTTGCCCTGTTCATTCAAGAGCTTATACCCTCTGTTGAACTTGTTAGCAATCAGCCAGGCACAGCATTTTTGGAATAGCAGAATACTGATTTTCTGTAATTAAAATGAAAAGAGCCTGGTAACATGGCTCTCTCATTTAAAATATGCCCAAAGCTGAGATATGCTGCATATAAGGGTGAATCATCTATATTTTAGCAGACAGCACTGAACACTTCAAAGCTTAGAAATATATGAAAGAATACAATAATGCACTCCATTATCTTATCACTGCCATTCTCCTTGCTGTCAAGTTGAGCTTCTACATGGCAAGTCGTCATATATAATGTATTAAATAGGCCAATGGAACAAATAAGTAACTATTTATAATATTGCATTTTCTCTACAGTTGATATTATTTCTAGGCAATTGCCATATATGCATTGCCCTTTAAGTGTTGTTGTTTTATTTACAGAAATCAATGATATATATCCTTTTATCAGTCAGTCACATGGAACAGGTGAATAATAACATGGCAAAGCTTTAGGGACACTGACATTAGTTAAGAACTTCTTGGGCACAACCACATGGTTGCGGCTTTGGGGACTGGGCTGTGTCATTCCATCTCATCTGATCAGATCTTTGACTCTTCTCAGTTAGGTAAAATTTCACAAGGCTGGGGTGGAGCAATGGTGGGATTAGCATCCACTGTTCACAGGGGAAGCCTCACTTCATCAGCCACTGAAACAGTGGGGGATGTACTGTACTGCTGTCCCAACCCCCAAATTCACCATTTTGCTGGTGTACATGTGCATAACAACTCCTGCACACAAACCCCGAGCAGTAGGCAACACCCACACACATGGACACAAACAAAATCCCCCCTTTTATTTTTATTTTTTCAACATATGCATCCTTCTGCTGCCACTGCTTCCTCCTCCCTCCAAGCTGGCCAGATTCTCCCAACCTGGCCAGGAAAAGAGGAGGCAGTGGTGGTGCACACGCAAGCATGCGTGCACACACATACAACCCCCCCCCCCTTTACCTTCATACACATAGCATGCACCCTTTGCCGCCACCACATCCTCCTCCTGGCTAGATACTCCCCAACCAGCAAGGAGGAGACCGTGATGCGATGATGGCAGCGGTGCTGGCAACCCTCATGGTGGAGACACCCTCTTCCAGCTCTGCTGCCACAATGTTTAGAAGCACTGCTGAGGCACCAAGGCCACCCACTGATCCTGCCTACCTGCTGCCTCCTTTGTCTTTCTCTCCTGCCCTATTTTCAAATAGAGTGGCACAGCTGGTCAGAAGAAGGAAGCCAAGCAAAGTGGTGTCCCACTTCCAAAAAAGAGAAACAATACTTTTTTTGGAAGTGGGACAGTACTTTGCCCAACTTTCTTCTTCCTGCTGGCTCTGCCACTCTATCTGTAAACAGGGCAACAGAGAAAATATCTTGGAGGTAAGTTAGGTGAAACAATGGTGGAGGCGTTAGATGGGTGCAGGGTGTCACCTGTGCCCAACTGCTGCTCTAGGCAGTTTACCTCACCTCGCCCCATCACTGGGCTGACCCTGGCTGTGCAGCATAAACAGCTGGCTTCCCATGCCATGTGGGATTATCAATGCAGGATAAGGAAAAAGGTGGCTACCTGTTCCTAGGATACTTCCAACAGTGCACTACAGCATCCAACCGGGAGTGTGGGTGATCAGACGATAACAACTGTGCAAATATTATCACGTCTTTTTAAGCATTCGGTTGAAATATAGGATATCTGCTATCTTGCCCCATGGAAATATCCATATTTAAATGCTTTCATTAAACACATGTAAACTTCTCATATTGTACATGATATTTTATCCAAACACAGTGGATTCGGGGAATGATAATAACAAAGGGCTGAAAGAAGCCTGAAGATCATTCAGGCAAACCATCTCTTTAGGTTCCTACTTTCTAGGGCCATGGAGTCTGTCAACACACAGAGGTTGTCTGTTGTATTCTCTTCTATGCCTTGGAAATGTGAAAGAAAAACTATGGGGGGATTCCATTCCTGGCTTAAGGCTATTTTTTAAGTGTTTGGGGTTAAGAAGAGAATATAATGCACTGCTAACCTGCCATATTTTACTTTGTTAAAAACGGTACAGCTATTTACAGAAGGATGATATGGATCTAAATAAACAAATACATTTAGCTACCTAAAAAGATCTGGGAAGGAGGTCCTTTCTTTGTTGCATGATGCTGTGAAGCACCATACTGCAACAGCTCCCTAGTTCTAAGCAAGTGACAATTAAGCATGCATGAGCTTTTGACAATACATCACAACCAGATAGAAGCAAGCCAAATACCAGCAATATTGTGATATCAACAAGGGTCCAATCAATCTGCAGTCATGGCATATTTTTTCTCCCAATCAATTGGTACTGATGGCATTCCCCCCCCCCTTCCAGTCATGTTTTAATTTTTATCTGAGGCTTCTTTCAAGATAGTGATCAACTTGTAAAATCAGAGGCAGGTTTTTCACACAAGGCCAATTCTCAAAAAATGTTTTGGCAGGGTTATCAATGCTTCCATGCATCATTAGCAAGGATTTCTGCTACTGCTACCGTTCATTATGTGTCCCGGTTGCCTCGTCCAGGTTATGGTAAAAGGGGGGGGGGGTCTAATACAGCAGCCACAGCCTGATTCATGTGACTCATCAGACATTGGGATTTCTCAAATCCATGATTGGGATTTGAACTGGTGAATCCAAATTTGCTCTTTACCTTTTCATTACATGACAACAACACTAAGACATTCCTATAGATAACCAAAGGAATGACTGAATTTTGTAGAAGGCTAATTTTAATAATCAGAATTAACTGAAGGTATAAAGCTAGATTACGTTACCAGTTATCCAGGATACTTGTCATTACATCACCTCTGATATATTTAGATAAAATCAGAGATTAAAATGACCTGGAAAAGAGTCAAGGGCCCCAGTAAGATATGGGGTTCTTGACCCACTGTGTGGTAAAGTGGTCTTGTAAACAATAGCATAGTTGTTACAGCAGGTGGGGGCAGTTCTCAGTGTCATAGAGAAATGCAGCAACTTGCAAATAGCCCAGTACAGCTGAAATACCGCTTGATGTCCCTGTTTGTATTTCCTTGTTACCTATAAATGCTGATAGTGCAAACAGGTCCTGTAATATCTATAGAGGTAACTCATGGAGGTGGGGTGTTTTGCTTCTCCTTACCTGTATTATGTAAACCAATGCTAAAGGAACAGAGCATTAAGATGGTGTCCTGTATCAGAGGGAGCATGTATTGAAAGAAACCCAACAAAATACCTTAACTTGAGTTATAGGGCTGGTCCCTCTCTTTTCATTTTTCATCCCAGTAGGTGAGAGTGCCCCTATTGTGTTTGGTGGCTGAGGGGTGGAGGGCATCTTGGCTCCAGGAGAAACCTGCATGCTGGCCAACTGAGCTGCATAGAGTTGCTGAAAGACAAGAATAATTTTTTTCTTTACAAAGTCCTGGAGCAATTTCTTCCTAAATGGCAGGTGAAGTACTGTGGAACCTTGTGGGAATCCAGAATCCAGACCCTCTGTCTTGCTGGCAGGAGTCTGGGACAATTTATTTATTTTAAATATTATATCTTGAACTTCTCTACAGTTTTTAAAAAACCAATACAATTAAAACAAAAGAACAAAAATACAAAAACAATCCAACTGGGAGTGAACTTTACAAAGGAACAAAATTATAAGAAAGCTATGAAGATCTGACCAAAACGCCAGGCCTTCAACTGGCAGCAGAAAACATAAAAGTGGAGGCCTGCTGCATCTTCAAGGCCAGGGTGTTCCACAGCAATGTGGACCATCACTGACAAGGCTCTCTCACAGGTTGACACTAGTCAAACCTCCAATAGTGGCATAACCCACAAGACAGCAGCCTCGCTAAAAGTTCTTATAATGCAGTTCAAGACTTCTGGGCTAGGATACAAAATGGTGGCTGGGTCTGAATACCATACTAGCCCATGTGTGTGTGTGTGTGTGTGTGTGTGTGTGTGTGTGTGTGTGTGTGTGTGTGTGTGTAAAATCAACCTTTATTGGCTTATGAAAAAACAATACAGTAACAACACAATAAGAACGAACAAACAAACAAAAACCTTAGTTAACTGCCAAACATAGACCATATTTGCGGCTCCAATGCTTCAAAAGACTAGCCCTTGTAATTGCCAAAATAAACCTGACCATCCTAATTATTAAAGAGCGCGTCTTAAATATACTGTATTACAAATTGGGTAGCAAATACAAGGATTCATACAAAATTACACTGGACTTCTTCTGTAAACCCCCTTCTATGTTTCCCTAATATTAGTTCACTGTAAAAACCAAAAATAAAAATAAAAAAATCTACCTGTAGGCACAAGAATTTACATACTAATACCTTTTAATGGTAATATGAATAGAAGTGCAAATCCCTCCTCACAAAGATCGGAACAGAAGTACAACCTTAAATATGACTATGAAGCTTCCTCAGTTATTCAGAAGTTGAACAGAATGCTGTCAGAAGATATGCAATTGAGTCATATATTCCTACAACATTACAAAGTTTTTCTGGAGCAAAACTAGATAGGTTTAATTTCCCTCTAGCAACCAACCTTAAAACCTCACCTTGGGTGAATAGTAGCAATACATCTACTGCTATAAACAGGGAAGATCCTATTCCCTCTCCCACAAATAAATCGGTATAAAATTTGCCTTATTAGTGAGGAAAAAACAGGTGGTTTGTATGTAATTTCCAACATTACTATCATTCAGATGGACAAATAAAAAAAATTACAGTAATCAAAAGCAGACCTTTCAGCACATGTAATTAAATGAAAGCTTAATAAAGAATAATTTGCAAGAGCCAGATGTGCTTATGTCATAATTGTTGCTTTCTTTGGAACAATTTTTCTAATATAACAAGCCTCCAAAGAAATGAAAGTTACACAATACTGTATATGCTCAATGACTCAGTGGCTAGACAAATGCATGTATAAGGTCAGAGTCAGTACTCTGGGTACTTAATGAAAAAATACTAGTTTTCTGGTTGTTTCACTAAAGCTTTAGTGCGCAAACCACTGGGTTGGTTCACTTCAGTGGGGATGGGCTCCACATACCGGTAGCACTTTAAGGACTGAACTGACCAGACTATTCATATTCCATGTCTTTGCTGTGTCACACAGTCCCAAAACAGACAGGACACAAGGCTTAAAAAAAAAACTGCTGAAATTAAATATTTAGGATGACTACTGTAGTTTTTGCTCCTCTGTTTGAACTCTGATTTCCCAGCTCCATTTTATGCAGTGAGTAATTACTTGTTCTGCTGCTAGAGCCGGGGATCTTATCAGCACCCCCTGGCTACAGCACATAAACTAACATGAAGTTCTTACAATCATTCTTTGCTAGCTTCAGACAAATATAGGCTATATCACAGTGCAACAACAAAAAGGCATATACTACCGAGTTCTTGGATATATGCATTTCAACAGCAGACTACACTTGATATCGTAATAGACTGAAGGCTTCTAACAAAAGTTAGAAAACAATACAGTCCAAACATTTGAGAGTATTTTTGTTAGCTGATATACATTTATCAAGGACCATCTCTGTGGTGTTGTGCTGAACGCCATGATCCAGCTACAGATATTATCTGTCCAAGGAACATAAACCTGAAATGTTTGGTTGTGTTTTCTGAGTTCTGACTGAAGGGAACAGCATCTGTAGTCTGGGACTACTGGGAAAACATACTGAAATGTTTTTCTTCTCAATTCAGGCAGGCCTCTAAATCTGAATGAAAACTGGAAGAAGCATCAACTTCTTTGAGCTCAGGGCAAAATTTCTAGCCCTGAAGGTCTTCCAGCAGCGAGTTGAGCACCAGAACATCCTGGCCAAGGCTTATGTGACAGAGACAGAGAGGGACCAGGTCCCTGTCTCTTCACAAAGAAGCATGCAGGCTGTTTCACTGGACAGAGAGGCATCACCATTCTATCAGGTTAGAACACATTCCAGGACAAGCTAACACCAAGGCAGACTATCCCAACAAATGAAGCCTCAATGAGCTGGAATAGCGACTGTACCCAACCATATTCCTCCAATAACCTTACTGTTTTGGCCTGATGGATATGGACCTGTTTGCCTCCCCCCACAATCATCAGCTACAGTGGTTTTATTCCAAGACCAGAACAACTCAATTAGATGGCGCAGATGCCTTTTACCAGTTACGGCCCAAGAGAACCCTGCATGCTTTCCCACCTTCCATCTGATTCCACATGTCCTATGGAAAACATGGGGGGGGGGGAGGTGGAGATGGTCCTAGTTGCACCACACTGGCCTAGATGTCCTTGGTTTATGGATTTAGTTGGAATGTCGTCCCAGGATTCGTGGTGTCTTATGCAATGGAAAGTCCTTCTATCCCAGGGTCCTCTGCTACACACGTGACCAGATATCCTTCATCTCACCATGGGGAGATTTAGCAGAGGAGCATGTCAACCCAAAGTCATCCAGAGGCTGTGATGCCTACCTTGCTTACAGTATGTATGGCCTCCACAAATATTGTATACAATTCTACCTGGTGTTTCTTCATTAGGTGGTGTAAAAAGGGGAGGCCTTCAATCCCCTGTCCATCAAGACACTGTTTTCTCCAATTTGGCCTACTGTAGGTAAGGGCCTCAGCACCCAAGGGAGCGGAATTAGCACACTCTGGATTGTCCACAGGGTCCTCCAGAGTTTCTACCTATCCAGGACTCACACATTCAAGTTTAAAAGTACAGTACTTTTGTATCTTTTAAACAGTCAAATTTGGGATACAGGCACCTCTCGATTACAGTCTTGATTTGCATGTTTTTGAAATAGCGTGATTTGCAAATTAATACTGGAAGTCAGATCTGCATGTGCCAATTTTTGAAATAGCATGGTAAAGCTTCCCTCATTTCCACATGTTTGACCAGCAGCATAGACACATGCAATATTGGCACATTTTTCAGTGTGAAACCATGTCTGGAAAACTTTCATCTGCCTTGTCTGGGGATCATAGAGTGAAAAAGGTGTGAACATCAATCACAATGGATGTTAAATTAGACTTGATCAACCAACTTCAGAGAGGAGACTGTATACTGGATGTTGGCTGAAATGCTTTGTTTAGGTGAGAGCACTGTTTGTACCATTTGGGACAGCGCTGATAAGATTAAGAAAATTTTTCAATTGGAGACATCTGCAAATGCAAAGACAACTTCTTCTGCTCAGAGCTCTATAATGGAGTGCATGGAGTGGATTCTCAGCATGAGGATCCAAGATCAAAATCAGTGCAACATACCAGTCAGCATGCTCCTAGCCCAGGAAAAAGTACACACAATCTTGGAAGAACTGCAAAAGGAACAAGAAGGCCCTGTGAAGCCATTCACAGCTAGCTCTGGCTGGTTAAGGTATGGCTACCACAATACAAAAATGCATGGCTGCATGTTCCGATGCTATGGCTGCTGAGCAGTTTGTCAAGACTGTGAAAGCTATCATCATCAAGAGGGGACGCTGCACAGCAGATTTGCAATGTGGACAAAAGGGCTCTTTTTTGGAAGCGAATGTCAGCACGAACATACACATCTTAGGAAGAGAAAATGGCACCTCTAACGATCACTACATTTTACTGTTCGGGGGTAATGCTGAAGGAGACTGCAAAGTGAAACTGGCACTTGTGTATCTGAAAACCCCTGTGCTCTCAAAAGCTACATGAAAAATCTTTTACCGGTTCATTTCTTCTCAAACACCAAGGTGTGAGTTACTGGTTATATTTTCTGTGACTATCTTGTGTCAAAGCTGAAAGATGAGTTGCATCAGTATTGTGAAGGTGAGAATCTTTCCTTTAAAATCTTACTCCTAGTGGATTGTGTGTCAGGGCGCATGTTACCAAGAAATCTTGAAAAAAGAAAAAAATGAAAGCCATACAAAAGACATTGTTATCATACTTCTCCAAAACATTGCGAGATTCAATATCTGACAATGAATTGCCTCAGCCATCGGCAGCCTCGCTGTCAAATTCCCAGTAGCCTCCCTTCTTAAGCCACCAATCATCAATGTGAGTGTTCAATAACTTGTCCCCTAACCTATATCAATTACAATGGTTCCTATGGGAAAAGTAGTTTTAATTTATGCGTTTTCATATATGTGTAAATTTCCAAGAACATAACCCCAGTGTAGAGAGGTGCCTGTACAGGGTTTCTCCCTCCACAATTTCTCACTGGATGAGGGAGTGTACAGTGCAGGCCTACAAAACTATGGGGAAGGAAGTTCCCTCTGCGATTATGGTGCATTCACTGAGGGCAGAAGCGTCACTAGGACGCGCGTCACCCCAAAGCAGGGGAGCGCGTGTCACTCTAGTGATGCTCTGATATTCGGCGCGGACTATTTGGGGGGGGGGACCCGGCTGCACCCTCCCCCGGGTGCCCCCCCGTGTCGCCCTCCGGACTCTCCGAGGCCGGCCTCGGAGCGTCTGGCCCAGCCGGCGCTCCAGGGCCTTCTGAAAGAAGGCCCATGCACTGCGTCAATACGGGTATTTTTACAATTTACACCATACTACAGGGTCTGCCTCCCCAGGCTTGGACCTCACCGCATGTCACTGCTCAGCTGATGCTGCCTTTGAGAGATGGGTGTTGCTGTTACAGCCGGTGGTGCAGGGGACTGCAGAGTAGTTCCCACCCTTGGGGAATGCACTGCTCTGTCATATTTATTTATTTATTTATACCCCGCCTTTCTCCCACAAGGGCAACCAAGGCGGCTTACAATAAAAACATTAAAATACATATATACATTTAAAATCAAGAATTAAAACAATTAAAACAAACAACCCCAGTGGGTCATCCACATTTACATGTTAAAAGCCATTTGTTAAAAAGCCATCTGTTAAAAAGCCAGCCCGCCATGTCAGACATCAAAAGCTGATCTAAATAAAAATGTCTTAAGGCCCCGCCGAAAGGTCTCTAAGGAGGGAGCCGTTCTCAATTCTAGGGGGAGGGAATTCCACAATTGGGGCGCCACTGCCGAGAAGGCCCTGTTCCGCGCCACCATCCCCCTCACCTCCGTCAGTGGCGGCACGGTTAACAGGGGCCCCCCTGATGACCTCAGAGTACAGGTTGGATTATAAGGAAGGAGGCGGTCCCTCAAATACCCTGGACCAGAGCCGTTAAGGGCTTTAAAAGTCATAACTAGCACTTTGAATAGTGCCCGGAAACGAACTGGCAGCCAGTGTAGCCGCCAAAGCAACGGTCCGACTGAGTCGAACCGACAGGCCCCGGCAACCACCCGGGCCGCCGCATTCTGCACTAGTTGCGGTTTCCGGACAGTCTTCAAAGGCAGCCCCACGTAGAGCGCATTGCAGTAATCTAGTCTAGATGTCACTAGGGCATGGGTCACTGTGGCCAGGTCTGCACGATCCAAGTACGGTCGCAGCTGGCGCACCAGCCGAAGCTGGGCAAAAGCCCCCCTGGCCACAGCTGCCACCTGGGAATCCAGGAGCAGCTGCGCATCCTGGAGAACCCCCAAGCTGCGGACCTGCTCCTTCAGAGGGAGTACAACCCCATTCAGAGCAGGACGATGATCCAGTACCTGAGTCGTAGACTTCTGGACCAGAAGAACCTCTGTCTTATCAGGATTTAATTTCAGCTTGTTTGCCCCCATCCAGCTCCCAACTGCCTCCGGACAATGATTCAGTACATCAACCGCCCCCTTGGAGTCGGGTGGAAGTGAGAGAAAGAGCTGGGTGTCATCAGCATACTGATGACTCCCTACCCCAAACCCCCGGACGACCTCTCCCAGCGGCTTCATATAGATATTAAACAGTATGGGGGATAGAATTGACCCTTGTGGCACCCCACACCTCAAGGGCAAGGGTGCCGAACAAGCATCCCCCAGCACCACCTTCTGGGATCTATCAGCCAGGAAGGAGCGGAACCACCTCAGAACGGTGCCTCCAAGCCCCAACCCAGCCAACCGACCCATAAGGACACCATGGTCAATGGTGTCAAAAGCCGCCGAGAGGTCCAGCAGGACCAACAGGGACGCACTCGCCCTGTCCAGTCCCCGGCGCAGGTCATCCACCAAGGCGACCAAGTCCGTCTCTGTCCCGAACCCCGGCCAGAAGCCAGACTGGCTTATCTACATACATCTACATATATCTACATACAGCTTATCTACATATCTATCTATCTATCTATCTCTATATCTATATCTATATCTATATCTATCTATACACACACACACACACACACACACACACACACACACACACACATGGCTTATCTACATATATCTACATACAGACTACATATCCAACAAGCAAAATCTGAGCTACCCTGGAGAATGGGGAAATGTGGTCTTACCTGTGAATTCCCCTTCTCAGTTGTTCTAGGGTGCCTCAGTCTTTCCAACCAGGTTGAATCAATGTTAGCACACTGGAATTGGAAATGAGAGAACCACTACCATGGCTGTGGGCTTAGGGAGCACAAGTCCTGAGGGTTTCCCTAGTTGAATTGGATAGGTTGCATATAGTTTTTAGGGTGTGTGTTTTCCTCCAAATTTTCTAGTTGGACTTGTTAATACTGCTAAGCAGAGGGACTCCAGTTGCTTGGTCCTACCTGGGGAGAGAGGGGGGAGCCCGTACCCTTGGAGTTTTTGGATCACGTGACCCTGCATGCTGCCAAGAGGAGGAGCTAACCACAAGCAAAGACTGAGCCATCCCAGTGTGTGTGTGTGTGTGTGTTGGACGAAGGACATTTTAATAGAAATCTTTTCCATTGAAATGCTAACTTGGTAGCTCTCTTGACTAATGACTACAGAAACCCATGAGTCACAACAATTCTTTTCAGTCTTCTAGTTATAAATTTAAAGGAGCTTTAAATGTTATTGCTGTCTCTTTAAGTTCGCTCATAAAATGATAGTTACATGGTTGGAGTAATACTGTTATAACAATAGTACAAAAATTAAAACATTCCTTCCATTCCCTTATAGCAGTAGTTCTCTAACTCCTGGAAGACACTTCGCTGCCCTAAGTGGCAGCGGGGCCTTCCCAGGGGTAGCGACTGCGCGTCTAGGATTGCGCTGCCACCACCACGGACAAAAGTGTCCGTTTTACCTTCATTGATGGCAGTGGATGTCCTCCAGGGTGTGTGGGGAGCCTGCGGACCCATCCGCAGGCCTCCCCAAGCGTTGGAGCGGCACTCCAATGCGATCGCGACCCACTTCCAGAACTGGAACTTCTGGAACTCCAATCCAGGACTCCATCTCCAATTAGCCAAGATCAGATGCTTCAGAAATTTCTAAAGGCCCAAATTTCCAGTGCCGATGCAGCCGCAATGCAGCCACGAGGTAAGGGAACAAACATTCCCTTACCTTGAGAAGACCTCTGTGTCTGTCCTCCAACAGCAGGATGCAGCACATGCCCCGTTGGCACAGCTGCATCAGCACTGGAAAGTTGGGTAGGAGTAGGCCCTAATAGTATGAGATAATTAAGGAAATGCTACATTCCCTGGCAAACAAACTTCCTCTGTCCTGATGCTCTCATCACATTTGTTTATATTATTATTATTGACATCAGTATGCAAGGCACTTTATGGGAGTGGCTGCTTTTTATTCAAGTGTACACAGCACATCAAATGCACCATTATGGAAAAGGGTGAAAAAATCATTAAATACAACATGCATATATGTGACTGAAAATATTTATTATAACATCAAACAATGAATTGGCCTTCCAGCTGCTAGTTTAAAAAAAAAAAATCTGTAGAACCAAACAATGTGTTTAAATCCATGCCTAGTTCAACATTAAGTCTGCTGCAATAAACAGCTTTTTTGGCACATGAAAGACTATGGTCAGGATTCAAATAGTCTTGAAACTAATTTTATGAGACCCACAGCGCAATCCTCTGTAAGGATAGGCCAGCAGGCAATGGCGTCGCTCCCGTCAAGCGACGGGAGCAGGCTGCCACGAGGTGACGCGCGCACCCCCGCGCGCGTCACCTCCATGACATGCGTCGCCCATGCGTGAAAACAGTAAAAGTTCGTGACGCATTGGGCCTTCTTTCAGAAGGCCCTGGAGCGCCGGCCGGGCCGGACACTCCGAGGCTGGCTCCCGGGCCGGCCTCGGAGCGTCCGGAGGGTGACGCGAAGGGGCAGGGGGGCACCCGGAGCAGGGTGCAGCCGGGTGGCCCCCCAAAAAATCACGCAGCGCTGATAGTTCTAGTGGGGGGCATCACTAGGGTGACGCGTGCCCCCCGCCTTGGGGTGACGCGCGTCCTAGTGACGCCTCTGTCAGCAGGCCCAGGGCCGTCTGCCAGATCCTGAGCCGAGGCTGCCCGTTGAATGGTGGGCCGGAGGTCTACTCGGGGAAGGGGACGCTCGTCCCCTTCCCTGGGTGTAAACCAGGGCCGGCCAAATAGGCCTCCTCGGATTTCTGCCAGCTAAATAGTGTAATGGCCTAGCTGGCCCGGCAGGGATGGGGATATGGCGTGATCCACCCCCCCGCCCCCTCCCGGGCTGGCTAATTCAACGGCCCCCTCACCCGCTGGACCTCCCACGCGGCCGTCGGCAGGAGAGCTTACCTGCCTCCGGCGGTTGCATCCTCGGTCCGGTGACGTAGTGAAGGAGGCCAGCTTTGTGCCGGCCTCCCTTACTCCCGAGGTATCGCGAACGTGCTTTACGGCACATTTGCAACATCTTGGAACGGCGAAGTGCTCGCTCTGTCATTCCAGACTTGTGCAGGATTGTGCCCCAAGGATGTTTTACATTTGTTTTCTGGGATAGAAATCTGTCCTTCCCTTTCTTGTCTGGTGTCCCCCCCCCCTCCTTCCAATGCTGCATGGCGGACTGCTTTTGAAACTGAGTGAGTTTCCAAAGCAGCTGATGACATGGCATATTGCTCAGCCAAACATTCTACTGGACTAGAGCACGTGTGAGCCTGAGCAGCTCTTTGGATTCTGACCTAACAATGTATAGTGGCATGAGCTTTTGTGGGTTGGAGCCCATTTCATCCAATCCACGACTGCACCATATATTGGCCCCTATATTACTGAATTCTCATGGAATTAAAAGAAGGGGGGAGCAGAGTTCGCAGACATCTAAGTGACTGAAAGGAAATGAGAAGGCAAGCTAAGCAACTCATCAGCAACCTAACCATGTGATAAACCCAGAGGCAACTCCAAAGCTGCTCTGCTACTGCCTGTGGAGTCTGCCAAGGAACCAGATGCTCTTGCTAGAAAAATATCTTCCACAGCTCAGCATCTGGCTTCTTTGAGGAGGAACAGTGTAAATTGCATGTGCAATTGTGTGCACATATTAAAAGCATAACACATCCTTCTAAAAGTTCATAGTTGAATTAAGTTACACATTTACTGTTCAAAATGAATTTGATACGAGAAAAAAATCTGAAGTAACAGGTTTTAAGGATTGTTTTTAAGTGCACATTTTTCTTTCATTTAGCAGCTCATTTGCACAGATGTTACCTGTTAGAGACGTGTATATTAAAAATACCCACGTCTCTATGTTCAAAACCATACTGCAACAAAACCACAACCAATTTTTATGTCTCAGTAGAATTTTCTTGGTTAAATATAAATATTATGTTAATAAATTGAAAAGTTAATATCCCCTTTAAAAAGAATACTAACGTTATGGGCCAAACCCCCACCCTCATTAACACGTGCCCTACTCAATTAATCTCAGAGGTTTAATATGTAGGCCATTTACAGGTACTCGACTTTAACTTAACTCAACCATTAATGAGTGTAGCATAAAAAATGGAATCTGAATAATGTACCCTATGAACAGGAAGGACAGGAGGCAATTAGTTAAAAAAGTTTTTAAACTGTGAATTATAGCAATTAGTGTTTGCTAAACATGCTCTTTATGAACTGGTTTATACAATCAGTTGAGCCTCCATCCAATGCTCTCTGGGGATGCATTTGCACAGGTAATATTTTATGTTAACTTCATTCTATAGATACAGCTGCTGCTTCTCAGGAGTAATTCCTGTCATTGTGACAACAGAAAAAAAAATGTGCTGTTGCAACCATGGAAAACATTACTGAAAAGCAAGGGTTTTATCCACAGAGATGGGCAGCCCAATCCTACCTAAGATTGCCCGGCGCGGGCCTTACCTGCGTCGGCTGGCACAGGTCTAGTTCAGCGGCGGAGTGAGCAGTGCCGGCCTCCGCGCCAGCATCGCTTACTCTGAAGGAGCCGCAAACGTGCTTTATGGCACATTTGCAACTCCTTAGGCCAGCAGAGTGCGCGCTCTGCTGGCCCAAAGATGCGCAGAATTGTGCTGTGAAATTAATAGAATATATTCCCCGTACAAGTGCCTCCGGCCAAAACTGACCATGTGAACCAGTCCAAGCTCTATGATGCAAGCTTGTACACTGCATTCATCACCTTGATTAACGGCACAATCCAGTCTGGCTGCACCGACCACACCACTGCTCCAAACGTCCCTTTACCCCGAGGAGGTCTCTGCCTGTGCCAATGCTGGCTCGATCCTGGATAGGATCCGGCGCAGCATGCTTTTGCACGCTGTGGCAGTCCTAGACAGGACTGGGCTGTAAAACACCCAACTGCCAACTTCTCTCATATTTTTAACAAGAAATTGCCTTGTATTGTAGATTGCCAAATCTAGAGGCACTGCAAGCACTCATGAAGCATCTGTCTGTGGATGGACTTACCGGCTTCCCTGAGCTGTGGAGGAACCCTCAATGAGCCTTGCACCCTGGAGGACCCTATATTGTAAGCTAACTCACACCCCACCGAGCTCCCGCTAGAGGGGTGTGACAGCTTCCATATTTAGGACCAAAGCTGATGCAACTTTAAACATATCACCCTTTGAGGACATTTACAAGAGGCTGGGCCTTCTCATTTACAAGAGGCACTGGCCCCTTGGAATGCCTTCCCTCTACAAGTTTGTGTTGCTGGGTCTTGCTTGGGCTCTTGTTTGAACTTATTTTATTATTTGATTTTGGTGCTGACTGGTTTGTAGTTTTGATTGTGTCTTATTGTTTTATTGGTATTCGTATTATTAGTGATCTTTTTTTTGGAAACAGCCCTCATTCCCATGGGAGAAGAGTGGTATACCAGTCTTTAACAATAAAAAGTCTAATTTGAGGCAGCATAGATTAAAACAGCAGCTGTGCAGGTTGCAAGGGCACCTTCATGAGGCCCATAGCATCTTTGGGGGTGATATGCAGTGAGAAAATAAAAAAAAGGGTTCAACACTCCATATCCCTTCAAGACTGTCCCAATCCAGATCAGGCCCCCATGTGGCTACTGGCTACTATTGTAAGCTATAGTAGTTAGAACGGACAAAAGAAAATATTTCTTTACCCAGCGTGTAATTCATTTGTGGAACTCCTTGCCACAGGATGTGGTGATGGCACCTGACCTAGATGCCTTTAAAAAGGGGTTTGGACAGATTCATGGAGGAAAAGACCATCACAGGTTACAAGCCATAAGCAACCTCCTGGTTTTAGAAGTAGGTTTTCTCTGTGCCAGGTGCAGGGGAGTGACAACAGGAAACAGGTTATCTTGTTGTCTTGTTCTCCCTGAGGCATCTGGTGGGGCCACTGTGTGATACAAGAAACTGGACTAGATGGGCTTTTGGCCTGATCCAGTAGGACTCTTCTTATGTTCTTATGTTTAAGCTAGCCATACACAAACTGTAAATTAGACAGCATGTTCAATGTCACATCTGTTTTAGCAGTTAGTCTTGATTGTCTTGTTTGACTGTCCCACCTCTCAAATGCCTGATAAGGTCAACTTTCAGCTCCCCCCCCAAAAAAAAACTTTACACAGTAATTGTTGTAAAAAATGCTATCCATTTTAAAATAGTAATTTTATTGTATGAGGGTAGCAAAACAGTTCTGCTTCTGTTACTTATTTGACAGCTGGAAAGAGCACCTTCAGTCAGCATCAAAATTATTTTTATTTGGCTAATATTTAATGAAACCACTCAAAATATAGCTAAACATTTTAGATGCTGTTGTTTCCATTGTTAATACACTAAGTTGTTCCTTGCTGTAAAAGTAGTTTTATTTTCTGTTAAAAGGTCCCACCTTGAACTGGAACATGGACTATTTATGTTCCGCTGCAACCCTTTGAATGAGTTGTGCCCTTACATTTTTATTCGTATTGTTGGTCAGAGGTTCAAATCAACACTTCACTCTGTCAACTCCGTGTACATTTGACTATAATTTACAGCTCAGCAAGAGGACTCACGAAACAAGTGTCTATTTTACTTTGGCAAACTAATTCAAGCTAATCAAAGCTTTCCAGCAAAACAACTCAGCATGAAACTCTGCAAGGAAAATATGCAGAGAACAAAGCTTTTTGTCAAACAACACATCTCACGATGTAAACACATATGTCTCTTATAGGAAATTTTATCGCTTCCACATTAATCGGCACACAAAAGAAGTATTCTTGTTGCAGACCTGGTGTAACTGGGGAGACATCGTCACTGGAAACAAGAGCCTGATTAGGTTCCCACACAGATATGAATAGACTTTCCTCTCTCTCTCTCTCTCTCTCTCTTTTTTTTTTTTTAAGTGTAATGCCGCTTTTCTTATTCCTTAAGAACAGACTGGCAATTGTAAATGTTAAGAAAAAAAGCCCCAAACAACTCCCCTGAATTGTGCTGGAACGTGGACATTTATTTCTTCATTTTGTGGCTTCTGCTGCTGTTGTTACCCAATAATATCTATCATCCCATCTGGTTGTCTTCTTCTGGAAAGCCTGAGTTAATCCACAACTGTGAAGATGAACAAGAACTCAGTAGGGCTCTAAGCACACTAAGGTCTCTTCTCTGCTAATGAAGCTGGCAGTCTGCAGGACAGATGTTAAAAGGATCTCTAAAATAAGTCAGTGACAAAGATCCTGACCTCTGCTGGGGAATTTTTATTTTATTTTATTATTATTCCGGAAAAGGGCATAATCTCATGCAAAAGCATTAACAATGAGAGGAATGCTTTATGGATTCTGATGTCTTGCCTCAGCTTCCAAAAGAAGCAGCAGACTCTTAGTTGTTGCTACAAAGAGTAGATAATGGGGCTTTGGTGCAAATATTAGTAGCCATAGATGATTTGTAATGAACTTGGAAGAGATTATGCAGCCGTTTCCCCATACTTTCTTCTTCAAAGCTATAGTATCAATGCATTCTCAATTGTTGCTATGTATGCTTGCAGTATTGAAGGACAAGCACTTATTCATAATGCTAGACACATCAATTTTAAAGTTTAACACAGTGGAAAATGCAAACTAAAGATCAAATTTGCACCCAACTAATTTTTCTTCAAATTGTATTAAACACCGCTTGATTTCAAAACTAAAGGCAATTACAGCAACATTGCATGTTGATTTGGTGTTTGCTGGGAGAGAGAGAGAGAGACAGATTTCTGTGATAGTATAACTTTATACTATTATTATGTTACATTAAAGAAATAATATACTTCATGAAGTCAATTATGTTATACTTTAATCATCGCACAGTTTCTGCCTCTTCCAGGACTCAGACATGGGTTCATTCACATGAAAACCTTATGCAGGAAACAAAAAAGCAAGTTTGCATGCATTTCCGGTATTCTTCTCTAGGGTAACACACCATTAGTCAGTTTGGAGAGGCAGTAATACATGTTTGGGCTTTTTTTTTTTTACTAAATACTTTCTTGGTACTGAATTTTTTTAACCATAACAATTAGCTGCTAGTTTTTACAAAAATGTACATTCTGTCACCCCAGATGCTAGTTTCAAGGAAGTTCACCTCTGGCAGTCTCTGCTGTTCACTCTCCCTGTCCTCTTCCCATAAAAATGTAAGGTTGTTAACTCATTCAAAGTACTACAGAAAGACCAGGGGAAGCCCGACCATGAAACTTGAACATACGATTTGTATCAGCGACTAATTGCAGAGGGGTGAGAGGGTGGCGGATTCAGGGTGCCCTTCACACCAACTCTGCCACCACCTCCCTCCAGTCCACTATAGACATGAGCTGTATTGATCCACTTTCTGCCAGCCAAAAGCAAATGGAAAGTGGATCATGTGTCTCTTTAACCTTGCTCCTAGCACGGTTTCTTCAAAGTGCAAGACTTCCAGTTTGATTTACAGGGACCGCGCAAATAAAAGAGCAAATGGAGGATGCTGCTGGCAGACACAGGTAAGTCGTGCACTAGGTGGCATGGGGCATAGGGAGGGCGGAACAGGGTGGAATGGGAGGTGATTGGCCCACCGGGCCCGGGAGGGATCCTCAACAGCATGCTCCGCCAAATCCTATCTCCTGTCCCGTGCCTGGTGAGCCCTACGACTCCTCAGATTTGTGCTGGCCATTTTGCCGGCGCACATCCGAGGAGACCCACAGGGGCAGCTGGGGCATTACTCAGGGGAAAGGTATGAACATCCTTTTCCCCCGAGGAGGCCTCCAGCTGCACTGGTGCTAGTCCGATCCTGAAAAGGATCCTAGACAGGATTAGGCTGCCCAAAGCTCCTTCCTCTAGCAACTGTTTGCAGCATACAATTATGGGTCTAAGGAAGGTAGGAAGGGATAATCCCCAGAACTGACTTGTCTTCCAACAGCAGCAGCACACTCCCCTCGGTTTTCTTGTGAGCTCTCTCACCCATAGTCTCAGACCAGAGTTTGAGAACCTAAGTACAAATAAGGGACAAGCAAAAACAACGTAAATATTTTGATCCAGTCCTGCTTTAGATCCAGAGCACTATAGTAGTTAGCTGAGGGCAAACGAGGAATAAAAAAATGTGGTGTTTGATTGTTTACTTCAACAGAAAGCTTTTTTTAAAATGCAGATTACATAGGAATATAGAAAATAGTGCCCTGATCTAGAACTCTGTATGTGATACGTAGCACAGATAGGAGTTATTTATTATTATTTATATAAAGATGTTATACATTACCCTTACAGAGGTATACAGGCAGGCTGGCAGCCCTGTAAAAGTCCCATTAATTTCAATGGAGGGACAATTCTGCATGGGGTGTGTGAATGGGGGACCCACCTCAAATGAAACTAATGTGACAGGGATTGTGGGCAGAGGAGCCTGTGCATGCATCAGTACCCCTAAACCCACAGCTCCTATATAAGCAACACAATTTCCTTTGAGGTTTACATACACAGAGTGCCCTTCAACAGAGGGCTTGACACTTATTTTTCTGAGTTGCAACTTTGACAGAGTAAATTGAGGGGTATTGTGCTCCCTGAGAACAGCCAAATTATATAGGACAGATTCAATTATGATGTTTAAATATAACTTCCTTGAATTACCTGTTCACAACCAGTTTACCATAAAATCGAAAGCAAAGCCACAAAAGTACACTCGGATAAACCACAAATAGCTGCCAGCCGCTGCGGCAATCAAAAGAATTTGGCACTTGGCTGTTGCCTCTATATACATAGCATTTGCTTCCCATCTAAAATAAAGCAATTGTTTTATTAGTGTTATTAAATTTCAGCAAATTTCTATGTATAACACATCACCTTACAATGTCATATGTTTCCTGTAATAGCATCAAAGCTGACAAAAGTAGTTTATGCCCTGCAAAATGAGACTGACGTATATTTGAAATGGGTGTGTGCATGCGGACAGATATATAGATGTATTCGTAGTTCCTAAAGCTTTGACACATTACAGCACAATAGTCTCATGAGAGAAAAAAACAGAGCCCATGATGGGGCTATACAAATAGAGCAGGCTTTATTCTCAAGGGTTCCCATTCAGTTTTAGAGTGCAGAGTAAATAGGTTGCAATCTGTGATGCAGTAGAGAAAGGGGAAAACTGCTCCTTGCCCAAGATCGCAAGGGTCACCTGGGCTAGGGAGTAGGTTTAATATCTGTGCATAATGCACAAAGAAACCATTTTTCAGGTTTCCTTGAACTATATGCATGCCCACTCACTACATATACCTCTGCCTATCATAATATTTGCTAGTTATTGCCATTTAACTGTTTTAACATGTACTGTATTTAGGATCAGTAGCGTGCACTGTAAGCAGAAAGCAGAGCACATCATCCGTGTTATGGTCGTTCTTACGAAACTAATTACAAAGAGATTTCAAGGAAGAGGCAGGGTTGTTGTTTGGTTAACAGGAATATAACACTCAGCAACACAGAAAACACAGAAAGCCGGGCCCGCGTTAATAACGCAGGGTGCGTATTTGCCACAGCATCACCGTAAGCACAGGAACGAAGAAGGGGTGGGTCCCAGGGAGGTACCACCTGAGGGGCGGACTACAGGGAGGCAGGGCGACCCAGGTGGTACTTGGATGCACAGCAGCCTCGTGGCTCATTCCAACTTCCTGTGAGCAGCTGACCAACTTGTCTTACCCAGTTGGATCATCCCGCGAATCGTTTGGGTTCTGAGCTGTCTGTGACGGATCAAGAGAGAGATCTTGGGGTGCTGGTGGACAGGTCGATGAAAGTGTCGACCCAGTGTGCGGCGGCTGTGAAGAAGGCCAATTCCATGCTCGGGATCATTAAAAAAGGGATTGAGAATAAAACGGCCAATATCATTCTGCCTTTGTACAAATCGATGGTAAGGCCACATCTGGAGTATTGTGTCCAGTTCTGGTCACCACACCTCAAAAAGGATATAGTTGAATTGGAAAAGGTGCAGAAAAGAGCGACCAGAATGATTCGTGGGCTGGAGCACCTCCCTTATGAGGAAAGGCTACAGCGTCTGGGGCTTTTCAGCCTAGAAAAAAGGCGCCTGAGGGGGGACATGATTGAGACTTATAAAATTATGCATGGGATGGAGAGAGTGGATAGAGGGAAATTCTTCTCCCTCTCGCACAACACCAGAACCAGGGGACATGTACTAAAATTGAGTGGAGGGAGAGTTAGAACGGACAAAAGAAAATATTTCTTTACCCAGCGTGTAATTCATCTGTGGAACTCCTTGCCACAGGATGTGGTGATGGCATCTGGCCTAGATGCCTTTAAAAGGGGTTTGGACAGATTCATGGAGGAAAAGACCATCACAGGTTACAAGCCATAAGCAACCTCCTGGTTTTTAGAAGTGGGTTTTCTCTGTGCCAGGTGCAAGGGAGTGTCAACGGGAAACAGGTTATCTTGTCGTCTTGTGCTCCCTGAGGCATCTGGTGGGGCCACTGTGTGACACAGGAAGCTGGACTAGATGGGCTTTTGGCCTGATCCAGCAGGGCTCTTCTTATGTTCATCGTCGTTAGACTCAGCTGCTAAGGGTAAGGCGCATGGGGCAAGGGACTTTGGGATCCTGGATCTTGGGAGCCGATGTTAATCTTTACATGGGTGGAAGCACGGACCGGTTCCTCGCTACGCATCCCCTGCCCGCTTTTCGAGTCGCACGGGGTTCTGGACCCATTTCCTTTTGTGCACTTTCGGCGCTGAGGCACTTTTGGTGCACCAGGCATGTCCTAGGGTGGGGGGGCTCTCCCCGATGTTTTTTACTTCGCTGCTGCGGGGTCTCCGTTTTTATGGCCCATGGCCGGAGGAGGGGTCCGCTGTGTGCTCGTTAGCGCGCGAGGGCGACGGGGCTGGGGAGTTTATGCTGGGTCAGCAGTTGCGCTCGATAATGGTACCCTTCGCAGTCTGCAGGACTGCGAAGGGTACCTTGACCTTCTCAAGATGGCGGCTCCGCAAGTCCTCATGTAGCCCTTTCGAAGATGGCGGCGCCCGTAGCAGCCGCATGGCCCTATCAAGATGGCAGTGCCCTATGCCGCGCGGTTCTACCTTCCCGGACCCTACCCGAAGGGGCCGCACCAGGGCAGCCTCATTGGCTGGGCGATTCTTGGAAGTTGTACCACCCTCTCCACCTCTTGCGGTGCGGCCTCCCCCGCCGCACCCGGGAATGTAATGTTGTTCGGCCGCGATCCGCCTGCTTCCCGTTCCCGGGGGTGGCGGTGCAGCGGCGGGCATGGGGGATCACGAGGTCCTCGTGCTGCTCCGTGGACGCCGGCGGCCACGTGGGAGGCCTCCCCGACTCATCCTCGTGGCCGCTCTATGGGCGCCATTGCCGTGGCCCGCCTGCACACCGTTCCCAGGGGTGGGCGATGCGGCAGCCGGCGCGGAGGAGCGATGTCCTCCTGCTCCAGCCCGAGAAGCCCCGGCCGGCTCAATAGGACGGGATCGGCCGTGGGTGGGCCCTGAGGCGTGATGAGCCGCGCTCTACGAGGGAATAAGTCGCAGTTGGGCCCTGATTGGGTGGGCTACGCTTGTCGGCTCCGGGCGGCCACTGCAGGGTCAGTCGGGCACTCCCATAGCAGGCAGCTGGATCGCTGGTGAGGCACTTCGCAGCTAATGATTAGTTAACTTAAATGAATTATGGGTCCAGGAATTGATGGCGCTTATTTAATGATTAATAATTAATGAATTGAAGCAGGGATGCAGGAAGCGATTGTACATAGTTATTAACTTATAATTGTACATATCTATTAACTAATAATTTATCTACATATTACATATCTATTCACTGATAATTTATTTACATATTTACATATGTGCATGTTTATTAACTTATAGTGAATTGTACATATTTATTAACTCATAATTAATTAAATGAATTGAATCAAGGATACTACTGATTAATTCAGCTTCTATGGGAAGTATCTATGCTGCAGGAATTAATTAATTCAGCTTCTACTGGAAGTATTTATTCTGCAGGAATTAATTATGCACGATTAATAAATAATTCGGTTTATACTACAATGAATTATATTGTTGCAACAAATCAGTCATATCGATCACAAAGATGAATTATATGATACCTACAATGCAATAGGTGAATAACATGACATAATTGCAATGAATTATGGGGTGGGTCAGTTATACTGTTGCAATGAATTAGTCCTATCGATCTGGCGTAACGAGGCAGGCTTCCCCTCATGTCGCAGTTCGGTGTCCTCAAACCTTTCTGCTTACAAGGACGGCAATGGAGAGCTCCTTGCGCTGCGAACTTTGGGGTGCCACCCCACTTGTTCCAGTTTGGTGTTCCTCAAATCTTTCTTCCAACGAGGACGGCAATGGAGAGCTCCTTGCGCTGTTGACAAGTGTGTGCAGTTCGGTGTCCTCGAGCTTTCTCTTCTGAGGGCGGCAAAGGAGAGCTCCTTGCGCTGTTGACTGTGGGGGATGCTACCCCCCATTGTCCAGTCACAGCTTGGTGTTCCTCGTCCCTATCGTGGTCCTCACATGTTTATGTACTACTAGCTTTTGCTGCTCACGGTATTCTGTCTTCTCTTCACTTTCAGGAGAACCGCGGTGCCTTGAGTCATGTTTTAATGTGCGGTCACTCCATCAGGTCGCAGTTCGGTGTCCTCAAACCTTTCTTCCAATGACGACAGCAATGGAGAGCTCCTTGCGCTGTCGACAAGGGTGTGCACTTCGGTGTCCCCGAGCTTTAGCTTCTTCAGAGGATGGCACAGGAGAGCTCCTTGCGCTGTTGACTGCGGGGATGCCACACAACCCCTTATCCAGTCACAGTTTGGTGTTCCTCGACCCTCTCCTGACATTCTTCCTTCTCTCTTTCAGGGGTGATGGGGTCCACTTAGCGGAGGAAGGTGATGATCTCTTCCTAGGAGACCTGCAATTGGGCTACAGGGCCTTCTGTTCCCTGGTGGGCGGGGAGGCGACAAACGTTAGGCTGTCCCTCCCTTGTGGCAGGTTAGTGCGGGTACGAAGGCTCGAGTGTGGCAGTCGGTGTGAACTCCGGGGCAGTATAGGCAGGGGAGGCCCCGATCTCACACCTCACAGCTGCCCTCCAGCGCCGAGGCTAGTGCAGGGCTGGCCTGAACAACGCATCCTGCGCTAGATGCCCTCCAGCTCAGCGTGGGCTCGAGTGGCCCTACTGCCCCGGCCCAGGTAAAGGGCTGACAGTGAAAAACCTGCCTCCCCCGCTGGGGAGGGTCTGCAGCTTGGAGTCAGGGTAAACACCTACCTGCCGGGGGGTGGCCTCCGGCACATTTACCCCACCCCCTTTTCCACCGCAGCCAGCCGGCCCGCACACTGTTCTTTTAACTACTGCCTTAAAGCCTGCTGGTCTCCTGATCTTTCTCTTCCTGTTATTTACTTAATAAAAGTGGCCCTTTGCATCCATATTACTGACTCGTGTGTTTGCTGGGGAGTGTGTGGGCAAACAGAAGAAAACAAAAGGGGTTAGCAGCATATAAGCTTTTATAGTGAGAATAGAGAAGGAAGGGAAATAGGGATAAATTATGTACTGATGTATACCTCACCATTAGTAATCACGGTACGTTGCAGAACAAGAGAAGCAAAAGACAGATTCTTGTCCCAAGTACGGTAACTTGCCTTGTAAATTTAGACAGTGATGGTGGCCCAGAGGAAAAAGAGAAATGAGAAAGACAAGTGTAACAAGGGATGAATTGTGAGCAAATAAAATCACACACACCCAAACTTCTTTTCAGGTGTGGATGCGAACTCAAGGGTTAAAACCAAAGCCTTCATGAAGAGGTGGGATCCTTTAAAGTGAGTTTTTGCAACTTAAAATTCGGCAGAAAGCAAATCTTCTGAAGTCCGAGCTGCATATTTGGGAAGAGGACAACAATTTAGCTTAAAAACCCCACTCAGGTTTGTAATATTGAAGCTGTACTTTCTTTTCAACATGTACTACAGTAATGCATACAAAGAAATCATTCTAGAAGCCTCCAGAGAGAAAACCACTATTTCTGCTGTGTCAGAAAACAATAAAGGATAGGTCCAAGGTTGACCACCTGAGATTAAGAGAGAAGATACCAAACAAACAACAAATTGAGGGGAAGAGAGGGGGGATATTGCTGCGTTGAATATATGGCGCTTCTAAACTCAGAAGTGTAGCTCCCTTATGAAACCATCTTTGAGGGTGAAGCAAAACTCACACTGACTTGGCAGCTGTGTCTCACCTCATTTCACTCATTTTTTTTTTCAACAGACTGAGTGTTGCTCTGCCGAGAATATGATGCTAAACCACTTTTCCTGTAGAGTTTTTTAAACAGGGCCTCTGAGAAAGGGTTTGATACAACTCAATGACTGAAGTAATACCTTTGTCCATCTGAGCATTAAATGGCCCATTGAAATACAGCTTAGCTGGAAGGAATTTTTCAGTAAATGGTGGTTTCTAATTTTTTTTTTAACTCCTCTCCCAGCTGACTAGACTCTGGCTCTGAAACTGCAGTTCAATCACTTTCGGTTGCCTCTCAGGTCAGGCCTTTAGCCAGTGTTAATTAAATAAACCCCCTTAGAATACTAGAGGTTAACTGAGAGCAACAAATTGGTCTTCACTATAGAATCTAGCACTATTCAAACTAAAGAAATCTGTTTGAGAGGCCTCTTGTACACACATAGTCCTTAATAATGCCTTAAGCACTATTAAGAGAGACAAAATACTATTTTTTCTTTTCACTTGATAATGACAAAAGCATTAAGATATCTTTTTTCCATATAATTTTGTGTCTTTTATGTTTAAATAATACACATCATAAAGGAAAGTGCTGCAGCACATAGTTTTGATTCTACAGCAGCACAATTTCAATTTGATAAAGTGGAACTGAAAAAAAAGGGGGGGGGGAATCAATGCACAAGCCAGACACTTTCCTTGCCTTACGTTTCTCACTGCAGCGGTTAGAAGTTTGCATTTTTTTTTTGTCTCGAGTAGGCAGGAACATTCATATACCTTCGTTTTCATGTTGTCAGTTATATTTTGCTATCTGTTCCATACAATTGGACGAGACCGCAAAATTGGAAACTGGCTGAAATTTTTCTCCTAATGATTTCAAATGAGAAAAGCTGGCTTTTCTGTATGCACCTCTGTGTAGTGCTCTGTTAAGAAAAATAATTAGTTGAAATTGTTTCTTTGTTAAGTGTCCGCAGCTATCTGTGGATTAAAACAAGTTGCACGGTTTTATTTTAAACACTTAGCAATTAGCCTTGTCTCCATGAACATGACTTTACTGTAAATACTCCACCTTGACTATCCCTTTGTCCCAAGATTCCTTGGAAGAACGCAACCAAGCGATAATTCAGCATTATTGCTGCTTCAGTGCCCTAATCGCTTAAGGAGCAGCAAAGACCCTATGCTCACAGCCACAAGGCTCCTACAGCCTCTTGGCCTAAGGCAAGCTTCACAACCCAGCAGCATCCAGATGTCAAGAGGAATATCCAGGTCCTGATGCAGCATGCCGCTCCATTCCAGTATGGCCTAACATCTGTTTCAGCTGCTGGCATTCAACCTGCTGAATACACTGAGACTGAGGCTCAGTCTAGGGAATAGAAATAGGGTGGAACTGAAATACTGACATTGCCCCATGTCATGTGGGTATCAGTAAATACCAGGCTAAAAGTGATATGCAAAATGCTAACTTCTTCCCATTCCTCCATTCTTATTCTTTCTAATAAGCCTTCAGGTTTGACTACTCACATTGTCTTATTAGGAAAAAAAAATCCAGTTGTAAGTACAGGACATGGAGGAGGCTGAATGAATAACCAGTTAATATGCGGGATATCTCACCACCACCACCACCAAGTGTTTTTGTCTCCAAAAAATTCAGTTTTTGTCATCCTGTCCTAGCACCTTGAATAACTTGTCTTGTTAATCAGTCTTGGCTAACTTTCCTCTCTTGTTGTGTTACATACAAAGACAGAGGACTCAGGAGGAGCTTGTAAGAGTGTTTGGTAGACAAAAGACATTAAAACTAAAGCAAACATAATATGCTTCTATTATGTGTTTATGGCATCTTTCAGATAAGTTGCTTAAGAGCTTTAAAATTGCTAAGCACCATTTTCCCCGGTTCCGCCCTGAAAGAACACAGTAAAATAGAAAGGTTGTTGGGGGCATGAGAAAAGGAGGGATCTAAAATATATCTTGGCAGGAACTCAACAATTCTTCACCCCAACTCAGTCAGTGACCTTAGACAAGCCACCAATTTCTACAAATCATTTATAAAATGGGCATAGTAATAATACTTATGTTTCTTGCAGAGGGGTTGCAGGAAGGCCTGGTATTTAGCCTGGTGCTCTGAGGAAAAGTTGCTATCCTAAATGAGTGCTAAGTATTATCATTTGTATTTGTATCACACATCGAGTTAAAAGTTTGTCATCTTGGTGCTTATTCACATGAGCCATGACATTTTAACAAAATCTTCTTGAAGGTCAAGAGCAACTGCATACCGAGGACTTGGTTACATTCATCCCTTGTTACATGGGTCTGTACCACCCCTCCCCTCGCCTCCCTATACTGTCTTCCCTCCCCACAGAATGTGGCCGGCCCGTTCTGACTGCAAGCTCCTTGGCAGACTCTGTGCTTAGGCAATTCTTTATAAAATTCCATGTATATTGGTGGTGCAGTACAAATAATTAAGAGATAGGAACCTGCACTCTCTTTATAGCAGAGCAGTTTCCAGACTAGTGCTTTGCTTTTGCCCCTCTCTTTGCTGTCCAGTTTGTTCAGTGATCAGCAAGTTTATTGCTATTGTGAGTTGGCAAAAATCCTAAAGGATTTTAGAGCACAGCTACCAACATCTGCATCCTACCATTCAAACAGATAAGATACTTCAGTCCGCATTCATCAAAATGGCTAACAGGGACCAATCAAGTCTGCATCAGAAAGAGATGGCATTGATAAAAGGTCTCCACCTTGTCCACACAGGCCTGTGCTACTGGTTGTACACATGGAAGGTTCCAGTCCTGGCACACAAATCCACAACCATTCCCCTTGCAGTGACCCTTACGTGTGGTTTTGCACCTAGGCAGCCTCTTTAGGATAAGCAACTCACGGTGAAATGATTGCCAAAATGTTAATAAAAAATGTTATATATTTTGTTCATAGCTGGTTGCTGAATCCATTCCAAGTGGCTTCTGGTGATGAGATTATAGGTTGGTATGCTTTATGCAGCTTTAATATTTGTTAGGTTGTATTTACGTAAACTTTACCAAACATCTTAACTTCTACCCACTCCCATGCATTTAAGATGAACTGCAAGCCCAATAAGAATTAAACAAACAACTCTTTCGTCCACATCCACGGAGTATTACTTTGCATCCAAAATCTTCCATTTGTACGACCATATATCTGTACAGGATGTGGGGCTAGAAATGAAGCTGAGGGTTGGGGCTGCACCAAACCTAGAGGGCAATCAGTGACTCAGAACTAAAAGCACACCGCAAACTTAGCAGGACGTAGTGCTGCTAACCAGTCTCTATGATAAGCAGAATCAAGCTGGCAATGTATTTAAGCACATGGTTGTAAATTCCAGCCAGATCAGGGCTCCCCCATGAATTGGGACCATGATGTAGAAAGAAGGATTTGACTGTCTGCCCCCACTATGGCTCCAGTCAGGAACGTACTCCCCCCTATGCATACTTTACAGCTATTTGCCCTGGAAAAGAGGCTCTTATTGGCATCAGTGGAAGGTGTGTTCAGATCAGGGTCATGGTGGGAAAAATGATCAGATTCCCCTTCGCTCACAAATGGCCCTGTCTTGATAGGGGGGGGGGGAGAGAAAAGTGTGAAAAATATTTTAATACACAAAATTCAAGAGTAACGAGAGAGAGAGAGAGAGAGAGAGAGAGAGAGAGAGAGAGAGAGAGAGAGAGAGAGAGAGAGAATGAGGAGTACACTCACACACCATAACTCCAACTCTAGTTCATAACGTAGTTTGCCGTGATTGCATTATTTTCACTAGCAAGAACGGAAGAGGACAGATAGGGATATTATAAATATATGCTGGCTCTAGTGATCAGGAGAAGCTTTATCACTCAGCTGGGCCACTTCTGGGAAAAAGAGCCATTCAGGTGTATCTCCAGCATCCCATTCAATTAACATATCATTAAAAATAGCTTTTCCCCACTGAGTTTGCTGTGTTACCTGATAAGTAAACATATTATATGTAAAGTGTACATTGTGTGCGTGTGTGTGTGTATCTGCGCATATATGTGCACACGTATGCGTGTGTATATAAAATCAGAAAAAACTGATGTTTGCTGTTTGTAAATCAGAAAACTGGACATTATAACTACAGTCTACTACACCTCCTTCAAAGCCTTCAGATCATTCCAGCTTACAAATCATTTAGTACTCCCTCTCTCTCTCTCTCTCTCTCTCTCTCTCTCTCTCTCTCTCTCCTCTCAGTCACTAAAATTGCAATGACCCCTTCACAAAAGCTTCACATTTTTCAAGGAATAAAGCCGGAACTACACCGAATCCATTCGCGCGCGTCATGGGCGGTGTGTCTTCCATTTTAACAGATCGCAACGGAACTTGGGAGAGCACCGCTCTCCCAAGTTCCGTAGCATTCGGACATGGAGCATGCTGATGTTTGGCCGCGTTTGGCCAATCGGAAGAAAGTGGGCGCGGGACGCAGAGCAATGTGTTTCACCAATGGGAAGAGAGGGGGGCTTTCAGCAAATCGGAGTACACTTGTGTTTCAATCGACCTATCACAGGGGCCAGCAAGCAACCAATCAGGAGGGACACGCAGGGAAACTATGCGGGGGAAAAAATCTGGTGGAGCCAGGGCAGCGTCTTGGGGCGGGGCGTCCCGTCCCCTCTGCTCGCGACGCCCTGAGGCGCCCCGAACACGAACGGGTACACTGTAGTTCTGGCTTAAGTCCAATGACACCAAATAGATATCCTGTACTTTCAAAGAAATAAGTTCCATTGCATCAAGTGGAACTTCGTTCTGAGTAAACTCTTAGGATCTCAGTTCTAGATCAATAACACTTTCCCCTGTTGCCTGACAACATTTTTATTTCTTTTATTTGGACTCAAATGTGCGACACATTTGAATACATGTATACGTGATGCTGGGTGCCTGCCAGGAGAGCATAACCCAGACCAGTAATGTGACTTTTGAATTGCGCTGATGGTAAGAGGCCTCATATCCCACAGTTTCTATGCGAGAAAAAGTTGGGTCACAGGACCTTATATGTTGTCTTTGTTCTTCATTCCACCTTTCATTGCCATGCTGTTGTTTTTATCGTTCATTGACCAGCCGGTGCTGCATGAAGCATCCCCATTCCAGCTGCTACCCAAGAACCACTGTGCCAAGCTGGCACCCAGGAATGGTAAACCAACCACTCCCTTCTCTTTCCAGCCTCTTCCCCTTCTTCCCATCCCTGAGCACAATGGAAAGTTGCTGTCTAGCCAGCTGAGCTAGACAGCTATCCTTGGTGGGCCGCCTCACAACACACACTTTCTCCCTGGAATGCAGCTCCAGCTCTCTTAGCCTGCCTCCCTCCTTAAAATTGACTATGGCTACAGTTTGTTGTTGGGTTCCAAGCCCTTTCGGTCTTTTGCCCTCCACTTTCAACCCAGGAGATTGCTTGGTCTTGGCAACCTAGCCCAGAGATTCCTGCAATGCTTTTCACACCAGCCAACAGAAACAGATAGGTAAACCTGGTCCTTCGTGCAGCCTCTGCTTTTCAACTTTCAGGGGAGCCGTAGGCCTCCTTTTTAGGCAGGTTCCCTTAACCATCACAGCAACCACTCAAATCCAGCTTTCCAAGCTCCTTCAAGTGGCTGCGGGGCTGGTTAAGAGTAGGCTTACCATAGTCCCATTTCAGGGATCCATCCCGGCCACTGTCCCCGGTGTCCCGGCCATCCCCGGAAACCCGGACTGTCCCGGCTAGCTGCCAAGTCCTCCGCGGATGATTTCAAGGGAGCTTCCAGAAGTTGTGCGCTTGTGCGAAGCTCGCGCAGACACACGAGCCAGTGTATTCAGTCCTGGCCGGCCGCGGAGTACATGGCAGCCGGCTGGCAGGGAGGAAGAGGAAGAAAGCAGCAGGAAGGCCATGGCGTGGCAGGAAGAAGCCCCCCACGCCATAAATAAATAGAGCCTTTTCGGGCGGCCTGACAGTTGGCAAAAAAGCAGCCACTTCTATGTTCTACTGAGTTACCTTACTTTCCTCCCAATATCATGCACACGTAGTGCAAGCATAATAGCTTACCCTTTGTAGGCACCATCCAGAAGAAGTGAGTCATGTTTAAAAGTCTCGTTGAAATTAATGCAATTTAAACATTCAGTTAAGTGCTTATCCTACTTCTCCTCCCATCATGCAGACAAAGCATCTACCAACCAGTTAAAAATACAATACAAATCTGCAAAATAAAAACAACTATAAACATTAAACCATCAGCAATCAAAAGACATCCAAGACTCGGAGGTAGTACCTACTTAATCAGCCTAATGACCAAAGTCCAATGGGAGGAGTGGAATGTTTTACTGGTAATCGAAAATGAACAGATATGGTAAATCTTCATCAAGAGCGAGTCCCACAACAAGAAATCATAATTTTAAAAAATGCCCTGTTTTCAGTAGAGATCAGTCTTACTTCAGTTGATGGCAGAATTAAAATAAGTGTATTTTTCCAGATCTCAACTCCTGCTGGCACATACCTATAGGAAAAGGCACTCTTTCAAGTAGTGGGGTTGTTAAACAATCTGAAGGGCATCTAACTTTCTCTCCTATTCTATGTAAAAAATTATCACTGCCTCTCTTACAGTATCTCAGGTGGTTTGAGAGCTTCTGATTACACCAATTGTGCACCTAGCTGTATAGTGCAAACAGAAAGGGAGGAGTTCCAGTGGCTGTTCTATAATTATGGAATTCCCTTTTCTAGGTGCTTATCAAATTTGGAGTTTCATTCAAGAAGCGCAGCTAGGCCTTTTTGGAGCAGCTCAGGCAAAAATTAAGCTGGCAGGAATGTGTTAGGTGGAGTTAAAATTTTGCATGGATATGGATTTGCATGGATTTAATTTTGCATGGTTTTTAATGCTCCTTTTAGAATAAGATAACAATTAGCACTTTTATCTCATTTCTTAGACATGCTGGTTTTTTGAACATCGTAGGCAAAACAAATTCATGATGTCTAAGACATCTGTAGTGGGAGGAGGCCCATGTCTAATCAAATAGAGAAGCTTCTTTGAGTATGACAGTGATATCCCAAAATAAGCAGCGGTCCTATTACCTTGCCACTTCTTTTTCCATTAATCTGTTCTTAAAGATTTTATCTAAATTGAGGCACATGAAGGAAGCAAATCTCTCCTTTATTCAAATATACTCACGTCAAGGGCACAAAGTATATCCTCTGAAAGGGCAAATTCCATGCCTATATTTTGAATGAGATAAGCCACTTCTTCCTTATTAATTTACAATCATCATCCTCTTTTAAGGACTTCAAAAAGGCATAGTATAGATGTTCTATGTATAGTGTTCTCATTTTTATGCTATGATTTTTAGGGATATGTTTTATTAAGTTCTTCCTTATAATAACAAAATGTGTCAATGGTATTTTATTGTCTGATATAAAATATCAACTAGCCAGTGATGTTCTATCTATTTCATATAGGTGCAGAATACAAAAGTGGCATATATAGGATATATCAAAAACCTAGAAAAGTATTGGAGTGGAATGTTTCCAACATGGATTGGCATGCTTAATTCAGTGCCTTGTGATGTTATACACTGACATGAACCTCATTACCTGAGACTGGGGCCTTCCCTTATGGGTCCATGCACTCAGGCTCCAGAACCTCTGCAGCCACAGAAGAGGCCAGGGGTGTGCAATATACAGCAGACAGTACTGAAGCCATATAAGATGACTGGACAACAGAGGTGTCTATTCTGTTTCCCACCTTACGTTCCAGCTAAAACCCAAGGTTTGGCTCCAGCTCAAGACCCCAACTCCATCTACAATGGAAGATCCCAGTTCTAGCTACTAACCTTAGTTCCTGGTTAGATAACATATATTGCATTTGGGTACAGCCACCCAGCACTCACATCTGGTGCTGACCTGCATCCAGATGACAACTTCCACACTTCCAGTTGAGTAAATTTCTGTTTATCTGGAAACATGGAAATTGTTCATGAAAAAGATACATATCCCCCCCCCAAGGAGATATCCATGTTTATTGCAGAGAGGCAGTCATATGGAGTATACACACAGCCTGTACCTGACCCCCACAAGCTGTGTGGACTGGTGGGAAGCCGCACAGCAAGAAATATGTCCCCTGCACACTTTCCTGGGTGTAGACTTACTTCTGAGTAGACAAGCATAGGATTGGACTGTAAGTCATTGCACCTTGGGGTCAGCCTCCTACTCTCTCAACTCAATGAGCCTACACCTTATACCTCACCATCTCTTTCTCTTTTAGGGATGGTGATGAAGTGCCTCCAAGATGTATTGGACACAAAATACTTCGAATAAATGTTGGAAATGTAATAAGCAAGAAGGGTCATTTTATCACATGTGGTGGACTTGTGTTAAAGCTAAAAAAAATTGGACTCAGATACACCTACAGATTCAAAAGATTCTAAAAATCAACATACAAATGAAACCAAAAGCTTTTTTTGTTGGGATTGATGGATGAACAATTGGAAAAAATCTCATGGAACTTTGTTATTATATATGACTGTAGCAGCAAGGTTACTTTACGCTCAGAATTGGAAAAATGCAGAAATACCATCAATTGAGGATTGGTGGTTAAAGATTTTGGAGTTGGCAGAAATAGATAAACATGCGTCTTTTGTTAAAGAGAAGTCAATATCTACTTTTATGAGAAATTGGAAGCCACTCGTTTACTTTTTGCATGTAAAAGAGAAAAAAATGATGTAATGATCTGTGGATTTGATGAATAAGGATACATTTAATAAATTTAAAGAATTTGAGGGAGAGGCTTTAGCGGATAAAGGTGTGAGAGAATGGACGATGATACTTTAAGTTGGAGGTTGATCAAGTTATTTTTTGCTTTGTGTTATGAAAGGGAAATTGTAAAGATATGTATTTGCTTCTCCATATTTTTTCTTCTATTTCTTAATTTATTTCCTTTTTTATAGTATATTCATATTTTTTCTCTTTTATGTATTTTTTCTCTTTTGCTGTATTCTATTTTTATTGTATTTGTTAAAACTTTCTATAAATAAATAATTTAAAAAAACCAAGATGTATTGGACAGGAGCACAGCACACATGCTACTTTGAGGAAATGTAAATGCCCAGCACAACATCTTGAAAGCACTTTCTCTTTTCACAGCCACAGGAGGCTGGAGCCAGTGTCCTGATCCAATGGAAGTCAGTCATACCTAAGCTGTATTGAAACGTTCGGGGCATAGTTAATTATTAACTTGACCCATTGATTTCAATGGGACTTGAACACAACACACTGTATTTGGACAGAGGTCATCCAGACTCAGAGGTAGCATATTGTCCAAAATTTGTTGTCTCATATTTGTGAAACGTTTTTCTGAAAGAGTGCTTACTGAAGCAGACCTATTCAGGTGGATTGTCTCCTAGAGTGTTAATCTTGACAAGAATGCCATTTTAACAGAACAAAGAGTATTCAAACCATTGTTCTACATTCCTAAACCTCTCTTTGCTATTCCCTTGCTTTATTCATGTGCCATAGCATTTGGTTTAAAAAAATACCAAAAAAAAAAAAAAAGCCCTCACAGAGCTTGGGAGTCTTTGGAGTGCTTGCAAGAATGATTCTATGGGGCTAATGAAGACAGAAACTCTGCCTGTAACAATATTAAGTTTATTTTCTCTAGTGATTCGAAGAAGTGAGCAATCTGTCACTAATACACTGAGTGAAATTACTTGTCTTGTTGGAATTCCCGCTGACAGTCAGTCACTCACAGCGCTGACCTAAACATCTACCTGCTGACAAACAAATTGCAGTGTCAAACTTTGAAAAGGTAACTAGCTGGTTTTAATTTTGATTGGTCTTACTTGAATCCCTTATGCATTCTTTCCCTCTCTTCCCCCATCCATCCACCACTTCCCCTCTCTCAATATCCCCATTCTTTGCTAGGTTGAAAATAAAAATAAAGGAAACCACCATTTAGCATTTGTGGGGGGGAAATTATTATTGCCGGCTGCATCAGAGAAATGTTATGTCAGATAAAACTGTTAAAGTGTGTCTAAGCAACATTAAGAGTGGCAGGCCCGCCAGTGACTGACTGGGTGAGTGAACACATTACCCAGACAGCATTGTAGGAATTAATTTTCTTCAATAAAGTGATTTTTAAGGCTCATATATTTCACAATCTAAACATATGTCACTGTTTCATAAACAAAATAAATGGATTAAAATAATACATTACCAATACGCTGACACATGGAGATATTTTAATTAGGAATACTTAAGCTGTGTGATATTTAACGGCTGTATTTGCCAAAGAGGAGCATGCATCATTTCATAAGGCATGAGGCAGGTAAAGCACTTTACATGACTGAAGCAGAACCAAACTGTTTTCTCTCACAGACAGGCCCATCTCACAGCATTAGCCCCCACAAAACCTGCTTTCAGGTAACAGCAATACACAGGAAACTCCATAAAGAGAGGCAAGCCATGAAATCAACTTTTTCATGGGGGGGGGGGGAGAAATGTCACTGAGACGCTAGTCCTTGAGAATAATATTTCTTTATAAAAGGCTGCATTTAACAACTGAGCTATTTAAAGGCCATATTTACATGACTGTCACATTACAACAGCCTCTTTCCTGCACATTCTTCTTGACTTACTTTAAGGGTCTGCACAAAAATAGCTGAGGAAAGCAAATGTCAACCCTGTCCTGAAATTTATATGTGTGAGAGAATTAGAATAAGTAGAAATGTAATATATTGTTTACTGTACTGAGTGCCCTCTGTTCTCTAAAGGTCAAAAGCATTGTAACCTTAGAGTTACAGTTTCTGATTGTTCCCAGGGTTAAATACATTATCAAAATTAATGGTTCAAACCCCTCAACCTTCAGATATATGAGTATTCGTGCCTCCATCTGCCAAACTGTTCAACTAAAAATAGCATTCTTTGGCCTTCATTCTGCTAATATTGCACCCCTGAGGCAGGCTGTGCAATGCTTCAGCAGTAGTTTGGATCTGCACCCAGTGGTATAACAAAAGGTCATTACTTTGTGTGTACAATTAAGGAAAAGAGGGCTGGGGAGGGGGAGAAGGAGAGCAACAGACTACAGAAGCATGTGGTACTTTTTGTTGTTTAATTTAGTTGATGATAAAAACTTCAGTCTTCCAGCACACAGCTGCAACCACAGTTAAGACTTGCCAAGGCTCATTAATGTTATACACGATAAACTTTGAAGGACAAATTACGCAAGAAACGTTAGGGAAAAGGTAAGAGCCATAGGTTTGCTTGCTTCCTTGCTCCCCCCCCCCCCTTTCTAAAGATCACTTTGTTTAGGAATAACTCCAGCTAACATAATTGCAATGCATTATCACTATCAACAATTTATCAGCAGCTGTTGATAGAACTGCACCATTTCTTTCTTTAACAACAATTAAAAAGGAACATTCTGGAACATTATCTGCTTTGCTATGGGGAATGGAAGGAAAAATGACAGGAAGGCCTCACCAGAGATTGAATGCAGCCAGGCCTTCTGGGACAGATGCATGTCTACAGAGCTGCTGTGGGGTTTCTCAGTAATAGGGTTGTTACAAGTCCTCTGAAAGATTGGGAAATGATCCATGAAGAGTTAAGCTCACACTGTATACATGTACCAAGAGAAAGTCTGACCTAAAATCTACACAAACATTTGGAATATACGAATTAAAAAAGATCACAGTAGTGAAAAATGAGAAGCAACATCAAGTCTTAAGAGTGTTGTTCCATTTAGTAAGCAAGCCAGCTACAGAAGCAATGCTATGATCACCAATATTACTAACTTGGAATCTTGGTTCTGTAAGATTTGCAGCAGTGTGCGTTGACTGTAACAATATTATTTTAAAATACTATTTTTAAAAGCATTGCACTCATCATTCTAAGAAATGTTAAGAGGCTCAGACCATGTGGTGATGGGACGCAATTCCTCCTGCAGATTTTTTCCCTCTTTATGTAGCCACCTGCAAACAAAGTGGCCCATTTTCACCCAATGTTCTGTCTCGCATGATTATTGGGGAGTGCATGGGTAAACCTAATTCACACAGCGCTAGTCACGTGTGGATTGCTCCTGCCTAGCCTCACCATCTTGCAAGACTTGGATCACGTGCACCTCACTGGCGCACCTGCATAAGAGGGGAGGAGCTTGGCCAGCTTTTGCCAGCAGTATGGCTTCGGTTTTTGACCCTGCCTACCCTCCCTACAGTCTAGGTCAGGACTAGCTGGTTGCCTTTGGAGCTGGGTAGGATTTCATAAGGGGTTTCCTCCAGCTTTTCCAAAATGTCCAGGAATTTCTTTTTTTCTGTTTTTCTCCTCTAAAACCTTTACATTTCTATTATTGCAGCACTACAAACATTTATGATAGAAGCTTTAAGAGTCTCACTATGGAACCGAATGCTTCTCCAATCAGGTTATAAAATCAGGTTACAGAATGCGGCGGCCCGTGTGGTCACTGGAGGTAGACGGTTCCTCCAACGGCTGCACTGGCTGACGATTCGTTTCCGGGCCCAATTCGAAGTGCTGGTCTTGACCTTTAAAACCCTATACGACTTGGGGCCAGGATATTTGAGAGACTGCCTACTTCTATATAGTCTGGCCCATCTCCTTAGGTCATCAAAGAAGGCCCTTTTGCAGGTACCGTCGCTCAGGGAGGTGTGAGGGGTGGCGGCCAGAAATAGGGTCTTCTCAGTAGTGGCACCAACCTTATGGAATTCCCTCCCTTTTGACTTACGAACTGCTCCCTCCTTGGACACTTTCTGGTGAGGCCTAAAAACCTTCCCGTTCAAAGAAGCCTTCTGAGTCCTGGCCTTTTTTTAACATCCTGCTGGTACAGGTGGGACGCTGCTGTTTTTTATGCTCTTGTTTTAATTGTAATAATCTATTTAATCAATTTTTAGATGTTTTTATTAGTTTTCATCAACTATTTTTTACGGTTTTAAAATGTGATCTTTGTATTGTATTTTCTTTTTTGTTGTAAGCCGCCTTGGGTCCCTTCAGGGAGAAAGGCGGGGTAAAAATACTGCAAATAAATAAATAAATAAATAAATATCTGAGCACTGACAAGAAAGTCATGTTTTTCAATTTGGTGGACATGACTGTGAACAGATCTAGTGGTGTATCTCTGAGTTTTCAGACCTGCTCCAAACTGACCAAAATACACAAATATCTGCCTGACATGGTATAGCTTTGTCTTGGCCATTAGGGACACTAATGTCAGCCTGAGCCTGACAAGATGAAAGTCCCTTTCAACACACCTGATATTGAGAATACATCAGTTCTGCTGGCTCCTTAAGATGACGCATTGTCTAAAGTTCCTTTATAGTTTTTCAGGGGTCAGTTGCACTTCCTCACCGAAGTTGTCTTCAAATGAACTGAAGACAACTTAACAGAAAATGGAATGATTCCTCTCCAACCCAGGTGTAGGATGCAATCTCTATTGCAAGAGGGTCTGGTCTCCCAAATTAGGCAAGTTATTATGACCTGCAGTTCAGGTCCAGTGCTTCTCAGAGTGTGGTCAGCGAGCCATCACCTGCCAGTCTGCGGCAAATTTCATGCTGCGCTGAGTGGTGCGTGGTCCATGGCACATTCGGGAAAAAATGGCTGGTCTGCCACTTCAGACTGTTAGAGTAACACTGTAGCCCACACAAAGCCCCGAGGAAGGTCTCTGACCTGTCTTAATCAAACAGAGAGGTCCTGTTAACGGTCACGGTGTGGCTGAGACAAGCAGAAGTTGTCAGGCTAACCTGCCTCCTTATGGGCAGCATGAGTGTTCTGCACAAGCAGGGGCTCTTCAAGATCACTCAGAAAGTGGTCTTGGCAATTTACTCTATACTGCAATCGTCTGATGCCAAAATGCTGCTCTTGACAGCCCCAATGGCAAACACGAGGATGGTGTTCCAGTGGGAATCATAAGCTATCTCACTTTAGGGAAAATTCCAGAACAAGGCAATAAAATCTGTTGAGCTTATGGATCACCTATGGAGGAAGCCCTCCCCTGGGGAGATCTTATAGCTCAATAGCAGAGCATATGGTTTGTATTCAGTAGGCCATGGGTTCAATCACTCCAATGCAAAAGAATTTCAAGTAACAGGGCTGGAAAAGATCCCTAACTGAGATCTTGGAGAACCGCTGCCAGTCAGCATAGACCAGAGGTTCCCAAACTGGGTATTGTGACGCCCCAGCCAGGAACAATGACTCAGTACTCCCTTAAGGCGAGTGGCAACCCATGGTGACGGCGATGACGCTTCTGGGATCACACTGGCACCAGGGGAACAAAGGGGTTTTTAGCCCTACCTGGGGGGGGGGTTTCCAGGCCTCTGAGGGTTGCATGGAGCCTGCAGACCCCTCCACAGGCCTCCCCGCACCTCAAAACGGCTCCAGATCATGATCGCGATCCATGTCCAGTTTCGTCCGAAAACCAGGTGGGTCACGATTGCAAACTGGAACCATTTTGAGGTGTGGGGAAGCCTGCAGAGGGATCTACAGGCCCCCCACACACACTCCCTGAAGGCCCAGCAAGACCCCCAGGAAGGGATAGAAACCCCTTTGTTCCCCTGGCGGTGCAATTCCGGAAGCGCCACCACCGCCATAGCCACCACCCCCACAAATACTTATGCGGGGGAAGGGGAATACTGGGCTAGATGAACCAGCAGTCTGCTTAGTATGGCAGCTTCATATACTCCATATTCTGAACAGATTCCTTTGAGGAAAAGACTTTTAACCACCAAAGCATCCGGCATTTTACAAAGAACTGAAGAAAAAAGTTCTTCACCTTTCTCTATTGCACCTTAAAGCAAACACCCCATGCAGTGTAGCTGTTGCATTTCTGCCCAAAGTCGGTGGATCAAATGGGAGAGTTGGTTGTTGTTTTTTAAAGGTGAGGGCTTTCAAACATTCAGTCCCCTTTCTTACAATCTGAAATCACCCTTAACAGCAACAAGTACATCAGATAGGGCTTCAGCTGGTCACAGCTCTTCACAGCTGTGACCTCACAGGGGGAGGAGCTTCTCCCTCTAGGCACAGTTGCAGGGTTTCCTGCTCAGTGGTCTACATGGCTGACAATCCACATGTGCAACTGAATGTGGCATCATTTGAAGAGGAATAAGTAACAGGGCAATAAATCCTAGGCCTTTCTACTCAGAAATCAGCCCCACCAAGTTTAATGAGATTTACTCCCAGGTAAATGTGTCCAGGATTGCAGCCTACCACTAGGCTTAAACATTCTTGTGGGACTGCAGGGACTAACTAGTTCATTGTGGTATGAGTAGTCTGCAGCCTACAAAAAATAAAGCCCTGAGAAACCTATTTACCTCTGGGGTATCACAGCAATTTTTGCTGCTAACACAACTACTCTTCTGGTTGATAATAGCTGTAAGATGTATTAGCCACATCATTTAAATATCCAAGAGCTAAACCTCTAGCATGATGACTAAACACACCTCCTTTTATGCTTTTGACTGCTACTTCATTATTTGACACTATTGTGCCTTTTCTTAGGGAATATTAAAAAGCTATATAATAAATTGGAGTGTAAATCATTTTCACACAACATTTAGTTCCCCCTATGACAAAAATAAATAAATGACCTAGCAAGGGAACAAACTCAGACTCCCGATGGCTGCTGGCATCCAACCAACTTAACGCATGGAAAGACGGAGATTCCATAAATACAGAAGCTGCAAGTGTGCAGTTTATGAAACAGTCATCGCCCAGCCCAGAAGAAAGGATAAAGTACATTTATTCAGGCACCCACTACAAGCAGCAAAAGCAAAATGGGCCATACGTGGAAGAGGCTTAAGAGAAATAAAATGTTCGGAACATGTCTCTTCCAGTAAATAAATGCATACTTCCAACCTCTGCATGCACGCACGCACGCACGCACGCACGCACGCACGCACACACACACACACACACACACACACACACAAGATCATGATACAGCCCAAGCTGAACACTTTTGAATCCTCATTGATTTCAGTGAAAACATATGCAGTACTTAATTCTCCCACTGAAAACAATGGGATATCAAAATGCTTAACTTGGGCTGAATTGTGCCCGAAATCATTAACTTAGTTCATATAAACTAGAACGTTGGCTGTGTTTCCCAGCATCAAGCTGACAGCACGCTGTTATGTTTGCAGCATCGTAAGTACATAAGGTGTTAATCCTTCTGGGTTTGTGCTTAAAAAATTACTTAACATTCAAGCCGTTACTTAGCATACAGCTGGTTAGCAGTTTTCCACTAAAGCATTGGCTCTGAGCCCACATATTTTTGTTCTGGCACATACCTGGAGCTGTAAAGGGCTGAGTCCAGAAGCAGCAGCAGCTGCCATTGTTGACGGAATGAACTGCACAGGATAGTTATCACCTGTCGAGGAGAACAATGCATACAGGTTTAGACAATGAGCAGAGAATCGCAGCAGACAAGTACAAACAGGGCCTGAGCTCCACAACACTGCTCTAAGCCCAAACATCTGCAACAACAAAAGGGAGTTGCTGGGCACAGACTTGTAGTTCTACCTTCGAGCTTCAGCTCAGCAAATCGCTAGTAGGCAAACTGGCAAAACATAAAATGCAATGTGGAGACCCAAGCATGCTCACTCTTATTACAGATCACAAAGCACAGAAGGCTTGAAAAATAATAAAAAAGGAATAATTGCATGTTTAGAAATATTTCAGATGATACGTGATATACAAAGCGGTATGCAAAGGCCCAGCCTTGTCAGATGCAGAGCACCTCGAGCTGGAAACTTCTTGCACTTTGCTCCTTGTGGCTAATGGATGAATAAGTGGAGGTTAACTGATTTCATGACATTGCTTCAAGAAACCTTCAAGGAAACAAACTGTATTGTATTCTCTAAGGCAGTGTAACTCAGTCCTTGTGAACTCAGCCCCCCACTACTGCTGCCTGCAAGGATGCATGGACTGGGGTAGTGACCCCATTGTGGCAGTAGAGACCAGAAATAGAACGAGGTCTCTCTGGCCTCCTTGCAAAGCTATGCATAAAGACAAATCATAAAAATCAGGCAGCGGCTATTCCCGAGTTTCCATGGATGATGGGGTAGTGAAGGTACTGTTACTTTACCCCACTCTAACCAAACATATGCACACCCACTCACAATGTGGATCAGTGAGGTGCCAGGTGTGGCTAATGGGAAAGGTGAATACCACCTGACCTGCGTTTGCCTCCCTAGACCTTTGCACTCCTTCCCTAGGTGTCCCACGCCACCTAAGGGTGGGACCGACTGCAGCATTTGAAAAACACTGCCTGTAAGTGTTTATCATTCATTCACTTGGTGATCTCTACATACTTTTTACACCACTGTCAGAGCCCATTTTGAGTTGCTTTGGGCAAACTGAGTTTAACATAAACCACACCAGTTTTGACAATTCAGGGCACACCAGAAAAAGATGTTTTCAACAATATGCAGACAACTTGTTCATTTTCCAACCTGATAGGATCAAGATCTAATGGTCTGCTTACTGAACTGGAAGTAACCATCTGAGATGAAACCAATTAACAAGCATCCATATTGCATTAATATTGTGAAGTCACCCACACATCACTTGTCAACTGCATCTACAAGTCAACAAAGCCTTTGAATCAGGATTCTGTTGAATTGACCAGGTTATCTTACTGGATAGATAGGTTTACTGCATTAATCTTTTCCCACCATTTATTCCACACACACCCATTGACACCCACTGATCCTGAGGACAGGATCACAGAAACCTAGGGCATAAAAGGGGTCAAGTAAGAGAGAATGAGCAAATCTGTCAAAGGCAGGAATGGGGATAAGGACTGGACTCAGAAGGGACTGAGAGCCCAATCCTAACCTTTCCACACCCCACTGATGCAACAGCGCCAAGAAGGCAGCCCCTGCATCCTGTGTGGGGGGGACAGGACCAGGAGGCTTCTGCAGGGAAAGGGGATGTTTAATCCCCTTACCCCTACGTAAGCCCCATGGCCCTCAATGGATCTCTTCGAACCTACACTAGTAATTTTGCTAGAGTAAATCGAAGGAGAGAAAAGGGGCGGGGGAGGTTGCAGGCAAAGGGGATAGGATCCAGCGTGGGTCTTCCACGATAGATCCTCCCCCTCCTGCGGCCTCCCCACCCCTATATGCCCCCTCACCACCCCCGTTCTGCTCTCCCTCTGCCGGCTTACTTGTCCCGGCGCGTGTCCGGACGTCCTCCGGCGCGACTGGGAAAACAGAGGCCTTCCTGCCGGCGTCCCCAGTAACACACTGATCAGCATGCTGCCGGAAAGGCTTTTACGACCGGCACTGACTGCTTTACAGCAGTCTCAGCGCTGCCGCAGGAGGTGCGCCGCTATCGGGCGGTGCACTTAGGATTGGGCTGTCAGTCCTGGATATTGCAGTCATTCAGGAGTGCTTACAGAATTGCTACCAAGAAGCTCTTAAATCAAAAGATTGCTGCCAGTGTGAATATATTTTTCAGTGTATAACAATCATTAGGCACCACGGCTGCAATAGGAGGCCTATACACACTTGAAGTGAATGGGACTTACTACAGAGTAAATATGCATAGCATTTCACTGTAAGTCTGCAGACCAACTCCCCTAGTCACTTTAGTATTCTTTTGCAAAACAGTAAGCTGAAAGGGGAGAGCTTAAAAATGGAATGCAATTAAAAAAAGAGTGATTGATAAATTACACAATAACCATGATTTAATAGAGTATCACTTTGGCTTCTTATTTAAAGTCAGTGTTATGTACTATCTCTAGGCTATGTTTTAATAAGCTGCTCCTCTGCACATTTTTGACATTAATAATAATTGCATGTAGAATGTAATAATGGAAGTGCAGTGTTGTAGGATACAGAATAACACAGTGAGGAAAAGGCAGGTCTCTTCCTATGCACATGCAACTGGCCCAATTCTTAAACATCCTGTATCATTCAAAATTCTCAAGAACACCCTCTCTCCACTTACTAGCTGAAGCATTACTGTCCCCAGACAAGCTCAGTGTAAATGGTAAATTGCTTTCACTTTTTAAACAAATTCTGAGTTCCTAATCCACAAGGTCTCTCTGCATCATATCCATAATACCTCATCAGACCATTGAGCACAGTATGTGCCTGTACACAGTCCACTAACAATTGGCTTCTGATTGCATATGGAGCACTGCTACAATGCCTTTGCTAACACTACATTGTGCCGGTGTCCTACGGAGAAACATTCATAAAATCTGATCTTATTTCCTCCCTTTCTATGAGGTTGATTTTAGCTTGCACTGAGCTGTTGTGTTTTTTTTAAAACAACAACAACACTAAATTGTTTTCTTATAGTATACAACTCTTGTCTCTTTATGGTTAGATAATTCTGCCTATTTTCTTTGGAGGCTAAACAAAATTATCTGAATATAGAGTATCCTCATCAAAAGTTAAATAATGTTTCTCTGGTAAATAGACAAGTTTAAAAAAAGAAAGAAATCACAAAGATATTGAATTAATGATGCTTTAAATAGGAGAAAAATAAGCATTCATGCTATAACCATGGACTGCATTGCTGAGCATTTCCAAGGCATTCTTTCTTTAAATATCATGAATTATTCATCCCTGTTCTATGCAGAAATCCTCCCCCCTCCGTCTCCCCCTTTTGTAAGTTCAATACCAGTTGCTTTATTTGTACTAAAACATTTTCCATGTCAAACATATTTTTTTTAAAAAAAAAATCAAACTCTAAAAGAATTCCCTGTGGCACTCCTTTTTCACAGCTGTCATGCTTCTATGGTTTGAAATAGCTTGGTGCGCGTACACAGATTATATATATGGACGCGCACATATGCATGTGCACTGACGTTAATTTATTCGTATCAGTACCACACCCTGTAATGTTTTCTGGCTCACCTGCTGGTTACAGTTTTCCCCTTTGTGGATGACAAGCTTAGGGTCCTGCCTCTGTCCTGTCGTTCCACTCCTACCCCAAACCAGAAAGTTGTTCCTCCTCGGATTAAATCTGAGCATTTCATGGTGAACAGTATATGGTTAATACAATCCCACTGCATTAGGTAACAGTACTACCGGGAGAACAAAGCATGACACCTCATACCAATGGAATGTTTTGCTGACAGTAGTAAAACTAAAGCAGGGCCACATTCCTTGCAGGGAGGAGCATGGACTAGGGGGGGGGGAGATGGTAAAAGTTTTAGATTTTTAATTACTGTACAAAAGATGCATATTTCCCCTTCTAATTTTCAGAGCACAAAAATGGCTCAAGCTATTTGGTAGCTGTCTTGGCAATCTATCCGTCAACATGTTGTAGCAATTTTTTTCAAATTTGTTTCTGGATTTGGAATGCTCGCGTGAGGACCCATTCTTTTTTAATTTTATGAAGGGAGACAAAGCAAGTCAGAACAGGTCCATTGTAGGCATAGGTGTGTGTTAGTCTTGATTACTGGGAGGATGGCTTGAGGAGAAAAACAATCCCTCATCATTCCTTGGTTTGCAAACTAACTTCCTCAATTCCCCTGCTTTGTGGATTGTCTATTATTTACACTGGTGCTTCTTCTGTTTACATACAACACTGGTGTACACAAGTCCTGGGATGATTTACTAAATTTTGTTTCACTTGTCAAACTGGCCTATGCTTTAAAAACAATTGCACGCAGTATACACTTGCAACAGGTTGCCTTGGATTCAAAGCAAATAAACTCTATATTGTTTTGAACATTAAAGACTGCTCCTTCCATTGTAGATTTCCTGCATAGAAGGCTCACCCTGTTCTGAAAAAGTTGGAAACCCATCTGTAGGATAATATATCCTACACAAATGTTTCTTGTTGCAGGTTACATATACACATATGATAAAGTCAATTGGCTAGAGGTGGGGTTTTTTGTTGATAACCACATAAAACCGCATAAAAACATAGAACACCACTTCCTGCTAAAAAAAATCTGCGAAAAAATAATAACATAAAATAAAAATAAACCCATGTAATTTTGCGTCATTCTTCATCGGCTGACACTATAAAACCTATACCACCTACCTAGAACACTTTTAAAGCAGTTAAAATGGGAACAATTTGGAATAAAAACCATAACACCACTTTTGACTATTTCATTTTGGTTAAACACCGTAATATGCGAAAAAATAAAACACCTCTAGCCAAGGCATGTATACCCACTTTGAAAATAGATTCGTTTCATCTTCAATGCATTTTCTTAAGTAATGTTAATGCTAATTAAGATAAATTGTCAAAATGCTGCACAGATCACATGAGAATGATAGCAAAGCCCTTACAAATATAACTCAGTTGTTCTGCAAGCTTTGCATGTTTTACAGTTTGTTTACAAGCTAATTAAGATACTAAATCTGAGCAAGTTAGATAGCTCAAATCTAAAGTCTTGCAAGAACATGCAAGATACATCACTTCACTGGTTTAGCGAAAGTTTTAAATTGTGCTAAACTTTAAATTCTTAAGCAGTTCATTTATTTTTTTCCCAAACAGAGCAAAATAGCACTTCAAAATAATGCTTCAATATACTGTTCAGCCTTAAAGTTTAACAACATAGGGATACGATCTGAGTGACTGCAAAAATTGCAGACCTAGTTTCTTGTCTTTACTTTCAAGCTGGAACAGTTTATTAGTGCAAGATGAGGTCGAAGCTTTCTTTTTCGAACTTTCCGAAGTTGGCAGTGATGCATGCTAGTAATGAATTATGTACGTCACACTGAATAAGAGTTTGAAGCCCATCACACACATATCCTTGGTAATCCTCACAATCCTTGGCACCCTGGCAATCCAAAATGTATAAGAAAACTTTGTATCCCTATACACATTGTTGACAACAGGCAGTGATGCTGAGAGATTGTGGCTTGGCTAAGGCCACCTAGTGACTTCATGAATAGGTGAGATTTGTACTAGAGACAACCAGGTTCACAGCTCACCTCTTTAGCCACGATGCTAGACCAGAGCACATATTTCTTGATCAGTACCCTCGATGCTTGACTAAATTAACAGTCAAATGGCAAAGTTTGACATTTGTCAAAGAGATCATATTCTTCACACAGTACAGCTTTTCCCATGCTATACGAAGGAATCAAAGTAACCCACAGCAATTGCTTGGTCTATGTGAGTAAATGTTGGCTTTGTAGCAGCTCTCTTTTATGTATCCAATTTAAATAAGGTCCAACCTCTGTATAGCTGTGTGTCCTCAGAGAATTGTCAAGAGCATGTGGGTCAGCAGACACAACAGTAATTTGAGTTACACAACACCTTAAAGTTTTAATTAATTCAGTATATGCTATAAACACCAAAAGGAATACAGCATCTATAAAAATTAATTAGGTGATCTATGCAGCCCAGATTTCTCAATTAGTACCTACCATGCTGGAAAATTATATTTTACAATGTTGAGAAGTATGGTAACTAATTTTTAAAAATCTGTTATCACTTACATGATTGACATTTGCTAGCTTGAGACTATGGCTATGAGGGGCATCTGAAGATCAAATAAGATGCATTGCACAGAGAGGGAGGGCTAGATGGGACCATACAGCCCAATCCAGTGCAAATCGGCACCTGCGGAGTGTGCGCTCTGTAAATGCTGGGTGTTGTAAACGCACCATAAAGTGCATTTTTGACAGCCGGAGAGTAAGGGCCAGCGCAGAGGCCGGAAGCCCTTACTCCAGGCGTTCCCAACCTGTGGTCTGCGTACCCTTTAGGGTATGCGTACCATCAGGTGAGGGTACATGGGAGCCTGGCCGTTATTAGCTGCTGTGATCAGCAGCTGATCGGTGGCGACCAGGATTTTAACATTTTGAAGGCTCACGTCTCCATCCACATTTTGGCCGCCCAACGCTCTCCTTCAGGCTGCTCTCCTACCCAGGCCGCAACAGCTGCTGCTCGGCCTCCAAGTGGCCGTCGCCGCACAAGCCCGCAGCCCCCCCCAAAGCTGGAGCCCATCACGGCAACGCCGCTGGAACTCACGATGCCACCCAGGCCGGATCCTGCGCCTTAAAGGTGCTCCTTGCAAAGCTTGCTGATGCCTGTGCAAAGCAGCAAGAGTGGCAGAAGAAAGCTTGGCCGGAGGTGGCCTCTTCCCCTTTCATGCAATTGCTGAGCTCGCTTTTGCAAGAGGCGCGTCCAGACATGGGCAATGTGGGTGGTGCTGCTGTGATCGCTTTGCCTCCGGACCCTGCAGCGCCTCCGAGAGGCTGACCTTGCCTCCCTCCCCTGTAGCTGGAAGGCCAGGCCCCAAACCTCTCGCCCACTTCCGCTGCAGACTGATCAGCACCGCCACTGCATGTCAGTGTGCCCAAAGGACGCCTGCTAGACAGCTGGTATCACTTCTTTGTCTCCCTTCATTAATTTGGAAAGCCCCCAGTAACATCCGTGTCTCCTCTTTCTCCAAAGATACCTCCTTTGTTGCTTTATTGTTGCCACCAGTGGGGTGGGGGAAGGGCCTTGGAACGCGCCCCTTAATGTCATGGTGTGTTTTGGGAAAATGGAGGAAACAGGCTCTACTGTACCCCATGGGGCTAAATCCACATGTAGTCACTGGCCCACACCAGGAAAGATTGTACGGACACTGTTCAACTAAACTGCTTTATTTTGTTGAGAAATAAGAAAATGATCCAGAAATGGCAGAGTATTTGCTAGGATGAGAAGGAAGGAGTGGTATCAAAAAATACCTTTAAAACCTTGCAAAATTGATACACTGAAAATATGACTTGGTTTCACATGGATGGATGAAATGTGCACTAGCCAACAGGTTCTCACACCAACACACAACTGCGAAATCAGTCCTTATTTCCCTTCTGGAATGAGGTATCAAGAATCAGCCATGTCATTTAGGAAAAAGTTATCTTAGGCTCAAAGCACACCAAAGTCTACCAAATCAGATCACATTGGACCTCACTTGCTCTTTATATTCTGTGAAGCTTTGAGCAACTGAGCACGTATACGATTACTTAGCAAGTTAGCATGCAATTTATTTTCAATAATTGAACCCATTTGCAACCATCTGTGTATAAGTGGCTCCCATGTGGCTGGGAGAATGTTTCAATGACCCAAATATGTGGGTCCCAACCATGTAATCAGCATCTCATGGAGGGAGAGGTGCTGATTCAGTGGAAAAAATGCAGACAAATCAGCCCATCTCCATGCGGTCGGACCATTTAAATATTCTCCCAGCCATGTGGGAGCCACTCCTAGATAAGCAGCTCCCACACAACTGTGCGAAAATGAAAAGAGTAGCTCATGGTTCAGCGGTTTAACCCACTGCGCCACCCGCTGGCCTAACTGCAAGTATAAGGTAAAGGTATCCCTTGACAATTAAGTCCAGTCGTGTCCGACTCTAGGGAGCGGTGCTCATCTCCGTTTCAAAGCCGAAGAGCCAGCGCTGTCCGAAGACGTTTCCATGGTCATGTGGCCGGCATGACTCAACACCGAGGCGTATGGAACGTTGTTACCGTCCCGCTGACGCGGTACCTATTAATCTACTTGCAATTTCTTGCTTTCGAACTGCTAGGTTGGCAGGAGCCGTCGCGCGGAATCGAACTGCCGACCTTTCGATCGACAGCTCATGGTTCAGTGGTTTAACCCACTGCGCCACCCGCTGGCTCTAACTGCAAGTATACTAAGGTCTTATTCTGCGATTCTGATTAAAGCGCTAGTCTTGTGCCTGGTGCTGTACAAAAACAGAATTGCACCAAGACATCCCAGAAACAATGCCATTTGCCCAGAGAAGCTACTGAAGCAAATCAAATCTTCTGGCCAATTCCCCTTCATGCTCCTATATGCAGGCCTGAGATGAATGCCTAACTATCTGGTTTGACCTGCAGGCAATTTTCTGAAAATGTTATAGAGGGGGCATTCAGACATGTCAGATGTTTAAAAAAGACTGTACACACGAGTACATGCAAAATATGCGTTATGAAGACTGATAACATTTTTGGGGTACTGTCTGGTATCTGGGAAAAAAAGGAGCTGTAAATTATAATCTATTGGTTGTGAAGAGTGTAAGAAAGTAAGGTAAGGTTCCAGATAAAACAGGAGGACTGCAATCCTATGCACTGAATGCCACAGGCAGTGGGCGAATCAGAGGTTGCCCAGGCTGGGCAACTTTTACGGAATATGAAGGGAACATGCTATTCTCCAGACAGTATTCTCCAGACAAGGTGTCTTCTTTATGGGCAGTCAGGCTCCATAATCCAAACTGCCACTATCTAGCAGCAAAGGCTTCATAGTTATGGAACCCACACACCTCTTCAGAGTCTAACAAGAGCCCTAATGGTGTGGAACACTTCTCTCACAGTATTCAAAAAGAGCTTTCTTTTCCTTCTGAATAAAAGTTGAATCAGATTTTTGCCAAACTTTGGTTAAAATTTGGTAGGACTGCCAGGAGACAGATAAAATTGTTTAAGGGTCATCCTTGTTCTAAAAAAAATAATACCACTTATCCATGCATTTTTGATACAAACATGAAACCTACAACTGTACACTAAGTCCCCCAAGTACTGGTTCCATTCTAGAGGTCTGTATGGCTCAAAACAACCAGCTCTTCTCGGCCCAGTAGTATCGCACCTGCGCGAAAGCACCACAAAGGACGTACTGCACTGGCACAAATGCGCTGACACAGCTGTTTATAACCATGAACAGTATTTATAGTTGCAGTGTGCTTGTAAGAGTTACACATCAGCAACAGCAGCATGGCTAAGAAGAAAATGATCTACACAAGCAGTGGCTGTGTCCCTTTTCTAATCTTCTTGTATACTTCAGAATCATTCAATACTGCCAATACTAAAATTGACTAATATTTTTGGTTCATAATCGACAGTCCAAAACCTATCTTGGTCATCTATATGAGAATATTCCCATTTCACAGACTATTCCCATTTCACAGTACAGGCCACTGGATGAGCAATTGGCTGAGCAGAGGATTAGATTCCAGCCCCTCAGGTTTGACTCTTGTCAAACAAGCAACATTTGTCATACCAAGAAAAGCATTTTCCATAAATGTCACTTTATAAAACCATCAACACAGAGCAAAGCAGAACAAATGGAAATAATTTCTGTAGAGTTATTTGGCTCAGTATCTAACTAAACTTACTTAAAAAAGAGTTTATATTTAACTTGGATTGCATTTAATATGCAGTTTATGTTCTAAAACATACGGTTTCATTTCAGAACTTATCCCACCTCTTTCTAAAAGCCACTGAAAAACTCCCATTAACAGCAACAGCCTATTCCTGTTGTAAAAGTAGCAAACTGTTACTCTGTAAATTGTACATTTAACATCAAAAGGAAATGCTGTCACAAAAGTTTTATTTAATATTAATTAGAGGAGGGAAGATATTAATGAGCAAAATGCTGCTTCTGGGCTGAGTTCTGAGTTTACAACAAATATACAAATGAAAATAAGGTTGACTTTTATTTGCTTAAATATCTTCTTACCCTGAATTTCTTTGCTAACGTGGCTTTATGCATTTAAAGCCCTGTTTACAAGGAAGCTCTGAAAGTAGCTTCAAACCATTATATCCCTAATTGAATTCCCCAGGAGTCCAGTAAACTCAAAGGAATAAAGAAATCTTAACATTTGCTAAATCATCTCCAAACATATCTCACTACGAAGTTGCATGACCTGTTACAAGTCTGAATTTATGATTGCAGCTGAACTGCTGAAACCTCTGTTATTTAGATGGAAATCATACAAAATGCTGGCCATTTGAAACACACAAATTAAATCATACCTGCCTTCACTTTTTATCTCTAATTATGGGTAAGAAGCCTTGCACAAAAGACTCATATGTGCACATGCTGATTATAAAAGGCCTAAAAAAGAGATATATGTAACCTTCCTATAAAGAACCAGGCCACTCTCATATGCAAATTGGCAGGGAAGTGGGTCAATAAATTCAAAGGAAGTGATTTTGTGGTATACAGAAATAAAATAAATATGGTCCTGGATAACCAGTTCCCTGGGTATCTGTAGAAGAAATTTTCATCTAGACTTGCAAAAAAAAAAACACAACCCACCCCACCCCACGTATTTCCTTTCACCCAGCAAACCGTTTTGCGTAATGCCGTTCATACCAGACAGATCACAAGAGAAGTCATGGTTAATAGCTTAACATGTTAAATAGCGTCATATCCCTGTCAGCTTACCTGGCTTATAAGTTATTCCTGGGGGGAAAAGGAAACCCTGCTGGGCCGCAGCAGCCGCTGCCAACGTCCGCTGGTCGTGTGGAAAAATTGGGATCATGAGCGGAGGCATGTGACCCTGAACCTGCTAAACAGAAGAGAGTCTCTGATCAGAAATAGTGCAAATTTGTCTTGACAGGTCCCTCTCCAGCACTGACAGTGTTCTTGTCCCACTGAACTTTCTCCTTACCATAATCCTTGCCAATTTCACATTATCACATCAAAGTCCACGCTAACATTGCTTTCCCTCAGTGTCAAAGGTGCAACAATCTCCTTCAACTGCACTTTTTCTTGTTCTATCTTGCTTTCTTTCAATCCTTTGCCAGTACAGTACTACACAAGGATATTCATTAAAGGGTTGCTCTTTATTTACCCTTTCACATTTTCATCTTTGTCCTGCCCTGAACCTTCAGCTTCTTTTATAATCCAGTTATTATAGGATGTCCATGTGCAAACGTTCCTATATTTTGAGCATTTAAAAAAAATTTCAGCTACTCTAGTTTAGCATACACTCCAAATAAGTCAATGTTTTCAAAATATTTTAATACAGCATGTTAGGCATTCACTTAAATAAAGCTGAAGTTCTCAAGACTTAAGATTGCAGTATCTTGGCTGCCAATTAAACCAATATCCTTACCATACACACTTCACTGTAACTTGTACGTTCGTTGCTTGTGTCTGTCTAAGCCACTTTATAGTTTTATACATTTTCATGTAGCTGTGTGATACTGGAGTGGTATTCAGAGATTTTTTTTAGAATAAATCCCACTCTATCAAATTTCATTTGACCTTCATAAATGTAACAAAAAGCAATAAATAGATAGATAGATAAATAAATAAAATGCAAAAGCAGGACAGTCTTCATGTCCTTATCCGAGATTGCACTTGGCAATCAGGGAGGGAGGTTGCCAGATATGTCTCAAAATGCACAGTTTTATTTGCCCAGATCCTTGATTCATAGTAGCCATGTCACCAGAGGACTAGATCAGACGGCATGCTATATTTTTGGCACACTCAGGAATAATACAAGGATTTTGCTGATGATTACCTGAAAGTCAATACAGAAAGCTCTCTGAATCATAGCTAGGAAGTATAGAAACTGAATTGCTTTATAACCAGAACATAATTTCAGCCCCTTCTCTGGTTGCAAATGGGTGACATCAAATTCTATTTAAAAAAAATCGAAATGAACTTCATGCATTTTCATTTTGGTTTTAATTCCTAAAACACGTTTTTTCCTAGCAAAAATCCACATGTTGACCTATGGCACTGTTTAAATAGAACCAAATTTTCTTGTCATATCCATGTTCCTCTCTCAACCCCTGATGTAGTCCAGAAAGGCTACTGTGTGTGTGCTTCTAAGAGAGTTAATTTACCAACAACTCTTCTCTGGGGGGAAAGCCCTAAGATGTAGGTTAATAAAGGTCAAGCAAAATATAAACACTTTACAGTATTTTTCTGAATCCATTTCTCAGGAAAATCAACTTATAATAAAAAGGTCTTTGTGCAATTACTGCCATGGCACTGGGGCGTGAAAGAAACTAGCTTTGAGCAGCCATTTCTTTTATTTTAGCTGAGGTAAGCCCAGCTCTGCACGTTAGCAACACACTTAACATGGTTAAATTGAAGTTGATCCCCCTGTGCCCAATATTGACTTTTTAGAACACTACTGAGTTTGTTGCACAATGATCGTTCCTGCTGGCTCCGTATACAAACAAGCAAAACACAATGTCATTGTCTAGTGCCAGCAGCAAAACAACAACAACAATCAAACAGCATCTTGTAGGAACTGAAGAAAATGGGTTCTACAATCACTTGGAGTGGCTTCAGAGTGGATATTGAATCAAAGGATCCAAAGTCACTCGCAACTCTAGGATTCCAAGTGTGAAAGAGTCAGTTGCAGCAACAGAACACAGTGTCAGCTTTGAGGGAGACAAAGGGATGAAACAAAAGAGAGATTTAGTTGAGAAGGTAAAATAAATGCATACACTAATGCAGTGACATTTCTGGAAGTGACGATACCTTGTTCTCCTGGTGTAAATGAGCATTATGATTACCAAATTGTATTACAGTATAGCGATGACAAATTAAAGGCATAGGCTGCTACCAAACACTGCTTCCCTAGATCTCTTTCCTCTGATCTCCCCACATCATTGCGAAACTTGACATTGGGGATATCACATATTGATACTGTACACATGTGTACACATTTTCATGTGAATGACTGCACATGCATTCATTTTAAAAGTCTATACGGGGACTGGACCCTTCAAACATGTAGCATATAGATAGCGTGTGTTGCTATACATACGTTCAATGTAATGTATGAATAACTGTGTGTTAGGAGTCTTCATAGCTGAGTCATCGGGAAGCCCTTAAACACCAGAGACAGAAGTACAGGCTGTGTAGAAGAAGAATCTCCACCATACTAGCAAGGTGAAGTAGGACTTAGGCAGTGTCAATTAAGGGCCCAATCCTACCTCCTACCAGCCTCTCCGATGCAGCTGTGCCAAAAAGGTACACGCTGCATCCAGCAGTGGGGGGGACGGGACGTGAGGGCAAATGGCAGGTAAGTAAAAAACATTTATACTTACCTTCCAGTAAGCCCTGGGGCTGCCAACGTTCCTCCTTGGACATTCAGCACCACTTTTGGTGGTGTATGTCAGAGGAGAAGAAAGGGGCGGGGAGCTTCGGAATGAAGGGATAAGATCCAGCATGCACCACTGCCGCCGGATCCATTCCCTCCTGCCTCCTCCCCACTCCTGGTTCCTCCCTGCCCTATTACTCCCCTAGTCCACCTACTCCCTGCCCACCTCCACCACTGACTTACTGGGTCCGGCGGGCACAACAGGGTGCGGAGATAGAGCTGTGGCACTGCCACTTCTCACAGCAGTTTGTACAAAATGACCACCGACGGAGCGCTGCACGCACCATCAGCAGACATTTTACAACAGCAGAAGTCACTTTTGCTGCCGTAACCTGCTCCGCCTGGCAGCCTGCATAGGATTGGGCAGGAAATGAGCATCTTCTCTGGGCATGCTTGAAGCAAACCCTGAAGACATAGCCCCTAGAGCTTAAACATCAGCTAATTTAAGGGAAACCCTGAAGACATAGCCCCTAGAGCTTAAACATCAGCTAATTTAAGGGAATGACAGCCATTTTCATCAAATCAGATACACGTTCAGAAAGGTTCGATTTTTCTGCTCTTTGAGTCTTTCTGAAAATCAAGAAACCAGCATACGGCAGAGAAAAAACTTAAGACTGTTCTTCCTGCTTGCAGAAACTGCATTGTTGTTGCTCCAACACCTCTTTCTTTTTGTCTCCTCTGCTAACTTGATGATGATGCCTTTTTTATTTTTGCCATCTGCCCTAGAGCTTCATTAAAGATACATGAATGGACTAACTGGCCTGATATCTTGTGAGGAACAGGTGCTATTGTTTGTCCCTGAGGACTTGCACTAAAGATCTGACTCTGAATACTTGAGAAAGAGCATCTGCAGCAGTCAGTCAGAGAGCAACTTGGCAAAGACCTCGCTATGTGCTAATGTGCAAACGGAGTGACACTCAAGGGGACTCATTTTCTCTTTCATGAAGATTTGACTTTTTTTTTCCCTACATGATTGAAAATAAGTACTGAAATCTGAACAATCCTTTGTTTAATGTCTGTCACTGAGCTACAGAAACAAAAGATATGTTAAGTCCTCAATTCATTCTCAAATGAAAAGAAAAAACAATTGCTCAAAAGAAAACAACTGCTGATGGCTCGCAGTATATATATATATATATATATATATATATATATATATATATATATATATATATATATATATATATATATATATATATATATAAAACATGCTTTCAGATAAAGTTATGTCAAGTGAAGGCTATTTGATTATCACCTGATCAAATACTTATTGGCATTTCAGTAGCCTAGGATATTTTAAATGTTGCAAGCCAGTCAAAGTTATAAGGAGCTTCTTTCATAAGGAGCATTCACACTGATCAAGTAGAAGCCACCACATTTCTCAGGACAAGAAGTACTACTGCTACCAGTACTCAAAGCAGAGTGAGATGGGGTAGGATATTATTTTGCTTCTTTTCAGGTGGACCAAAACCTGTCCTTTTTAATGAGCATAATTGAGTCTGGTCTAATTTGGAAAGAAAGAAATCATCCCACTTCAAGCACAGGTTGCCATGCCATAATGGAGCAACATCCTTCGAATTGGAGTGGAGTGATATGGACAACACATCCTCAAAAGCTGTTGGCTATTCCAATCACTCATGTCAATGATGATTACTCTGATCCATAGAAGAAAAAAGTCAAGATCTTCCAGGGGAATAAGGCATGCAAATTACTGGCTAGCACGTTTTCCCTCTTCTCACTCTGAACAGGGCCTCAGTACACTGAAAGCAGGACACCGAAAAGGACGTAGTACAGCAACGTAAGCTTCATTTAAATTATAAACCTGGAGGAAGAGCCTGATCATTGTTAATGTTATGTTTATGCAGTGCCTTGTTTTATAAAACAAGAAAGAATAACTATTATAAATTTATTTCTCTTCATCCTTTGTTATATTTACTGAGCACCTTAATGCAAATCTATTTTGGTCTGTATGGCAGTTAGGTGGTACATACTACATCAACTTTCCTTATTTCCAAAGATTGAAAGTACTTCCCCTTCAACTGCTAGCAAATTCAGCTCTATTTATCAGATCAGAATAAATATATTTTAGATTTTTGTACTGTATAGTACAGGACCTAATAGGACTAAAGGAGAGGCGAGTGTTCACCAAATTAGTAAGACATGCTTCAATATCCTCAGTACATTACAGACATTTACCTAATATTCGGCTTTAAAAGTGTGCATTATATCTGATCTATCATTTCAGTTCTAATTTATGTCTCAGAGTAATATTTATCGGAATCTCATTTTTGGAAAGGGAATACACGTTGAGAGATTTTGTAAATGTATTTTGGATACTTCCAACAAGGTTGTGAATGACACTATAACTTTGAACTAGATTAGGGTTCATATGCTTTTGTTTTTTTCATTTTCTTCCTGTATCATTTTTGTTATTAAACCGTTCTGTGGCCTCCTTTGCATCCTGGGGGTTGTCCCAAGGGGGCAGTTCCACATCGTAGGGACTGGGGTATGACATTTTGGTATGAAGTTCACAGGATCCCAAACAAGCAACCAGTGATGCGCAAGGAGATGCTGCTTGACAATTTATTATCACTTAGCACCACCAGGGATTTCCCCTTTTTACTCTCAGCGTCCCCACAAGTCTTTTCCAACTTGCATATACTTGACAATAATCTTCAGACTCTCAAATGGACCCTCTTCAGAACTGGAAGGCTGGGAATGGATGGAAGTATCAGGGTGTAGAAGTGGGGGGTCTCTCCCTGCTAGTAGCTCCCATCCATGGTGCAAGGATCCCAGGGGTCTCCCCCCAAGCTCCCAAAGGGTCGAGAAATCCCTGTACCTGTGGGTGTCAGCCCCAGCTGAACAGCCCAATAAGGCTCTTGAAGGAGAAGCCCCTCACAACCGCTTCTCCCTTTGCTTTGCTTTTTCTTCACCTTTGTTTCCTTCTTCCCCCAAGTCTTTTCTTCACCCTCTGGACTTTGCCTTTTCAGTCCTCTAATGCTTGACCCTCTGCATTCCTTCCACCTCCTCTCCACTTGCTACCTCTCTCTGTGCTGCTGTCATCTCCCGTCCTTCCTCCTGTCTTCTCTACCCTGACGCTTGCTTCTTGTTTCTTCATTCCCCCCCGTCCTTCTCTCTTGCCCTCTTTTCTCTCCTCCCCTTCTGAAGTTGACCACCCCCCAGATGACTCCTCCCAGCGGCAGCTGTTGTCAGCTCCACCACTGACAGCATCCTTCCCAAATGTGGGCACCTAGCAAATGTATGTTATTGCTGTGCTGCTGAGAGTACCTGCTAGCGCTCCCCAAAGCCGTCCAGGAGCTTGACCGGGGCAGCAGTTGCCACATCTTCATTCATTAAAATCACATCAGCTATTCATTCAATCATATTTCATTTACTTTCATTACTCATGTTCATTTTTGTAATGGAGGTCTTCCTTGCAGCACAGTAGCAATCTTTTAAACTTCTGTCAAATAGGAGGCAGAAGAGCTGCGTTCCTGGCAGCTACCATTTTTATTCCCACAGGGGTTCACTGTTGCTGCCACACCACAACTGCTGGCATTTATTTCATATTGAATAATAAAATGAAGCAAATGGGTCTCATTTGGTTGGTTTTTTTTAAAGAATTCATTCTGAAATGAATGCACTCTTCTAAGCTACTGTAGATATGAAGTAAAAAGTCAGAAATAGCTTACTGATAAGCATAACAGCTCTAAAATGGCCCTTGTTTAAAAATACTGCAAGTTGAGAACTCTGCAGAACAAACACCTTGCTCTGTATCGGCTCTATGTTCTGCTAGTCTCATCCTGCTAACTGGACAAAGAGGCACCTTTTAAAGTGGTGTCCTCTGGTATTAACCAGAAGGAGAGCAACTGTCCCTCGTCACTCCAGCATGGCATCTGGTGTGCCTCTTCAGCATCTTTTTTTAGATTATGAGCCCTTTGGGGACAGGGAATCATTTATTAATTTATTTTGCTATGTAAACTGCTTTATGAATTTTTTGTTGTTGAAAAGTTGTACATTATTATTAATCCTCTCCTTGTAACAATGAGAGACGGAGACACAGATCCAGAATGATTCAAGGGGTTCCTTATGTAAACATTCATAGAAACCTATATCATTGATATATACAGAAATACATACAAAGTGAATGCAGAAGTCAATGGTATCTCTTGAAATAGGCGGGCAGCCCAACCCTAACTCCTGGATGCAGCCCAATCCCACCCCACCAACGTAGCCACACCAATGGAGCACGCGCTGTATCCATGGGAGGTGGGGTAATTGGAAAGGTCTCCTCAGGGTAAGTGAATGTTTGCTCACTTACCCTGGGGAAAGTCTCAATCACCATGGGATCCCTCGGCATAAATCCAAGGTGTGCAACGGTGGCAGTAAGGGAGACAGATGGGATAATGATATCAGTGCATGCGAGTGCTGCTGATACCTCCCCTGGTCTGCCCCCCTCCCTGCCTCCGTTCCACTCCTTCCACTCCCCTGTTCCACCCATTCCTGTCTCATTCCACCCCCTACTGTTGCGTCTACTTTTATAGGTCAACAGTGGGACTCCAGTGCTGCCACCCGGTGCAGCAACGCACCTAAAATGGCCAACGCTGGAGGTCATTTTATGACAGTGGAACTGTGTTCCACTATTGTAAAGCCCTCCGTGTGCTGGCCCAATCCATGATAGGATTGGGTCCTAATTCCCATGCAGCCCAATCCTATGCATGTTTACTCATGAGTAAGTCATATCATATGGGTAGCCCTATCCTGCATATGTTTGGCGGCCGACCTAAAGGGGACGGACGCTGTATCCAGCACAGCCCGGGATCACCTCAGTAGAAGAGGACATTCATCCTCTTTCCCCAGTGTAAACGGGGAAGGGCCAAATGGGCTTCTTCGGATGCACGCCAGCTCCAGAGCTGGTATGCGTCTGAGGAAGCTATGTAAGGTCAGCCCAGGCTGCGACAGGGCTTGGGATATCCCCGCCGATATGTCTGCCCCCTCCCAATCCGGGCCGGCCAACGGCCCCTCTCCCTCACCACCCCTCCCCGCCCTCCCCCATCCCTGCACCGACTGTCGCAGGTCGTACCTGTGTTCAGCAGCGCAGGTCCTGGGGGACAGCTCAGTAAGCGGTGCTGGCCTCCGCGCCAGAGTCGCTTATACTAGAGGAGTTGCAAACATGCAATATAGGCCAGCGTGGAACCGGCCTATATTGTGCAAGATTGCACAAGAAGTGGAGCTTGCTCCTAGGTAAGTGTGCATAGGATTGCAGCCTAAATGTGACCAAGGGAAGCCTTGTACACACCTAAAAAACGGTGTGTGTATAGCATAATTGCTTCCAATCCAAGTAGGGTGTGTTACAATTTGGATATCTGTGTTCACAGTCCATGCCAAATCCATGGTGAAGCAGTCATTGGATTGTGCCGCTGTGGACATATAGATCATCCACAAACCTTGATGAGATGAGCGGTACGAACACTGCTTCACCCAAGGGTATCACCATTGCTTATCTCTGTCTTCACTTATGCTTAATACAATTCTGTATTCTACTGTCTGTTTGCCATGGGGATGAGCTTGTATATACATTTAGTCTTATAGTACCTGGTAACAGAGAAGACACCTGACTACTATTTTATGATGTTAAAAGAATGAAAAATTGTTAATTAAATTACTTTAACTGTCTATGCTTTCAGGAACAGTCACTAGGAAGGAAGGAGGCTATCTCAGCTATAAAACATTAATAAAACATGTTATGCAAAAGTGAATTTATGGTTCACTTGGAATTAGAGATATACCACCTTCTCAATCCATACAAATGCATAATCTTGTCAATTAAATATTATTGTTAAGGTCTAGTAGTATGTTAAAATCACTTTAAAGTGCAACTAAGGAAAATTCATGTGTGTTTATTACTCCTTATGGGTCTATTAGTGGGCATTTTATTCAGATTCGTGTTGTAAAATCTGCATAAACTCAGCATATTGTTATCCCCATGTGTGCATTTGTTTGGTTAAAGCATAACAGCAAATCTCACTTACTACAACTTCTGAAAAAGTCAAGAGAGTAAGAGAGTCTCACTTTTAAATCAGATCCAAACAGTTTGTGACTAAAGGAATGATGAGTTGACTATTATGCAAATTGTCACAGCTAGTGGTCACTCTGGCATCACAGAAGATAGAACAAGTCAATTAATTCAGATATTCCATAAGACTAGTGAAGATGTATGTTTCTTATTTCTACAGTGCCTTATTTCCTCAGAAATACAACTGTATATATAAAGCCTTTTTTCTTAAAGGTTTTTTCTTATAAAGCTCATATTCAAACTGATTAATTCTCCATTTTAATAATGTAAATGTACGTGAAAGTGGCCTTACTTTGGGGTGACGCTAAAGCCTCCAATTGATATGAGAAGACCTCAAACAAGGCAGCGCCATCTTTATAAATTAAAAAGCTTTCCTTGTATTCTTACTGATATCATGTTTATTTTTAAATCATCAAGTCTTTTTTAATTAAATGAGAGTTTATCTCATTTTACATGAGTTTCTTAGTCCCAAGATTGCTTTTCCCCATATATCAGTAGTGGATTCCTCTCTCTCTCTCTCTCTCTCTCTCTCTCTCTCTCTCTCTCTCTCTCTCTGGACTAAATTCTACTGAGTGCAATAAAACATCTCATTGAGTATGCACATAGTATCCAAGCATGCACAGAAACATAGTCTTGGTTGATTTCATACACTACTGGATTGGGGTCCCTCTCATGCCACTCCACTAACATCTCCAGAATTGAACCATGTGGACTCGGCAAATTACGTGGCTTCTTCCATAGCAGGGTCACCCTTCTATTGGGGCCAACAATGCTGTTTTGGGAAAGAACCATGCCATTCATGCATCTCACTTGGTTCTTTCCTATAGTAGTTATTACATTGCTATGGGATCCAGCCATACAGAAATGGTTCCCACACCATTCTGGTAACATATAAACTGAGCCATATAAATATTTGTTGTTGTTGTTGAAACTGATGAGACTTACAGTCATGCAAATATATTTAGGATCATGGCGCCAGCCTCTCTGTTTCTGTGGAGAATACTAGTCCCTAATTTGCTATTACACTATTCTTCAAAAAGAAACACGACGGCTGCAACCACAATAGTATAACAAACACTGGCATTAAACATTTACTGCAGCATAGTTGCTAAGAAAATAACAGATAATTATTCTTCCAATATTCATGTGAAGATGGGACTTTTTTGATACATTGCCATGCTGAATTAAGTGTCACACTTCACAATTGTACAGAACCTCAGAGAGCTCAGTCTTCCTGAACTACTGCTGTAATATTTGCAAACACACTGATCAAGTAGAAGCCACTAGATTAGGTGCTCGAGGGGAGAGGACAGCACTAGGACCTGAACAGCATTCAAAAACCCCTGTGCCTCAGTTCAGCAGTGAACTCTCACATTGTAGGAAGGAGAACAGAGGATGACTAATTCTGCAACATTGTTTTGCTCTTCTCTTGTCATCGATTGAACACAGTCACAAGGACACAAAAATCTACCGTATTTTTCGCTCCATAACACACATCAGACCATAGGACACATGTGTATTATGGAGCAAAAAATCGGGGGAAAAATGTCTTGCTTTTAACACTTACCTGGTGGTTGTTTTGCAGCTCCAATCTTCGTTTGCCCCAGCTCCAAGTCGCGTTCGGCGCCTGGGCTAAGTTCCCAGGCGCTGGACGCGACCAGGAAGCCCTGCGCTAACATCGCAGCAACTGCGATGTTTGCGCAGAGCTCCGAGTCGCGTTCGGCGCCTGGGCTAAGTTCCCAGGCGCTGGACGCGACCAGGAAGCCCTGCGCTAACATTGCAGCAACTGCAATGTTTGCACAGAGCTCCGAGTCGCGTTCGGCACCTGGGCTAAGTTCCCAGACGCTGGACGCGACCAGGAAGCCCTGCGCTAACATCGCAGCAACTGTGATGTTTGCGCAGAGCTCCCAGTTGCATTCAGCGCCTGGGCTAAGTTCCCAGGCGCTGGACACGACCAGGAACCTCTGCGTAAACATTGCAGCTACTGCGATGTTTGCACAAAGCCTGCAGTTGCGTTCAGCGCCTGCGCGAAGTTGCCTGACGCTGGACTTCAAAGCCCCCCAGAAACATCCGAATTCCTCCGATGTTTCCAGAGGGCTTTGAAGTCGCGTCAGGCAACTTCGCGCAGGCGCTGAACGTGACTGCAGGCTCTGCGCAAACATTGCAGTTGCTGCGATGTTAGCGCAGGGCTTCCTGGTCGCGTCCAGCGCCTGGGAACTTAGCCCAGGCGGCGAACACGACTCGGAGCTGGGGCAAACGAAGACTTTCATAATATTGGGGATACTTGCCTGAGAAGTAGTACATGTGAAAAAGATCTGGGCAGTTTCATAGAAGACAACCTATAACATGAGCAGGCATTGCAACATGGTAGCAAAGAAAATGAAAGCGATTCTAAGCTGCATCAATAGAAATATAGTTTCCAGATCTCAAGAGGTAATGGTACCACTGTATTCTGCTTTCGTCATACCCCACCTGGAATATTATGTCCAATTCTGGGTGCCGCAGTTTAAGAGGGACATTGACAAACTAGAGCGGACTAGAGGAGAGTGACTAGGATGGTGAGGGGACATGTTCTGGAGAACATGTTCTGTGAGGACAGGTTGATGGAGCTGGAAGCATTTAGTCTGAAGAAGAAACTGTTAAGAGGCGACATGATATCTATTCTACAAATCTCTGAGAGACTGTCATGTACAAGATGGAGTAGGTTTGTCCTCAGTTGCTCCAGAGGGTAGGAGCCAGACAAATGGGTTTGTATTACAACAAGGGAGATTTTGATTAAAAGTTAGGAAGAACTTCCTGATGGTATGAACTGTTCAGCAGTGGAACAGTCTGCCTCGGAAGGTGATAAGATTCTTCATCATTGGAAGTCTTTGAGCAGAGGCTGGATAACCATCTATTGGGGATGCTGTATTTCTGGACAGCCTGCACTGGCAGGGTTTGGACTCAATATCAGTCTTATCAGTCCATTCCAAATCTCTGATTCTATGAAAAGCTTCAAAGAAATTGTGACACTCATATTGGGAACTAGGTATAGTAGCAGTGCCATGCCTACAACAGGAGCAGTGTGAGTGCAGAATCCTTCTGTGCCACATCATCCCTAATTGAAGCAGGACAACCTAACCCATGACTTTTGTTCCTACTTCTTCTGCATCAGCTTATGGGAACCGATGGTGCCAACACATCCTGTGATACTCAGAGCAGCATTTTTGCCTGCTAGATAGACCTCACCTCTATTCTCATGATGATGGACTTACTCCTCTAGTTGTAAATGTGCTTTACGGCACGTTTGCAACGCTTTCGGCCGGTGGAGCGAGAGCTCCACCGGCTTAAAGTTAGGCAGGATTGTGCTGCTAGTTCCTGCACAACTGTACTCTGAGTGTAGTTTCTGTGATGAAATACATAGTCCCATCTATATGGAATTATTTGTCAGTAACAATGAACCTTTGTCCAGCTGTGACTATTTCTCCACTACTACAGCCAGGCCTTATCTGCTCAGGAAATGCCTGTTTTAACTGACAGGTAGGAGATTAAATCTACAGCTGCTGAAACACAATCTCCACTGTTAGATAGGCTTTCACTGAAAAGCACTACAAACACATAATTTGTTTATGTTGTACCAGCAATCTTTGACAAAGCAGAATGTCTAGCTGAGACAAATGTGGTTAAACCCATTTATTGTATTATTTCTGCTACACAGAGCAAGCTCTTAAAACACAGAAACTAGTCAAGGCACAAAGCTGTGGCTGTCTAAAGAAATCAAGAATAGATGACTTCTTGTTACACTAGCCCCCTTTACACAGTAAAGCGTGCTCCCTCCTGGAAAATATCCATTGCGATTTTTTTTTAAGCACACGTTTCAATGATACTTATGTGCAGGCTATAAGATGTATTTGTTTTGTTTTGCTTGGTAGAACCTGGCATAACAAGTAAGCTGTTATCTCCGTAACTGACAATTTAAGAAACCAGATCCATTTTATCTATGAAAATATTTTTAATATATTTCTTAATAGAGAGAGTCTTTGCACATATCCATCCTGGTCCTGGGAACTGTGAGTACAGCAGTTAGCTGCAGACTCATTGCTGCAAAATGGGCCACTAGAATGGAGTAACTCACACTGTTTCATGTGCAGCCATTACTCTATCCCCGGATGGAGTTGCTCTACCACAGCACATACTCATGCAGAAGCCTGCTTCCATGCACAGATTACAGCTGTAACTGGATTAGGACAACAGCATTTATTCTTTCATTGCTGACTCAAGAACCAGTTGGAACAAGTTTACCCCAAAGCAGTCTTACTTCTGGCACAGCATGGAGGCAAATGGCAATCACGCAACTAGCAGCCCAATCCTAACTAAGGGTTATGACAGCGTAACAGAGGTTCCGCATACAGTGGCAGTATCGGCAGTCCACTGCCACTACCAACTACCCATGTAAGCCGGTGCGCAGGGGACAGGCAGTGGGAGGAACGGAGCGGGGAGGGGGGGATGGAAGAGTGTCTGAGCAGGGAGGGGGTGGGCAGGAGGCAGAACGGGGAAGGGAGGGGTTGGATTCCAGTAGCACTGGCATGCACAAGGATCCTATCAGGCATCCGGTACAGCTGTTGTCTGTTTGACAGTTTAAATACAAGCCTTTCCCCAAGCTCTAGACTCCCTCACAGAGGTTTACTCTTCTCTGAGAGTTTTCCCTTGAAAAGGTTTGCCAAAGATTTGCAAACGAAACGTTGGGATTATTAACATACTTTTTTGAATTTATTTTATGCCATGGCAGAAAACCCAGAAACTTTTACTTTGGAATACATGGCTCAGGAAAGTTTGAGACTATTTGTGATCCTATCCCCGTTCCCTCTTCTTTTCCCTCTCCCTTACTCTCCTCAGTTCTGTGCCAGTAAAATGGCTGATCTAAGGAGATCCATTGGGGCAGCAGAGGCTTGCCCCATGGTAAGAGAATAAAAATACCCTTATCATGAGGAGACCTCTGAGACTGCCCCCCACCACCATAGGATGCAGCACATGTTCCATTGGCACGGCTTCATCGGCTCTGTGTGTGTGTGTGTGTGTGTGTGTGTGTGTGTGTGTGTGTGTGTGTGTGTGTGTGTGTGTGTGTGTGTGTGTGTGTGTGTGTGTTAGGATTGGGCTTTGAATTAACTCAGGGTAACAAGTTAAACATTTTGAAGAACTTTCAAAAGAGTATTATAGTATTTAAAGGTAATTTTAACACATCAGTAAATTACTCAAATAAGAAATAACAATACTGTATTATTAGATGAAGAATGTCCATCAACTTTATTGTTCTTCTTATTCCCTATCACTTCTACAAACCTATTATTATTCCCCGACATCCTCTGTCACACTCTCAAAGAGCTCTGTGTCAAAATAATCCAATGGAAAGAGCATTCCCATCTGTCAGAGCTTCTGGTTCTTCATATACATCTGTAGAACACTGATTTGGATAAACAATACAATTTCCAGTTCTAATATTACCTCCTTTTCCAATTAAAATACTTGCAAATATCTCACTCAGATTGCTTTCATGGTCCTGTATTACTTCATAGTAATTATTTCACCATTTGATCCAGAATCTCTGATACATATGTATGGGGTTTGATGTGCACATGGTGCTTCCATGCAAACAGGGGCTTTCCCATTAGTTTGACTGACAGGGACAGCTCTGCGCATGGATTCTCACTGCGTGGAAGAACAATTCACAACTGTGAAACAAACATGGAGAGTATTGCTTAAAACAAGAGTTCTGTGCCTCTGAATTAAGCTATCTGGCTAGAAAGTATCAGAGTAAGGGCTATCCATGGTTTTCCAAGAGGAGCTTTTCAAAATCTTGATCCCTTAGCAATTCTGGAATTATTTGTGCTACCTGTGTGTGATGTGCACATTCCCTCCCAATTTAACTTTACTGGAAGTTGGATGTGCATGTGTATTTAGATGCATTCACTGACAAAGACTTTGCCCTCTCCTCTGAACCAGAAAGCTCATAGCTGTTTCTCCCAGGTATTAGCACAACAGATCTCGAAAGAACAATTTAGCCAACAGAAGAACTGTCACTGAATGAGCAGTACATAATTGAGAGGCATGAAAATTGGGAAAAGCACATAAAATCTGTACCACCAACGCCTGAATGTTAGTTTATTCGGCTTGTTCCCAGATCATCTTGGGCCATGTCTTACCCATCTTTCATCTATCAATGTTTTAAAATTATTTTTAAATTTAATCCTACTTGTAACATTCACCGGTGGATTTGAGAGCTCGCACAGGAGCTGCCACTTACAATGCTGCATTTGGCATAATTAAAAAAAATGCAATAAATAGGCTGAATCCATGGGGAATCCCTCAAACAGCATGGATAATGAGGGAAATCCATAACAGACATAAACAAACCCAGAACGATGTCTGTGGCTAGCATCATTATGTAAGATATATCGACGTATATTTGAATGTTCAGCTTCAAACTTGGTGTCTATTACATTGATTCAATCACAGTGTGGGATTCAGATAACAAACAAACGTTGTCATTGGAATGGGACTAGAATTGAACGTTATGCCACAATGCCCTTGTGGTAAGGCACTGCAAGTTTTACTCCGAACACTTTATTACAGAAGGACTACATGGAAAATTAGAAATCCAGCCTTGGTGGGAATTGGATACCCACCACCACCCCCACTCACACAAACGTTTTGTACTGCAACTTTGAAAGTAGCTATCATCTCAGAGCCATATTCCAGTTCTATGCACAAGGGCATTCAGGAAGATTTCACATTAACAATTAGAGACCAGTTTTAGTCTAAGGGCTTTGACATACACCTTCCCATGTTTTTTAAGCAAGATATTCATATCCTCTGAAAGGACACAACAATAACACTAGCAAATCTTTTCGGTAATTATTAATTTCACTGTAGAATAGATTCCATTGCTATGCTTGGCTTGTTAAAAATGCATTTTGTTCACCTTGGGGTACAGCATTAGCCCGTGTATATGCTCTTTCTAATTTTTTTTTCTTCCTCAGGTTTTGTTTAAAAATTCTACTTAAGCCGGGATATTAATCACTGCTCAGAGGGTGAAAGAATCTGCAAGAACAGCTGAAGTGCTTTTTTTTTTCTTCTTCTTCTCTAAAACAGGAACTAGCTAGCACCGTCAGATTTTGCTTATATTTGTGTAACGAGATATTAACGAGACATAAAGAAAGAAAGAAAAGAAGAAGAAAAAAGTTAATTAAGAGAACAAGAATAAGGGCTAGCCTGGAGGTACGATCAGCGTAGCATGCTGTCAAGGTTGCAAATCATAGTTTTAGTCCTGGGTTCCCTAGGCTAGAAAGGGATGTAAATAGGCAGAACGTTCAGCCCAGAGTAAAAGGCAATCCTTAGCCAACTGCAACATTCATGTCCACAAGCGAGTGTGAATTGCCAGAATTAGCCATATTTAATACCCATTTCTCAATGTTTGGTAATAAAGAGAAGGAAATGCAGGCATCCCTCTAAGTATGTTTATGCTTTCATTTAAATACCTAAAGTTCTCCCCAACACACACACACACACACACACACACACACAGACACACACACACACACACACACACACACACACACACACACACACACACTAATGTCTAAGCAGTTTTATATGCAGTCAGAAAATATTCCAATTGGAAGCCCTCCGCTGTTTTAGTATGGAATACAGTTCACCAAGGCTACAGTGTTTGGCACAACTTCCATTTATTTCACATGCACTTAACTAATCACAGTTTCAACTTCACAATCAATGAGGGCACTGGATCTCAAAGCAAACCCCCTCCAGCATCCCTCTGTTGACAGAGAAATACCCTGCAATGAAAATGTGCCATGTGGTGTTGCCCTACTGGTTGTGCTGATGTCCTGAGAAACAAAGACCCCACAAACATATGACAAGAATTAAAAGGAGGGAGAAAATCAGATGTGAGGGACAACTAAGAACATAAGAACTGCCTTGCTGAATCACCCAAAGGTCCATCTCTTTCAACACCTTCTCCAACAGGGGGCCAGGGATAGGGATAGGAGAAATGATCTCTGCTTTGTTCCCTCACTTCATCTCCACAATCATACTTTCCACTACATTGCTTCTCCTTACACTGAGAAGAGCCTCAGCCTCTTGGTCTATTAAGCCAGTGTTTCTCAAACTGTGGGTCGGGACCCAACTTGGTAGGTCGCGACCTAATTACTGGTGGGTCCCAGGTGATGGAAAGATCAGATAATTGCCACAAGCCCTGAGGCTATTCAAAAATCAGATAGTTACTAATTGCCCTTCAAAGGGCTGAGCTCCAGCAGTTTGCAAGATAGCTGCTAATTACCATGTAAGCAGCTGAGCTCTTTACTTGAATATAAATTTATTTATTTATTTCTAGATCACCTTTTTAAAAGTATCGTAAAGCTAGGTGGGTCCCGATAGAGCGTCATTTTAAAAAGTGGGTCCCGGTGTTAAAAACTTTGAGAACCACTGTGTTAAGCTACTTCCCTCTCCACCTTTAAACTGCTCCTCATAACTCAAAGGCTTTTCCTGCAAAGACTCTCCTGGATAGCCTCACTTTTTCTGTGCTACCTCATTTTTTAAAGTTTCCAGCTTCCCCCATCCATCTTACTTAGACTGCAAGCCCTCTAGGCAGAGTTCACATTGGTTATGTTTACTGTACAGTACTGTTGGTTCTGTTGGTCCTTTAAGTATTATTAGAGGAAGGCAATTGAACTAGCAGAGCAGGGGAAGGGGCTAAATAAAAGGGAGAAGGAGGGGCAAATACATTTGAACACAGGAGGATGAACAGAGAATGAAGTTAGAATAGAGTGAGGGATTAAGGGATAAAGAATATTTTAGGTTATTATTTATTATGGTTTTGTCCCACCCTTCCTCCAAGGAATTAAGGTGGTATACAGAGTGCTCACACCTGCACTTTATTATACGGGGGGGGGGGGAGAATCTGTGAGGTACATTGGTCCGGCAACTAACTAACTAACTAACTAACTAACTAACTAACTATCTCTCTCTCTCTCTCTCTCTCTCTCTCTCTCTCTCTCTCTCTCTCTCTCTCTCTCTCTCATATGCTAGGGTCATGCAGTGAGTAGTAATTCCCTAGGCCAGGGGTTCCCAACCCCTTCCCGGTTGAGTACCACCTCTGGTGTCACTCTCCTTCTGAGTACCACCGGACGTTACTTCCGGGTTTTCAGAGGCCAGAAAACGCAGGGAGGTGGCTTTGGGCAGGTGGGAGGGCACTTCTCAGCATTCCTGAGAGGCTCGGCCAAAGGCAGAAGCTTCTTGGGAGCAAACACGTGCCGTGTCTTGAGAGCAAAAGCGCTGCGTCAGAGTGGGGTTCCAGTGGTCCAGCAGTTGGTTGAAGTACCACTGGTGGTACTAGTACCACAGGTTGGGAACCCCAGCCCTAGGCCAATGTTCAAACCAGCTCACACTGGTCTGCCTTCTGCTCGAAGCAACTAGAATTAAGGTCATGGTGGTTAACAAAGGAAAGGGAGTTCACACAGCCAGGAATCAAATGAGGATTTTTTTTAAGCTATGGGAATTATAAATGACTGGTCTAGGGCCGAAGGTGGGAGGACTGAGCAAGGAAGCGAGAGTGTTTAATGAAGGGAAGGTGAAAGAGGTGAGCAGGGCTAAGGAAGAAAGGAGTGGGTTCAAAGAAAAGCAGGTGAAAGTGCTGGAAGGGATAGTAGTTGGGATATCCATAGGTAAGAGCCTTGCCCAGGCTCCAGAAATTGCTACGGAGAAGAAACTTTTTGTCACTCCCAAATTGCAGCCAAATCAAACTAACGGTAAAATAAAAATAAAAATTACACAACTCAACCATTAGGAATCTCGTTTAAACTCTTACACCCTCTCTACTTTTAGTGACTCTAAACCTAGAGGTATCTAAATATGTTCTTGGGGGAAAGCAAGCAGGGAGGTACATTATTTTGAAAGTCAAGCAAGACAGAGTGAACAGCTTTATGCTGTTTCTGGAAGATTCGTTAAACTTCTCATCCATCCAAATTTAGCTTACACACTCCTCAGGGCTGTGTCATAATTTCTCCTTTTCCCTTCATTGCATGTCAAGGTTGTTGAGTGCTGATGACACAGATCACTGCCGGGGCTCCTTTAAAGCTGTGTGATGCATCCAGCTGCACTGCCTGCTTGCCGCATTCCCATGAAGTCATTGCTTGAGTGGTTGCTTTGGACAATCAAATCCCTATCAGCACTGAGCCATACCCCAGAAAGAACAACGTCTTCTTAAGACAGATCTTTGGGATACACTCAGCAAGCCCACCCTATGGCAAAACACCACATGCAGCAGGAGTAGAAGAGAGTAGCTCATTCTAAATAAATTAATATTCACACTGACTCTGCCATTCTGAGAAATGCTCTTTGCCATATACACACAAAACAATTTATCCTACACACTAAGTTCACAGATATATATGATGCAACAAATAGTCACATTGCAGCCATGCCACCCCTCCTTTGCTCTGTCCCGCCCCTCCCACCCACGATGTGAGGCAAGATGAGGAAGAGCTGCACCAATTGGTGCACTGGCAGTGAGGAAGAGCTCCCTCAGCGTTTTCTGCTCCCTTGTTGGAGCTGACCGTTCGAAGCTCAGATAGCATCACACCCATCCTAGGGACAGTCCGAGATTAGCAAGCTGCTTTGGGGGGCCAAGTAGGAATTTTTTGCTTTTCACCTGATTGGCTCTTGGTGGGAAGTTTTTTCACGTACCCCAGACTGTTGCCTGCAGTGTGGTGTTAATCTTAGCCAGGTTGGTCACTTTGGGCAGGTATAGTGTGGGACTGGGAGTACGAGTAGGGATCCGGTGTGCACCCAAAGGTATGCAAGGGCCAGAGAGAAAGCCAGTACCGATCTCAAGAGGCTGTCTGGCTCGGGGATGCTGGCTGCTGACCCCTTGGGCCTAAATTGCAAAGTCTTTCCAGCTTGGGATGAACTGAACAATTTGGTTGCCTTGACCTCCTTTCCAGGGGTTGGTGGGGAAAACCAAAGGCTGGCGTGAGCCAAGCTCTGGTTGGAGCCAAGGGGCTAATGCCCAAAGGGGAAGTGAACAATTGCATCTGTCTCTCTCAGGGTATGTGCCCACACTACAGGGGGAGGAATTTAATAGTCAGGATCCACTGCAGGATTTGTATTAATTGATTTCTGTAATCAATAATGCGGCCCAATTCATACCAGCCACTTATCTTGCCTCCTGTTGTTTGTAGGGAATGCCTGAGCAATGTGACAATGCAGTTCTTGTAGGCATTACTTTCAGGCACGTGAGCAGAAAGAAAGCCATTAAGCTTCAGACTGGCATATCGAAGAACGTTTACCAGGTATTTATAGCTATTGTTCTGCTATAACATGTCAGAGAAGATAAGAAGGAAAAAAATACCGTGGTAAGGCATATCAAAATTAAGTGCATTTTCAGGAATATGTGCCTCCATGGGTGCCTGTCCCTATTCGCATCTCAGTTAAAATTGTGGTTATCAACTATATCCATTTGAACTCACATGCTGTAGGTCTTATCTCCAGGAATTTAATGATGCTATCTATTCCCTTACAATATTTAGCTCTGAACTTTATTTTTTCCTCATACTAACAATATTTTTGTAGGAGGTGGGTGGGCTGAGATGAACCATTCATGATGTCTTAAGTCCATCACGGGCAAACGTTTTTCTGGTTCAAGTTTTCTGTTTCCTTTGTTGAAGCTGCCACAATTATTTATTTATTTATTTAAAGAATTTGTAGCCCGCCTTTCTCCCGAGGGCACTCAAGGCGGCTTACAACATATTAAAATACATATGAACACATTAAAATTAATAACACATTAAAATAATTAATTAAAACAATTTAAGTTAAAATAAACAGCCCCAGTGGGTCACCTGCATTTAGATGTTAAAAACCACTTGTTAAAAGGTCAGCCCACCATGTCAGCCATTAAAAGCAGTCCTAAATAAAAACGTCTTAAGGCCCCGCCGAAAGGCCTCTAAAGAGGGAGTCATTCTTAATTCTAGGGGGAGGGAATTCCATAATTGGGGCGCCACAGCCGAGAAGGCCCTATTCCGCGCCGCCATCCCCCTCACTTCTGTCAATGGTGGCACGGTTAACAGGGCCCCCCCTGATGACCTCAGAGTACGGGTCGGATTATAAGAAAGGAGGCGGTCCCTCAAATACCCTGGACCCGAGCCGTTAAGGGCTTTAAAAGTCAAAACTAGCACTTTGAATTGTGCCCGGAAACGAACCGGCAGCCAGTGTAGCCGCCGCAGCAACGGTCCGACTGAGTCGAACCGACAGGCCCCAGCAACCACCCGGGCCGCCGCATTCTGCACTAGTTGCAGTTTCCGAACAGTCTTCAAAGGCAGCCCCATGTAGAGCGCATTTCAGTAATCTAGTCTAGATGTCACTAGGGCATGGGTCACTGTGGCCAGGTCTGCACGATCCAAGTACGGTCGCAGCTGGCGCACCAGCCGAAGCTGGGCAAAAGCCCCCCTGGCCACAGCCGCCATCTGGGAATCCAGGAGCAGCTGCGCATCCAGGAGAACCCCCAAGCTGCGGACCTGCTCCTTCAGAGAGAGTACAACCCCATTCAGAGCAGGACGATGATCCAGTACCTGAGTCGTAGACTTCTGGACCAGAAGAACTTCTGTCTTATCAGGATTTAATTTCAGCTTGTTTGCCCCCATCCAGCTCCCAACTGCCTCCAGACAACAATTCAGTACCAACAATGGAAAGTACCAACAAAGAATGTACAGTCGGACCTTTTTATCCACGTTTTCTTTAAAATCCACGGATTTGACTCAACACGGATGGCAAAACTGTGGAAGAGGGAGTCCAACTGCACTACATTATCTCTTTTTTCAGCGTTGTCGGGGGGGGGGGGCCCTGCCAGTCACTTCCAGCCTCCTGCGCATGTCCAAACCGCTGAAAAATGCAGCCGGGAGTCTCTGCCGCCATTTACAAGTTGCTTCTAGTAGTGGCTTTTATTTTTGTAGTCAGATTTAAAAGACTCAGGAGGAGGGAAGCAGCGAAGATGCTGGAAAAAAGGTAATGTGGCACCGCTCCCCCCCCCCCCCGGAATTCATATAACACTGATTTTCTTATCCACTGTGGTTCCAGGAACAGAACCCCAATGGATAAAAAGGTCCGACTGTATATTTTAAATCACTGTTCTTCAACCTGGGGTCAGGAAGCCTCATTTGTGGGGTCGCGGCAACTTATGGGAACCAAAATGGCTGCTGGGGGGTAATGCTGGGGGTGAGGGACCTGCTGGGGGGGCTTCCACAGGGATTTCATCCCCTCCCTCATTTGATTTGCTGGGCAGGCGGTGGGTAACCGCGGCTCGGCTCTCCTGTTTCTGAATGACCCAGCCGCCTGGTGGTGCGGGCCAGGTGAGCTCAGCAGGACAAGGCTACCAGTGCCGGGGTGGCGACAGGGGTGGGGGGTGGGCAGATTGGTTCCCAGGAGGGGGGTGGAATAAATGGTGGGTCCCCAGCCTCATAGTTTATTTATTTATTGGGACCGAGGCACGAAAAAGGTTGAAGACTGCTGCTTTAAATTAACAGGCCACTGCATGACCATTGCAAGCAACATGTGAAAAACAAGCTACATGAACTGAGCCAAAATCTTTCTACTCTAAGGGCTCAATCCTATCCAACTTTCCAGTGCCGATGCAGCCGCAATGCAGCCCCGAGGTAAGGGAACAAACATTCCCTCACCTTGAGGAGGCCTCCGTGACTCCCCCCCCCCACCTTGAGATTGGTACAGGATACAGCACATGCCCTACTGGCATGGCTGCATCAGTGCTGAAAAGTTGGATAGGATTGAGTCCTAAGCTTTGTTACTTAGTGGGATCTTTTACTTTTTCCCTTTGAATATGCAACACAGACTCCCATCTCATTTCACAAACTCTTGAAACTCATTTCCACTGCAAAAGACATTTATCATGTGGTATAGAGTGATGCTGGTCAAGAAACACAACCCCCAAAGACCCTCGGATGTGCAGAAATACTTATTTGGCTCATGCCAAAGTTACTGAAACACTATTAATCAATATTAATAAGAACACAAGAATATGCCATTTACTGGATGACACTGGCTCTTCTCACAATGGCATATGCACACCTTTCAGGCAAGGTGAACCCAGATATGTTCTGAGTAAAATCAGACTCAGAAAATCCACACACACACACACACACACACACACACACACACATATACGGTACCTACACACCATACATGTAATGTGTGTATGTACACAGCATACAGCTATATGCATAAATATAAATATGTAAAGCTATGCCAACTGCTCTGGGACATCAGTGTAAAGAAAACAATTCCACTCGTTGACTGCTTAAAATAAATTTGGCGGTGCATTTTATGGCAATCAAGTTCTTTCAGTCAGACCACCCAAACCAAAAGAAAAAAGAAAAAAAAATCCCACATTGTTTGCAATAATCTGGAAGGAAATTTAGTGTATATTCACGTCTTTCTGTGTTTTCCAGCTAGATTAAGCTGTTGTCTTCACAATTGCCTCCCAGCTGCTGTGACTCGCAAAAACAACAGACCCAGCTCTGTTGTCTGCAAAAAGCCTGGATTGTCATGAGTAACTTTATTGCAAGCACATGAGTGTGTTAAGACTTTAAAACACGCTCAAATGTCATGTGCACACCCAGTGACGGGGAAGAATAATTATGAAAAAACAAGAATTCTATGTCTATGAAACAGTGTCAGACAAAATGGGCTATTCATTGTGTCCCTTTAGGAATAGTCGAACTCTCCAGCCAGAAAACAAAAAAAGGCGCTTTTTTTTCTGCTGTAGGCTGAATGGTGTAGGCTTTGCCATCTGAGCCCTAAGAAAACATGGGCCCCCTCTCTAACTACTGGCTGGCTTGCACACAGTAAAATGTATTAATGCCCCCCTTTTCCAGCAGTCCCTTCTGCGTAGGCTGCAACCAATGTAAAGTCAATGCAAAGACAAAACAGTTTGCCTAACGTTGTTTTTTCTGGGTTTTTTTTTTAAAGAACAACACACAGTCTGAAAATCTCTCCAACACAGAGGTTTTATTCTAAGGTAGATCTCCTCTCTCCTTGTGCATGTTACTGAAGCTACTGTTAATGCTTTTAGCAGGTAATAACAGCTGCCTGCTGCTACACTTGAGATTCTCAAGAATGTATAAGAAGAGTAGGAATGTGTGCAGTTGTTAAAGGTCATTATCTACTTCATAGAAAAGCCCAATTCATTACACTCTCATTTTCAGATCTCAAAGCCCTTAAGTACCATGCCATGCCTCTTTGTCATATGGTACAGAATCTGCACAATTTTTCTCTACCCTTGAGGTCGCCTGTGCACAAAATACCCACCATCCAAGCTGTCTGGGTCTTAGGGCCAAATGATGTGGAATGCATAACATGGCCTGGGGTGGGTTTTTTTCTGTTTTAAGAACAGAGCTAAGGGGTGCTCAAAATGGGGCAAAACTACAGCGAGAGGGTAGTTGGGTTTTAGCACTTTGCTCTTACTATAACTTCAACCCTGATCATGCCCCAGCCCCCACCACTTTAATTAGGAAAAAAGCTTCTGCTGCTTTCAAATTGGCACCATACCAGGTGAACAAAACTACCTTCAGTACAAACACAGACATAGGTAATCCTCATGCTCACAACTACGTATGTAAGATTGCAAACATTAGAATGTGCAGAGCGAATCACTTTCAGTGGTTAGAAACATTAGAATGTGCAGAGCCAATCACTTTTATCTTGTTTAACCATGTTACAGTATTTCTGTACACTGTGGGATACAGTTCACTGAAACTTCCATATTATCTTTAGCTACTAAGGCTGCAATCCTATGTACACTTTCACCTGAGAGTAAGCTCCACTCGACACAGTGGGGCTTACTTCTAAGTAAATATCCAAAGGATTGCTCCCTAAGTTGCATGTTTGGCAGAACACACACTAGATTTTACAGTACATCATGCATGCATAAACCTAGGGAAATATTCCTGGTGTCCAAATACAGTTTATGTACACAATATTCTCACAAATTCACCCTTGTGTAACTTGGCTGAATCAGAAAATTACAAGGAAAGCAAAAACCACGGAACCCAGCATCCTTCTGTTTACCCTCTTCCTAAGTAATGTGCAAGCATACTATCTTAAATAGTTTGTGGATCATGACTGAAGGTCCATGTGTCCCCCTTCCTATACAAATGAGGGCAATTTGCAGAGGATTTACAGACATGCTCAAAACCACGTGGAAAATCAAGGCTGCCCTCAGATCCAAGAAGCACTGAGCCATCCGACGAGGCATGAATTTGTTTTAACAATCCAACAACATCACCATTTCTCATTCATCCACTTAGCTTAATTTTCCTACCATCACTTTCATTGCTGAGGTTGTCTCTATTAAGCCATTTTTTGTGCATCATTAACTTTTAACCAGGCATCGATAGCTTTATTGTTTAAATTGCGTATGACTTTATTTAACGTCAGCATTTCTTCTAGCTCCTGACAAGAAGTCACATTTTATAACTAATTAAATTGATCCCTGGGAAGCAAAAGCCACTAAACGGAATTATTCGTACCCAAGTGTCAATATATTAAATCAAAGGGCTAATGAGTTGGGTCACTGCTTCTTTTATCTGAAGGCAATAGAAGAATGGGATTCATATCATCCTCTATTTTCTGCTTTAACAATCAATTTTATCTCAACCAAAAAGGAATCTAATTAATAAATTTGGATTTTGCAGTAAATAATACATTTTAAGCCCATTTCAGAAGTTGAGTTGTATAAATTCTAAGGTCATATTAGGTGGAAAAAATGTTTCGTTGATAAAAAGGGAGCATAAGTCTTTTGCTCCCATATGACAAGAATGCTCCTGTTAGGTCATAGAAATGTCTACAGTGATCTAAATGGTGTTTTGTTAGTAAATAGCTCTGAGGACTTTTTGAGTTTACCACCATTTCCATTACGGGTATAAATTAAGAAAAAACATTTGCCTCTTGGAACTGACAATACTGCCTAACAAAAATGATTAAGAAATGACTAAATGTGTCATGTCAGCTTTTCCTAGGGTTCTTGTAGCTGCTGAGTAACATTTTGGCTGCTTTCACTATTTACATCTGGACACTTCTTTTGAAATTCATCACCTAATAATTCAGAATACTCACTGTTAGTAGTCACAGCTGAGCTTCCTTTGACCAATGTCTTTATGTGGTACCAAAAGAAGCTATCATTTTTGAACTTGTCTTCATTTAATCAACTGAAGTCCAGATGACTAGATCCCCTGCCCCTCAAAAAAACCACAAACGTATTCCCAATTTCCCTGCACATCTAAGGAAAACCGTAATGGTGAACCGTATTTCAGAGCCCAATCCTAACCTTTACACCCCCCGCCAATACAGCAGTGCAAAAATGGCAGCTGCTGCATCCTGTGCGGGAGGGCGAGAGACTCCTGCAAGGAAAGGGGATGTTTCATCCCCTTACCCCTGCAAAAGCCTCATGGCCCACAATGGGTCTACTTGGACCTACGATAGCAATTTTGCTAGCGTAAATCTGAAGAGAGAAAAGGGGCAGGTAGGCTGCAGGGAAGGGGAATAGGATCCGGTGTGGGCCTTCAGCAATGGATCCTCCCTCTCCTGCGGCCTCCCCACTGCTTTACAGCAGACAGCGCCAGTGTGGGAGGCGTGCTGCCATCAGGCGGTGCGCTTAGGATTGGGCCGTCAGTCAAGTTTTCACATCCTTTAACTGGTTTAAGAGTTCCTGCAAGCACATAGCAGAACAATTTCTGGACTTTTTAATTCAACTCAAAGATCAACAAAATTATAAACAAGGGTTACATTCATACAGTCCTTGCTTATTAAGAGAAGAAAATCCAGCAATACTGCTACTTGGGTCTCATGCACACCACCAGGTATGGTATTCTATGAAACTAACTTATGTCCTCCTTTCACACTTAGTGAAGTAAATGTTCACACTTACAAACAATGCTGGTTAATAAAAGTATTAATAATTTTAAAAATACTGGTGAGTTTCACTGCACAACACCCCCCTCTCTCTCTCTCTCTCTCTCTCGCTCTCTCTCTCTCTCTCTCTCTCACACACACACACACACACACACACACACACACACACAGTATAGTTACTCCACTTGCAGATGCCTTTTATGCAGCTGTGGGGGAGGGGAAGAATATCTAACACTGCTATATTCCTCAGAACAGTGTGTTTTCAAAGTAATGTGATTATGTTCAAGACATATATATATATATATATATATATATATATATATATATATATATATATATATATATATATATATATATTGTATCCCATTCTTCTTCCGTTGTGCCAAGGGATGTATACACAGTTCTCTTTCCCCTTCTTTTTAGCCTCGCAGGAACCCAGTGAAGTATGTTAGGCTGAGGACAGTAACAGTCCAACCTCACTGTGATGAAATGCCATATATTGACTAGGTTTCTAAAGTTCTGTCAATTTACCTTGACCTGCACTCTCTCTCCTAAGGCCGAAATCTCTTCCCTTCCCTTGCATGTGGTCTCTCTACAGGTATGTATGTTCAGTTTCCTACGTAGGAAGCCTCTCTCAAACAACGAACCAAGTGCAGTACGAATTGCCTGCCATATGAACAATGAGTAGCCGCTTCCCCCTCATTTGCATGAGTGTGAAATACCCATCAATCAATCCTAACACTAATAGGATAGGCTTTCAAAACCAGAGGAGAGAACCACAGGATTCAAAAGGAAACTCTCGGCTTCATTGTCATGGTCATTCTTTGTCTTCTTTAAGCCAGGTGCAGCACATGCAGGGCTGGCCCACCCATGAGGCTGGAAGAAGTGGCTGTTTTAAGGAGCAGGCTGGCGAGGAGGCAAAATGGCAGGGTGTGCTGCCCAGCCACTCCACCCTGCCACTACCCCATGCTCTCTTTGGGGCGGTGGCAGAGTGGCATGGGTGGGCAGGCACCCCTACCATTTTGACAACTCTCCAGCCACTCCAAGGAAAGCGAGAAGAGAACGGAGGGCAGCTTACCTCCTTCTCCACCACCGCTGCTGGTTCACAGTAGTAGAGTTGGAGAAGAAGGGTAAGGGCCACTGCTATCTCTTCCTGTACCCTCTCTTCCCCACAGACCAATTAAATTCGATGGGGACATTTCTCCCAGGCGGCAGCAGGACTGTGCCTCTCTTTGCAGCTGGACAATGGGATGGGGATGTTTCTTCCAAGCACAGTACTGGCACTGCTTAGAATACACATTCCATTTCATTGGCCAGGGGTGAAAAAGGAAGGAGAAGTAGATGTGCAGAAGAAATTCATGCACTTCCTCTTTCCTCTTCTCTTTGCCGGCCAACGGAGACATCCTTGTTTGCCTGCCCACCTGGAGCAGTAAGTTGTCAGGAAGGAAATGGAACATCCTTTCCTAAAGGATTTGGAAAGGAGGATGGAGGGAAGAGGGGGCTCCCTCTTTGTGGGTTATCCTTTCATGTGGGTCCAGACCCTGAACACCATCACCACCATTGCCTGTCACCGTCTGCCACTTCTTCAAAACAGATTGCTTGGGGAGAATCCTGGTAATAAATGTAAATGTGGATGACCCACTGGGGCTGTTTGTTTTAATTGTTTTAATTCTTGATTTTAAACGTGTACATGTATTTTAATGTTTTTATTGTAAGCCGCCTTGGTTGCCCTTGTGGGAGAAAGGCGGGGTAGAAATTCTATAAATAAATGTCCGGGAGCCCCCGGGACCCCCGGACTTACCTGGGATCCCCAGGACCAAGATGCCGCCTCTTCAGGGCCGGCCAGCCCGCTGGCGAGGCCTCCGGGCTGTGTGCGCCCCGGCGAGCGGCGTCCCTCGCCGGAGCAAGAACGCCGCCGCGAGCTCCCGCCACCTCCCGATGAGGCGGAGAACGTCCGGCGGCCTCGCCCTCTTCCCGGGCGACACCCGATGTCCGGGGCTGGGGTGACGAAGTCGACGACGGCGCCGAGGCTGCAGCAGCCCCGCCGACGTCCCCGCTGCTTGCTGGAGCGAGGGACAGGCAAACTGGGCGTGGCGGCCCCAGCGCAGCCGGCACAGACCCAGAGTTGCGGCAGGCGGTGAGCCAATAGGCTCAGACGCCTGCCAATCACCCGGGGGGGACCTTCCGGGAGGAGGTGGGACTTCCCCCTTGTATGGGCTATATAAGAAGGCAGCCGGCCAGTGATGAACTAGTCGGCTGCGAGGCAAGGGAAGCCGTGTCTCCCCTCCTGCCTAAGACCAGCCGGCTAGCTGAGAGAGGTGGCTTGCATGGTGCCTTATCCCCCACCCTCCAGCTACCCTGAGGCCAACGCTGCCCCCTGGGGGATACTTATCGAGGCCCTGGGGGATACTTATCGAGGCCCCCGGGCCCCGATCCTCAACCTGTGGGTGCCGGTCTGGAGACCTACCCCTCACCCCTGGGACCGGGCGAAAGCGACCTACCGCTGAGCACCCCCCTTCCGGACTCCCCCACGAGCACCCGCTCACAATAAATAAATAAATAATGGGGGAGGGGCTTAATAAAAATATTTCAAGACATCGTGACAGCTGGAACAGCTAGATAGGTCTCAATGGATTTTTGAACCTTCAGCTTTGGGGAAATGGATGGAGATGCAATACAACTCTTCGTGGAGTTTTTAAACTAGATCTGTGAAATCAGGAAACACTGCAGCTATTTTTATACATCATCTTTTTATTTAAAAATACACAGAGGTGTCGCTGGAGGGGGGGCGGTGCTGTAAGTTCCGTACCGTTCTAATCCCCATTTACTCCCCGGTACAAGGTGGCCCCGCCCCTTCGCCGTCGGAGCCATTCCGTGCTGTGAAGGCAATGGGCAGGGAGTCTCCTGCCCGTTGCCTTCACCGCATGGAACGGCTCCGATGGAAAGGGGGCGGGGCCACCTCGTACCGGGGAGTAAACGGGGATTAGAATGGTGCAGAACTCACAGTACCGCCCCCCCCAGCGACTCCTCTGAAAATATAATTATTGTTCTTTCCTATCCCCTACACGTTGATTTTGATAACTGACAGTCATAGACCAAATGAACTGAAAGTGTATGTGTGTATGCGGGGAGAGAAAGATAGAGAGAGCAAGGCATGATCTTGTACCCTCACTTCATTTGCTTTTCAAACATTAAATTAGGGGTTTTCTCTAGGCACAGTGGTTTCTTTTCAAAACAACTTTAAATAGTTACTTTTATACGTTTACAGAATGCACATCTGCTTTGGGGAGTCAAATATGTTCTGTTTGTTTCATCACACCATAAATGTTTCCATTTCCAATGTTCGGAATGTTATGATGTTCAGTCCCACTCCACTGCATTATTCAAATGCTGTGGAAACCACAGGTATTCTTGTACCTGTCCTGTGCCTGGCAAGTAGCCACTTCAGGATAAACTATCACTATAAAATCAGCTTACATACTACTACGATTATTTTTTTTCATCTACAGAGTAGCAACGATTACTAGAGGAAGAGAATGAGAAGGAAAAGTCCAGTAAACAATATTGGTTATATTTCTAGAATTTATCCAACACTTACCTTTTGCTGTTTAATGCTCCTTGTTTAAGATCTATGGCACTATTAATTACCATAAATTTGGACTATTGTTTGAACAAGTACGGTAAGAAATCGTGATGCTTTCACAGGAGATGGACATTTACCCTTTTGTATATATTAATTAATTTAAATTTCTTTCCATTTTATAAGTGGCCACTAATTAGTATTGAAATTGTGTTATAAAATAGCTGATCAACAGATTCAGATTTTCAGTATACCTGCTTGAATCCTTATTGACCCTCTTCCAGTTTTATAAATAATTACAAATAATAAGTGATGTCAAGGACATTTTAAAAATGCCAGTTTTATTCCTGCAGAATAAACAGAGAGCCAATCTCAAGATTGTCCCTCAGTGAATTCCTTCTGAATGTTAATTCAGAAAAGCGTTCAATTTTTTTAATTGATTTCTAGAAAATATAACACGTACCTATTACAAAAAAGGAATTAAATTTAAACAATGAACTCAAAGAAAAGAGATCAAAAAGATGAAAAGCCATAAGACTAGACATTTTTCAGAACCAAAGCAAAATGTAACATGTGCACCATTAACATTTTGTCTTTACATTTGCTGTTGGTCTAACTTCATATGCCTTTTGCTCTGTCAGTTGCTTCTCTTATATGCTTAAATATACACTTTAGTTAAGTAGCTTTCTCACTTGAAGTACTGACAAAAACTGACTGAGGGCCCAATCCTATCCAACTTCCCAGTGCCGATGCAATCAATGGGGTGTGTGCTGCATCCTGGAGTGGGGGGGGGGCATCACAGAGGCCTCCTCAAGGTAAGGGAACATTTGTTGCCTTAGGTTGGGGCTGCATTGCAGCTGCATCAGTGCTAGAAAGTTGGATAGGATCTGCCTGTACCATTTAACCTACATCACATACCAAACCAATCTACAGTGTCTTTAGGCTCAAATATCTTTCAAATACATCATGAATTTTAATGACAATGATTAACAAATATCCTGTTTTTCCTGTTATCAGTCACAAAGCAAAACACAGGAAAAACATTTATAACTGACCAAATTAAATTTTAAGAACACAAAGCTGTCACTGCATATAAATAATTGCTGTAATTATCAACTTGACTGATGAGTCTAAAGTTCTGCAAAGAACACACACAGGTGGCAAACACTGGTTAAGTCTCCAGATTGCACAATATCTCATCCAATAACTGCAACCAAGTCACACATTAATTAAACCTAAGGAATTTTTTTTCAAAAATGTTCAACTTATAGTTCTAACATGAACTGAAACATCCATTCTGGCTAATAATATGTAAATAAGCTAGTTATAGAAGCTAGAAAGCTGCCTGTTCTAGTCACTAACAACATACAATGTCAGACAACAACCAATAGGCCAGAAAAAGCCTGCACTTGTGCACCAACTTGAATTTAGCTTAAAACAGAGTCTTTCCTAGCTCTTACCGTTCCATGGCTGTCTGTCAGTATATGCCTTCGCAAAGTGACTTACTGATGGTCCCTTCGGTCTCATGTTAAGTCAAACAGAACCTACAGCAATGAGCTGTTCCTATTTCCACTGGTGTTCTGGTGATCAGCTTTCCTTTTCAAGTAACTTCCCTGCTCATTTGCATGTTTGCAGTTGTCTAGATCAGAGCAATTCAAGCAAAAGAATCCCATCTCTTTCTAAGTTCTCTAATATATACATGGGCACTGGAGCAAAGGCAAATAGAGTCGTGAGTTCTTAATGCAGATTGTATGTGTAAAATCTTATGAAGGAGATGCCTGTACAGTACATTATTTTTTATACCTACTGAAACACAGTAGGGCTGTAAAATATGTGAAGCTCCAGAATTATTCCAGTGAGGTTATGAAATGTTAAGGTTATGTCTCATGTTAAGTTCTTACAAAGATGTGGGCACAACTTTCATGATCCCACTGGATTAATTCTGGAGCTTCACTTATTTTACAGCCCTACTGTTTGAGGTCTGTTAGAAGCAAAATAAACCCTAAGGGAATTATTGCTTTCAAAATGAAAATAGCTCTGAAATTGAAGTTGTTCTGTGTAAATATACTACCTGGGTATACTGACAACAAAACATTCTCTAGTTTTAAATAGAGAGGCTTGATGAAGAAATCGTTTGTGTGGCACAAATCACAATGAACCGCGGTGATATCAAGGAAGCTAGCGTCAACTAGGACCATTTGGCAATAACCAATCCGCTGTCTCAATGACACTGCATTCCAAGAACTGAAACAAAAAAGCAAGCATTACAAAATGTCATCATTCCTACTCCCAAACTATGGAGCTACCCACTCAAATAAGGTTTCAGAGCAGAATATGCCAACTGGATCTTTCCTATGTGAACAGTCAGCCAGGGAATTTTTAGCAAGTTGTTTCAGCAATGAATCCTCTCAGCCTTACTCACGTATTCCTTAAAAGGAAGTCATTAGCAATTATTTTTGCAATGCTTTGCAGTGTATGCTCAGTGTATAGACACACCTAGTAAAAAATATCAGTCCAAGCTTGAAACAGCATTCAGTGGCTGGATGAGGCATGTGAAAAAGTGAGTGTGTGTATGGAAAACAAACATGAAACTTCTTATAAACCAAATCTGCTTGTTTAGTATCATTTCTCCTACAGAATACCAATTTGTTATGCTAAAATGTTTCATCTTTATAAGAAAATTATTAGCCCAGTGCCAATGTCTGGTTGCTGGGGGCCCTGGGGCAAAGCCCTACACTGGACAATCCCCCACACTGATGCCCACTGATGGCGCACTGCACACTCTTCCACTAGTATTGAGGACTCAAGGAGTGGTCTGGCTAGGTGGTCCTGATACGTGTGCGTCTTCAGCCAGTGCCTGACCTGGACAACCCGATGCCACCTGTCACTCACAGCAATGGGCTCAAGAGGCAGAGGGTCAGTTTCTCTCCCCCCCAACAGTTTCCCTCAAAAGTTTCCCCCCCCCATGACATGAAGACAACATCACTGTAAAACCTCTATTTAATAACACTGGAGGATACTGACAATTTCAAAGGATTAACAGTTCTCAGACTACTTCCTCCTCCAGTTATCTCCGACATTTTCCACACAATGTGCAGCTGCGCATAGTTTATTCCATGTGTGTCAATGTATGACAGCAATGAAACACAACAAGATGTGCAGTTATACCACCCAGGAACTGACAACATCCGGTAGAACAAAAGCTTTGAAAGGGCCTTTTGCTTCAATAAACAGGATTTTGTCACATTTTGAAAGGAACATTTTTTAAAAGCAATGGAAAAGGCATGTATATTGCTAGAAAAACATTTCACTAGCAAGATTTTATCATCATTTTGCTCTCCTTTTCACTTCCTTCCTATCCTAGTCAGAACTTAGCTCATTTTAGGGAAAACAAAAGAATATATTCAAGTTTTCACGATATGTCCCACTTCAAAATCTATGTACTCATGGATACGTTTTAACATATTTATATAACATATAACATCTATCTATACATACCCATTAATTTAAATTAGAGGCATATTTTTGAATGCTTCAATATCACTGCATTAAATTACATATAACAGCGCAATCCTATCCAGCATTGGGCTGCCGGGTGGAGAGAGTTACAACAGTGGAAGCACAGTGTGCTGTTGGTGGCCATTCTGTGCATACTGCTGTGAGAGGCACCAGTACCACAGCTCCATCACCGGACCCGCCACAACCAATGGACCCAGTAAGTCAGCAGTGGGGGAGGGAGTGGGTGGATTGGGGGCATAACAGGGCAGGGGGGGGGAGAGACCAGGAACAGGGAGGACGTAGGATAGTTCAGAATGGTTGTGGAAAGCTTCAGATTTGCCCAGATGGCTCTTCTACCACTGGTGCGTTTTCGCATCCATGAATCAGAGAGCAGACTGAAGCGGGTGGTGGGCCAACAGGGGTGGTTGGGCAGGCATGGGGTGCAAAGTACCCCTCATCAGAGCACAGCACTTGAAGTGGCCACTTCAGTCAGCCTCATGGCTGGGCCAGTCTTGGGAGCACTGCGCCAGTGCTCCAGGAGGACCACAAGCCTACAGATTACCAGTCTGAGCAATTCGTCCATGAGAGAAAATACGAAACAAGCTTCCCTTGCCTTACCTCCCCACTCCCCCCCCGTCTGCCTGCTCCTGAACTTGACCACTGGCCTGCCTCAGACCATTTCATCTTCTGCTGGCCCTTTGGATCCTTGTCTGCCTATTCTGGAAGAGGATCTATTCTGGATCCTCATCTGCCTATTCAAAAGATCACAGGTCTTTTTGAAACATGCTGTTTGCCTCTGACTTCCTTCCTTCCCACCAAGCTCTATCAGTGACTAAAGTGGGATTAATCATTACAGCCTTAAACCATTAAGTACAAATTAAGCCATATATGCATCACAGTCTAGACCTACCTGTTCTTCAAATGCTGAGAAATTGATAACACAAAGAAAACTATTTGAATCTAATGAAGGTAGAAAACGCTGTCACTGAAAAATTAAAACACTAGGGAGTCATAAAGTGGCTGACATCTACTTTTGTACAATCTCATACTAAGATGTAATGAACAAAAAACTATACTAAAGTTTTCCATGTGAATTTTGAACATACACATAAAGTGATCACTATATAAAAGGGATAAAGTTAGAACTCTATTTGAGAGAGAAGAATTTCCAGTGTTCAATATCCTCTGTACATAGATGCCAATCTAAACATCAGGTTGTGTGACTAAAGTGATATACAGAGAAGTTGCTTTCCCCTCCACCATATCTAATATGATACATTTATGATACATTTACATAATTAAGGTTTTGCATTAACTGAAAATCAAAAATGTGGCAAAGAAGAGTCTATTCATTTTAGCTTGAATTAATGTCTATTTGACCTTTATTTGCAGCAAATCATACAACATCCTTCACAGTTCTTGCAAAATACCTCAGCAAAATCTAGATCTTTCTTGGGGTATGAGAAGCAGGTAATCCTGTGTGGGACCTTCCATTACAAGAGGCTGAGATGTCTCCTAATCAGATGATGCAAAAGGAAAGGAGTGTGTTTTCTTCCAGAGAATGGAAACAAATCTTCAGAGGGAGGCTTAATCAGAGAGTCTTTGCAAAATCCACGTTAAACCATTTTTTCTGGGTCTCGTTTTCAGTTTCAAATGCCTTTGCAGGTTATGAGACTCCTTAACCTTATCCAAAGCTGCATTTAAAGCCAAAAAAGATTTCATCCTGCAGTATCTCCCCTTTGTAACTTTATCTGAATGTTTCTGGAAACTGCACTTCATCAAACTTTATGGGCTTTGTCAGACACAGAAAGTATGAAGATTATTGTGTGAATCTGAGACTCAACAACTGTGACTTGTTATTGGTTATAGGTAGATGCACATGGTTCTTCTGGAGAAGCAATTTCTTATTTGCATGAGATGAGAGTTCAGAGTTGAGATTTATAGAGGGACAGTAAAGAGATATAGTGAGATTATCCTCAATTATTGACATTGCATAATATATACATAATGTACATTCTACTAGCATCATTGTCTTTTTGAACACTTCACTGTTTATTTCTAGTTTAACAATCTCCTGCCACTAAAATATATTTTTTTCATCTTCAAAGTATTGTAGTACTTGAGTAAGTAATACTAAAGTACTGGCACTCTGAGTGGGAGTCAAGGTTGCCTGTCAGTCAATGTGTGGGAGGAGAATGCCAGAAGAGAGGCTGGACTGTGAAGGAAACAGACTGTGGAACCTGGAATGAAGAGTTCTATACATGACTAGAACATATTGTATTGCAAAAAGCCCTTTGGGTTTAGAAAGCCTGCCTGTGTAAACCGCCTTTGAATTCAAGTCAGAGGAGAAATCCGATGACCAAAGAATAATAATAATACATATCAGTGAGCTCCGATAAATAGATGGTCATGTGAGGTGATATCAAATCACAGGATGGTAAAAACCAAAACGGATTGCAAAGAGTTCCAAAGGATCTCTCCAAACTGCATTAATGAACAACAAAATGGCAAACATACTTCAGTGTAAATAAATGTAAAGTTATGTGCATTGGGGGAAAAACCTAACCATATATGCAACAGATGTGGAAAAGGCAAATTCCATTATCAGTAGGGAAAGGATAAAAAATAAAATTGCCAATTCCATTATATAAATCTATGGTCTACAAATCTTCACTTGGAATGCTGTGCACAGTTCTGGTCTCCTGAGCTTGGAAAGTGTGCCATCCCCAAGGTATTGCAGGGGGCTGACGTTTTGCCCTGCCCAACCTGCACGAGGCCAGTCCTCTGTCTCGGTGGGCTTTTGGTGTACAGCGTGAAGGAGAACATCTGGAAGAATGAATATGTTGACCTATTTGGCAGAACCCTGCCAGCAGCTGGGTAAGGGCCCCAGACAGTTAGATTAGATGTTCTGAAGGGTTGGTTGGAGCTGTATCGGAATTAGGAGGTGGCCAACTATTTATAGTTCAGATTCTCAAAGGGTTTTAGAATTCCTTGCATGGTCCCTAGGGTTGCAATGGTTGCCCAAAATTTGAAATCTGTTATTGGGATGGAGGTAGTGTGCAAGAAAACTGTGAAAGAGGTTGCCATGGACAGACCAGATGGCCCTTTCACATCCCCCCCCAACCTACAAGTCTCCCCTCTTTTCACCAGACAAGTGTTGCCTGATTCACCACCTCTCTTTTCCTAAAGGGTCCTCAGTCAACGATGAGCTACCTCCACATCTATGTTCAGGCCACTATACATCCTTTGATGATGCTGTGGCAATACTGAACAGTTGTGGGAAGAGTGGCCTAATGACTAAATGTGACACAAAGTCAGCATCTGTACACCCGAATGATTTCAACCTGTTGGGTTTCTTTTTTGACAGTCAATTATATAGTACATGGATCAAACTCTAACTGGATGCTACATTTCATGTGCCATGTTTGAGTCATTCAGTTTGATGTTCAAATGAGCTTTACGTAGCAGGTAAGGAGTATGCTCCACAGCTCATTACTTGGACAATTTCCTTTTAACGGGACCAAAGAAATCTGACACTTGTGAGAAATTGCTGAGGAATGTTATCTCTTTGAGGGCAGAGTTTGGTGCCTGAGGGGATAAGACTGAAGGGCCCACGTTCACATCTTACTTTTGTGGGGATGGGCAGCCCAATCCTGCCTAAGAATCCGCTGAGCAGCGGCATCGTTAAGGGGGGCAGGGGCCCAGGGCGCATGGCTCCAGGGGGGCGGGAAAATGTCCAGGTTTTTTTTTGCTTTTTCCCCCCGCTGCCACCCCCAGCAATGTCCCCAGGGCGGCAGCTGCTTCGTGCGCAACCCCCCCAGGCCCGGGGGGGCATTATCGGCCAGGCTTGGGGGCGAAAAGAAACATTTACTGTACTTAACTTTGGCTCGTTCGGTGCATCGGGAGCCATGAGGGCGAGCAGCAGGAAGAGACTAGGTGCCTCTCTAGGACACACGTGCACCTAGTCTTGCTGGTGGTTGGTCCTCTCTAGGATCAAGGATCCCTGCGCCCGGCCGAGCAGGTCCACACAGCAAGCTGTTTATACGTGAAGCAGATCCCCTTGCAGTTGCAGCAATTTTAACCATAGTAACGCAAACCATTAATAAGAAAGGGGGCAGTATTACTATGTTTGAAACTGCACTGTATTTCACAGTGAGCTATTTAACACAAAAATGTAGGGCGCAATCCGATCCTACTTATGCTACCATTGTAACCAGCGGTGCAGCGAAAACAGGAGGAAACCCAGAATGGAAAGGGGATTCAAATCCCTTTTGAATTCCTCTTTTGGAGGGGATTTGAATCCCCCTTCTGTTCTGGGGCCTCCTGTTTTCACTGCGCCGCTGGTTACAACGGTGGCGTAAGTAGGATCGGATTGCGCCCTTAGTCACATGAAATTACCTGACTGCATTTCATTCACACTGTACACATAAGTTGTGAATGACAGATTGCAGTTATTAAAAAGGCCTTAGACTTGGTAGACGACAACGAATACTACTACTAGTAGTAGTAGTAGTACCAACACCATGCCTCAGTGGGAAAGTCTGCAAACACTATGATGGTAAATATACTCTCTAAGTACTATGATGATACTGGTAACTCATATCCTGTGTGTTAAGTAAGGATGATGGTCCCATTGATTCACTTTCACATAAATGTGCATGTGATTGAGATGCAGGTTTCACTGACATCAAGGAATTGTTACATTCATGCAGCAACCAATATTGGAGAAAACATTCCATCTGCTTGCGCATTTTCCAACTTTTTTCCTTCAGAGACAAAGCTAGATTATTCAAAATATTTATGAGTTTTGCAATCTTTCTGTTCTCCAAGAGAAATCTACCACCATTTCCTTCTTCCAGTTAGTGCACACAATACACTTTAGTCTCCTGCCACTCATACATGTTTACAGTCACTGTAGGTTTGCTCTGCTCATGTAAAACACTCCTCCTGAAGAAGTCAATAACTCTGCTTGTGTTAGTGAGGTGGCCTGATTTTTTTCCACTCAGCTCTCTCTGAATGAGAATCTGTTTCCTTAGAAAGCTTGAAAACATGTGAAGCTGAGTCTCCTATAATGCTCTTCAAAGCGGTCAACATCCCACAGCTAATAAAAACCATTTCTCTATCCCATTTTAATACAAAATGTTAATCTTGTCCATTGCCTAAAAGCAAGACTGGTCTTTAAAAAAATCACATGCCCTCCCCAAAATATAACCAGCTAAGAAGATATCTAGGTGGCAAAAGTCCATCTGAATATTTTCAGATCAACACCAGCTCAAATACATAGCAGAAAACAGTTACACACTGTGAAGGGGTGGATTGGATTTATGTTCCCCTGAGGACACCAAACATAGCTTGTGCCAACTAATGTGCTGCTAATGAAGAGGGCAGCCCATAGTAAAGACTATTTTCTGGACTGAGATCTTCAACCAACTCTCCTCCTTTCCTGAGGCACAACCGCCTCTACTGGCAGAAAAGCAAAAGTATTTTAAAAGAAATGCAAAATCCATATAACTAGCGGTAATAGATTGGTGTCTGTGTTTATACTGTACTCTAATGTGGTCTTTACCATTAACTCAAAGTATTCTCTGAACAATATTGTCCACACACTGCATTCATACATCAGGGGTGTGCAGATAAAACTTTTTCTTAGTAACTTAGAAAGATTGAGCCTGGGCATCTTTTGGAAGTGTGTGAAGACCTACTTCTGCGGGCCAGTGTTTGGAGGCAGAACTAGTGTTAAGGAGTGGCCTAATAGTAAATGTCAAAGTACAGGAACACGAGTACAGGAGCACATGACACATCCTCATAGCCATATCCCACTAAAACAAAACAATAAAATCAATTTTGTAAAACAAAATTTATAAGACTATAAAACAAAACAAAAATCAACTGTAAATGTCTTCATTAGAATGCTTTCTTCTCCAGCCACATATTGAAGCTTATTATACTTTTTTTAAAAAGATCTAGATAATTTTACCCCAAACTTGTAGAGTGCAATCGCTTAAATTAAATGCATAAAAACTGAAATTAAAAAATCCAAGATAAATATAAAAAATCATAGTAGAGTGCTAGCCTATGCATGTTTACTCAGAACTAAGTCCCACAGTGTTCAGTAGGACTTACTTTTGGGTAAATTTGCTCCCAAACTGGAACTGCACCCATTGTTTAATTGTTAGAGATAAAAGGATCACTTCTGTATTAAGGCCCTCTTCTAACAACTGGTTTATTGTCACATATACTTTCACCCTAAGAGCCAGTCATTCCACTTGAGATTGCTGAAGAGGAGTAACGTTAACTCATGTTCATTTCCACAAGAGTAATGTGCATTTTCTATTACTTTTGTATGCAACTTCATGAGCTTATTACACTAGCTGAAAAGTAACTAACATCCCAATCCTATCCTCCAGCGTAGGGTGTTCAGCATGGGACATGTAACATTTTCAGGTCCCATGCTGCCCTCCTGTTTCAGGTCCCATGCTGCCCTCCTATAACATTTTCTTGGCCCTGTCAAACACAATGGCACATTTCTGAGTAGACATGTATAGGATTGCACTGTCAATTATATAGTCCCCCCTCCCCCCCAAAAAACAGTCTACAAGAACTCCACTTTAATCTTACCACATCCATCTGAGCAGGCTTAAATGAAGAATTTTGGCTAAATACAGACTCAGAGCGCAATCCTGAAAGAAAAGCCGGCGACGGAACAAGCGTCCCATTGCCGGGAGATGTCACAAACGTGCCGTAAAGCATGTTCGCGACTACTTGGGAGCAAGGGAGGCTGGCACAGAGGCCGGCCTCCTTCGCTCCGTCACTGGAGCGCCCACGTGTCCATCAGAGGAGGAGAGTCGGGATCCGGAGGGCGAGGGGGCATTTCAGCAGGCGAGGGAGGGGGCCATTTGCCTAGACAGCCTGGGAGGGGGATGGCCTCGGCCATATCCCCATCCCCGTCGGGCCGGCTAGGCCATTACACGGCCTCCTCTACTTCCACCAGCTGAATAGCTGGCGGAAATCCAAGGAGGCCGATCGGGCCGGCCTGGCTTTACACCCGGGGAAGGGAACGAGCGTCCCTTTCCCCGAGTAGAGCACCGGGCCCAGCAGCAGATTGGCCGCCGGGGCTCAGGATCCAGTGGGCAGCCATGGGTCTCCGGCCAGATCCTTGCGCTGGATCGCGCTGACCGTGATTTAAAAGAAAAGAAAATTCATGTCTTATTCTTACTTAAAATAAAGATCAGTAAACATTACTACTCCCTCGGTATTTAAAGCACTGATTATATTTGTGCTGATTAAATAAATAAGATAAATTAGGGGAAAAAATAAAATCCTTCCCCATGGGAGAAGAACAGGCACAAGCCAATCAAGATTGGTTCCCACCGGTACTGAAGGTGGCTATAAGTGCTGCTGTAGACCTGGGAAGGCATCTGCAGAACCCTTAAAAAGCTTGCATCTCTTGTTCATTTAAAGCATGTTTGTGTAAAACAAAAGTGGCAGTTCCATGTTAATAACCTCCATGAATGGGGGAGTAATTAGCCCTTTAGCATCTCCCTTTCTTCATGAATGATTCCTCCTGGGCCGGTGCTTTTAAATGGCTCCAGTTCTAACTGCTTTGGTTGAACTTGGAAATGGTGCACATATGAGAGAAATTAAACCCTCATTTAACAGAGACACATGCCTGTCAAGTCCAGAGTAACAAAGGCTGGTCCCTCAGGGCTACTCAGCTCCTTGAGGCTGCCACTCATTCTGTTAGCAATGCTTACCCTTTACAGACTGTGTATAAAACCCAATAAATCATTTCGTCTGCTCTGGTTAATAAACACATGAACCCAGCCCTTTCTTCAAAGTATTTTCACTTTGCACTGCAACATACGCTGTTGGTTTTCTAAGAGGTGTCCAGTGGAGTTATATTTTTTTAATAATGTAGCAAGACATTTACCGTTAAACGCTAATAGGACTGTCTGTATCATACAGGGAAAATCATAAGAACATAAGAACATAAGAAGAGCCCTGCTGGATCAGGCCAAAAGCCCATCTAGTCCAGCTTCCTGTGTCACACAGAGGCCCCACCAGATGCCTCAGGGAGCACACGAGACAACAAGATACCTGTGTCCAGTCGCCACTCCCTTGCACCTGGCACAGAGAAAACCCACTTCTAAAAAACCAGGAGGTTGCTTATGGCTTGTAACCTGTGATGGTCTTTTCCTCCATGAATTTGTCCAAACCCCTTTTAAAGGCATCTAGGCCAGGTGCCATCACCACATCCTGTGGCAAGGAGTTCCACAGATGAATTACACGCTGGGTAAAGAAATATTTTCTTTTGTCTGTTCTAACTCTCCCTCCACTCAATTTTAGTGCGTGTCCCCTGGTTCTGGTGTTGTGCGAGAGGGAGAAGAATTTCCCTCTATCCACTCTCTCCATCCCATGCATAATTTTATAAGTCTCAATCATGTCCCCCCTCAGGCGCCTTTTTTCTAGGCTGAAAAGCCCCAGACGCTGTAGCCTTTCCTCATAAGGGAGGTGCTCCAGCCCACGAATCATTCTGGTCGCTCTTTTCTGCACCTTTTCCAATTCAACTATATCCTTTTTGAGGTGTGGTGACCAGAACTGGACACAATACTCCAGATGTGGCCTTACCATCGATTTGTACCAAGGCATAATGATATTGGCCGTTTTATTCTCAATCCCCTTTTTAATGATCCCGAGCATGGAATTGGCCTTCTTCACAGCCGCCGCACACTGGGTCGACACTTTCATCGACCTGTCCACCAGCACCCCAAGATCAAGAATGTTTTTTGTTATTAATCTCCTCACCTTGAACCCTCAAGCTGGTTCCCAGTTAAAAAGCAAATACTAAGTTCCCAAAATAATAGTAATTAGTGCTAGCATTTCAAATCAGTGCTTAGTCACTCTATTATTATATTATATTATATTATATTATATTATATTATATTATATTATATTATATTATATTATATTATAGATTACCATCCTCCTAGTGATTTGGACCAATAAATGCTTTAAGAGGCAAGCTTGTGAAAAGCCTATCAAGGTGGTATATGTTAATAGAATTTCTGCTGTATGTATAAATGAAAAGTAATTTTAACCAAGACCTCTTAGATGTTGAATGAATGAATAGATAACACCAGGAAGCATACAGCGCTATCTTGATATCCGATGGAGTAGATACCCAAGGTTACAGACCCTCAAGGCTGATATAAATCAAATAAGAGGCAATAAGAAGCAAGTAGGCAGAAAAAGAGGTTCTTATATGGGACACTCTTTAACATGGGTATTAGTAATGACAAGGTGGCCAAATCTTAGCCATCTAAATTAATATAAGACATGTTCTTCACACAGTAAACTTAAAATTCAGCTATCATACAACCAAACTACATCCAAATCACACCACACAGAAAAGTTATTTTTAAATTGTCAGTCCTCACCATTTTATATAATATAAATTACCAGGCTATTATTATCTTCATAGTATGTTTTAATACATATACTGTGTGTACACACACACACTTTTTGCAGGTTTAAAAAAAATTAAAATCCTGGTTTTCATTTGATAATTTATTCTTGACTTTAGTGCATTTTGTTTTGGTTTTAGTTTTCCAACTCTTATACTGCAGATATAGGCTAGACACCAGAACCCATTACTGTACTTCACTGCAGCCATGGGACTAGTGCTGAGTGAGCGAATTGTTGCACTAGACCAGTGGTTCCCAAACTTTTTTGACTCGCGGCTCTCTTGACCTCCCTCGCCGTTAGCCGTGACTCCCCATTACAGTGCATGGAAGAAACAGGCACTCTTTACATGCTCAGAGGCACCCTTTCTTATATGTATGTGTATATGTATGTGTATATTCCCAAAACGAGCCCTAAAGTGGATTTTCCATGCTTATGCTGAGCAGCAGCTAAGCCAGGAGTACGCAGGGTGGGGTTGGGATGCTGCCCTCCCTCCATTGGCAGGCCTGGGGTGCCTACCTGGTAGAGGGCACTGATGTCATCTGTGTTAGTCCTATTCATGGCAAGAGAAACATCAAAGCATGGGAGGGAAGCCCCAGTTGCACAAGAGAGACAGAGAGAGAAAACTAGCTCCTTTTGGTAGCATCTTTGCAAGATGAAAAACAGATTCTTATACTGCCTGGCAAAGGCAGTTTCCGGGGGGGGGGGGGGTTGTCCCAGCAAATAGAGTAGGGAACTAACTTAGAGGTGGGTCAGAAAGGAAGAAGGAGAGAAATCCTAATAATTAATCAACCAAACTAAACATAGAAATCAAAGACTGTATGTAAAGCAGAACCTGCTCTGCACTATTTTCAATTGCAGTTCTTGCATTTGTTTTGTGTTTGCTTTATTAAAAACATTCAACAGAAAGAAAATACTTTACTTGCAAACCTGCAATGTCTCAGGATTTGGAGAGAAAGGAGATGCTGTCTTTGCAGCTCCAGCTCCAAAGTACCGGTACTCAGCTTATCAATAGAGTTGTTAATCGTTCTTTAACATAAGATAAGCAAGGGCTTCGCTCACGCTGTGGTTAAAAACAAGACGTGGAAACTGCCTACAAACCTGAAGTGTTTTGAAATTAACTTTGAGTGACCCGATGTGAAGAGGCAGCTTTTCCCGATCTTTCTTTTTGCTCTCTCTCTCTCTCTTGCAAGCAAGACTATGTGTTAATTAAAAGATTAACGCGACGCCCCTGGCTGCTTTTGATGACGCACTTTTGATGACGCCTCACACTTAGAGAACCTCTGCACTAGACAGTTAAGCTTTCACTGGGGCTTAAGCACTCATAGATTGCTTGCAGCCTTTGGTATTATTGCTGGTATCAACAGTATAACAAAATAGCTCTAGACATTAAAACATGATTAATAAAAGAGAAAAAGTAGCTGCTGAATCCTTTTAAACACAGAGGCTGGCTTTATTGAAAAGTCTAAAATAGGCATTTAAGACGTACTTCTCTCTAGTGTACTTTTATCTTTCTCATTCACAAGATAATTAGGAAAGGTTTTAGCAGAAGCAGCAAAGCAAAAGTAAAGGCCACAATCCAGCAACTGTTAAGCACATTTATGTTCCATTGATTTCAGTGAGAGAGTTAAGCTTTGCCATCAAAATCAATGGCACTTGAATGTACTTAACACTGACTGAATTGCACCCAAAGTTCCAGTTTTGTATGCATTTTTTGGTGAAAATTTATAAAAAGTGCTATCTGAAATTCCTTGCACTATTTTTTTCTTCTGCATAACATATTGAATAAAGAGCTGAATTGTTTCATGGGCAACGCTGAATTTGCAAACAATGGACTCCATTTAGCATCAAACCACGGGCAAGACTGCAGCAGCAGGGCGTTAACGATAGATCACATCTTTTCCTTTTGAGAAATATGAGCTGACCCTTTACCAAACAGTCATTAATGTTTCGTATTCTAAAATGGAATACTTTACAGAGATGAAATTCATACATTTCTCAAGCAGCTTTACATTGGTACTGAAAGTCAAACTGAATTTGATGTTCTGACAGCTCTACATTTAAAACGTAAGTGTGGCAAGGATACTGATACTTGTTTTATACAGCAGGCAAAAAAACCCAAACCCACAGTAGATCTTGACTGAATAAATGAACCAGATATATTAAAACGGAGCACATCCTAAAGACGTGAAATCAATAAGGACAACCAATAAGCTTGACATTCAGAAGTAAAGGCCCACATGGATTGGCCATAAGGGTTATATGTGGCGGCTGCATTCCTTAATGCCTACATTCCTTTAACCTATGGTTGCCATAAACCAGTTTCCCAAATCCAGGGATTTGCAAATATTATGCAAAGTGTTTACTAATTATGCAAATCAACTTCCAGAGGAGTAGTTGCATTAGTCTGTTGCAGCACAAACAACAAAGAGTGTTGTAGCAACTTAAAGACGAACACATTTATTTTAGCATAAACTTTCGTGGACTACAGTCTCCCTCATCAGATGCATGATGCAAATCAAGTCCATTATTTGATGCATTGTCTAATTGTAATTGTTGCAACTGCTTTATGTCTGTGTCTAGCAACTACCTCAACATTTGAGGAAGGATCAGAGGTTCAGCAGAACTGGTTTTTACCTAATCAGTGGTTCATGCCAGAAGTTTGTTTGGTGTTTTGTTTTGTTTTTAAAGCAGCTAATAATAAACCTTTTTTTAGAAGAAAACTGAAAGTCAGCTGAAGTAAAATTTTGGCTGCTATACTGTGCACGCTTACCTGGAAAGGGGGGGATATAGGATAGAAATGGAGGGGTATATGATAGAATTGTCCCTTAGTTTTGAAAGCCTTGCAAATGAGTTCATTTTCTGTGAATTTGTTTGAAAACTTTGTTTTTTAAGTCAAACATAAAATATAGGAAACTGTTTTCGAAGTTTTCATAATACTGGAGTTTTGTTCTTAGCTTTTCAGGTTGACTAATATACAGCTTGTCTGGTAAGAATCAAAAGTCCTAGTTAGTTCACCCGCCTCCTTTTTCAAGAACAGAATGCAATACCTTTACCATGCAAACAAGGGAGAATATGTAAAGGTGTCACATGCTACATATGCCACTGACATAATTCTTTAATAGGATATGCTGTAATTTCCTGCAATTAATATCTTAGCAAAGCTATAAAGGTCTTTTTTCTAACATACTTGCAATGCTAAAATTAATGTTGTGTCAACCTTTCCATTATTAGCACTCCCCCCCCACACAGAGAGTTTTATGTATAACTAGGCTATAAAATTCATACTAACCTAAGAAGGTGGCATGCTTGATCCTAGCTTAAAAGGAGGCATGTTGATTATATTAAACATTAAAAAAATCCTTTGATAAAACATTTACTTAGGGGCAACTTGAGTACCCTACATTATGCATAGAATTCAATAATGGAGAGAGTGAGAGAAAAGAGGGATTGTTATCCAGTTCTCTGAGATCTTCACGTTCCAAAAGTACTCTTATGGCAGATGAAGTACTGTAAAAGGACTTTGGGTAGAATGTGATCTTTCTGGCAAACAGAAATTGAAGCACAGAAGCAGCACAGAAAGGAAAGCATGAACCGAAGGCCCAAACATCAAGGTAACTGTTCTAGGAGTATCATCCAAACAGGACCATGGTCTCTCAGTAATAACTTGAAACCTTTGGTCAAACAGAAAGCAGGGCTCAGCCTCTGAGAGTGAATTTATACTACTATTTATGAGGAGAAAAAGTCACCATCAAAATTAACATTTTCCAGATTATAACTAACCATGAATCTAATCACACATACAAGACACCATGCATCCAGAAGACATCTTTACTGTGGGTAAACGGCAGTGAAAAATCACCATGTGATGATTTTCCCCTCTTATAAATTACCGTATTTTTAAACTTACCCTCAGTTTTTCTCTATGGAATTATAAGCTTTATGGACACAATTCAGTCCAAGTTAAGGACCTCTAAATCTCACTATTTCAAATGAAGAGAGTAAAGCATAATGTTTGGCTGGATCAGGCCCTACTAATTGCTTAAGAGCCCAATCCTATCCAACTTTACAGCACTGATGCAGCTGTGCCAAAGGGGTGTGCGCTGCATCCTACGGGGGCGGGGGGGGGTCACAGAAGCCTCCTCAAGTTCAGGGAACATTTGTTCCCTTACCTTGGGGTTGCATTGCGGCTGCATCAGTGCTGGAAAGCTGGTTAGGATTGGGCCCTACGTTATAGAGCATAAGCTAGGACAATAATTATCACTTTTTAAATATACAGTACATGTGCATGTTGTATATTTAGGAACTATAGCTTGATATTGACTAGAAGACAGTTCACTCAGTTATATTTTAAAATGCAAATTTAAACATATCTAGGCCCAAAAGCATTTCAGTTTTTAAAAAAACTAACCTCAAACAGTTTATTCCTGACTGAGAACTAAAATAGATATTTTGAGCTAGGGATGTCTCTGTGCCATCTCAGTGAGTTTCTTTGCTTTCTCATTTGTTGTGACAATGTTCATGTCATCTTTGCATGCCATCATTTTGGGCAATCCAAGAGAAAATGTGGTGTTCCATAATAAACCATTGTGTACTCATAATTTGTTTTTTGTTTTTCAGTGAATGGCTACAAACCTCAGGGTAACTTTTATGGTAGTTCCTATGGCACTGGAATTTTAGCATGGTGATGTCAATGCATCCCTCTGGAACTGAAAAGATATTCTGCTGTGTTATATCATGTGTCGCACAGTATATCACTTTTTATTTCCCATCCCTCTACTCTGGTATGCACACTGTTTAACTTCTTAAAATCTCAATGTAGACATAATTTACACAAGCTGTGCAAATGCTTGATTTACAGAAGATGGCCGATACAAGATTTATGGGAAAGACTTAGTTCTTTTAAACAAGCAGGACTTCGAAGTACAACAGCACCAAAGACCACGTTCCACCACGTAATTTCATTGGAGCTGAAAAGCTATGAGAGAGAGAAAATGGGAAATACAGTACTGAGACCTGGATTCAAAACTGAGGGTTCTCTCTCTCCCTAAGCAATTGATTCTCTAGTACAGTGGTACTCAAAGTAGTGGGTCGTGACCTACCATTGAGAACAAAAGCTGTCCCCTGCGGTGGCGGTGAGCCCAGGGATCGCAGCAGCCGTGACTGAAAAAGTGCCTGAAATCGCCAGTTTTTGCGTTACTGGGGGGGGGGGCTTCGGGGAGGCCTGCGTGACCCTCTGCAGGTCAACCCGATCTTCAGATCGCCGAAAAATGGCAATTTTCGGGCACTTTCAGTTTGCACTAAAAATCGGCGGTTTTCGTGAAAACCAGAACTGCCTGAAAATCACCGGTTTTCAGCGATCTGAAGATTGGGGAGGCCTGCAGAGGGCCTCCCGGAAGCCCCCCTCCCAGAACTGGTAAGGCAAAAAACGGTGATTTCAGGCACTTTTTCAGCCATGGCTGCAGTGACTCCTGGGTTCACCGCAGTCGCTGGCCCCGCCCCCACTGACACTCAGAGATCTCCCTGCCTTGCAGGGTGAACTTTGAAAACCACTGCTCTAGTACGAATATGTCCAGTATTCGCAGTGATAATTTTTTTTACTGTATTGTTTGCTTAAGACAGAAGCAATTTACAACCTAATGGCCCAATCCTGAGTAAAGATCCACGGCTGGCCCATAGGGATCCTGTGCCCTTCCCGGGCTGCTCCAGCACAGCCCGGTGTCTCCTCGGGGGAAGGAGGGACATTTGTCCCCTTCCCCCGGTGTAGGGCTGCCTGGCCCCAATGGGCCTCCTTGGATGTACACCGGCTCTCAAGACGGCATACATCCAGGACAGCGGGATAATGGCAGTGCAGGCCGAGAAGGGAACAAGGATATCAGCGAAGCTTGCTGCAGATTTCACTGCTCCCTCCCGGTCTGTGCTGGCCAACAGCTGCCCTTCCTCGCTGCCCAGTCCGCCCTCCCCCTGCCCCTGTACCAGCTGGTGCAACTCTCACCTGCTCTGGCAGGTGCAGGGTCAGTCCACAGGCAGAGTAAAAGCTGCCGGCCTCCGTGCTAGCGGCCCTTACTCCCCAGGTGCCAAAAATGCACTTTATGGCGCGTTTACGGCACCCTCCACCAGGCGGTTTACTCAGAATCGGGCTATTACCTGGCAACTGGTTCTCCACTTCTCCACAATCTGTGTTAATGGATACTTGGTCTTGGGTCCCTTTGGGGAAAAAGGCCGGGGGAAAATATTGTAAATAAATGCTGTTACCACACGAACACCGACAACAAATAGGAGTCAAAACACCAAATTCAACACAGAAAAATTGTTAAAATTCCAGCTTCCACAAACTCAAGACATGCGAAGGTACCAAGAGAACCATCTGTGCTGTGACATAACGATCACATCACATTGAGTTCCCTATTTTTAAAAATCATTCTTGATTAATGTTCCTTTGATGTATGTGTTACAAAAGTCACCAGGGGAGACAGTACCTTCACTCCCCAGCTTATAAAGTTGCCTTACACTGAGTCAGCCTATTGTTCCATCAAGTTCAGTATTACTCTCCAAGGTTTCAGAGAGAGGTCTGTCCCAGTCCTACCTGGAGATCCCAAGGAATTAACCTGAGACTTTCTGCTTACAAAGCATGTGCTCTGCTACTGAGCTACAGTCCCTCCCCTCAGGGCCAGCCGATCCATTAGGCCAACTGAAGCACGTTCAGGGTGCACCCACCTCCATCTGCCTACTTACCTTCACTGCTTCTCCTCCTCCATCTTCTCCCTGGATTAGTAAAGGAAGAGGGGTATGGAGCAGAAGAGGAAGTGTGGAAGAGAGAAGAGTTGTGGGCTAGAGCACTGCACTTTCCTGTCCTCCATACTTACTCCAGGGAGTAAGAGGCTGGCATATCACTAGGTATGGGAAGGCATCCTTTGGTATCTGCCTTAGGCGTTGGAAAGTCTTGGGCCGGCCCTGCCTCACCTATGCCCCTTCCCAGCACGACTTTTTGCAGTCCTCCATTGTTCATACATTTTAAATCAAAACCAAAATGCATGTATGTCACCAGAACATATGTTCAGGTATCCATTTGTGTAGAAATGAGCATGCAGACTGGGGTAATACCCTCGGGCTCATCCTTCAATCTCCACATAGTCAAGGCTCTCATGTACTCAAAGCATACACAAACTTCCAGCATGTGATCCATACCCTGGAAAAACAGAGGTTATTAAAGCAGCTATTTTTGTTCTTTTCTCATTTTTCATATACCAGATCTTGTTAATCATCTGTTTACTATTAACATCACAAAACACTCATTGAAGCAAAGCAGGCATAGAGTAAAGTAGTTGGAATTGATCTGAATCTGCAGAAGATACAAAGAGAGATGAATTGCTTCACAAGAGGTGGTTCACACAGACATGTTCTCACTTGCTGACTGTAGCCATCAAGTGGTCGCTTGCATGTGTAAATGAGTCATCAGAGATTTCAGCACAGCTAAAATTACTCAGTGCAGACTCAAATGTAATAGTTCATACATTTAACTGCCAGTTTCCACATACAGAGAAATAAAGTAATATACAGTACATACATATGTGAACCAACCCCAGTATAGCCACAAATTCCTGTTATATAGATGCAGTTCTATTGTTAAAAAATGTTTTACTGAAAGAAATACAGTCAGCCCTATCTTATGTAAGAGTTACATTTCAAAGTCAGCACCTAAAGCTAAAAACGTGTATACTATACTCCACGGGTTCTCAACCCCTTCCTGGCCGAGTACCACCTCCAGCGCCACACTCCTGCTGCGTACCACCGGAAGTGACTGGCGATGACATCATTGCCAGTTGCTTCTGGGTTTTCAGGTTTTTGGAGGCCAGAAAATGCAGGTAGGAGACTCTGGGCGTGTGGGAGGCACTTCTCAGCGTTCCTGAGAGAATTGGCCAAAGGCAGGAGTCTCTCAGGAATGAAAACGTGCCGCCGAAAGTGCGCATTGGAGCAGGGTTCCAGTGGTCCGGCAGACCGAGTACCACCAGCAGTCGGCTGAAGTGCCACTGGTGGTACTAGCACCACTGGTTGAGAACCCCTGCTGTACTCAAAATTACCTTGAAAATCCCTTACATCTGAAAAATATGTACTGTCTCTTTAAAAACTACAAAAGGCAGGCGGAACCTCAAACAGAACAAGCAAACAGTAGTTTCAATCTCCAATCTCAGGCTCCCTCTGGGCCACATATTTAGTAAACAGAATCACCTGCCCGATTTAAACTGTTTTTCTCTTTTTGTTTGCCAAGCATGTCTAGTTGAATTCATGCAAGTAATGTGTGTGTGAGATGTGGGCCGACTGTATTATATTTGTTTGATTTAATTAATCTTATATTATATCCTGACTCTTTTTTAAAAATGTTCTTATCCGTCTTCATAACTTTCATGTAAATCTAGCATCGCGCTTCTGAACTTTTCTTTATTTATGTATATTATGTAAACATATGTGCTTCTAAAAGCAAACATGAAAAAGCATGAATGAACTTTTTTACTTACTTCCACAAATGTCTGAAAATACATTTGCCTTGTTAAAAAAAATATTTATGCACTAATTATAGCAACTAAAATCAATTTTGTCCACCCTTGTCAAAGTTTACATTTACAGCGCAATCTGACTTAACTTTTGTGCCGGTTTAACCAGCGGCGCAGCGAGAATGGGAGGCCCCAGAACGGAATAGGGATTCAAATCCCCTCCAAAAGAGGAATTCAAAGGGGATTTGAATCCCTTTTCCATTCTGGGGCCTCCCGTTCTCGCTGCGCCGCTGGTTAAACCGGCACAAAAGTTAAGTCAGATTACGCTGTTAGTGAACCAAATGCTTTATTGTGACATTTCAAAAAGTATACCACAATTTATTATCTAAATGCTTTAGCTTTGTTTTTGAAGGAGGGAGCCTCATTTTATCATTTTTGTCTAAATACCTGTATCTCCAACAGAAAAATTTGACCTTTGATATCATCACATTCCAACACTGCTTATATACATGGTCATCATCATATATCAGATTGTTTAAACAGTGTAGTAACATTTTATTAACTATTCTCTTTATTCATTATATCCTGGGAAGCATACTGCCTAGAAGAAATGTATTTCTCAAGCTAACATACCACACAATTAAACTATCAAAGAAATATTCCACGAAGATAAAACAAAGCAGAAGGCCAAGAAGTGACATTGTTTCTACATCTTATTAAGAGATGTGTCTTACTGTAATCCCAGGAGACTTTCCATGACAGTCTTTGCCAAAAACAAAAGTTCAATGTATCACACAAACTTCAATTTCTTCCTTATTCTCTTGTAATTTACCTCTCTTGCTCAAAATCCCCTCCCCAAACAAACCCATCACCCATAAGTAAAATAAATTCTAGCATGACAACTAGCCATTCACTCAGCTACATTGGGAAACCAGTTCTGCCGAGAATACTTTTTGCAGTTCCATACTGGCCCATTATGGATTACTTCAAAATAGGACGCTTGGGACTAGGTTCAATGTAAGAAATCAGCTGACCAACTTTCTTTTTTGAACTCTGGATTTCAGTCTGTTTTGATAGGTGCAGCATTCATAGTCTCAAAGAAGGTCATAGTATATCAGGCATATTGATCAACTAGCAAATACATGTCATTATGACACATTGATTGTGTTTATATATACTTCAAGGGTCTGAAGCGCAAAGCATTGCAATGCTTTATTTTTCCCCATCGTCATGAATGACAACTATTGACTTATATGGGAGAAGTATGGGACATCATTGGGGGTAGAAGCTAAAACTGTTCCCTACCCTTGGTGACCACTGGTATCGAGGACTAAGCCTTTTCCTATTACCTGAAACCGTTACCTTCCCTTCAACTGCAGTCCCATCTTAGTTCAGTTTCCTATCCATGATAGAAGTGTGACGGAACCATTGGCTTTTATAGAGAGATCTTGCCTTGATATGATGTCTGATGAGACATTGCAACAGTTCCCATAAATGGTATGTGCAGCCTGTTTTCCTGGCCCGGTTAAAGTATTCATTCATTCATTCAATTTGTGCCCCACGTTTCTCTACAAAGGTCACCCAAAGTGGCTTACAGAACCATACGATTATAAAAATACTTCATAAATTAAAACATAGCAGTTCATAAAATAATTAAAACATCATTAAACCATAAAACATAACAAAACACAAACCAGCAGCAGTCACCTCTTAATAAAAGAATAGAGGAGCAAAGCCTGTAAAATACAAATCAGCATCAGAACATCCCCATAAAACTGGCAGCACATCCAGTATTAAAATAACCATAATAAAATCAGAAGGACAGTTTGAAAAGAAACATTTTTAGGCTCCAACAGAAAGCTTCTAAGGAGGGAGCAATTCGTAAACTAAGAGGAATGGAATTCCATAAAGTTGGTGCCACCGAGAAGGCCCTATTTCTTACCGCCACCTCTATAGACCGCAACACATCTAAGAGGGTCTTCTCTGATGACCAATGAGGATGAGCCGGATTATATGGAAGAAGGTGGTCCCTCAAATACATTGGTGCCAAGCTGCATAGGGCTCTAAAGGTCAAGACGAGCACCTTGAATTGGGCCCAGAAATGAATCGGCAGCCAGTGCAGCTGATGGCGCTGCGGCTCAACAGAGACGAACCACCAACCTCCAGTAATCACATGAATTTCCAATCCATCTTCAAGAGCAGCCCCACACAGAGCATTTTACAATTGTCTAAGCTCGATGTTACCATGGCATGGATCACAGTGGCCAGGTCCAAATGATCCAGGTACGGTCGCAGCAGGTGAACCAGCCAAAGCTGAGCAATGGCTCCCCTGGCCACAGCCACCACCGTTGAATCCAGGAGCAGCTGCAAATCCAAGAGAACCCATGTGACCCCAAGAGAACCCATGTGACCCCTTTCAGAGCAGGATGATAATCCAATACCCACATCATGGATTTCTGGATCATGAGAACCTCTGACGTCTGGGTTTAGTCTCAATTTGTATGCTCTCATCTGGGTCCCAATCGCATCCAGGCAGCGCTTCAGTGCCTCAACAGCCACCCTGGTATATGGTGGAAAGGAGAGATAGAGCTGAGTGTCATCAGCATACTGATGGCACCCCACTCCAAAATTCCTGGATATGCTCTCCCAAGTCCCAAGTGATTTAATGTAGATATTAAATAGCATGGGGGACAGCACCCTACACCACAAGGGCCAGGGTGTTGAACAGGCATTCCCCAAGACCTATCCTGGACCTATCCAACAAGTGAGAGTGGAACCACCGCAAATCGGCGCCTCCAACTCAGGGGACACCATGATCGATGGTGTCAAAAGCTGGTGAGAGATCCAGCAGGACCAACAGGGATATATCCTGTCCCTATCCTGTCCCTGGCATAGGTCATCCACCAAGGTGACCAAGGCGATTTCCAAAGTCCGGCCTGAAGCCAGATAGAAAGAGGTCCAGAAAATCCGCTTCATCCAAGGCTCTCTGGAGCTGAGACACCACCATCCGCTCGATCACCTTGCCCAGAAACAGGAAGTTTGAGACAGGCCGGTAATTATCCAACACGTGGAATCCAGGTAGGTCTTTCAGGAGGGGGTTAGAGTTTAAAGCCAGCATCAGCACCCCCTCCCTCAAAGATAAATTAACCACCCTCCCAGTCCACTTGGCCAGCCCCTCCTGGGCAGATCTAACAAGTCATGCTGTGCAAGGTTCAAGTGAGCAGGCAGATGACCTCATACTCCAAAGGATCCTGTCCACATCCTCAAGCTCTACAAACTGAAAGTGTTTGAAAACGTGACATTACAACAATCCCCATAAATGGTGCATGCGGTCTGTTTTCCTGGCCCTGTTAAAGTATGTTTTAACTATCCATTAGCAATCTATTCACTAGCTATGATCTGACAGAAGGGGCAGGACTACAACTTTGGTGGCATGCAGGTGACAGTTTGCCATGCGACACTCACTTGTAAGTTCACAAAGCTGCAACTGGAACCATGTGGGGAATCAATTGCTTAGCCATGTGGGAAGGCAAAGTTGGCCATGCCCCCACTATTCCACATTTCTGATTAGCAGGTAGGACAAGGAAATATTTGCCACACTATGTGCCCACTAGAGGCAATCCATTCCCTATGCGGTTGCAGACACCCAATAGTCCATTCTCACAACAAACCAAACAGCTCCGTTTGCACAGAGTTGAACAGACTGCAGAATATGCAACTAGCTATTGGGTATCATCACATGATGGGTTTTGGATTGTCTCTCTGCAGCCAAAGTCGGTCTCGTCACTAAATGTCCCTGATGAAGCCACAGCCCTGCAACACAGACGGAAATTGGGGTGTGTGGGGTGTGTGGTGGGGTGGAAGGTACTGATCAGAAGATATGGTGAACTAGAGTGCTTTTAGAAAAGGGGCAAAGAACTTGGACTGAGTGCAGAGTTAATGTCAGTTTTAGCATTTTAAAAAGCCCGGAGAAATGAGCATGATCTTCCATCAGTTCCCCATTTCCTCCCCCACCCCAAGCCTGAGCTTTCACTTTAGATTTTAGCTCTTTTTCACACATCAGATCATGTTCAGGTTCAGTGCGCCAGAGTCCTATTCTTCAAGCTTGTTGAAATATCACTTTCCGAAACATGTGTGCTAACATTTGGCCAACACCACCACAAGATGATTTTATTAACTTGTAGCTCATTTCATAGACTGCTGCTCATGTTGCTAACATATGCTAGCCTACCATTTACTGCTCTATAATTAGAGAAGTCATATGAAAGAGATACCAAACGCACAATCTTTTTTTTTTTTGCACTAAATACATTGTTTAGTTCTTTGAATGGGAAATAAAGCAATCTATTGCAATAAGGCAACTTTTCTGTCTATTTGTATTATGTTTTTTTTATTGGGAGTAATTTAAATAAACTACATAATTCAAGGTAGAGAATGTGGCTATGACATATTCATGTCTTCCATGAAGCAGTGTGAAAGTGTCATATAAAGTGGCAAAGTTGGAGGGGTGGCAAAATGACGTGTCCCCCGTCTGTCTGTCGCCCTCTCCAGCCTGCCGCTTCAGTCAGTGCTCTGATCCTCTTCTGGCTCACTGAGAGCGAGTTGGAAGAGGATCACGGCACTGGCAGCCCCATCTCCCTCCGGTGCTGCTGAAAGAAGAAGGGGAGGAAAGCTGCCACAGCTTCAGATCACCTCTCCCCACCCATCCAGTTACTTATGCAAGTACCAAGTGGGCAGGGAGAGGTGATCTGAAGTCCCCCTTCTTAGCCACAAGAGGCAAGTGTGTGTGTGCAGGCATGTGCTCACTTGCAGGGGTGGCAAAACTGGGTGGTATTCAGGCAGTGAGGAAGCACAGGCCACCACTGGGTGTAGTTGGGGAGGGGCTGTAGCTCAGTGGTAGAGCACATGGAGAAGCTGCGTGAAGAAGGTCTCGGGTTAATCCCTGGCATGTCAAGGTATGACTGGCAAAGAACACCCCCAGAGAGTCACTGCCAATTAGTGTGGGGACTGGACCAATGCTCTGGCTCAGCACAAGGAAGCTTGATATGTTCACATATTGTATTCTGTGAATAACGTTGGGTTCACATACTTTCCACTCCCCACTCCTCTCAAATACAGCAGTTGCCCCTCTCCTTTCCTGGTTTCAAACAAACCATAGTTTGCCATTTTATCTGAACTGGCAAATTATGGGCTGGACTTGCCCTGCAAAACCAGGATTAGAAACCGCAGACTTTGGGCCCAAACCTATCCAACTTTCCAGCGCTGATGCAGCTGCAATGAGATGGGGAGTGCTGCCACCACTTGCGGCAACACTCCCCAAATGGCCACCAACAGAGTGGTGCTGTGTGCCTATAAGACTGGGCTGTAAATGTTGCACCATTTAATATTCCTCATCATTTCTTCCCTACAAAGATCACTTTCTTCAGACCCATGGTAATATTTTTAAATAGACATCTAAAAGAGAGTTTCCTCCCTCCCCACCCCGATTCATTACCTACATATCTGGTGGCTATGCACATAACAGGTTCCCATTTATAATGGAATTCTTCCTCCCACCCCGTTTGGAAAAGAAAATGTACCCCTATTTTGATGTCCGTGGTGTGGCCTTGGAAATCTGAGTTTTCCCATTTCTAAAAAATATAGGTTACTAATTGTGTAGTAAAGGTGTATGCGTGAATGTATATAAGTGCACAGGCACACACACACACACACACACACAGCATACTCCATCATGCCACTGCACTGAAAAGAGGCCAGTCCTGCCTGTGACCATGATTATTTGGTCCTGATTGTTGAACAGTCTAGATTCTAGACTCTTGAATTAAATTAAGGAGTGACTGTTGAATTTACTGAATTAGAACAATCATTTACACAATCAACTGCGTTGTGTAGAGCATAAAGTAGGCTTACTTATTCTTTATAATCCAGAGAATCAAGTTAAACATTCAGTGCCACCTCTAAGAGTATTTATCATCACTTTTAAACATGGATTAAATTTAATAAAAGAAATAATTAGATTACCATGTTATTCTTTTTTTTTAGTTCCAAAGAAAATCACAGCAGTGTGCCCATGGGCAATTGAAAACAGCATACAGTAATGAAAATATACAAGAAAGAGAAGGTGTTTTCCAGGCTAATTCGTGATTAGAAATACAATTATAAAATATTTTAAAGGGCTTACTGAAGTTGAGGGTAATTCTTAGACTTTTGAGCTTTGTTTACAAGCCTTGGGTTTTTTTCTTTCAATGAAGTCTCTTATCCAGGTATCAAGCCAATAGAAGTATCACGTTGCTTTCAATGACTTGATTTGGTCCTGCTCTGAGCTTGCTGGGGGATCAGTTTCAAGATCAATAAAAGGGGGGAGGGATATTCCCCTGTGCCAGAATAGTAGTGCTGTAATTGCTTTGCACTTGTCCATGCTAAATACAGTTTACAAACAAAGAGAGGGGACTTAAGAAGGAACAGTTACAGCTTGATGTGAGCTAAATTCCAGACAGTGCCTCTTCAGCAAACTTATAGCAGCTTTAACCCATTTCCAGAAGGCAATAAATGCAGGGTCCAACTCTTAAATAGGAGGTCAATTAGATACTTAATAATGAACCATATTTTTAAATATATTCCTACTATTATTATCCTAGCAAAAAAATTAATTAACCAGGTTGTGAGGGCCATGAAGGCTAATGTAGAATGTAATTATTCCTGATCTTTAGACATGCACTTCACATAAAGAGATAGTCCTTATTCAGCTCACCAGGTACCGCAATTGTCAGTAGTTAATCATGGATAAGGAAGGGATTTGTTGGTTCAGCCTCTTAAGTTTTAAGTACAACACAAATTATTCACACTCAAGGACAGTTAAGCAGTTGTCATTTTTCATCTCACTGTCCCTTTGTTTACTGTCATGCTCACTCATTTTAATAAAGTGAGACCATGCAAGTTTGTTGATATTAAATTACACAGCATGAATGTCATTTCCTAGAACTGGAGAGAAAAAATATTACTTGTGAAAATGACTTCTAATGGCAATTAAAAGGAAATACTGTATACTTATATAGATAAACTTTCAACATGCAAAGACAATTTCACCATTTCAAACAAAGGTGTAAATACTGTATGAAGGAAATGACTGTGGAGCCCATCAAGGTGCAAGCAAGATTTAAAAAAAGGAACCTTTGAGCCACACTATTCCAGAATTGACATAGTGAGCAAATTCAGATTAACATCTAAATCGTAGTTAGACTCTTGCAAGCAAGGGGTTCACGGGTTCTTCCTCTGGTCTGTGCTGAAAGAGACTGAAAGTTCCACATTTGAATTTAAACTAACTGCAGCTCTGTGTGTCATCTGAAATCAGGGAACTGTGGTTAGTCTTAACTGCGATTTGTTCACAAACCAGATCTGAAACCACAGTTCAATTGTGCTTTGTTTAAGCGAACCACAGTTTGAAGTTTTCTATCTCCTCCTCTGGACCATGAATGAGATGGGAAGCACACAAGCCCATGGCTCTCCGAAGCTTGTTTGCGATCATCTAAATCAGGAACACTATGGTTTAGATCAGCGGTGGCCAACCTTTCAACGTTCCTGGCCCTTTAATGGCTGTATAGGTGAGGTGAGGGCATTTCAGCAGGCGCAGCTGCTTTAGCAGCACCATCAGCAATTGCAGCTGCCAAGATTCTGTCTTCACAACTCTTAAGAATGCAGAGGCCCTAATGGTGGAAGCCCCCCCCCCACCGGTTAGATCATCTGAACCCACCCACTGACTTCTGGCAACACAGAGACAAACCATACGAAGGGTGGCTGATCAGAACAAGAAACCAGTTTGCACAAATAGCTCATCATGTGCAATTGCTGCCATGCACAGGGAGTTTCCAGCAGCCTGCATATGGCAGCTATATCATGTGAAATCCACTCACTGAATATGTCTGGGTCAGTTCACACAAAACTCCATGTGGACACTTCAGGAGCATATGGGACTGCTAAGTTTAAAACTGACAGATGCCATTTGTATGAACTGTTGTCTACAGGTATAGGGCAGATGCCATGATTTGTGCAATCTTGGCAGTCACTTCTTAAATGACTACTGTAAATGAGATACCGTACTGTAATTTGCACCATGCAAATTACAGTAGCGGCATACCTTAGGCTCCTTGGGAAGGAGTTTGTTCACACCAATGACACCTCCGCACGGGCACTACCAGAATGCAAGCCTGAATGCAAGCCAGAATGGGGGCCGCTGACTAGTATGGACTGGTCCAACCCTTGCATGAAGCCTTCAAAAATGCTTCCACGTGATGGTGGCTCCTCATGAAGGCCATAACATCTACTTGTCAGATGAGCCAGATCACATAGAGAGATTCAACACAGCACCAGGAGCCTCCAGGAACATAGATCAAGGACTATCTGACATAAGTGGTGTATAAATATTTGGATCACATGTGGAGCCACCACAGCTCAGAAATATCTTTCAGCAGTCTCAACAGTCTCCATTCTCAAGAACTACCTCCTCTTTTTAGCAATTGTGCTGGCTTCATCTGCATATTGTCAGGAACCACACATTAGAAGGTGTATATGAAACAAAGGTAATGAAGTAATTCAAAAGGTTTGAATAATGTAAACAGGAAGGGAAAATGTGCACACATTTCAAACTTATTATTTTTCCTTTTGTTTATATCCCATTCATTTACCAGAACCATCTTTAAATCATACTGAAGTATTCAGAGTGCTACAGAAGCAGGAACCAATTCACTAGTTTCTGTTTTTGCTTTAAAAACAGCCTATACATTTTGAACGGGGACAAATGCATGCACTGTGTCAAGAGACTTTGGCAGCAAATTCTCACTGTAAGAACATATAAAAAAACCTCTGTATATAGTGGTGCACCTTTAGGCTCCATTGATCTATTCCATAATTCTAACCATTATTCACTAGGTGTTTTTAGGATGTTGACTAAATTATTTACACAATCTTCTCTTTTACAACCATTGGATTTAAATGTATTTTCATGTGATTTTATTGTATTGATAATGATGGAGGAGGAGCAACACCATAAATAAGAGAAATACCCGAGAAGCCTCTTGGATAGGGCAGGGAATTGTATAATCTTGTATAATCCTAACCATAATTGTATAATCTTGTATAATCCTAACCACTGAGCCTTACAACAGTCTCTCTTTGAGACTCATTTGCATGTCTGCTGTGGCACTAGCCCAGCAGCCTCAACAGGAGCCAAGGCAATTCCTTGCAAGATGCTCCAGGAGAAGATGAAAAGCCCACCAGAATCCTGGCAAACAGGCTATGGAAGAGAAATGCTTAACCTGCCTGAAATACTTTAATGAGTTTTCCCAGTGCACAGGAGAGAGAGAGAGAGAGAGAGAGAGAGAGAGAGAGAGAGAGAGAGAGAGAGAGAGAGAGAGAGAGAAATCCACAAAAGTCTCTCATACTAAACAAGCCCTTAATAACCGGATTGGCATGAAGTAACAAAGTGTTCTGCAGTGGCTAAACCCTATAACTTAGTGGAAAAGATATGTATAGAGCAAGATGGATTGGAAGCAATTTAGCTTTTTCTAGGAAGAGAAACTGCCACTTGATCTCAGCGACATGCCTGTTAACCTTTCCTGAAGAACAGAATAGGAGACAGTACAAAACGCGCTTAGCCTTCCTGGCAAGCAGAAGGTATTCTGACACTGGCAAGAGGAACAACAACTACACAACTTGTTGACAGGTTCCTACTTTATCACCTTTCTAAGCTACCAAACTCGGTCTGCAAAGGGCCACTTATTTCTCTATGAGACGGCACTTTATGAGTTCAGCTACCCATTCAGAAATATCATGTTGTACTAATCCTATCTGAATAAGCACCACATTCAAGAGTGCAGGTGAGTGGGGGTGAAGGGAACTGCCTGCAAATTTAGAACTAGTTATTGTGCTAGCCTAGATACATTTCCCTGACATATCTTACATGGTCAATATTTTATCTCTGTTGTTGTTGTTCAGTCGTTAAGTCGTGTCCGACCCTTCGTGATCCCATGAACCATATCCCGCCAGGCCTTCCTGTCCTCCACTATCTTCCTGAGTTCGCTCATTTTCATGTTCGTTGCATCGGTGATGCTGTCTAACTATCTCTGCCTTCCCCTTCTCCTTCTCCTTCTCCTTTTGCCTTCAATCTTTCCCAGCATCAGAGTCTTCTCCAGAGACTTCTCTCTTCGCATTAGGTGGCCAAAATATTTGAGCTTCAGCCTCAGTACCTGTCCTTCCAGGGAACAGTCAGGGTTGATTTCATTTAGGATTGACTGATTTGATCTCCTAGCAGTCCAAGGGACTCTCAGGAGTCTCCTCCAGCACCACAGTTCGAAAGCATCTATTCTTCGGCGCTCAGCCTTCCTTATGGTCCAACTCTCGCAACCATACATTGCTACTGGGAACACCATCGCCCTGACTATACGAACTTTTGTTGGCATGGTGATATCTCTGCTTTTTATTATGCTGTCTAAGTTTGCCATAGCTTTCCTTCCAAGGAGTAAGCGTCTTTTAATTTCATGGCTGCTGTCTCCGTCTGCAGTGATCTTGGAGCCCAAATAATTCAAGGAATGCAAGAGACATGCATCTGAGCACATATATTTGGTGCTAGGTGCCTGCCAGGAGTGCATGGGCCAGCACATGGCTATTTGCAGGACTGATGGCAAGAGACGACAAATCCATAGATCAGGAAGACCATACTTTACACTGAACCATGTACTCACACACACCCCTTCCTTAATTGATTTATGGCATTTGATGCTACAAATTTCAATGGAGACTTGTTTACTCCATAATTAAAACTGAGTTTTCATGCCTCCAAAATTCAAATGAAACATTTTAGCATGTTTGGTGTCTTGTGAACAACACAGTCACCTCCTAATGATACCCGAGTTTGGGAAAACCATTGTAAAGTAAAGGTTTTACACCTCCAATGGTTCTTACTAACCCCATGATTAAGCTCAATCTAGGCAGAAGCCAATGGACCTCCAAGTAGTTACCATACCCTCAACTGGGTGAGAAAAGCAAAGGCAGAACCTAGCAGGACATCAACTGGCAATGGACTCTCTGACTGAATCACTCCACCTAGAATCCATGTTCAAATCCCTGCTCAACCATGAAGATTCCTGGGTGACCTTTGGCCAGGCACTATCTCTCAGCCTCACCTACCCCACAGGGTTGTTGCAAGGACAAAGGAGGAGAGGAACTATGTACACCACCCTGAGCTACATGGAGGAAGGGTAGTTTAAAAATGTGAAAAATAAATACAGTCAATCCTTGGTATCCGCTGGGGTTAGGTTCCTGGAAAACCCAGCGGATGCCAAATCCACAGATATGGAATCATTGATCCTATGTGACCAATGGGGTTAGGGGTGGAGATCAAATTGGCATAAATACCTTCAGATTGGCACAGATAGTTCAGAGTGGCCACGGACGGCTTCAGAATGGCCGCCACGAGATTTATGAAACATGAAATGGCCACAGCAAGATTCAAAACAGCTGCTACTGATGCTGGGATCACTTTCAGAATGGCAGCGGATGCTGCAAATAGCATCAGAATGGCCGCAGAAAGGTGAGAACAGACCGTGAATGGTGCGAGGTAAGTTGCATTCTTCATTCCCGCAGTTAAGAGAATCCGTGGAAATGATGTGTGCAGAGACCGAGAATTGACTGTAAATGAAAACATAAACCCCCTGGTCTTTAGAGCCTTATGTACTTCCTTTTTCACCTGCTCCCCTGTCTTTGCCGTTGTGTGTCTTGGAAACCCACTTGTGCAGCATTAACAGCGCAATCCTGTGCAAATTATTTATTTGTTTGATTCTTTGTTGTATTTATTTGTTTAAAAGATTTATATCCTGCCTTTCCAAAGCTCAGGGCAGCTAACAACATGCATAATAAGTAAAACAGATCAGTAAATCATAAAAAACACAATATAAACTACATAATAGTAAAATTCAAACCACAGAAGTAAATTCTTTTTGCACTTCCATTTTCCTCTCCCTACCAAATTATACAGCTGGGTGTGATGGCGAGCGGTTCATACGGGCCGGGGTTGACGAGGCACGCGACGTCAGGCGCGTCACCCTCGACACATTGCCCCCTACCGCTGTGTCACCGCCGGCGGCCCAAAGACTAATCAGGGATCTCCTGTTTCATGTGTAGTTCGGCCCACCATCCAGACCAGGGAACAGCGGAAGGAAATTGGCTGAATGACCATCTAGTTATCTAGTTTTCATAACAGTGACAAATACCTTAGGGATATAATGAGCCCTGAAAGGCAAGCAGATAATGCAAGCCAGTATAGCCACAGCCTCCTAGGCAATGACTTTGGTTCTGATTCAGCAAACACCATGTCCTTCACCTCACGGCTTCTACTCATTGGAACCATATAATCAATTAAATGGGCCTCTTCTAAGTATGTATGGCAAGGGCATAATTCCTTTTGTTTGTTAAAATAAATGCGACTGAACTGTGGCACTCATAACAGAGTGATTGTGATGATGATGAAAGAAAACAAGCATATGCTATTGAAATATATTACTTTTCACAATTTAGCTTTGAGTATATTCAATAGGTCCTTGAACTTGGTTGAATGTTGCCCTCCACTCCCAGCCACTGAAATCGTTCCCCTCTTCCTCAATGAAACCTGAACTGGTACTTCTGGTAGATAAACAGCATATATGTTTTAAAGTAACATTGCCACCTACAAAAGATTTGGTGGCAGTAGCTTACATACATCTCCCATATAATAATTGTCTCAGTTCTCTTTTGGTTGTATAAAGCAATCCATAAGGAACAATTGAATCACTGCTTTTCCTCTGTAGCACAGAATTTTAAGAAAGCCTGTTTATCTTACAGTTAAATGGAAAGTTTTAAAATTGATGCAGACCTTGCAAACAAAACCTGTTTATTAACAAAAACCTGCCAAAAACCAAAATAATATGTTTTACAATTTGTATTTCTTTAAAACAAAACAAATGTCGAGACTCTTCCCTGAACAGAAGCTTTGCTGGGCTAGAAGAGTAAAAGTAATTTTATTTTAAAGCTTCCCCTTTTTCTAAATGGAATTTAAGCATAATCAGAAGAGAGCAATAAAACACACTGACCTGAATTTGCTGCTGCAGTAGATTGATTTTGTGCTGCTGTTGCAGAAGTTGCTGCTGTTGTCTTGCAATCTATTAGAAATAAATTTTCCATTAAATTATAACAGTGATGTTGAGACTTCAATATTATTGAGTGAAAACAAGTTCCTGCTTATTCCTCATGATAATTTCAATGATTTTTCTTCTTTGTTACACCGAACCTCACTTGTCCAAAAGTTACTTAAAGAGCGGAAGAAGGTTTAAATTATCATTCACTAACTTATCTTTAAAGGCTATGGGAGGCAATTAGAATGCAAGGTTAGAACAGCTATTTAAACCCACCTGTACTTAATTTCAAGCACTTAGTAGCTGAATGGGGTCCCGGGTAGCTGAAGGAGGATCATCTCCCACACAGTCTACCCCATTGTATAAATCAGCCCAAGAGGTTTTACTCTGTCCCCTCCTTTTCAGAGATGAGATTATTGGAACAGAGCCTTCTCAACAACTGCATTGACTCTTGAATATTTTACCCTGGGAAGCCCACCTTACAACAACTTTGTATACTTTTCAACTTTTAATTACAATATGTCTGTTTGAAAAAGCTTTTATGGGGATGTCTAGCTGTCTTATTTCTCTGTTTTTATACAGTTTTTATTTACTTTTATTGTATACCACTTTATGTATTTTTGAATAGAAAATCTTCTATTTATATCCTATTTATATATATAATAATATTATATTTATATTCTATTTATATATATATATAATATAGTTATTATTTAAAATAGAAAATATTTTAAATAATAACTATATTATGATGATGATGAAAAGGGCTTTAGGATATCTTCAGCCTTGTGAAATAAAGTTCACCATATGCTTAACTTTCTGAGTTCCATCCCTACTTGCAGCAATTATTCACAGAGCAATTTCAGTTAATGTCACAGCCAAGAAAAGCAAAGAAAATGCTTAAGACACAAGAAAAAACACCAAATTAAGTAGTTTTAATTACTTAACAGAAGTACATCAACCATCAATGTAGTAGGAGCCTAACAGTGCAATACTATGCATTTCTACTCAGAAGTCTCACTGAGCTTAATGGAACTTTTCCCAGGTACGTTTGTATAGTATTGCAGCCTAACGGCTCAATCCTGCGTAACCTAACGCCTGTGAAGCGTGTGCTCCGAAGGCGTAGGGTGCCATAAATGCGCCGTAAAGCGTGTTTTCGGCAACCTAGGAGTAAGGGCCACCAGCACGCAGGCCGGCAGCCCTCACTTCACTGCGGACCCGACCTGCAGCCACCGAAGCAAGGTAAGGCTTACACCGGTGGGTGCAGGGGTGGGGGGAAGGCGAGCCAGGCAGCGAGGGAGGGTGGCCGTTGGCCGAGCTGAGGGGGGGATGTTGGCAAGCAATATCCCCATCCTCATTCCCGGGCTCGGTGGCCCTTTCCCAGCCGCCCTGAATGTACATTGGCTTGAGAGCCAGCATACATTCGAGGAGGCCCATACACCCCAGGCAGTCCTACACCGGGAGAAGCTGCAGGAGCTTCCAGCTTGTCTGGAAACAATTCCAGCTTGTCTGGAAACGACAAGGATCCTGCGACTGGCCCTATGGGCCGGCCGTGGATCCTTACGCAGGATCAGGCTGCCCGGTACAGGCAGCCCACCCCCCACCCCAAATCCTTAGTCTGCATGTTTGTGCTGTACAAACATTTCCTGCAGGTGCAAGGTTCCGTTTTTCTCCAGTATACATTTCTATAATGCTTCCAGAAGACAAAGAAGAAATTTTGGGGAAAGAAGATAATTAAGAACAAATCTACGCTTCCAAAATAATAACATGGTACAGCCCTAGTGGCACTGTGCCACTTCAGATTGCAGATGAGGGGGTTGCTTGTTTGATTGTTCCTACATGTGATAAATACTCCTGGCATATACAAAATTCCTCCTGAATATGGTAACTTTGTGCATGCAGGGGCTTATATTAGTATATGGAAACCATTCCAATATGCGGTTTCTTTCTGAGTCTTAATGCCTCTTCCTATGTGTGTCCCATCACTTGCCTTTGAGAAAGTCTTGTATAAGTCTTGCATAACTTCCCTTAAAGGAAGTTAAAACCGGTGGGGTACAATATGAGCTTCTGGCCAATTGCCCTGGTGGTATAAAATTCCCCATTTAAAGAGCTGGATATCAGTGGGTCGCAGGCAAGTTTTAGAAACGGTGGCAAGGCTTGATATTACACTTTAGTTTGCTTTTGTTGCTGTGCTTTTAAGGTTGATGCAGTTGGGAATTTTAAGATGTGTATTCTTACTGTAGTACTTTGCCACAGAAAGCCACTTTGACAATCCTACTGATAAGGAGATATTATTTTAAAATGAACAAATAAAATTCCTTCAGTGGAGGGGCAAATTCATCCATTCAAAAGGATGCCCATACAGAGACCTGCTAAAGCACCACCGAAATGGCTTTCACCAAGGCCCTGTGCAAAGCTAAAGGCTTTGTCTGCCTTGGGACTGATTTTGTTGGAGTTCAATTTGCTAGTGCACAGCTCACTGCAGTTCTAAGTACAATATAAGAGCAAATGAATATTCATTTCCTTATGGAAACCAGTGAAGTACTACCATGGCATCTAATATTGATAGTGTCGTGATCAAAAAAGGCATCCACAACACTACAGTTTAATTACCATAGCACAGTCTCAATGTATAGGGCTCAACACTGCAAAAAATGGTACAGAAGCACCATGTGGCTCAAATTCTGAATTTTATTTACCAATTGGTTGAGCTACATGCTCGCTTCATTGAGCATGACAACCTAGTTTTAAGTGTCATTTAATTTTCATTTTGAAATATAATTACAAAGTGTTCACTGTAAGATATCACTCGTCTGCAAATGTGTCAAGATTAATTTGTGCTAGCTTATTCACAAGTGTCAATAGTTAATTACTGTGTCATCTCTGGATGGCTAAATGACATTCTAACTTCTGATTTTTTACAGTATTCCTTTATGTTATTTTCCATTAGGGATGAGTCTATATTCCTTACATGTGGGCAAATATTCAAGCACATAAAATACCAGACGTCACAACTCATTAAAATCAACAGAGCATACATTGCTGTATATACCCTATAAAACACATTTAACTGAAAAGATAATTCTAGTTATAATGTCAGATTCCTAAAAACTGCACATTAATTTGAAACTAATGCCTAAGGAACTAATGGAATCTTTTGTTGTTAATTTTTTTTTATACTAGACAACTTGGAATATTGTTTATCTTCTAGCCTGTATCCTAATACAGTATGACCGGGAAAGGGGGGGGGGGTAATTCTTTTTTACTTTAAACTTGTAATGGCCAAGCAAATATAGTTAACAAATCATTATTGAGAGGTTGTTACATTTCTTCTTATGAGCAAACAAGAAACAAAGCCTTACAGACAGGTAACCCTCCGCCAGACATGTCAAGAGTCTATAGGCATAATTCACCAGATGGGGTTCTGGCACAAGTTCCACTCAAATTAATGAGAGTTTGGGGGAGAATTGCCTGGTTCATTGAGCCCTTAGGAAAGGACAGAGCAGAATTCTAAACAAACTAATAACTGCACATTCTAACTAATCCTTTCTTACGCTAGACAAACCTAGCTCACAAAGCACTCCTGTTCTGCAATTAATTCTAGAACACAGAATGGCATTTGGACATTGCGAAACAAAATTGTTCCATTTTAAATTCACCGTGGGTGCTTTTTCAAGGAGTAATACAGCCAATTCCTGCTTTACAAATATCGTAAAGAGAAATTTAGTGTGTAGCACATTGCTCATATGTCAGTCACACAGCATCAATGACAATTCGCAGTGTAAGTAGCAGACTATGGTAAACCTGAATAGCATATAATGTAGAGTATCTCTCTTCATTACGAATACGGTAACAATGTTGGTGTGTGCAGCAGCAGGGAGAGTGGAGTGGAAAGCACTTAGGAAGAGTGTATCTGCTGCTGTGTGGAACAAACATTTTCACAGGTTGTTTTTGTTGTTGCTGTTGCTCACCTGTTCTTGCTGTTGGCGAGCAAGGTCCATTTGCTGCCGTTGTTTTTCAATTTGTGACGCTGCCAGCTTTTTCTGCTCATCGTGGGCAGCTAGAAGTTGCTCCCGTAAACTGATGAGCTGGGTGATCATTGTAGAGAGCTGTCGCTCTTTTTCTGCGAGGCTTTCAGGTGTACCTAAAGGAGAGAGGCAAGTGCAGAGTAAACAATAAGTGGACAGTAAGTGCCAAACAAAAGGAAACACTAGAGTTGTTGCATCCTACAGAAAGCAACTCGAGTCTTTATTCTATTAGAAAAGGTACAAACAGATTCTGCTAGCTGCTTAGCTCTATTGTGAAAGGTAAAACAGAAAAGAAACAATTCCTTTTTTTCCCCTCCTTCTGACAAGTGTAATTAATTATGTACTCAGCAATATCAAATCCCCCTTTCCCTTCCATTCCAGTGTAATGACTCTTTAATGGATTACCAAATTCACAAATAGATTAACATAATTTTCCCTCCATTATACATTTTTAAACAAACAAAATATAAGACAACCAAAAAAAAATCCCTGCTTAATAAGGAAAACAGCTTAATTGTTGGTGCTAATTTCTCAAAGATCTCTAGTTTTCACATGAACTGAGCATCATATGGAGAACTACAAGACACTACTATCTTTGTTACGAAGTTTGTTACGTGGCTAATTTGAGCCTTGATTGGGGGGAATAGGGTAAACTAAACTAAACCTGTACCTACTGTTCTGCCTGAAACACACATCATTTAAAGCTTCCCACTTAACTTCAAATTCATTTATTCAGATTTAAAATTAATGAGAAAGTCTTCACTGCATGAATAGTTCTTCTCAATCTCTTGATGGATGTTTGCACATAGCCTCCTTGCTAACTGTATCACAAACTTGAAAGTAGAATAACTTTCCGATTGTGATTTTAAAATCAAAAACATTATTTGGTTCCAACATTAAGAACGGCAGGTACTCTTACTGCTGGTTCTTGTTTGCATAGACATAAGCAGCCTGCTGTGGGTGGCAGAGACCCATGGGTCTCTGAAGCAACAAGGAGTGACAGAATGCATACATGAGGTTGAGAACAGGTGCAAAACATATTTAACAGAAATCAGTGATTGCAATGGCTACTACGGGTTATACCCTGTGTTGGCTGCAAGTGCCTGGCTGCAATCTAGAGTTCTTACCAGATGACAGATGTGTGTGTGTGTGTGTGTGTGTGTGTGTGTGCGCGTGCGCGTGCGTGTGATTTTATAGTACAAGATTGCTGTGCTGCACAATCCTACATGTTTTCTCTGAAATAAGTTCCACTATGTTCAATGGGACTTACTCCAGCTAAGTGCACATAGGATTGCAGCCTGATTAAGCATTCTAAAGTGAACAATTGATAAAAACCCTGAAGAAATGGAACAGCAACTGTAACCAGGAGAACATGATCCCCCAGGCCCCATGAAGAAGGAGCGTCTACACCTGACGGGGTACTTCAAATTGCTTTGGCCATTATTTGTATGACATCTAGGATTGCCAACCAGGATTGACCTGAGACTCCAGGAATCAGCATCAATCTCCAGATGACTACCAAAAGCAGTTCTGGAGATTTTAACAGATTCCCAACATTACATAAGGCTAGAAAACAAATCTTCTCTATACTCATGTATAATGCCACATGCAAATGCACTGGGTGGGGGAAAGGACAGGTCAGCAAGGATTTTCCTGAATCCTGGGGGACCAAATTGTACTTAATTCAGGCACAAATACGAAGAGCTTCAAAACTCATGTAGCATGAGTGCTGCTGCTCATGCCCACTGCCCTCATGTAGCAAGCCAGGACTGGCAGCGGAAAGCAGCACACAGGCAGAAGCCCTGGGATTCCATAAGCTGCACAGAGGGGATTCTGTTGGTGAAAGTAATACTCATTCAACACAGTCTTTCTGGTTCCTCTTACTGACAGGCTCCACAGGGGTACCAGGCAAGCAGAGTGTGTGCAAGGTGACAACCATGTCTTGAACTGCTAGCACCAGGGGCATCTTTCCTGCCAGCTCCATGGAGCCGCTGGGCAAATGAAGGGCTCACCAGGCAATTACGGTAACCTGTGAGGGGGATTGGCTCAGGGTAAGTAGCATCTGCACTCCATTCGTTTTAAGGGGTTGCATATCTCAAGTGCACATGGCACTCAAAATAGTTTCCTCAGGATGCAGATCCCTATACTGGTTGAGAGGCAGCAGTAGTGGTTTGGGAGTCGGACTTAGACCTGGAAGATCCAGGTTCAAATCCCCGCTCAGCCACGAAGCTTCCTGGGTGACCTTGGGCCAGTCACTATCTCTCAGCCCCACCTACGTCACAGGGTTGTTGTGAGGACAAAAAGGAGGGGAGGAAATATGTACACCACTCTGAGCTCCTTGGAGGAAGGGTGGTATAAAAATGTGAAAAATAAATACATAAATAAATAATTATGGACTGGTTTGTGCATTGAGTGAAGGCTGGAGAGACCCGAGTTCAAATCCTCACTAAGCTTATCCACTAAGCTGGATGACCTTGGGTCACATATATTATCTCCCAGCCCAACCCACCTCACATGGTTGCTGTGAGAATAAAATACAGGAAGAATCATGTATGCTGCTTGAACGCCTTGGACGAAGGGGGAGATATAAATATAGTAAAATAAATTAAATATAAACAAATACACAAATCTCAAAAATGTACTGTGTGTATACACACTGAGGATAAGACGATGCATCTGTTGGAATGAATACTAGTCCACGAAAACATATGCCACAATGGATATGTCAGTCTTTAAGATGCCACAAGACTTGTTGATGTTTTTATTGCTACAGACCAATAAGACTGTCCCTCTGGAATTTGTTTCTCAGGGATATTTGTGACTTGAAGTCTTCCAAAGCAAGCATTAGTCTTCCCTCTTGTTAGCATACTGTTCTGAACAGGTTGTGCTTTCTTTACAATATGGGCATATAACCAGCACATGCAAGCTACGCAGAAAGAGAAATGTTTGATTATTCTGCTATAATTAGCAGAAACTGCTTTCCATAGGTGTGATAAAACATCAACATCTGACAGAACTGCATTTCCTTAAATGAAGTACAAACAATGGAAGACAGAATCCTTCCATTCAAAAACCTGTACTGAACTCTGTACGACACAAATCAATATCTTAAAACACTTCATTTCAATGCACACGCACCACTTCATTGCTGTGCAACTTCGGGGACACACCACACTCCCCATTATCCATCTGCATCCAAATTCACTTCTGTGTAGCTCAACATCACTTCTACCCACAGATAAAATAGAACTTACAGGTCATAATTAGGGCTGCCAACTCTGGCTGAAGCTATTCCTGGATATTTTTTTCCCAGCATTAAATAACGTTATTAAGCCAACAGGGCCCTGTTAAAATCTCCAGATTGCTGTCAGTAGTCTTCTGGAGATCGATGCGGATTCCTGGACACTCCAGGACAATCCTGGACAGTTGGCAATCCTAGTAAGAACTTTTGATTAACTGGAACTATTGGAGGTCCCCCAGGTCATTAACATGAAGCTGCCTGATATAGCCAAATGCAGGAGTGGCTGCTGAACACAAACATTCTTTATGACATTCTCCTATGCCCTCCTATTGAACAATGAAGTGCTTTTAGGGGGAAATGAAAGTGTAGGAAAACATACAGAAACATCATAAAGGATGAAACTTTTTCAAATGGTTTCGTTCTAACAGAAACGCTTTCCCCTCGCCCCATGTGTCTCCTTTTGCTATGGCTTAAATACAATTTAAAAGAAACTTGTGAAGGATGGAGACCAGATTGAGTTGGTCTGGTGGGGCCAGCAGAGGCCTCACCATTTATCTGTATGCTGTCATCATCTGTTTCCCATCCACACGCTGCAGTGTGCTATGATACCCTTAAGAACACTGTCGGTAAAGAAACTCTTCTGCTAAGCAGCAAATGCTTTCGAAAATTTAAAAAATACAGCTGGAGTATCTGTGAGATGCACTTGCCATAAAGTCAGAAAAAGCTTCCTTATAAAGGAGCTCCTTGTGCAATAAAGATGCCCACTTCTATCAAATGTTACACACCACACATGCACCTCGGCCTGTCTTTAAATTGTAGCCTCTTAACTCCAAAGACACTGCTACAGCCCCCTCCCCTTCCCTCCCAGCTTTCAAATGGGGTCTTCCTTATCCCCAAATCACATCTGTCTTGAGTTTCTCTCAGATTTGTCAGGTGGATCAGTGCTCCCCAGGGCCTGCTCCAGCTGAAGTATTTTAATTTGACTAAACACCTGATTTATTTTATCTCTCCAATGAGAAAGGCAGTTTGTCTTAATAGAGCCTGTCAGCTCACAGTCCCATTCAGAGCAATTTACAGGCAGCCAGGGACGCTGGAAGAGAAGAGTGCTGTGATTCTGTATTTTATCCTCTTCCAGAAAGCACCTAAAAGCAGCTATTCAGAGCTCCTGCATGTGGCATTTTAGAACTGAATTAGCTTTTTATTCAAGTAACTACACTTGTTGTGAATAGCTTATCTGTAAAATTGCCACATTCACTACTGATTTTATTAACCTTTGGCTCTATCACAAAATGGTCTTCAGTTAGGAAGGACCTTTAAATTTGACATTTTTTTTTCTAAGGGACCTTTATTCGAGTGAGTTCAGATTTACTGAATTTGATCCATTGACTCCTTTACCAGTTATATTCAAAATTTTGAGTCTCAGAGGGACAATCAATAGCAAGTGAGGAAACCTTTCTCTTTAAAAAAATGCAGGGATAATGACACTTTCCCTTAACAAAGGCAAGAAAACAAACATTAGTATGATAATTCTACTGTTGCTTTCATAAGATGAACCTTAATACACTGAAGTATAATACCTATTCCAGTTCTTCAATTCATGATAACCGTTTACATTTCTGCTGCTTCAGAATTGCCTGAAGTATATAAATTCTATGCTTCTGAGTCATAGTTCAAGCAAACAGAGACTAAAAATATTTAAGCAAAGATTCCAAAGACAGGTCATTCATGCACAAGAGAGAACTACATATGCAGCTGGAACATTTGCTCACTATTTTCACTGCTGAAGAGATAAGTCTCGTATTCAAATCAACAATGGTCTTTCTCTTTAGCAGTGGTAGCTGCGTCAGCAAAAACAAGAAAACTTCAGTTCCATGGACTACATGCACATGTCCTTTCTTTGAACTTGGCCCATAACTACCTATGGGAGAGCTGAACTAGACCACAGTAACTGAAGGAAAGGACAACTGGGAGATGATTTTTGAGGTATTAACTGAAGGAACTTTATCCTTAATGCACTAAACACTTCTCAGCATCCACATTTCTTATCTTTTTTTATCCTCGTATCAAATCCTATGAAGAAGATAAGGCAGGCACACATTCTGTTTTTAGGTATACCTCTAAGATGATTTAAATATTCTTATAAATACATGAGAATATGACAAACATCTGTTTGCAAAGATGTGCCTTATAAAGGCACACATTGATCATATAAGTACACATGACAGAACGGTCTGCATTTCATTGTCAAGTGTCCATACAGTAGTACACCTGCTGCTGCATAATATGTGAAAAGACTAAAATTTAGACTTCTCATTTCTACATGGACTTTCGTATGGTGACTTACTACAAAGTTCTCAGCTTATAAGTAATACAGTAAGTCAAAATAGAAATAGTATGCACTCTGATAAAGACTCCAATACACAAGTTAACAATACAAAGAAGCTCCAATTGACAAGAAGGCTTCTTCAGAAAAAAGTCTTGCCCAAATGAGAACAAAAAGGAAAACAAATTCTGGCCAAAGAAATGTAAGCAGATAATAGAGCACAACAAGAGAATATGAGGAGCACATGGCTAAAAACAGCAAGGCAAACAAAAACTTCTTTATACACATCAAAATAAGGCAACTGGCCAGCAGGGGCATAACATGGGAGAAGCCTGAGGAGCAGCCACTCGGGGCACAAGCCTAGAGGGGGCACAACCCTCAGGCCCCACCAATGGAGCCTGCACCGCTGTTTCCCGGGCAGGAGGGTCCAGCCTGGGAAACAGTGCTGTTGGATCCGTGCTGTTGGATCCGAGGTCTGCCGGATCGGTACACTGATTGGTGGGAGATTTAGGACAGATAAAAGGAATTATACACAACATCACTATTCTGTGGAATTTGTTGCCACAGGATGTGGTGATGACCACTAGTTTGGATGGTTTTAAAAGGGTATTGTACAAATTCATGGAGAGCAGGTCTCCCAATGGCTACTAATCATGATGGCTATGTGCTACCTCCAAATTCAGCAGCAGTATGCCTCAATACCAGTTACAGAGGAGCAATGGTGGGAGACAAGCGTGCCTTTCTCTCCTGCTTGTGGACTTCCCAGAGGCAGCTGGTGAGCCACATAATGCTGAACAAGATAAGACTTTGGTCTGATCCGGCAGGGCTTTTCTTATGTTTTTATGTTCATCTAAACATCTAAACATCAGCGGGTGGCGCAGTGGGTTAAACCGCTGAACCATGAGCTGTCGATCGAAAGGTCGGCAGTTCGAATCCGCAACGGGGTGAGCTCTCGTTGCTTGGCCAGCTCCTGCCAACCTAGCAGTTCCAAAGCATGTCAATGCGAGTAGATAAATAGGTACCGCTTGCGGAAAGGTAAACAGCGCTCCGTGTTCCAGCTGCATGCTACGCGCTGCGGCAAGGAGAGTCATGCCGGCCACATGACCACGGAGGCGTCTTCGGACAACGCTGTCTCTTCGGCTTTGAAATGGGGATGAGCACCACACCCTAGAGAAGGACACGACTGGACTTAATTGTCAGGGGTCACCTTTACTAAATATCTGAAAATCCACTCTCCTTTCATATCATACAAATGGAAATAAAACGTACTGAACAAAAGTAGTAGTGCAAAATTAATACATTGTTAGTCCTCAGTGATGTAGTTCCACGAATGACGTGAATGACATACAGCCCAATGCTGACTATCTTTAGGCGAGTTCTGCCTACCTTTAGAGCCTGCCTATCATTAGAACGCTCCACTTGCCTAAGGAGTTGCAAACGTGCCATAAAGCACATTTGTGGCTCCTTGTGAGTAAGCGGCGCCGGCACGGAGACTGGTGCCTGACACTCAACCTTGGACCGGGAGCTGCGCTGGCCGCCACAGGTAGGTCCTGTGCCGGTCAACACATGAGCAGGGGAAGAGCGGGCAGGGGCGGCAAGGGAGGGGGCCATTGGCCGGCCCAGGCTGGGAAGGTGCTGAGTTGCGCCAATATCCCGAGCCCCTTCCCAACCCGGGCCAGCCTTACACAGCCACTCCAGACACGTTTCAGCTGAAGACCTGGTGCGCATCCAAGGAGGCCCATTGGGGCCTCCGGGGCTTACACCAGGGGAAGAGGACACACATCCCCTTCCCTAGAGGTGAGCCCGGGCAATGCCGGCATATGCCACAATCCGTGAAGGATGCAGCGGCCAGCCACACAAACTTATGCAGGATTGCGTCGATAGATCTAGATCAGGGGTTCTCAACCTATGGTACGGGTACCCCTAGGGGCACACGGACCTCTTGCAGGGGGTACGCCAAGCCCTGCCCCTTATCTGCCCCATCAGCAGCTAATTAACATGGATTTTAAGTTTTAATTATTTTCAGAGCCCTTCTGTCTCTCTGATTTTGTGCTTATTTTTGTACTTTGGAAAATGTACTTTGGTTGGGTGGGGGAGGGAGGATCTGATTTTGGGAAGTGTGACTTGGAGACAAAAGAGATGCTTGCGTGTGTGTGTGGTGTGTGTGTCACACACACACACACACACACACACACACACACACAGAGTTAAATAAGACATTTTTATTTAACGATTAATTACCTAATTAATTAATTAATTGATTAATCCAATTAATTAGCAGTTACTTAGTAGGGGATACTTCAAAAATTGGACCATGATAGGGTACCCGGGCCTCCAAAGGTTGAGAACCCCTGATCTAGATATTAAGACCCCAGTTCAATACCCATAGGAGGGTTTTCTGAGATAGAGTTAAAATGGAGATATGTAAGATTCATTGGCCTTCTTGTCTTGCTATTCATTTTCAATGGTTGTCACTAGAGGAGTGTGTGGGGTGCGAACCACACCGGGTGACACTGTCAGGGGGTTGACACCACTAGTAGACAAAATTATGGAAAAAAATTGTATTTAAGAATTACACCGTAGTGTTATACATCATTGGAAAGGTAATGTAATGCAGAATGGAAAGAAAGTATCTGTATTCTATCAAATGACAAGGCCAAAATCACTGGAAAAAGAAAACACAACTGCCACCTTATATAACAAAAAGGGGATTTCCTTAACTCAAAACTGACCAATGAGACTGATTGTACTGAGAGTCAATGAGGTGTTATTATGACACAGTATGGAGCCAATCAGTTGTTAGTATGAGTCAGCTCTCATTTTTATGTATCAGAGCTAATACTAAAACTCTTATTCAGTTGTGAGTGTCATCAAGTTGGCCACTGTTTTTTGTTGGTTGATTTGTTGGGTGACCTGTACTGTTACATATTAAAATAAAGTTAATGGGGTGACACCATGAGTTTTACCACACTGGTAACTCCTGCTTGTGGGCACAAACTCTAGTGACACCTTTGTTCAGCTTTACAAATTAACTTCCCGATCCTAACGAAACCCCCCCCCTCCGCCGATGCAGCCGACCCAACAGAGCACTCGATGCATCCTGTAAGGGACAGTCTCGGAGGCCTCCTCGAGATAAGGAAACTTTTGTTCCATTATCTCCAATTTCTCCAATGGATCTACTCAGATCTGTGCAAGTCATTTTGCTGGCACTGAACCAAGGAGAGTAAGAAAGAAGGAACAAGGATAGGATACTGGCGTGTGCTGGTGCCAAGATCCACACCCTCCCTCCCCCATTTTGAGAGCCTCTCATCCCCGTTCCTCCCACCGCCTGCCCCCGCTGCCAACTGGCAAAGGGTGGCATCGCACACGCCATCACAGCAACAGTTCTGCTGTTGCAACAGCTCTTCTGCTGGTGGAATGCATGTTCCACCATCATATCTGTCAGTTAGGATTGGGCCCTAAGTAACACAACATTGAGCCATCACAGTATAGACAACTAATTAATTGCTTCAGTTAAATGGATTCAGTTAGATGGATTTGAATTTAATACTATTGCTACAACCATTATAATTTCTCTTTATTATAATAGGTAAACAAAATCCTATAATTTTCATTACATTTCCGTACTCAAAAGAAACGTTCACCTGGACATTTGAAAGAAAATATGAAAGCCCATTTGGGCACACTTCTTTCTTCTTCATGTAACGTACAAAAATTAATCAGAAAGTTGTTTCCAAATCGGTATGTCTAGATACATAAATAAAAACAAAAAGAGCAGATTTGATCGCCAACTCTGTTAAAAAGAGTTAACAACAAATCACCACAGCTGCAAAGTATCGTTTACTGAAGCAACAGAACAACAGTCCACATAGATTTTCATAATCAGTGTAGATATGCCAGTATTTAAATAAAACTGAATCAATCGCCCTTGCAGCTATCAGATATAAGCAAGTGTATTTGATCTTAACTGCCCAGAGATACAACTTGGTTAAACCATTCTGTAGAATACTGCAGACTGCGGCAAACATCAGATAGACTGTGATGTTTCAACTTCACAGGCTGTGTCCAGCCATTTAGCATTTACCTTTTTTGATTGGGTCGGTTTTTAAATGCCACAAAACAGGGCAACAAAGACAACAAAAATAAAGAGTAAAAAAAGGCAGAAGAAGTAACAATCAAATGGCAGGATTTCTGAGATAAAAGTCACTTTGTGCTGTCTGTCTGTCTGTCTGTCTGTCTGTGAAGCCTCCTGCTCACCTTCCCCCCAGCATCTAATTTGAGTTTTAATTCCAACAGCAGTTTTAAAAGCTTTCCACTCTGAAGAGCCCCCAAGTGCATCATAAAGATAAAGGATTTCAGTACAGAACCACCACAAAGACTTCTATTATCTTATCAGTCTTTGGTTACAACAGCTGAACCAATATGACTAAGTTCTGAATGACTTTTTCTGGTTTTTTTATTTTTTGTTTGTCTTAAAAGAAAGAGAGAGAGAGAGAGAGAGAGAGAGAGAGAGAGAGAGAGAGAGAGAGAGAGAGAGAGAGAGAGAGAGAGAGAGTAGGATACTGGAATTCCTTTATTCCACGATCAGTTGGCAATTGTTGATGCTCCCATATGCTACTGCGCAGTCCTTAGTCAATAAAAAAGTGTCTAAATGCTGCAATTGTGTTTCGTAGCATCCACTGCAAACATGCCCAGCATGTAGAGCGGCTCATTCAGCGAGTGCACAAGACACCAACCAAAAGGAAGAAATATTGCAATTTAAGCTCTCTTCCATTCTCCAAACTATGATGAGCAGAAATTAAATCTGAGAATACTATAGAAATGATTATTTAGAAGTGATTATTTCGGTTAAAAGTCTACTGCCAAGAAATAACTTTCAAAGTAACTTAAGCAAAGCTTGCTGCATTGTCTGAGATCACCATGCTTAAAGTGGGGATGGAAAAGCTGTAGTTGTACAGCTCTGCTACACTCTTCCCATAGTATCTGATTTTAACCAATACTACGCAGGTTTTTATTTTCTTAAAAGATTTATATACCACCTTTCCGGTGCTCAAAGCGGTGTACAACAATAAAAATATAATATAAAATACAATTAATAAAAACATTAAATAAAACCAATTGAAACCAGGAGTGTCAAACATAAGGCACGCAGAAGCCCTTTATCCGGAGATAATTGAGCTCTCCCAGCACCACCATAAGTCGCTCCTAGCTGTTGTGGAGCTGCTGATGCATCAGCAGAAGCAGTGCTACTGAAAGGGTGGGCACTGGGAGAGTCCAATTACAGTCAGTTCTCATTATCCGCTAGGGTTAGGTTCCTGGAAAACTTAGTGGATACCGAATTAGCAGATACCGAATAATTGAGCCGATGGGAAAAATTGGGTTAGGTTCCAGGGGACCCTCTTCGCTATGCACTATATGAACTTTGTGAACCTGAATCTTACCTTGAAGTCTATGGGCTAGGTGATAGCAGGGGCATAATCCAGTATACCACATTGGCTCTTTATTATGGAACAATTCCTAACTCTAGCAAATTAATTATTATTCCTTCCTAACAACATTATGTAAATATAAAAGGTATTGTACAGTATCCTGGAAGTCCAGAGAGAGCACAAACAGTTCCCACTATGTTGCAAATAGCATTCAACAGAAAACACACAAACAGTAACTCCAGAACAGACAGATTACCCTTTACAGTAAATGCAGCAAGGCAGGGAAATTTGCTCCCAGAGCAACGTGGAGACCTGTGAAAAAAAGCTAAGAGAACAATGGTCCTGATGAGATCACAGATAACGAAAACAGACCGAGAATATGGAGAAATAGGTGGGAATTCTGCCCCTCGCAGATAGTGAATTCGCAGATAGCGAATTCACATAGAAAGAGAACTGACTGTATCACGTGGGCTTTCAGCAGCGCCAATTCTGCTGAGGTGTCACTGCTGAAAGGGTGGCCCATATGATAATTGGGCTCTCCCAACTCTACCCTTTCAGCAGCATCGCTTCTGCCGCTGGGAGGGAGAGATGGAAGGAGGCCTCAGAAAGCAAGGAATGGTACGGGCGTCACTTTGCAGAGCAAAGGCGTCACTTTGCAGAGCACGTCTCAGCTGCTGAGCTGGACATCATTGCCATGCACCCAAAAATGGTACCGAGTTGCTGTTCAGAAATCTAAGGGGTCCATTCAGCAACGAAGACCTACTCGGCCAGAAAGGCATTGAGAACCCCTGCCTCAGAGGGAATATTGGTTATGAGGTTTGGACTCATCTCTTTTATGAAGGCTCATACTTTCCAGTTTTTTTGAATCTACAAGAAAGTTTCTACAAACAGCATATAAATGGCATCAAGCACCCTAGAAGATTCATAAAAAGTTTAAAACTAGGGACAGTAAATGTTGGTGATGCCAGAATGCCATGGGTGGTTTTTTTTTTTTTTTTACATTTGTGGTGGACCTGAATGGTTCAGGGTACAACCAAAGATTTGGGGAAAAGATAATTAGTACTTTAAATAAGATCTTCTAATTACATTTTATTTTAGTGCCAAAGACATGCTTGATGAATTATGTAAAATACATCCCCAAAAATCATCACAGACCAATACTTTATTAATGGTTTTCAGATCAGTAGTCACAAAACACTAGAAAGCAGTAACCAAACATACTAAGTTGGAATGGCTATGTAAGACATGACCCCAGGATTGGAAACCCCCTCAGTCCGAGGACAAGATGGGAGACCCAAAGGAGAAAGCAGGAAGGAAGGAGAATTCCCTAGGAGCAGGCCCCAGTTTCCCGCAGCCTTCCTGAATTCCTTTTATGAGAGGAACTCCTAGGAGCCAGATACACCACCGTCATTCCATCCTGAGGACATAGCTCTGCTCCTCTCCTTGGTTCCTGAGTCCTTCCTTGAGGGCTATTCCTGATAGCCAACATAACCCCTGCACTGCATGAGTCCACACTTACAAAGTAGTGCAAGGACTCTTTAAGAATAAAGGCTCCTCAAGGGGAAGGGATGGAGTCAATCTCCATAAGTAGCTCTCTCTCTCTCTCTCTCTCTCTCTCTCTCTCTCTCTCTCTCACACACACACACACACACACACACACACACACACACACACACACCTCTACCTTCAGTGAGCTACATATCCTTGCTGGAATAACAACTGAGCCCTTCAGATCAAAGCATCCAACTTTATTCCTTTCTTTCCCCTTGGATCTGTCCAAGGTCCTGACCAACTACCAGGGCTCTACCTTCCATAGAGCCTCAGCTTCAGATAGATAATTATCAGCCTAGACTGCCACCACACCTGAACAAGGATATACTGTATATCGGATACAGGATATGGTCAAACTGACAAACCTAACAGTACAGTATTAAAAATCTAATATCCACTATGTAAAGGCATGTATAACATGGAGACCAGTACTTAATATTTATCTCATGCAACACCTCTATTGTCAACTACCATGAACATGCATATCTTAACATAATTTTCCATTGTAAAGCATAAAGAATAACTGTGATTAGCCTTATGTCTTATTCTAAGTAATGTGCATCTCTTTCTGATTGCTTTGTCTGGTTTTAAATAAAATTAAATGAATTTCTTTCAAAAGCTATTCACCACAGTTAAAAAAAACAAAAAACCAGATGCATTATGTAAGTTTACACTTTTCCCAGACATGATGCTTGGCAAATGAAATGCACTACTAGGTTCTGGAATAAGTACTGTATAGTGACGAGACTGCAAAGCACTAAAGAATGCTGGGGCTTTTCCTTAGAAATAGAGGCAAACTCCAGTCTAGTTTGGAAACGTGGGAACAGAAATGCAGATGATATAATGGAGGCCATCTTTCTCATATGCTGTTAAATGAGGCAAGGCTCCTATAATGACAGGCAAACTGAATGCAATAAGTTCACAAGCTCTCTGGCCTCACAGCATGTGTGTTCCAAGAAGAATTCTTACACCCGTTAGCAGCCAAAGCTCCTTGAATGACTCCTGGCTGCCATTTTTATGTTACACAATGCCCTGGATGCACAAAAACATGGCAGCCTCCATAGTGGTTTCCATTTCCACCACCACCACCACCACCACGCCCTGGAACGATGCTGTGTCCAGGGCATTGTTGGTCATAACAATTACAGCCAGTAGCTATGCAGAGGAGCTTCTGCCACTGGGAAAAAGTTAAGCACACCCAATGAGAGATGAACACATGTGAATGGGGTTCCAAAAATAAATCCTATTCATATTCATTCGTTCCTTGTACCCCAAATGGGTTCCATTCAGTTTAGTTTTCTATTCACTTCAAAATGAATGCATATTCTTATTTTAGATCGGTTTGTGCTCTAAATGTGCCATCACTGCATTCAGTATAAATGTACCTATTCTTCTCCAGGTCAAGCTCTGAAAAGAAAATAGTTCTGCAAGTTTCAAGCAGATGCCAGACATACATAGCACTGATTGTCTGGTGCCAATGACACTATCAAGAAACCTCTCCCCAGTCCTCTGTATACTACTTTTCTACCTCAAAACTGGAAGCGCTCAAGATGACTCACAGATCACAAACTAAAAAACAGTAAACATCAAACAAACAAAAAGCAAAACTCACAAACACAAACAGAAGCAACATTAAAACCTGGCAAGCCATACTAAAAATAAATCAATCCTACATAGCAAATGAAAGGAAACATCTGGGAATTGAGGGTTCTTTGTTCTCATAGAACAGGGGTTCTCAACCCCTTCCCAACAGAGTACCACCTCCGGCGCCACTCTCCTGCTGCGTACCACTGGAAGTGACAGGCGATGACATTATTGCCAGTTAGGTACTTCCTCGTTTTCAGGATTTCAGAGGCGGATCTTTCAAGGGGAGTTCAAAATAGGCTAACACACTATCACAGGTTGATAGCGTCTCCTGATCAATAGTACTTCTGTTTTGTCTGGATTGAATTTCAGCTTGCTTGCTTACATCAATGATCTCAAACAGCACTTCAGGCATCCATGGGCTTCCCAAACTGATAAAGAGATTAAGAGCTGCCTGTCACTCACATAGTGATGACAGTCAATTCTAAACCACCTCTCTCAAGTAGTTTTAGGTAGGTACTATGTAGCATGGGAAACAAAATGGAACCTGTGGGGCACTATAGGTCAAAGGCCAGGAAACTGAGCAGTTCCAACCACCAACCCTAGCACCACCTCCCAGGCTCTATCCACCCATATAGACCACAGTTACCAAAACATGGTGTTCCCAAGCCCTAACTCAACAAGGTGATTGAAGAGACAGTGGTAACAGAAGAGACAGTGGTATTTCTCCTCTTCAGCTTCTTATACACAGTAGATTATCTACTTGAACAACCAAAGCATTTTCAGTTCCAAAACCAGTATATAAGCCAGAATGAAATGGGTAAGACTAGTGGGTTAATTTAACCCAGGAAAACTTGGGGTTAGGCCACCACAACTTACTCAAGTACCTTGCCAAAACTGAAATATCAGACACTGATTCAGTATTTGCGATTGTCTAGTATAGTGGAGTCCAGAGAGTGTTTTTATTTTCTTTTTAGCAAAGATTGCCATTTTGAAAGTGAATCGTACAACTCCTTCATTAATGGAGGCATAAATCACTTACTCAATAGGCCCTCTTCTGGCTGTCTTAACTAGCCAGGATGGATAGAGGTCAAGCAAGCAGGTGGTCAACCTCAAACTTTGAAGAATTCACTCCATAATCCCAGACAGCACAAGGTGACAAGAATCCTTAACAGGATAAGCAGCTGCCATAGTACATCAATTGGGTTTTTAAAGGTCAATACTAGCACCTTAAATTGACCTCAGGAGCAATGTGGTTGCTGGTTGTAATTCAGTGAAATTCAATCTGATATTATTAACTCCAGTTGAAATTCTGGAAGCCACTTTCTGAACAAACTGAAGGTTCCAGACTGTCTTTAAGGGCAGCTCCATGTAGACTGCAGTACCTGGAGATAGAACACAAATGACTGAAACCATTTCCTTACTTACTCATGTACAAGGCATTTCCTTATAGCTTGTCCTGCACAACCAATTTTAATCTCCTCTAAGTAATGCACTTCCATGTCTACCCAGTTATCAGCCTCAGAAATGTCTGAATTATAAATATGGGCAGCATGTGATAGTATTGCAAGATTTATAGACTTTAAGTATAAATTTTAATTTTGATGCTAATTACATGACCATCTTTCATGTCTTAAAAATATAAACAAGTATATCAATGAAAAGCTTATATTTGCCTCTGAAGTTTTTTTTTTCTTCATTGCCTCTGGTTACAAGTAATGAAGAGGTGAAGCTTACTGCAAAGAAAAGAGATTTGCATACTGTGTCGATCATAAAAATGGTAAGAGGAAACTTTCTACTATTAAAGGAGACAATTTAGTCAAAATCCTTTCACATGGGAGAGAAGAAAACAGCATTTAATATGGAATGTCACGGACATATAAAAAACATGACTCACAGCCCAAAGAGAGCAGTAGACAAACACAGTCATTGCTGAGAGTTGGTTTAGGTGTTCAAAAGAGAACACAGAAACAGCTCTATACATCATTGTATATAATTGTATCAGATTATAGGCAAAACAGGGTCACGCCAAAATAAAGTTATGTTTTCTACAGTATATACTTGAGGGGCTGCCTATGCATGCAGAAATACATACATTTGTAAATTAAAGGGGAAAAGTAAAGTCTGAGCATGCTCAGTGGCCCCCAGGAACCACAGAATGTTGAGGAGGCAGATGGGGAAAAAAACAGCATCATATGACCAGGAGGGGAGGAAATTGGTCTATTTGGGCCTTAAACAGCAGGAAGTGGGCATTAAGGTAAAAGGGGACTTGGAGACTGCAGAGAAATTAAATGAGTTCTTTGCAGCTGTCTTCACGGCAGAAGACCTCGGGCAAATACCGCTGCCGGAACGGTCTCCCCTGACTAAAGAATTAAGTCAAATAGAGGTTAAAAGAGAAGACGTCTCAGCCTTAATTGACAAAATAAAGATCAATAAATCACCAGGCCCGGATGGCATCCACCCAAGAGTTCTGAAGGAACTCAAGAATGAAGTTGCTGACCTCTTGACCAAAATATGCAACTTGTCCCTTAAAACGGCCACTGTGCCAGAGGATTGGAGGATAGCTAATGTCATGCCAATCTTTAAAAAAGGAAGGAGGGGGGACCCGGGAAACTACAGGCCGGTCAGCCTAACATCTGTTCCAGGGAAGATGGTGGAAAGTCTCATTAAGGATAAAATCTTAAAATACATAGAAGAACAAGCTCTGCTGAGGGAGAGTCAGCATGGCTTCTGCAAGGGGAAGTCTTGCCTCACAAACCGTTTAGAATTTTTTGAAAAGGTCAACAGGCATGTGGATGCGAGCGAACCCGTGGATATTATATATCTGGATTTTCAGAAGGCGTTTGACACGGTCCCTCATGAAAGGCTCCTGAGAAAACTCCACAGTCAGGAAATAAGAGGGCAGGTCCTCTTGTGGATTAGGAACTGGTTGAAGACCAGGAAACAGCGAGTGGGAGTCAATGGGCAATTTTCACAATGGCGAGAGGTGAAAAGCGGTGTGCCCCAAGGATCAGTCTTGGGACCGGTGCTTTTCAACTTATTCATAAATGACCTGGAGTTGGGGATAGGCAGTGAGGTGGCCAAGTTTGCAGATGACACTAAACTTTTCCGGGTGGTCAAGACCAGCAGGGATTGTGAAGAGCTCCAGAAGGACCTCTCCAAACTGGGACAATGGGCAGCAAAATGGCAGATGCGCTTCAATGTAAGTAAGTGCAAAGTGATGCACATTGGGGCAAGAAACCAAAATTTCACATATACGCTAATGGGTTTTGAGTTGTCTGTGACAGATCAAGAGAGAGATCTTGGGGTGCTGGTGGACAGGTCGATGAAAGTGTCGACCCAGTGTGCGGCGGCTGTGAAGAAGGCCAATTCCATGCTCGGGATCATTAATAAAGGGATTGAGAATAAAACGGCCAATATCATTCTGCCCTTGTACAAATCGATGGTAAGGCCACATCTGGAGTATTGTGTCCAGTTCTGGTCACCACACCTCAAAAAGGATATAGTTGAATTGGAAAAGGTGCAGAAAAGAGCGACCAGAATGATTCGTGGGCTGGAGCACCTCCCTTATGAGGAAAGGCTACAGCGTCTGGGGCTTTTCAGCCTAGAAAAAAGGCGCCTGAGGGGGGACATGATTGAGACTTATAAAATTATGCATGGGATGGAGAGAGTGGATAGAGGGAAATTCTTCTCCCTCTCGCACAACACCAGAAACAGGGGACATGCACTAAAATTGAGTGGAGGGAGAGTTAGAACAGACAAAAGAAAATATTTCTTTACCCAGCGTGTAATTCATCTGTGGAACTCCTTGCCACAGGATGTGGTGATGGCATCTGGCCTAGATGCCTTTAAAAGGGGTTTGGACAGATTCATGGAGGAAAAGACCATCTCAGGTTACAAGCCATAAGCAACCTCCTGGTTTTAGAAGTGGGTTTTCTCTGTGCCAGGTGCAAGGGAGTGGCACAGTCACCACCTGTGCCACACAGGTGGCGACTGGACACAGGTATCTTGTTGTCTTGTGCGCTCCCTGAGGCATCTGGTGGGGCCACTGTGTGACACAGGAAGCTAGACTAGATGGGCTTTTGGCCTGATCCAGCAGGGCTCTTCTTATGTTCTTATGTTCTTAAGGTTGGAGAGACCCCAAGAACCCGGACCTAGTCCAGTTCATAATTATCTGACTTTGCCCATTCAGGCAACAATTAATAGTGTTTCATTTTATTTTATGGTACTTAGATTACATTTCTGTTTTTCGTGGTTTTATGCATTGTAATATGTCACCGTTTCAAAATTTTGAAATTTTGTGTCACCGATTTTTTTTTTTTGTAATTTTAATGGAAAGCTTGTTGTAAGATGCTTAGAACTTGTTAATTATTAAATTTATTCCAGCTAAACAAACAACAGAGCACTCGGATGACCATATCAGCTCACCACCTAAACACTGAATGTTTCATGTTTAATCAAGACTGACAAAAAATGGTCACACATGAACCAGACATAAGTCACATTCATAATCATATTGAAAATGTCACCAGACACAGGATGGTACCTCAAAACCTGGAGGGCAAAGTACAAAGAATACTACAAACATGTGAAGGGTTTCTAACTTCCACGGTGGAACCAGTTCCAAATCAAACCACTATCTCTTGCCCGTCTCTTTGTGCTTTAAAGGTCATGCTGGAAGAAAAGAGACCAAGGTTCTTAGCCATGTAGAGAGCAGCTTCCAAATCACAATATGCTGGCAAATAAAGGAGATGGCCTACATTTTCCAGACCATAGTTCCACCCATGTTCTTACATGGTTCTGGTCTAATTATATTTTCAACCACAAGCCCAAATATAATTAGCCAGATGTCGCTACGCAGCTGTTAAACTGAAAGGTTTAAGACATTTTTCTTAATGTCTTTCCCAAACTGATCAGAAATCAAGTCACTGATGTGGAGTCACAATGAAACAGAACTTGGTCTCTTAACCACAATATCTTAGCACAGTGTCTTACTACATCTTTGTTTATAGTTCTGCCCAACAAAGCAAATGCAAGCCTCAACTCCAAAATATAAGTTTGAGTCACTGAAAATATTTAACGTAAACTATCTGGCAAGGCCTGAAATAGGCATCTTGGGGTCTTCTTGACCACATTTGGCCTTATGTCAAAACATTTCCATAATACAAACTGGGGCTACCCAAAAGGATTTTGCATTCCCTTTTAAAAACCGCAGCAGACCTAGACTTTTGTACTATATCTCAATACTGTAAAAAGAGGGCCTTAGCCCAGTGATAGAGCAAATGCTTTGCATGCAAAATGTTCCAGAATCAACAGCATTTCCAGCTGAAAGGACCTCAAATAGCAGGCCTGGGAAAAACCAGATGAGCCAATGGTATAACACAGTACAAGGCAACTTCATACATTCATATGGATGTTCAAACATCAGGGGCCAGAAAGAATCATATGCATAGTAAGTTACATTTTTTTCGGTCCGTCCAGCAAGACCAATCCATAATGCATCCATTTAAGAGTCACTTCTACTAGAAGATAAACATATTTTTAAGTGGCAACATAACAAGGTAATAAACTTTTATACATCTAGTCCCTTGAATGAAATAGCTTTACTTAATTTTACATTACAGAGATCCAACAGCCATGCAGACTTAAAGCAGATACTTGAGTTTATATAGTGGTAGGAAACTGAACAATGACATTTCTGTCACTTTTTAGTAACTCCCCCTTCTCTTGCTGTTGGGATTAGCGACGAAACATTCCAGTCACTCTGGATTTCTTTTTGCCTTTTGTTTTGTTTTGTTTTTACTTTTATTCTCATGGGGTTCCATTTCTTTGTTGTTAAAGTAAAACAGATTTCTATGGAAAATTTACCAGTGGTGTCATCAACCTATAATCTACTAAATCCCTGTGAAACCTTCTCCAATCGATTTTGAAAGCTTAATGCCTACTTGTAGATTCCCTTGTTGTACAATGTATGCGGTATGTTTTGATGAAGAAACTTGTGGTTGCTGGATGCAAGTCTTCCCCAAACATAATAGCTTTGCAAGTAACATAATATGTCACTAAGAAGCTGTAGCATCAATACTTTCCTTTCCACACACAAAGGCCAGCTGACATTGCAAAAAATGTTGCACTTCCAGGAGAGGTTCCCAGTGTAAATTTCAGAACAGTGTGAAAATTCCTCCTCAGTACAGTTTAACTATCCAGAGAGCACATATAGGTGTACACACAGGCCCATGGAAGCACACTGAAGCAGTGTCTGACTTTTTCCCCTAACAGCAGCTCTTCTTGCTGCCTTGGAAACCACCTCTGAAATTCCCTGCCAGGCAAAAATGGCTGAGCCCTACTGTGCATATGGCTGAGCCCTACTGTGCATATGGCTGAGCCCTACTGTGCATACGATGCTTAATGCCTGAGTCTCCAGGCTGTATCCTAAATATATTTTCATATATATTGACTTCATCTGAGAAATGACTTCATCTGAGAAATGTCCCATATTTTTCAATCTTACACAGAACTAGAATACATACTAAAATATTTTTCTCTGTGAGTTTTTATAATGAAACACTGGACAGTGTGCTTTTATGCCATATAGCAGAAGTGGATTTTTTTTTTCTTGTATAGCAGTCCTTAAGTTATGTACAACAGTATTCTCCTTGTCTCATTGGAACACTTCTACTTTGAGAATGTTGTCATATTTCCTGTTGAAGCTCCTGCACCAAAATCCTGATACAGAGGGTGGTCAAGCAGACCTTAAAGATGAAGCAGTGAGATTGTTACTGACCTTGCTCCTCTAATGACAGTCACTTTGCAAAAACAATTTATTTGTATTAAAATACCATCAAAAAGGCAACTACCAGGGTACAAGCACCAGCTGTGATGATGCTACTACTGCAACCCACTTCAAGCCAGGGTGTGACCCATTTGTGGATCTTGACTCACCAGGTAAAGGACAATGACCTTGAGCATACCAAACAAACCTTTGCAGCTGTGGATTATGGCCTGGGAGTATGCCTTTGGACCCTTAAGCTTGACTCAATGTATTCTGGCTGTGGAGAACTGAGACAGAGGACAAATGTATACAGTACAAAGAAACTGATGCTGATGTAATTTAATTTGAACTTGTTAATAATCGCTAAACATACTCTACATAGATAGTCTATGTAGACTAGACACATAGACAACCTGCAGCTGTAGAAGAAGAAGAAGAAGAAGAAGAAGAAGAAGAAGAAGAAGAAGAAGATAAATTAAGGGAATAATAATTCCTTAGGGGTCCAAAAATGCGCAGCAAAAAAGTCTGATTTAAAATTTTGACCTAAGGTACTTAAATGCCAGAAAATTCCCTTTAAGTCAATGGGACTTATTTCCAAGTAAACACATTGAAAATTGAGGTTATCGTGGATCTGAATAAAACCTCAGAGATATACCCACAGCATTTTCTTAATAAAAAAATGTTGTGCTTCCTTGCTGCTACGAAGCAAAATATGAAAGCACTAATTGATCCAACATCACTTTCTGACATTCCACAGCTTGTGTAAGTCCCCCACCTCTTTTTTTCCTCAGTAGGGAAATATGTTTTGGGTATGTTTACGCAATAATGCATGCCATTCTTCAGATAAAACTAAAATGTTTTCTTGTAAATAGTAAAACAAACTATAACAGCGCAATCCTGTGTAACCTTGCACAGTAGATGCACCGGTGTAAGTGCACTTATGCCAGTGTAATTGCATTTACACCAGTGCATCTGCTGTTACACTGGTGCAAGGTTACACAGGATTGCACTGTAAATCTCTTAACTGAATTGTACTGTGAAACCTGCCTATAAATGGCTATCATACCTCAGAGGTTAGAACCCTGTGATCTTTTATTGCGGTACTGAACACTCTAGGGGCACATGTCAATCTACAGCTTTTCAAAGTCATGTTAAAGAAGCGTCTTCAGATACTGTGGCATGCTTTCAAAATAATGGAAATGTCAACCACTTGCATAATGTTCATATTATCCCTAATTAATATAAATTGCATCTAATTTCACCTCTACTTAAGTATATTGCTGCCCAAAATAAGGACCCTAATTTTTATGAGTAATTACTATTACTGATGCATCAACACAATTATTTAAATTCAACATATGCAGAGGCAGAACTCAGCATTTACAAATTTTTGTTCCCTCCTTGCTCCATTCCTAATTTTTGTGGCTTGGAGTTCTTCCAGATTCCATCTTCCAACTTTGCCTTTTTTGTTTTAATTTGAAATCTCATCTCATGTTTCACTTGCAGTCCCTGATTGACAAACAGGAACAGATTTGAAAACAAACAGTTACCTGCATGTAAGTTGTATAGATAATTTGAATAGTTGAACCATATAGTAAAGGTGGTTCTTAGAGAACCCTTAATGTAACATGATTTTACTAGGGTATATTGCAGTTTTCACATCATGGTCACCACAGACAGACAGAAATATCTTCTCCTGTCAATGCAGCACCATCAATCAAAGCAAGCTTCATCTTTTACTACCACAATTGCTTTTAAGGACTGACCCTGAGTTACTCAATTAATGCCAATTGTATGGTCAGCTAAGGTAGTCATATCATCAAGTGATAGTTCAAAAAGGTAGAACTTCTGTGCTTCACTTCCCGCCCCCTCCTCTCATCTCTCTTGTCTCAATTTTAGTTCATGAGTCCAAGGGGCAGAGACTGGTCTTCTTATTACTGTACTTGTAAAGTGCAATACTGTATACACAAATGGTGCTATATATAAAAATAAATGCAGAACTCTTGATATACCTTTTTCATTAGTGGGCATTATTGTTTTATTTATTTATTTACAGTATTTTTATCCTGCCTTTCTCCCCGAAGGGACACAAGGCGGCTTACAACAGAAAAAAAAATACATACAAAAAATACAAAATATAAAAATATCACATTTTAAAACAGTAAAAAACAATTAATGAAAATTAATAAAAACAATATCTAAAAATCGATTAAAAAGATCATGGCGACAGTCAAAACAGGAGCATAAAAACAGCAGCATCCCCACCTGTACCAGCGAGATGTTTAAAAAAGGCAGGGGCTCAGAAGGCTTCTTGGAACAAGAAGGTTTTTAGGCCTCGCCAGAAAGTGTCCAAGGAGGGAGCAGTTCGTAAATCAAAGGGGAGAGAATTCCATAAGGTTGGTGCCACTACTGAGAAGGCCCTGTTTCTGGCGGCCGCCACTCGCACCTCCCTGGGCGACGGCACCCGCAAAAGGGTGCATTACATTTAAAATATAAGAAAGCTCCTTCCCAGATGTGGAATATTTCATACAACCACGCTAAACAATTGATACAGCCATGTGAACTGGCACCACGGTAAACTAAACTTTAGATTCAGAAGGTTTGCCTTCCAACTTCATCCCCTCAATGCAAAACAAAAACTACCCAAGTTACGGTTTTAAAACATCATCACTGTGGGAATTGGTTCACACAGCAGATTGATATGTTAGCTGTACACATGGTGGGTACAGAAGTGAATCTGAGGCTTGCACTCATTTTTCCTCATGTGCTTAAGCCTGAGTGTATACATATCTACATATATGCATGCCCTGCCCATGCAATCCTTCAATCACAAAAAAAAATGGGCACAGGGATCAAATGGGTGGGCCAAGTAAGCATAGGAATGTACAAACACATGTCCAATTGCATACCAAGTTACATACATGGTGAATGGAAGATGCATTAACAGAAGATCTGTTCCCATGCCCCATTATGTGTAGAATACACAGATTGGTGCTGTATTCACAGAAACCAGCACTGTGTTTCCTAGGTTTCACACTGATTTCCCTCCAGCTGAATACAGAACACAATCAAATCATTTTGCATGATGCACTCATATTTTTAACATAGACTAGAATGCCTTCACTGGCAAAACCTATTATTAGCAGCTTTTTAATTTTTTCCTTGTATAATGTAAGGCAAATTATGTAAAACACATCAAACCAGTTATTCTGCAAGCTGTCGTTTGCTTGCTACAAACAATCAGTTCCCACAGAGTGGAGGAAAAATCCTACCAGATAGATTGGAACTTCACATCTTAAAATTCCTGTGGAAATCAGGTGCATTTTAAACATCAGGTTTGATTATTTAATCAGGCAACTTGCATTTTGCCCTGGCTAATTTAGAAAGCTTATAATATTTTACTCATAAAATAATTGTGCACCTGTTGTGATGGAAACCTATTTAAACAAATCTTAATAGGCATTATAATTTGTTCTAAACATAAGCAAGCTACTTGATCACTTAGATTAATCTATAAGGCAACATTTTTAAAGTAGATGGCAGTATTAGTTTGATCTATAGCTCTGCAAGAACTGTTATATTTCAATTTAACATGCATTATTATCGTGAACAAATACTAAAAATTGCTGATGCTAATAATTAGAGGAATCAAAATAGAAGGTTGTCCTGGCTTGCCTATGTCCAGTAGGTGCTTTCCACCATCCCCACTCTCTCTCTCTCTCTCTCTCTCTCTCTCTCTCTCTCTCTCTCTACCTCACCCCCATACAACAGTGCAAAGTGATCCCAGACCCATAAAATGTTTCCCTATATCATTAGCATATCAGTTACAGAGACCTTTATGGCATAAAACCTTAGCATATCAAGACCACTATTCTGTATCATCATGTCTTTCAAACTGTAAAAGTAAGCATGGCAACTTGGATTCAAACGGATGAGAAGGAAATTAAACAAGGGTCAAGTTACATGCTATTTTCTTCACATAGAAAAAAAGGTGGCATGCATAGATAGATAGATAGATAGATAGATAGATAGATAGATAGATAGATAGATAGATAGATAGATAGATAGATAGATAGATAGATACACACACACACACACACACACACACACACACAGTATACACATACACATACACAGTATATATATACACATACACAGTATACACAAACAAACACACACATGTATGTATGTATGTATGTATGTATGTATGTATGTATGTATGTATGTATGTATGTATGTAATGAATCTGATGTGTAGACTGGAACAGATATGCTAAATTGTCGGTTAAAAAATGTTCTACTGTATTGCTTTGCTAGCTGCTATGGAAGTTTCGGCTGAAAAGTGGCCTAAAAATATTTTACCTAAATACATACTGTAAAACTGAGTAAATAGTAATAAGATATGGTTTTCAGAGCTTACTGAATATACAGAATCAGGCCCAGTACAACTGAGGTGGTCATCTAAGGCAGCATGTTGGCACAAAGCACCCACTTGCTTCCACTGCTCCTCCTCGCAGTCCCTGGATTGGAAAAGGAAGAAGGGAATGCAGCAAAAGTGTGGAGGAGTATCTCTGCCACTCTAGCCCACAACGTTTCTCTCCTTCACCTTTCCTCTTCAACTCTGTTCCCCTCTTCTCTTTCCAATCCAGGAAGTGGGAGAAGGAGATGCTGGTACATCACCAGGAAATGGGGCGCAGCATTTGGCACACTGCCTCAGGCCCCAGGAGGACTTGGGTCAGTTAATATCTAAAATAAAGCAATTAATATAAAATATAAAGCTATTTACAAAATTAGAAGTATACAGATTAAAATTCACGTTTGCTTTATTAAAAATATCATTCATAAAATGCCAGTTTCTTTGAAATTATGTCTGAGTCCAAACTTATCTTACTGAGTAGCTAGCTCATACCTTTCCTAACTGAAATGTAAAACTTGAATACCATCCACATTCAAAATCAATCAATACAAAAGCGACATGAAGAAGACAAATGTCATACAGACGACACTTAAAGGGAATGTGCATAACTCACATATACTTGGCATTGCACAGGAAACCGGAAAGTATGATACCTGATCTTACAGACACAGGGCAATCAGAGAATAAAATGTGTGTTCATGATTGTGACAACCAATTGAAAAATGCCATTTTTCAGAAAGTTTTCCTTCAAACCCAAGGACAACAAAGGGCATATTCATACTAAGGGCACATTCTTTCATTACAGTTTGAGTAAAATGAAGAGTTATCATTCATTTTGCTCTGTACTTCTTATCACTACAATTACCTCATCAGAATGATCTAGAGTAGCAACTGTTTTCAGAGTAGTGCATCTGGATATACATGTATATCCTTTTACTATACCTCCTATAACACAGCTTCATATAACATTGTTTTAGCACTTTTTGTTCTGAGTGTAATTTTTAACATATTCTAAAAAAGAAAACTGTTAAAATCCATCACTTTGTTCAAATGTTTGGTGCAGAAAAGTGCAGCTGTCTACACTGTGCGCTCAGGCAACAGACGCTGCATATTCTGGCTAACGCTTCACCAGAATACACTTATTCTGACCAGAATGGGGCCAACTGCTTGCTGCTAGGAAATGGTTCAGGAGAGAAAACAGCAGGTTAGACATACTGCCCTAGATGCCTTCTTCAACAAGAAGCCAGTAGTTCCCAAGGGTGAATTACAAACTGGCTCATCCTCCTGGGAGTAGCTCCTCCCACTGACTTCCACCACTGCCAAGTAGGAGGAGTGATGGCAACAGTGGGCAATGAAGCAGCAGGCTCCCACCTAAACTAATGCACCTGTAAGTACAATACTGTGACTGTGAACACATGTACAGTATTGTGAACATTTTGAAAATAAGAATAGTGTTATAATTACCTCCTATAGCGGTGTTTCACACAGCACTCTGTTTTCCAGGAACATATCCACAAAGTATTATGTATTGTTATATTATATTTGATTATAACAGCCCGTCCTGGAGTTGTCTGACCAAAAGCCAGACATTTCTAGTCTTGATTGCTGAAAGGCTTATGGGATGCTGGAAGTTTCTGTCAGGCACACAAGGTCTATTGTCTCTTCTAATCAAAGTTTACTTAAGATGGAGACACAGTTTGTTAAAAGAGATTATCCTATGACTTCCAGGAACAGTATTGTCCAGGCTGAAGCTGGTGAAACTATTCAAGAAACTTGAGACATTTCCCAGGAAATCTCTGAGTTACTTAGAAGTTGCTACTGATAGGATTCATTAGGAGTGTTAGAAAAAAATGCTTTCGGTTTTTGCACTATATTTTAATTGAAATATTTTTTGGTCAACATAAGATGGATACATTTCTTGCTCAAAAGTATTCATTTACTTAAAATAATTTATATCCTGCCTTATCACAAAGAGATCAAGGCAGCTCACAATTCAATCTAAAACAGCAAAAACAATATCTTAATTCTTTTTGCACTTTTAAAACAGCACTCCAAATAAAGACAAAAAACAATAAATACCACAGCCTATAAAAAGGGGGACTAAAATACCAAAGGACTAATCATACCTCCAATTAATATTTGCTAATCATTGGTCTCCACGCTGATTGCTTGCTTCCTATGCACTCATGTACTGTATGTCTGTAATTTTAATATGACTCATGCACTCCAATCTAGGATATAAACTAGATACGTGGAAAAGTGTGGACTGTATTGTTCCACAATGTAGCCCTCGTAATAAATTTGCCAAGAACAATCGGAAGTTTTCTTTATGGCTTGTTGCAATGTAAAGAGATCTCGGATACCTGGGGTTAAAAACCATGTAAAAATGATAAAAACACGTCATAACATTGTGGTTTTTTTTACTTGTTTTGAAGTGTTTTTATCATTTTTACATGGCTTTTAAACCCAGATATCCGAGATCTCTAAATTTGCCAAGCTTTACCTATTCTATCTGAAGTCACTGTCTGGAAATGCCTCTATTGCCTTTCACTAGGAGGGAAACCAATGTTCCAAGTTGGTCAACCATAAACTGTAGACTGTAAGAGTATATACACCTATCTTTTTTGACAAACAAATCTGGTCCTACTGTAAATAGGTATTACTGGTCATGATACAGATTTCTGTGCATTAGTATACAAATACAGTAAAAATGCAACCATTTCAAATAATTTCAATTTCAATTAATTAAGGGCACAATCCTGCACAGCCCTTGCACCGGTGCAGTGCCTCCCGTACATGTCCAGAGCCACTGCAGAGGCCTGCACCAGCCCCAGAGTGCCGGATCCATTCAGTGGGCGCCAAGGACAGGTAAGCACCGTGCTCCTCAGCACGGAAGCGTTCCAGGGCGAGGGATGGCAGGGAGAGGTGAGGACAGGGCATTCTGGGGCAGGAGGAGGGCGGCGACAGGGGCAGTGGCGCATGCCACATCCTACCCCCCCCCCCCGTCCCTGACCAGTTTGCTCTACATGGGGTCTCTTTCCATTCTGGATGCAGCGTTGGCTGCATCGGCCTCACTGCAGCACAGGTGTAAAGTTAGGCAGGATTGGGCTGGAATTATTGTAAGGTTATAATATCTCTGAGTTCAACTGACTCTCCGCATTGGATAAATGATTATATCCTGAAACAGCTTCATAATAAGAGCTTAGAAACGAAAAGAATGTTCTGTATCTTATCATTTGCATTTTGCTATCTATTTCATATTTGAATTAGTACTGAGGAAAGTCTTCAATTTTCGATCACACTCTTCTCAGTTACATCTGAATTACCAGATATATTAACCTTTTTATTATTTGGGTTAGGTAATTATGTTGTGTCTCCTAAGATTTATTATAAATGACAGCTTTGGGACCTGCTTGGCCCAGAGTGTTGTTGCTATGTTCATCAAAGAGAAGGAGCAAAATGAACCAAGCTAGGTGATACATTTTCTTGGAACAAATGTGGGGGAGTTGCCATACGTAAATGCTTGACAGTGCTCTTCTTCAGGAAGAATTATATCACTATATATATCACTAAGTATCCACTGAATGGGCAGACCATCTGGCCACTCCACAGTGGCAAAAAGCAAAAAGGTCACGCGCGTCACTGGAGCGTGGCGGGGAGGGCGAACTGCCTGTTGGTGACGCGCGCAAAAGGTGACGTGCGGTCTCGCGAGTGCCTCCGCTCCAGGAGAAGGCCTCGGAGCATCCGCCCTGGGCGGAGGTCCGCGGCCTTCTGACGAGGCCCAATGCAGCGGCATCATATTTATTAGGTTTTCGCGCCTGCGTAGAACGTTTGAGGGCAAAAGGGCAGCCCTTTGCCCTCAGAAACATACTGCGCATGCGCAAAAAACCTAGTAAATATGATGTCGCCGCATTGGGCCTCGTCAGAAGGCCCAGGACAGCCGGCCAGAGAGGAGAGACATCCTCTCCAGCCGGCTGTCACGGCGGCGCGTCAAATTGCAGGGGGTCATTAGGGCGGCGCGCACCCTAGTGACGCCAGTGAGAACAGTGGATGGTAACCCAAACAGTTTGTGATTGCTGGAGTGCAATCATATTTGCAGGCAATCTAATGTAGTAAGGGCTCCATAAGGAGACTGTGTATAGCCTGAAGCAAGTAACAGTAGGGGCATGGCCTTAGGAATGTAAACCTAAGCACCCAAACATTTGGGACAGGGATTTAAAACACTGCGCATTTTTGGAGGGCTATCAGACAGAGAACTTTTTTCAGGTCTGGTACCTGGAACCCAAAGATTTTGAATTGTTTTAAAAACTTGAGGGCGGGGTAGCAAGTTATTTTAGTCCTGTAAAATTATGAACATTAGATTATGCACGTTTTTCTAAAACATTGCTCACATTGTCTTTTAGAACAAATGTAGAGAGATCAGACACTGATGACCCAATACTAACTCCCCATGCAGTGATGCAATGGCACCAATTTAGTTACCACTGTATCTCATGGGGGAGTTTTGGTCTCTGTAGACCTCCTCGGGGTAAGGGAACATTTGTTCTCTTGCCACAGGGTAAGTCCCAACAGTCGCTATGGGTCAACTCGGGCCTGCGCCAGCTCAATAGCTGACACAAAAGTTGATCTGTGCAGGCAGATTGGGCCCGGGAAGGGGCCAGGATTTGGCATCCCCCACCCCATCACCTCCCCGTTCCACCCTCCCCCTCTGATGCCTTGTTCCACCACCACCCTGTCCCCGTTCCACCTCCTCCATTGGCTTATCTGCTCCAGCAGGTGGCCAATGGTCTGGCAACACGCAGGGGAAGGCTTTGACCTTCCCGCCGACACTCGGGCAGCACGCTTTATGGCTGCTTTTCAGCAGCCAGCGCTGGTGGAATGCGTGTTCCGCCAGCGCGAAGAGTCCATTGAATTGGGCTGTGAGTGGTCCACATTTAGAGGTATGTCCCTTTGCTGCTGATTTTATCCGTAATCAACTTCCTGCACTGATTATTGTGTTCTGATGGATTACTTGGCTTGCCCAATACTGTTGCTGACAGTACACTTCAGCATGAAGTACACATTTGCTATGACTGGAATGTGTAGCTACTATGATACAAGATACTGACCATTGTTCCACTAAGAGTATGTTGTGCAAGGCTATTTGTTCCTTGGCGCAAAGGGCTGTTTTCTCTAAGCAAACCTGCTCCTTATTATCAACCCAATGAGCCAAAACTGAGGTTCAGCTAGGGGTGAGGGTTTGTGGTGGCCATATTTTTTTGCAGGGAATTAAAGGTGCAATAATTTTATCTAATTCCCAAGTCAGATGCCTGCTTAAAAAAAAAAAATCCTGTTTAACACCCTATTAAATTTTCCACAGCAGCCTTGTGAAGAAACGGCTGCTGTTACATCTGAATTCTGTAAACACAAAGCAAGATGATGAACAAATGGTTATGTTTATTTCTGATTTTTGTGAAAACTATGATCCATGCTCCCACCCCAAACTTCCATTGTGTCCTCCACTTAACAAAGTTGCATATAAAAATGTTCTTCTACCTCTCCACTAAACCCCCATTTTCCCAGCCAAAATGAGTATAATTAAAAAAAGGCTCCAAATATTTTAAAATGATATGAGTGATTGCATATCTCACTGATTTCAGTGAGAGTGAGAGTGAGTTCAGCATATGTTCAGCTCTTCCTTTGGACTAGAAGACCCTAAACTGCCACTCTCGGGCAGCCAGATCCTGACTACAGATCCGGCGACGGAACAAGCATTCCGTCGCCAGAAGCCGTTGCAAACGTGCCATAAGGCACGTTTGCGACAACTCGGGAGTAAGGGAGGCAACTATGTTAAGTTGTAGACAAAGGTAAATCATCTGTCTAAATACATAACTAATAGCATACATAAAATACACTTATGCTGCAGATTAATACTATAGAAAATTAAACATTTTATTCCATGTGGTCACTGCAATAAAATCATCACTAAAATAATGTTATGCCCTGTAGTATATCACTAATAAGGATCTGTTACTAAGTTGAAGGGTTTTTCCCCTCTGTTCAGTATTTACATTGATTTCTCTAATTGGAACCAACTGATCTTTTTCCTGTATATTGATTTTTTAAACCCTAGCAGTTAACAATGATTCTAATATATCCTAACATTTTAGACCTTAATCATAGAGTGAGGGGTGTGGTTTTTTTGCTTGTAGCTTTTGTTTGAGTTTTAATTAAGAAGGCCTTGTGTCTCCAACCCTGAGCTGTGTTTTTAATTGCTCATATGTATATCATGCAGACTTCAAAAGAAGTAAAAGACGTTTATAACAGAGAGCACAAAGGGGAGCTTTGAAAAGTCTACAACCGTACAAAGTGGCATAATTAAAAACCTATGGGTGCTCCTGTGATATATAACCCATATATATTTATAAAGTAGGCTGCCGTATACACTCATGACTTGCCAAAAGGGATTTTCGCACTATTAAGAGAAATAATCTCAATGCATCTCAGACAGACTGTAAAGCAAGCTAATATGGTAAGCTTTGCAGCCTTCTTTTACTCACAACGTTCCTCATCGCATGTGCTGAACTTCTGACAGCTAACCTACATTTTCCTCTGTCAGAATTCTTAATACAACTGTAATAGCAATTACCTTGCTTTATGCTTCCTGAAAACAAGAGGTACGCACTTACCCATGACATACCACAACATTCACAGAATGGTCAACAGCTCTATTCCAGAAATGTATCATAATTACAGCACGCATTGTTTGTCGTGGTTCTCTTCCCCTAGCTACTGAAAAGAAGAGCAGCTATTTCTATCACAAACCATCAGAATGAAACTTGATATGGATAAGGGAATATGTTCAATGTGTATTATAGGGGGAATCTCTTACAGAATAGAATGTACAGATCTCCTCCAAGTTTTTAAAAGCCTGGAAATGAGCACAAGACTCTTTATTTGCTCATTATTTTTAGTTTAGACCACTGGAATTGCAAATCATACACAAAACAAAAGCCTTTTTTAAAAGAAGAGCCACTATGGTATATAAAACATAGAAGGAATTAAAAGACTGTGTGCAAGCCATACAATGCAAATGCATTTCTGCAGCAGGGAAACTATGTGCATCAGTCAATGTCTATCCCAAAATAGAGCATACTGTACAAAGAAAGGCAGCATGTGACATTTAAGCCACAATGCCTATAAATATAGATTATGTTCCAGTAGTAAACTTCTCCAGGAATGGAAGCCAGAACACTTCACACGGTAGATGGTGACCCAGAAGCCATTGATCTACAGGACTGCTAGAACAATCATGACTCTTGGAGATAACATAACTGCTTATGTTACTTAGGGACTGACGTCCTTTATTTGATCTTCAAAGACCCTTTATGCTGAGAGAAACCATTGCAGGCTGTTTCCTTGGACAATAGCATGATGCTTGCAGGACTCTGCTAAGTAACAGATTTATGTTGACATGTGGAACAGAAACTAAAAACAGGCTATTTATAGTGATAAATGACTCCATCCTCTATAACGTTTGATTGGGAAAGAAAGCCAAAAAAGTTGAAAGAGGAGGAGGAAGAAGAAGAGGGTTGCTCCAATAGGAGTCCTGAACCTTTAAAAAATGTGATTTTGCATGCAAAATTACCAATACTGTAAATATATTTCTAAAGATCTATTCCCCATACATGACTATTCGCTGTGATCCACAGGGCTGTTTAGACTTATGCAAGAGCCTTGTGCTAACTCAGGAGAATTTTTGAGTTCTTTCCTTTGACATCCATCCCACACTGTACCACTACCTATTTCCCCTCAATTTCAAAAGCAGCTTGCCCTGTTGCATGGAGCCCTTATGTTGGAAGAAAACAAGCCTACGGCCACCCTCCCCTAAGCTTTCTAAATGAGTTTCAAGATTCTTGGAATCTTGGCCTTGCTTCCATATGCAACCCACTGCCAGCCACACTCAGCAGAGGTTTATCAGTACAGGAGCTACACATCAGCAGACCCCTGACCAGGGGGGCTGACCATGATTTGAGAGCTCTTTTTATCTGAGCACAATTTTTTAAGCACAATACAAGTTATGGGAATTTCTGCCTCAAAGAAAACAGTAAATGGGTACAGAATGCACCTTTAAAAGCTATCATGACTATTGTATGTCTAATATAAGGCAAAAATGCACCTTCTGCTATATTTGGTGCACTAATACTTTTTTTTTTAATCATCTGCATGTTTTGGCAAACATGGATGGCATCACAAACATGTGTGATGCTGGCACAAAAGAGCATTACTGCCTTTTTTCTTTTTTCCTGGCAGCCTTCTCCATAACTAAGATGCCAGTCCTGCAGCAGAAGGGTACTTGTTCAAAAGGGAGAGTATGTGCTTCATTTATCCTTAAGAACAACGCCTTCCTTCTAATAAAGTAAACAACTCCACAGTAACAGTCAGTGCAAAGAGCAATTCTTCCTCACAGAACCACACCTTTGTTCCTTACAACTGAGATTCTTTTCCTTAATCACCTACTTTGTTTTCTTCTTACTGTTTTACTTCACAGACCTCTTCTGAACTATAAGGAATTCTGGGGAGAGGTAAGAACCGATTGCACAAAACAAACATAGGACGTTGTAAACAAAAAAACAAAAAACCAACACTCCCTACATGTACAATTAAAACAACCAGCAAGGTTTCCTTAAAATATTGCTGTTCAAGATCACAAACAGCACAATGCTAAAACCACACATTCTGGAGTAGGGCAGAGATTTTCCCAGACTATGTTGTTTGAGAAGCATAGCCTAAAAAGGCTATTCAAGCAGCAGATTCCCAGACATCTGACTGGGTACAGTGGCACGTGGAAATGTGCCACAGTATCATGGGAGGAGGTATCCTATGGAAATGCAGGGAGCTTTTCTCCCAGAATACCTTCCTCCATGTTCACCACAGGGAGCAGTCAAACGTGTAGATAGATTGCCAAAATCTGCTTCTGTGCCAGCCCTACTAGCTAAAGTGTGCCAGCCAGGAGAAGGACCACAATCTATCTCCTTCCCTTTTCAGGATATGGAAGTGCTAAAATAGATCTGATCCACAAAACAAGATGCATCTGAATGCAAGAGCGTCCCCAAAAGGTCATCTGACTCACCCCAAACACAAAGTTCATTTTAATATTCTTGAGATTTCAGAATGCATATCAATATTAAATGTTTGCAGTATTTTTAAAAAAAAATCTTTTGCAAGATTGCTTTTCAAATAAAAATGTAATGTAATTTTTTAATTTACCTTTAATTTCTCCAAGGAGTTCACTTGTGTTTAATCTTTCCATTTTTTCTTTCCAGTCTTTAGAAAGTAGCTTTTCCATGCAAGATGAGTCTGTTAAAAAAAAAAAGACCTATAGTTCATGAAATTAATAGGTAGACAGTTCAAGCAAGCAAGATGTACCAGCACATATATATTTTAGATGGGATGCTGTGTCCTGCACTACTTCGGCATCATATTTGCTGCTGCTATGTTTGTGTCATGAAAAAAGTGAATGTTGCACCAGCACCGCACTACAGCTCAGCACTGCTCAGTTGGCAACAGCTACCATTGCTAGATGTCGCATGGCCCAATGTTATTTTGGGTGGGGCCATAGCATGTCAAGTGCTAACTCCAATGCTTCAGCTTCCACAATGAAAAGTAATGGGACCAATGTACTAATAAAATGTTATCTCTGGATATCAGTGTCTTGGTCAAGTCAGTCTCCAACTCTCACACACATACAACCCGACATAACTCACACCGCTGAGGATAAGCTTAAAGTACTTTGTACACTGAAGCTCATGTCCAACAAAATTATAAACATCTAACACTGGTAATAAGCTTTTATAATGCAACTATAACTAACTACTCAAAATGATGCTGTAACTTTATTATCACAATCAACTCTGCATACCATCATGGCTACACATACGGCCATTTCACTTGGCTGACCAAAAATACTCATTGTATGCTGGAGGAGTGCACACCCTTCCTCCATAGAATAACGTTATGCATGAGGGCTATTTGTGCATAAGCTCAGTTTGCACAGCTCTTTTTCCTCAACAACAGGGCTGACATAGGAATGGCCCTATGCATGGAACACTTGCACCTCACTTTACAGGGTATGTGCATGGCTGATGTGTATGATGGAGGTCAGCATGCATCCCCATGAACTTTGATGCCCATGAACTTTGATTTGAAAATAAATGTATATTCCAATCAAGGAACTGGCAGCCATGGCCAAATTAGTGGGCAGTCATCTGCATTTTATTCATGTAACTATCTCATTCACATATAAGGCAAAAGTGGTGGGTTTATTAAGTTTAAATTTATAATAGGAGTTTAATTACTGTGTCAGTCAGAGTTAAAAGCACTTAATGTTTCACTCTGGACTTGCATGGAGATTTGTCAGAAGTATGGAGCAAGCAAGGTAATCTCTGCCCTTTCGTGGCTTCTAGCTGGAAAGTTCTTGCTTTATGCCCCAGACATGGCTTGTAAAGTTGGGTTTATTGTTCATATGAAAAAAGCATATGCAGGGGAGGGGAATGAAAGCCACCCCACCTTACTTTGCTACTTGTTATAAGAAATTTTCTCCTAATCCAGCTTGTTTCTGGAGCTGAACTGGGCAAAAATTGCTTAAGACAATGGAGCACAGCATAGTAAGGGAGAGAAGGGGGCAAGTTTCATTTGTATTCCCTGTGTATTTTTTTTAATGTAACTAATTGTTCCCCACCTGCCCTTTATATGAGAATGAGGCAGACATATGGAAGCTGCCCCATCACATCTAGTTTGGCCCTAAGGAGGCTATATATGGCTTATGCAGGATTCCATACTCTGTAATCGAGGGGCTATTAACAATGATAAATGTTGTGGCTACAGTTTCCCAGTTGCCACAGGGAATCATATTGTACCAGGGTTTAGAGCAACTCTCCAAAAAGAGAGCTATGATGTAGCATGGATATTCTCATGATCAGACATCTTGCAAAAAAGAGGTAGAGATTTTTATGGGTTTAAAAGATCATGCAAAAATGCAGTTTTCATTCTGCACAGCATACCTGTGTTTCCCTTGAGAATGTCCAGAGAGTGGATGAAACGTTGGGACTGATATTGACATTTTATGTGGTTTCTCTGTGTTTTTATATATTTTTATATATTTTAAACTGGAATTCCTCTTACTTGTTTGATAGTATAAAAAATTTTTACATGATCTTTTAAACCCATAAAAATCTCTTTTTTGCAGAGAGCTATGAGTCTGTTTCAATATCTACCAAAAAATAAAGAACTCCATCAGGATTTCCCTGAAAATCAAATGGAAATCATTTTCTGTAACAGTAGCTGCAGCTCTCTCTAGCAATTGGAGTGAGTCTACAAGTTCCACATCTCAGATTCCAGGGGCTTCAGACACCTTCCTCAGCAACTGATTCCGTACTACAGGGACAATGCACAGTCTATGAAGAAGCCACTCAAAGAAAGAGATGTGCTTGGCTTGTCAGTCTAGACCTGTATCCAAAACAGATAGTTAAAGCACAATATACAGGTATCCGTGATTTCTGAGGATGCTGTCCACATTAACAAACCTGCCACAATTATTTTGGGTCATGTTGTATGGTGTCTAGTCCCATTGGATCCCATTGTTATCCAACATGAACTGAGTTCACTCTAGAGCAAACACAACACCCTTCTATTGTGTACCCTGAAGGAAAGATTGATAGTGGCACGCGAGCTGACGTTCAGAGAGGTTTGTCCACCATTACTTATATCACAGAGCTTCCTCTGCAAACAGTAGCTTTCTCCACAAGTGGAACGTTCCTTCCATTTGCGAAGGATGCTTCCCTTGTGGAGGGAGCTCCCGATGGCAGAAACACTAGTTGGGATGCCACCCATGACAAACATTATCTATTGAGAAAAGAAAATGCAGAGTAAAATAAAAAAGTTACTTGCTAAACAAAGTAGCAAGACTCAAAGCAGACAATCTGTTCAATTCCATGGGGTTTTTACACGTGTCATTGTATCACACCCAGTAGAACCTTTAAGCAAGTTGTGATTAAAACACCGTATAAACATCTTTCGAAAGACAACACAGCTTGTGTATTTTTTTCCAAGTAATATTTTAGTAGGAAAGCCAATTTACTAATTATATCCTTTCAGAAAAGAGACAAAATTAAGAAGCTCTAAGTTGCAATAGAGAGCATTAAAATACTTGTTACACAAAAAAACACAAATAATTTAATTTTAACAATTACAAGCCTTTATTATTTTTATGAGTTTTGGCCAGATAATAGAAGAATCAACAAATAACCATCAATTACCAATAGAACATTATAATTTGTCCTTTTCTGTGATATCATCAGTTTAAAAAGATGTCTCTCTTGTGCCCTGCCAAAATTTCAAGTCTCTTATCCCTTCAGAAATAACGAATATTGGCTTTATTTTGATATTTACTGAAAGTTACAAATAAAATATTTTAACTAAGACACTTTCTCTCAATTTATGACAGAAGAATATGAGGGTAAAATGGACTATAGAATCAAATAACAAGACACCATTGTTTTGCAAAGCATTTGTTTTTGGGTTTTTTAAGATTTGTGTAAAAGAGATGATTTTTTTAAAACAACAACAGAAGTGACAATGAATATGCATAAAGTCAATCTGGCCACCTCTCCATTGATAACATATATAAACTACTGCAGCTTTCCTTTTTCTTGTCAACAAATGGAAAATGTATTTCTGAAAACATTTAGTCAACTTCACTGTGATATATTTCTACATATCAAGCTAGAATTGATGAAAAGACCATCCAAATCTTTGTGGTTAAGCAAGATGCCAAATCTTAGAAAACAGGAACAACATTAGGAAAATGTAGATTTTGCTAAAATTGTATTTTTATGGCGACATCAATAAACATTTAAATTACCGGTACCTGGAAAATGGTTGCCCAACCTGAAGGCGATTTGTTGACAACTAACTACTTTGAAATTAAGAATGCGCCCTTCTCCAGCCTACATATATGCATGTTTGCATGCACACAAAGGCTTGGTCTGACTGGGGAAAGTTGTTGTGAAATCTAGTTTAAGTGCCAAAAGGGAGAAATCTACGGAACGTTATGCACACGTCCCAATGAAATAAATTGACCTAGGTTCACACTTAAACATTCTATGCTCCAGGTGCTTTCAACTAAACATGTGAATTGAACTTAAGAGTGCAATCTACACATGTTTACTCAGAAGAAAGTTCCACCGTGTTCAATGGAATGAACCAAGAAACTGCAAATAGGATTGCAGCCGGTAGTCACAATCCAGCCAATATTGCAAGTAACTCCGGATTGTGCCCAGCATTTTTAAAACATATCATATAAAATGAGGAAATCATTCATTCTAAAAATGAGTTTCCCAGACTATTTTAATAATAGTTCATATTTCTCCAGCACTTTCTGAGCATGTAAAGAACTTCACATGTATTATTTTGAAGCCTCACGACAACTCTGCAAGTTTAGTGTTATTATCCTCATATTACAGCTGGGGAGCTGAGGCTGCAAGCGAATGGCTTACCTAAGGCCACCTAGTGAGTTCATCGTAGTGGTGAGATTCAAACCAGGGTAGTTCTAATTTGCAGCTTAGCCTCTTAGCCACTTCACTACAGCAACTGATTAAAGGACACTGACAGCCTGATCACGTGATTTCCTACAGTTACAGAAACTCCTATATTCACACAAATCCCCCCTTTGTACAAGGTTTCCCTATCAGCGACGTTCCTAGGCTCCCCAGGAGGGCGCCGACGCAACACCCCCCCACGTGATGCCACAAGTCACGCCCCCTCAGGGGGCATGTCATTTTCGCACACCACCGCCGAATTTCGGCAGCAGCGCAGCTCGAAACACACACACACCCTGCCGTTTTTCAAGGCTTTTTCGAGCCAAACGGCTCCAGGGCGGGCAGGCCCAACGCAGAGACGACCAGCACGAAAAAGCAACGAGCGGCGGTGGAGGGGGTGACCTGGTGACGCATCCAGGAAGCAAGTATACACACACCCGTCACCATGTGCGCCCGCCTTGGGGTCCCCCGCCCCAACCTTAACGATGCTACTGTTCCCGATTCACTTCAACAAAGGTGCAGGGCCTCCACTACAGTAAATACTACCAGAAATTAGCTGATACAGGACTTAAAGGAGTTGCATCTGCACACTGGAATGCACAAAGATCTCTAGTTGAGTTTAGCTGCATGCTACGCGCTGCGGCAAAGAGAGTCATGCCGGCCACATGACCACGGAGGCGTCTTCAGACGCTGGCTCTTTGGCTTTGAAATGGAGATGAGCACCACACCCTAGAGTCGGACATGACTGGACTTAATTGTCAGGGGATACCTTTACCTTTACTAATCATATGAGAAGGACAGCCGAATCCTACCTTCTGCCCAGCGATCCAGCAAGGTGGGTGCAGGCAATGCTGGATCCTGAGCAGAAAACAGGAGCTGGGAGGTCACCTTGGGGAAGAGAACTTTAATTCCCTTATCCCGGATAAAGCCCCAGCCCACACTACGGGTCTCCTGCACCTGCTTTTTTTCAAGCGTAAATCCGGGAGCCCCATGTAGGGAGAACCTGTCAGGGAATGGGGATAGGATTCAGCGCACACGACCAGTCTCCTCCTACCAGGAGGTTACGCCCTCCTACCAGGTCTGGTCAGTAAACCCCCTGCCGCCACCCACCCTGCCCCATTACACCCCTCCCTACCTCCCACACCTGTCCCACCCTCGCACCGAGTGGTGCAAAACTCACCGCCACACAGGGGCCAGTGTAGGCCTCTGTACTGGCCTGGGACCAACACAAGTGCTTAACGCCAGTGTTTGCGACAGCCCCGGGCTGGCCCAGAACATGCTGCACCATCCCAGGGGAGGGGTAGGATTATGCCCTTCGTCTAGTAACATCTAATACTTATTCTACATATATAACTGTCCAGATTTCAGAATGACTACAAAAATCATGATGATATATAACTCGATTCATTTCTTTGGTTATCTATATACGTGTGTTACAGTGCAATTATTCTGAATTTGGGAATTTGCTATGAGGAATTCTTTACATCATGAGACCAGGGGAACATGAGCATCACTTTTTTTTTTTCTGAATGATCGTGGCTGTACATGGATGGCTATTTTTCTAGAGCAATGAGACTTCTCCCCCTATAGCCCTGCTGCTGTTTTAGTAGCTTCATAGCGTGTGCAGGTGTACTGAAGAAGAAGAGGGCAACTTAGCCATTGCTGCAAGGAAATAGCTTGTTTATTCCTTTTTAAATAGACCAAATTAAATCCCAGCAGATGTTTATGTTGCTCTTCATAAGGAGTGCAGGCCGTCCAAAGAAAAAACGGATTTTAAAAAGCATATTTTGTTCAAGAGACAGGGTATTGCTGTGGGGAAGTAAGCTGCTTTTTTCCTGTTCTTAAAAGGCTACATGTGTGCTTATGTGAATAAGTGCTCAGCATTTCACAGTAATATTTAAAAATCTGTAAATGTTCTAAATGTTGAAAAATGTTCTAAACTACTCTAGACACAGGAGAAGAAACGTGTGTTATTTATCATGGTTCTGTTCAATAAATATCCTTGATAGGCTCATCAAAACATAGCAACATCTAAGCTTTTCCAGAGCACGGCTTGGAGTGCTACAAATGAATTGAACTACAGACCATAATAGATAAAGAGGAAATAATGAATGTGTGTACCATGGGCAATGACAGCATTACAATATCACCTTTACACCCCAACAGAAAGATGGACTAGTTTGTTAGTACTCAACTACTTTCCCATTCAAAACCTCTCTGGGTTACTAAAGCTCACTATGTACTAGGAACATGTGCCTGCTTTGACAAAAAGTTGTCATTTTTGCCAAACAATAATAATTATTTTAATATAAATGTTTGGAGAAAAAGAAAATGGCACTTTTGTAGGGAACAGAGTGTTTATCTGAGTTCCTGCCCCGCTAAGTGTTAAGAATGGTAAGATATTTTAGCACCAAATTTAAAAAACAAAAAAGTGCAACACTATGCAGGATTAGAACCCATTAAATTAGGGGTCTGGTTTAAAAGACAAAAGCGTAAACCATGATGTAAAGGCTCAAATATGAACTTGATTCTTACAGGCCTTATTCGATTATTAACAAAAGCCAGTAACAATAAGATACACCGGGGGGGGGGGGGGAACCAGTCTATACTCTATTTTGTCTTGATATTACACAGGACCCCACTACACATTTTCAGTACCAGGTCAGTGATGAGCAGGCATCTTACTGCTAGTTTCTAGAAGGTGGAGTATGTGTCAGGAGTGGGTAGGTTTAAGCCTAATGACTTGAGGTCATACCCTTAACACTTCTCCTGGAGAATGAGGAAAAGTCACAGTGCACATGCTCAGAAGCACTTCTTATTATGACTTCACAAGTTCAATTAAGCGAGCAATTGCACTAATGCCAATATTTTACATTCACACATTGGTTTTGTTAGGCAATGATGTGATTGTTAAAGTCCAGTTGGCAAGTCCTGCCCTCACCAGGTTAACTAGCCATCTAGACATGCTTAGAATGAGGAACTAGATGAGCTGATTAGGTTTTAAATGGGGTTACTTATCCATACATCAGGCACTTATATATACAGTACAGCAATAGCAAACATGCAACTGTTATGCTGCTTCAAGAATTTTGGTTGGGAAGTGTGGTAATGTGTGTTAGAAGGAAATGTCAGTAGAGGCCTGTAGTGGATTCCACATGTGAATATCACATTGCACCATTTGTTTATTGCTGAGCCCATTCCTGTTTGCTGTAATAATTTTGTACTTTTACTGGTGTTGAGGCTTTAGAGGGCACCATCTCAGCAAGGCAACCTTATGAAGAGAAACTATTAAAAGATACAAAACACACAGAAAACACCACAAAGCTTTTTAAAGACAGATAAAGTGAGCTCCAGGTTAAAGTGGGGGGGGGGGGGAGGAGAAAAAAGATGAAAAGGATGTCTCTGTGATCAGAAGGCATGATGAAAACAATTAACATTTGTCCACTGAGTAATCAATCAGTTTGGGAATGGAAAGAATCCTTGCCTACTGAGGAACAAGTGTGCAAACTATCACAGGCAAGGCCTTAAGTTCTTGTGACTAAATGAAAGTCAGCTTGATCCCATCAAGGGCAGGTTTCCCCCCTCCCCCTTCACTCTCTCCGCCACTACAATCTACAGTCTTGTGACCTTCAACAAGTGAGCTAGCCCAGGTCTACCTTTTCTGAATACTATGTGACCTTCAAATGGCCTGCATCCATCCACATAGCTTTTTTTATTCCTCCTCCCAAGTTATTTTTAATTTACTAAAGTAGCCCTCACATTACTTTCTTTGACATACAGATATGAAGAATGCATTCATGCCATGTGTGTATTTTGTTTTTTATGGTAAAAGTCAGACATAAAAGAAAGCCTAAATGTGTGCGTGCTGTAGCAAAACTTCAAAGCCCTGACTGTCAGACATTATTATTTCAAATCAGCTTTGACTTTTTGAGACTCAAAAAATACTATAGTACACAGTGGCATATTTATAACATCCATATCAATGGTAAGTGTGATCAACTGTCTTACTTTCCTTGCTTTGAGAGCCCCACTTTCTTTTTTCTTTCTTTTTTAATAATAAGCTTCTTTCAAAACACGTTGTAACAATATTGTAAGCCGATAATTATTACTGATATGAGTTCTAAAACATGACTTGTTTGCATACAATCCTTTCTATAGCCTGGCGTTACATGGTGACAGAAGACAAAAGCACACTGATTTATTAATAATGATTGCAAATGTATGGTAGATTTATAAACAATGAATGGAGATGTATGCAGAAAGATATTTCAGAGTCAAACGTGATGCTTCCCCCTCCCTTTTCCCCTTAGTAGTGCATATAAAACTGTATTGGAATATTAAAAAAAAACACTCTTGGAGAAACGGGGGGGGGGGGGAATTCCAGTTAAAACACAAATATTCCAATACATGAAATAATCTTCAATAGATTAACATCCATATTACAAAAACAACAAAGTCTTGTCTATTTTTATCAGAGTTGAGAGTTTTACACAACTGCCATTTGACGAAATGTAGCCGAATGTAAAGAGTGATCATTCAATGTTTTTAAAACACAGGGATTGTCTCAAACTTTGTCCTCTTGACTTTAGGTGACCTTCTCTGAAGGCCCAGCTCACATAATTATACCACATGAATTTCATATGGTGAATATTTTATGGGAATGCACCCTCCTGTGACCAGAGCTGGGATTTACCATATTATGGCGAACTCTAGAATATTTTCATAGATGTGATAAATACTACCTCTGGTCACATGAGGGCAGAGCCAAATGGAATATTTGCCATGCACAACTGACAACATAGTATCAGCTCTTGGCAACTTTACCCCCATAAAAAGTAACAGAACTATCTGACGTGAGTCACTTGCAAACAAGACACACCAGTACTACCTACTTATGGTTCATGTTTATAATGAACAGTTTCTTACCCAACTATCAGCTCAATATTCAATCTAGTGAAACTGAAGGGCTTAGATTCAAACCTGTTCAAACCACTCATTTAACTGTGTTATCAGGACAGAAGAGGACCTACAACTGTCACCTAGAACCAGCAGAAGCAAGCATACTAATTATATAGCAAAGAGAGCCAAACTACATGTTCCTTAATCAGATCTCTTGATGGTTTTTTTGAAGTCATAAAAGTAGCTGCAAGGACTCCTGAACAGAACTGGTCCATCAGCAAGGGGGAGGGGGCACTAAGGTTTTCCCCATACTGTTTTCCAAACCCAATTTCCCACACCTCAGATTGCTATTAGCCACAGGGAGTGAGGACAGACAGGCACAATACAGGTCTCTCTCTCTCTCTCTCTCTCTCTCTCTCTCTCTCTCTCTCTCACACACACACACACACACACACACACACACACACACACACACACACACACACACATTAGGGTTCGGAGGGCAAACTCAGTCAACAAAATAGTGCAAGGATAAGGGTTAGAATTCCCTCTCCCAACATTACTGCCTTGGTCTAGTTGTGGGAGAAGCCCACAGTTGGAAGGTAGGATCATGGATTTCTCATATAATGTGTAGTTTTGCCCACCAATATGTGCACATAATCACTGAATTGTGTTGCTTAAACAGGCCCATGCAAAAACAAATGTGGAGCCAGGATGGTGTAGTGGTTTGGGAGTCGGACTTAGACCTGGAAGATCCAGGTTCAAATCCCTGCTCAGCCACGAAGCTTCCTGGGTGACCTTGGGCCAGTCACTATCTCTCAGCCCCACCTACCTCACAGGGTTGTTGTGAGGACAAAAAGGAGGGGAGGAAATATGTACACCACTCTGAGCTCCTTGGAGGAAGGGTGGTATAAAAATGTGAAAAATAAATAAAATAAATAAATGTACAATAGACTCCCAAGGCTAAGTATAAGTGGGAGGCAGTGGGTAACAGTGTTGCATTAGCACTGCAGAATTCTGGATCAGACCCTACAAGGTCCTTTTCAACTGCAAATATGCTCAGCCAGTAAACGTATACAGTATATCTATCACTGGTCCTTCTTTAAGAAGAGAAAGCTGCTAAATCCACAGGTTCTATACACATTCCGCCCTTTGGTGAAAATGTTTCCCCAACATGGCAAAATTAGAACTATTCAGAGCTTAGAGAGTTTTTATACTTTTAATTAAAACTCTGTAAGCCCACCAAAATTAATTATGCACTAAAAGTGTGCTTATTTTACTCTGAACTCCATACATATTCCCAAACTATCACTAGCTCCAACTTGAAACTCTTGGCTTTCCAAATCCAAATGCTGGGATATAAATACTGGTTGTTGCCAGGCTTGTTATCTAAGCAGAAATTGACTGGGAAAAGCGCTTGCAGACTGTACCAAGTCAGCCCAGAATGGTTTGATTAAAAAAAAAATTGGAATCCCTCATGAAAACTTCAATGCACATAGATAAAATACCACACGCTGCCGAGACGCCCTCCCCCCTCCTCGTTTTGCTTCCCTCTTCACATACGGGGAGAGTCTAAGGTTCAGTCCTGACCTTTATTTCTTTAAATTTATTTATTAAAAAACAAAACCTTTCACCTTTCAGATGTTTTTGTTCTCCTAAAATAGCTCATACAATGCTATATTCCCCTTTATTTTTAGCCGAGAAAGAAGAGAAAGCCTGCTTTTCCCATACAGCAAGGCACAGACATAAACATCACCACAGATGCTCTGTGAGAGAGAGCTGGGCTTCTCAGGCACTTGATCATTAAGGAATGCACCAACTGTTTTAGATAATCTTGTGCCAGCTCAAATTCTGCTCCACACTCCCCTGTGGGAGTGGTCAGTCTTGTCCTGCTCCTAATTTTTCATTTTGCTCACTCCTCCAGGGTTTTTCTTTTCTTCCTCGCTACCAGAACAGAGACGGGGAAAGTGCATTGTGAGGCAAGCAATGCAAGGCGGGGGAGGGGGGGAAAGAGGATGTACTTCCCCAAACAGAGCAAAACTTTCAGACAATTAACCCTCCCCTCTCCTTTCAGATAAATTACTAAGTATCAAATGCAATCTGTTTCCTTTGTTTATTCAATATGAACAATTTGTAAATGACTCAAGGATAAAATTCAGAAAATGTCATGTTAAATTAGAACCATTATAAACATGCTAATGACTGCTCAACTAAAACATGTAGGATGAGTGCGGCGAAATATATTTAGTTCCTGAGAAAATCCAGTTGTATTGCCACAGAACTATTTGGACATTAAACTGTATGCATTACTCCCAGAAAATGTTAATTCCCTGAGCATCACACCAAACAAAACCCATTTGGTATGTCAAAGAGAGCTTTACACAATGTCAGCACAATGTTTTGGCATTTTAAGAAAACAATAGTATATTTTGAATCTGTCATGCACATGTTTATTACATGCATATTTCATTCTTCTCTTCCATTATGAGATGGAGTTGTATATTATGTGGCCTTTGTTCATGGAAGTATATCTCCCTGGACTATTTGTATTACAGTGAGAACATACAGCATACTTCACGTAACTACCATTTTCTCCCCAAGTGTGTACACCTCTTATTTTAACCCCAGAGAAACCTAAAAAACTGGTGAAAAGCAGGCTCAGAATTCGCACAACAGCAATCAGTAATACTTCGAAAGAAGACAATTCATTATATATTCTCAAGCAGACACTTTCTAGAAGAAGCATGCAACTATTTTGCTCTTGCCTATCACATACCTTATTAGCCAAAGTAAATCAGCAAACAGAATTTAAAGAAGTTTGCATTTAAAGGAAACATTTGTGGAACTCCCTGCCAGGGGATCTGAGAACTACCCCCTCCCTCATGACTTTTCGGCGAGGGCTCAAAACATTTGTTTCGTCTAGCGTTTGGGTGATAGTTTATCGTCTGTCTCCTGTGTCTCAAGATGTTCTGCTTTGCTGCTTCTCTGCTCCATACTGTCCCCCCCCAGTGGATTTTATTGTTTTTAAATTTAGTTTATCTATTGTTTAAATTTATTTTATGTATTATTTTAAACTATGTATTTTAATTCTTGCTGTAAGTCGCCTTGGGCATTTGCCTCGGCATAGGATAAGGTGCGGTATATTTTTTAATAAATAAATAAATAAGTTTAAAAGTTAGGAAAACTCCCATATGTCCACATTCCAACAGCCTCCAATAGATGCTAACTTCCATGACAACGACTAATGTTACACATTCAGGAAGGACCGAATATACTGGGTCATCCTGTTTGTATACTGATGATATGTGAATTAACCTCAATGGAAAGTCTTGTCCTGTTGACAGCTCTCCACTAGCTTTTATAAATATAGAGCAAGTCTTAAGGAATCATATAAATTAGGTGAAAGAAACATTTTGCTCATATTGGAAGTCTTACAGTCAGCAAAGCATTAGATAAATTTAATGTAGCCTAAATGTCTCAGGTAGAGGATTCACCCCCTTGACCAGACTTGCTCCATAGGAAGTTTCCCCTGAAATGGGGGAAATGTTTTCCTCATTTTATCTCTCTAAATATTTGTCACACATCCAATGTATTTGCCTTTTTCAAAATCTTACAGATATCACCCTTACCTCAATGCAACAAAGATATACATATCGTCATGTACCAAATTGCCCACCTCAAAGACTCACTGGAGAAAACCCATTCAAGTCATAGATGAGCAAGCAGAACGACAAGTGCAGCAATACCTAAATATCACTTTCTGAAGGTGACTACAGTGCATAAGAAAGTTGATGTGGATTTAGGTGTTCTTTCAAGTTCTCAAGTCTCAAACGTGTTGGGATTTAAACATGTTTGTTTAAACATGTTTGCATGCCCACCAACACTTTAAATTGTGCTTGGAAATGGACCAGAAGCCAATGCAGCTGCTTAAGCAACAATGAGATGTGTTCTCACTGACCAACTGACCAGTCCCATTAATAACCTAGCAGCTGTGTTTCTGAACAGAGTTCAAAAGCAGTCCCATGTACAATGAACTGCAATAGTCCCCTACTACACACTACTATTATGAATTGTTTCTATAAAATTCTATCAAAATGGAAACTATTGCCATTTTTTGTTCCAATTCAGAACCACCTTAAATAATATTATAATTTACCGATCTGTTCAAGAGTAGTTTACGGTTTATATACGTGATGCTCAATACATTTGTGCAATTTGTTCTTGCCCTTTTTGTTTTACAAACTGCAGCCATGTGAATGCAAACCAAATCAGAAGATCAGCATGGGGTTGGCGGGAACATATTTTTTCCCTTGTGCAGTTTTTTGCCATGTAAGGGAAAAGACAGAGTTTGAACCTGGGTTTCTCATTTTGAAACTCAACATTCTACCTGCAGTTCTGGTCCTCAATAGCTTAACCTGCTGAAGTCCATGTGACCGTTTCCAGGGATCCTTGTGCTTCCTGTAGTTGGATTGTCCTAGGTCAGGATATACAGTTCCTGTCAAACACTTCCAGCATAACTTTACAAGGGAAACAGGGGCAAACACCTTGGAATCCTGTGATTGGTAGGGAGGTACTTAAGAATGACCACCAATCTGAGCTATGGCAATACAGTACTCTCCCCGATACCTTGGAGCCACTAATATAATCACAAAATGGTCAAGTCTGATCAGGTATCACACACTCCTGCTTGCTGTCCTGAAGGTACTGACAAAGAAAAAAGGTAATGTCAGAAAAGTACTGTATAGAGTTAATTAAAAGCAACCAGTTATTAAAAAATAGAATCACTGTATTAAGGTTTCTGAAAAACCTACAACTCATCTCCCACAAATAATAACTTAAGAGCATAAACCACATGGTTACTATGAAAAAAGAATGTCTGAAGTGGGGAGCTTGCCAAGGGTTTCCTTTTGTACGTTAAAATATACAAAGGACAACATAATAAGCTCTTGATTTGAAATTACTTCAAACGAGGAAAAGAAAGAATGAAAACAATAGCTACAATCTCATCTTTGTTTATGGCTTCCCAAGGTCTCCTCAGCTCATAAATGGAGTTCTTGCCAGGACACCCTGGCAAAATTATCCCTTCACCTCTCCTGAAAAGTAGACGTTTTCAGGTTCCAAGACATGATAACAGCAATGCAGAAAACGTCTATTCAGACTTTTGAGTCACAAAGCCTTTGAGTCACAATGTCACAAAGCTTGAGGTATTCAAGGGGGAAAAGTAACATATTTTAAAACCTGGAACTTTGTACTTTCAGAATGGCTCCTCACATGTCTTTTAAGAGACACAAATGTACTCTAAGGAGTCATATGAAATGTGTAAATGTAATGACTCTACTGTATACTGCATGAAGAACTCAAAGGCAAGATACCTTTGTGTCAGAACTTGTCAGGCTCCATCAATCAGACATAAAAATTGGGGTGGGCACCTGAACTAAAACAAAAAAAAGTGCTCAGTAAACATTGTATATGTTCAATTTACAGTGTTTCTATTCTGACTGGAAAACAGTTTACAGTACTAGAGTATCTTTACTTTCGTTGATACAATCCATGCTGTTTCCTATAAAAGCTTAAATTGATTCGCCAACTTTTAGCCACATGACTCCTGTGAAGGTTAATAAGATGGTCATGGCTAGTGACAAAAACATGGACTTCAAAACACAGGGGCTAAAGCTATTTCAATAAAGAGTCTGTGCCTAAATTAAAATCATGGTTTAGGAAACAGTGACTTACATGTCTTCACAAACATATTATGGGACATATCAAAAGTATTTAGAAGGCAATAAAACTCAACCAATATGTTTCTACCATGCATCACAACATGAGATTGATTACCCCTACTCTTAAGTAAAAACCCACAAAAGTAATACTCTAACTAAGCATAAATCATTTTGAAACGTATGGCACATTGCCCTTACGCTCCCCAATATACATGCAAAACAAGATCATTAGAATATTAATTGGGGCACATTTATTGAATAAAGCCAGTCATAAGTGTGAAACCAACTCAGCAGACAGTCCCGTCTCCAAACTTCAAGCCCCCTTCAGTGTGAGCATGTAACTGAGTAGAGACAGCAAACAGCATCTCTTTTTCTTGGCATTCCCACCCTGAATCCAAGCTGCAGGCTGTCAGTCAACAGCCAGAGTTATGAATACCAACCCCTAGGGCAGTGGTTCCCAAACTGGGAGACGCGGATCCCAGGGGAGCCGTGGAAACCAGTTAGAGGAGCTGCAGAGTGCCACAGAATCCTCTCGGAAAACAGTGCAATGACAACTGGCAGAGAGGAGACATAACGTAGTGGGGAGCCACGGCCAATGGTCGTCAATGGTCAAGGGAGCCACAGGTCGAAAATGTTTGGGAAACACTGCCCTAGTGTTGCACTGCCTCCCCCAAGTGAGAAAGCATTTGAGGTTGACTTTGTAATCCAAGTGTGAGGGATTACGTGCCTGCCAGCCAGCCCTCTGACCATGTTTACTACAGGGAACACACCAAAATCCCTACTACTACCACTCCCTGACCCACACCACTGCTGTCAGATGTGACCAGCCTGGCTAAGGAAAGAACCCAACACAAGAAACCCCACCTGCCCATCAGGAAGATGGCAAACACTTCCTACCTGACTCGTGAAAGCAACCAATGGCACTTTAGTGCCATTTCATATAATACAAAAGAGACAAGGCCGAAATTGCTACCAAATCCCTTTCATATTCAATGGGTAGAGCTGGAGAGTGGTGGCAGACACTACCCCATATATGCTCAGTGTATGGCCTGCACAGACCCTATATCTGTTCAAACTGTCCAAGTAGGATCTGTATCTGTAAATAAGGGCCTTGTAGAAGAAGTTTCCTGACTGCGTAAAAGAATGAGCCTACACAGGAACAGCTTCTGTGCATACAGGATAGGTGTAGGCAACACACACACACACGCACGCGCACATGCATATTGAGGGTAAAGGCTCAAGTGTAAATTCAACAAGTAGCTGTGACCAATCACAGCTAACTAATGTGTGTACCAGTAAATATATACATGTTCATCACATTCACATTTTTAGCTCTGTGCTTTAAACTACTTAGGTGTACATCTGAAAATGTAGTGTATGAAATGGTCCTTAGAAGAACAAGTAGAAAACTGAATGCAACTCCTGGGAACTCCTGCTCCTATAGTACCATGCAGCCATCCTAAGAGAAAGGTGGTCACCTTAATAAGAAGGCAATACACAGAACAGGAAAAAGAAAAACAAAACAGCAAGAAAAGGACAACATGTTAAGAGTATGTTTTAAAACTGAACAAGAATGCATGTGCACTAACGGGTAGCTTAGGAAAACACAATCCAAAAGAGAGGAATAAACACTATATCTACAGAGAGGGAGGGAGAGAATGCTTTCTTGCAAGCATTGCGCATATACACAATATATAGTGCATATGCAATACACAAGATGAAAAGAGCATTCTGAAATAAGAAAATTAATTTTGGCTTCCAGGTAACAGCATCTCTGTATTGTCCTCTGAATTCATTCCCTCTGGTACAAAGCTTATTGTTCATAAGGTAAGTTACAATCTCTTTGCCAGGCTTGGTGCTTATATAAGTCATTATTCGGTTTGGAAAATGTGGTCTGGCTGAACAGGCTTGTTCCTTTTGTAGGGGATTACAATAACACACGGAAGCTTATGAGTGCTTCTGACAGATGTGTTGGCGGCCTGCCACTGCGTGAAGGGTGCGGCTCTGACTGACAACTTGCAATTATGGTATGATGAATGGTTCTGATGTGTGTTCAAGAGAAAACCACTTTCTAGAAAGTGAAAGTCATGCATACGGTTCCTATAAAATAAGCCTTTAAAAGTATTCTTACTTTCACATTCTGGTGGGATAACTGATTTGGAAGACCTCTCTCCTTTCAAACTGTTCTCCATGGTTTTAATAAATAGAAGCCTAAGTTAAGCCTATGTGGGGAAAATTAGTTAGCCCCACTTTGGCACCAGAAATGCTTTATCTGCATTTTCAGGCAAACTGACATCATTGTAGGCAACTACATATACACTTGGCCAGTGGATGGCGCAGTGGGTTAAACCGCTGAACCATGAGCTGTCGATCGAAAGGTCGGCAGTTCGAATCCATGACGGGGTGAGCTCACGTTGCTTGGCCAGCTCCTGCCAACCTAGCAGTTCCATGTTAATGCAAGTAGATAAATAGGTACCGCTTGCGGGAAGGTAAACAGCGCTCCGTGTTCCAGCCACATGCTACACGCTGCGGCAAGGAGAGTCATGCCGGCCACATGACCACGGAGGCATCTTCGGATAACGCTGGCTCTTCGGCTTTGAAATGGGGATGAGCACCACACCCTAGAGTCAGACACGACTAGACTTAATTGTCAGGGGTCACCTTTACCTTTTTACAATTTTATTTCCTGGCCTGGACTTTTGCAGCTGTTTTAGACTAATTTCAGGGTGCTGATTCCAAATCTGATCTCAGATTTACTCTATCACATCTCGTTTTTATGCTATCAGCATACCCCATTTTCCAAAGTACAAAAATAAGCCCAAAACCAAAATCAGAGACAGAAGGGCTTCGAAAATAAATACAATTTAAAATCCATGTTAATTAACACTTAATTAGCTGCTGATGGGGCAGATAAGGGGCAGGGCTTGGTGTACCCCCAGGAAGAGGTCCGCATACCCCTAAGGGTACCCGTACCACAGGTTGAGAACCCCTGTTGTAGCCATTGTTAGATCACGCCCTGCAGAAGGAAAATAATAAATGTGGATACCTACATTGAATGATATTATAAACACACTATCCTAAAAATACAGCACCATATTTTAACACTAAAGCAGTCACTGACTCACAACAACTTGCAATCATAAGTGACAAAGAGTTAATTTTGGGGAAAAAAGAGGTAGAGATTCTTATGGGTTAAAAGATCATGTAGAAATTTTATAATATTAAAACACATATGAGGAATTTTATAAACACATATTATAAAATTTCTACATGATCTTTTAACTCATACGAATCTCTACCTCTTTTTTACAATATGTCTGATCATGAAAATATCCATGCTACAGTTAATTTTGGGTAAAATCAATGAAAATGGGTATGCCAATAGCATAAAAACGAGATGTGATAGAGCAAATCTGAGATCAGATTTAGAATCAGCACCCTGAAATTAGTCTAAAACAGCTGCAAAAGTCCAGGCCAGAAACAAAATTATTTTTTGTAGACCAGTGTAATCCTAAATGTATGACTGACTTCTCAAGCCTTGGCACATTTGAAAAATGTTGAAATTAGTTAGTGTAAATATAAATACTTAAGAGATAGAGCACTACTCAATGATAAATTCAACAGAAAAAATGGAACAATTAGAATGAAAAGTATAATAATGTAGAACCTTTTGCACTTTTTTGCCTGAACTATATCTTTTGCTGGTATAACATACCACAGCTGCTACGACAGAAGAAAGGTAAAACATATTTGAAAGGACTGTGCTAGGTTCTACTCAGATGTGCACACAAATCCAGCTTTTGACCCTTTAATTCTTTGCTATTTGAAAACAAATAGCATGGGAGGGTTATTTAAAATGTCCTGAAACCATAGTGGGGGTAGGGGGCTTTAGTACTTACCCCCCCCCATAGTTTGTAGCCTGATCACATGCCCACCATGTGTGCTATTTATAGGTGGATAAAAGCTTCTATTGGCTTTCAATAGATGGGGGTATAGGGGGGCATGTCATTGGGCTACAAATCAAGTGGGGGCTAAGTACAAAAACCCTTCTGCCCCCCCATTACAGTTTCAGGTCATTTCACACTATTTGTTTAAATAGGAAATGATTACAGTGTCAAAAGCACACAATGCATATACATCTTATTAGAAGAAGTGAGTATTGAAGAGGAACTTGGAGAAGAACAGGAAAACAGCCTGATGAGTGGGTGGTGTTGCAGGCATTGGGAATGGTATGAAGGAGGAAATTGAGACAGGAATGGGAGCCAAAGACAAAGGGATCAGATAGGAAGTGAGCTTGTGTAGTGTAAAGGTAGTAAAAAGGGAGTGTAACAGAGATGAAGGAAAAAAAATAGTCAAGGACCAAAAAATGGAGAGCTTCCCAATAAGAACATCAAGCTTAACTCAGAATTTAAATGAATACGACATGTTAAATTGGTAGCTGCTAACTTATCGGCCTCTCTCTCTCTGGCCACTTCTGTGGACTGCAAGAATGATATCATATTACCATCATCAGTGCTATAAGTCAATTATCCTAAATAAATATGAATACTGAGGATACATCTGGAGATCCATCTGAGTTCTGCCTCAAAACACAGAACACCATTAATAAAAGTGCCAACCTAACCTCCCAGCAGGGCATGGAATTCCACAGAGTGGGGTCCATTCTATAGCACTCCTATAGTTACTCTGTTTTTTATACAGCAGTAAGAAATTTGTTAAAGTGCTGCACTCAATATGCCAACAAATTTGGAAAACTCAGCAGTGGCCAAAGGATTGGAAAAGGTCAGTTTACGTTCCAATTCCAAAGAAGGGCAGTGCCAAAGAGTGTTCAAACTACCGTACAATTGCACTCATTTCACATGCTAGCAAGGTTATACTCAAAATCCTACAAGCTAGGCTTCAGCAGTACGTGAACCGAGAACTACCGGAAGTACAAGCTGGGTTTTGAAGAGGCAGAGGAACTAGAGATCAAGTTGCCAACATGCACTGGATCATGGAGAAAGCATGAGAGTTCCAAAAAAACCCACCTACTTCTGCTTCATTGACTACGCAAAAGCCTTTGATTGTGTGGATCACAACAAACTGTGGCAAATTCTTAAAGAGATGGGGGTAACAGACCACCTTACCTGTCTCCTGAGAAACCTGTATGCGGGTCAAGAAGCAACAGTTCGAATCGGCCATGGAACAAGCGATTGGTTCAAAATTGGGAAGGGAGTACGGCAAGGCTGTATATTGTCACCCTGCTTATTTAACTTATATGCAGAGTACATTATGAGAAATGCAGGGCTGAATGAATCGCAAGCCGGAATCAAGATTGCCGGGGGAAATATCAACAACCTCAGATATGCAGACGATACCACCCTAATGGCAGAAAGTGAAGAAGAACTAAAGAGCCTCTTGAGGAGAGTGAAAGAGGAGAGTGCAAAAGTTGGCTTGAAACTCAACATTAATAAAACTAAGATCATGGCATCTGGTCCCATCAATTCCTGGCAAATAGAAGGGGCAGAAATTGAAGCAGTAACAGATTTTACTTTTTTGGGTTCCAAGATCACTGCAGACGGAGACAGCAGCCATGAAATTAAAAGACGTTTACTCCTTGGAAGGAAAGCTATGGCAAATTTAGATAGCATAATAAAAAGCAAAGATATCACCATGCCAACAAAAGTTCGTATAGTCAGGGCGATGGTGTTCCCAGTAGCAATGTATGGTTGCGAGAGTTGGACCATAAGGAAGGCTGAGCGCCAAAGAATAGATGCTTTCGAACTGTGGTGCTGGAGAAGACTCCTGAGAGTCCCTTGGACTGCTAGGAGATCAAATCAGTCAATCCTAAATGAAATCAACCCTGACTGTTCCCTGGAAAGACAGGTACTGAGGCTGAAGCTCAAATATTTTGGCCACCTAATGCGAAGAGAGGAGTCTCTGGAGAAGACTCTGATGCTGGGAAAGATTGAAGGCAAAAGGAGAAAGGGAAGGCGAAGGATGAGATGGTTAGACAGCATCACCGATGCAACGAACATGAAAATGAGCAAACTCAGGAAGATAGTGGAGGACAGGAAGGCCTGGCGGGATATGGTTCATGGGATCACGAAGGGTAGGACACGACTTAATGACTGAACAACAACAAGAAATTCATATACTGTACAAGTCCCAATATGAGCAAAACTAAATGCTGCTATGGTAAAATGAACAAATTTTGTGCAAAGTTATGAAGAAAGACAAGAATCTGAACAATCATTAAAAAGGTAAAGGTGACCCCTGACAATTAAGTCCAGTCGTGTCCGACTCTAGGGTGTGGTGCTCATCCCCATTTCAAAGCCAAAGAGCCAACATTGTCCGAAGATGCCTCTGTGGTCATGTGGCCGGCATGACTCTCCTTGCAGCAGCACGTAGCATGCAGCTGGAACACGGAGCGCTGTTTACCTTCCCACAAGCGGTACCTATTTATCTACTCGCATTAACATGCTTTGGAACTGCTAGGTTGGCAGGAGCTGGCCAAGCAACGAGAGCTCACCCCGTCGCGGATTCAAACTGCCGACGCGCCACCCACTGGCCTGAAAATCATTAGTCATGCTATTTTGCTCATAATGAAGGATACTTTAATGATAATGCAAATCACTTTGTCTTGCTCTCATTAATTAAAAATAAAATGGGTCTCCCCATATTTTCAACATTAATCTGAGGTAAGCAAAGAAAATCACTGACTTTCTGATTCACAGTCATGTCTTAACATTTGGCATGAACGAACACAAACTAGACTAGCACAGATTAAGTCTAAATGAAATGCATTTTGTTTCACAAGTGTCATGAGGTAATCCGACATAAACTGTGTTAATCGACATCATGTTTAAACTAAATGCTGTATATATATATATGAACACAACATATGGTTACAAGTAGGAAATAAAAATGAAAAGCTCTTTCTGGTCCACACACATGCTATCAACTGGATGGCAAGTAGCCAAACTAAATTTCAGGTAACAGATGGCTCCAATACAGTACATGCATGACACAGGCAATTTCAATTATCTGTGAACAGTTAATAAAGACAAAAACTTGGCAAACTGCTTCTTTAAAAAACGGATTTGATAAAGTAGCCCTGGACTATAAAGGAAACATTACTGAAAATATAAATGTGCAAAGTTATACTGATACCATTAATAATTTCATAACCTGGATTAAATGATTAGGAATGTTGATGTATAAGAGCTGCCCCAAATATTCATGCTTGGCAAGTGGAACAATTAATTATTCCAAGCAGAACTCCTCTAGGTAGTTCCTGAGAAAAGGACAGCCTTTCACTTCAGTTATGATTTAGAGAAATGGCTAACTGACTAACCTTGCTCACGGAACTACTCCCACTGGTTTCCCTGTAACTACTGGTGCAGGAGAGAGAGGAAAAGAACTGAGCAGAATTTGGATTTACCCCCCCCAAAAATTCTGAATAATAACTGAAATGGATTTCACTTACAGCTACTCAGGATACAACATAAGAACAGCATTCCTCAATACTGAACAGATATCATAAAGGCACTGTGTTGAAATGGGCCAGATCAGAATGTTGCTCCCAACAAATTGTTCTGAAAGAAAAGCCCTCAAGGGCAATGGAGAACAACTTTTGATTTACATGAGCAAATTGGTATGCTGTGATACTTTTCAAAAATGACTATACTGTATATGCATCCAAAAAAAGTCTATCAGAATTTGAGTGGTGTAAGATATAAGTTAACATCAACAAATTCAGTTTTTGAATGAAACTGAAGGACTTTAAAGAAGAATGTATGCAGAAATGCCAGATCTTCAGTTATTTCATATTGGTGTAATTCTATGAATATTTGCATTGTGTACTGGCTGGCACTGTACCATGTCATTAACCCTAATGAACTTCTTAACTGATCTGAGATTTAAGTTTAAAAATCCACTCAACAAATTGGATGCATAATATGAGAGCTAATTCAGAGCAAGTATTGCACCATGGTATTAAAAGTAGAGGTGGGTTGAGTTTTCAATGGAAGTCTGATAAGCAGAACCAATTCAAAGACGGTTTAAAATTCAATATTTCAGTATTGTCTTATGAAGCAGCACAAGACATTGGAGAAAGCTACTGGTCCTCAAGCAGCTCTGCTCCAATAGCAAGCTTGCCACAGAAATGGCAATTCAAGCAGGGACCAGCTGAGTGGTCTGGTGATTCAGATTAAACCATGACTGAAGATTGATTCAGGTTTATGCCAATAAACATTTGGTATAACTGAACTGATTCCATTCCAGTTTGAATGGGGAAAATGTAAATATTGGTACAAAAAAAGGCTCCCTAAAGTTATCCACCACAGATAACAGCCTGTTCAATCTGAGGAGGCTGGTTGCATCCCTTGCAAATCTTCCTCACTGGGCAGAAGAGACAACCGTGTAACTGCTAACGCAGCAGTGGAACTACTACTCTCCTCACCACCTCCATCCTCAACTTTCATTCGGATGTTTACGTTCACAATCCAACATAATGGATTGGAATTTGGAAGCAAGTTGCCTAGGTCCTTCCTGGCGATTCCCTGTCCTTGAAGAGTACAAAGTACAGAAGTCTGGACAACCCAAAACGCTACAGAAATTCTCCAAGACATTCTTATTTATTCATGATTAACTCTGACTCTTGCTAGTGGATGTTTTATCACATCAGTGTTTTCATTCAAATACTTATTCTGAACCGGTAACCTGAACTTTCTGGGTTAGAGTATGGAGAAGGAATTCTGTTCCTTATGCCTAGTAGAATTCTTTTTGTCTTGAAAATTGCACAAGTGGAAATACAGGTACTGTATCTCTATGCCAGAAAAGCTGCACCTGTTACATTTCTGCCTATCACCCAGTTCTTAAGGCACAGAGTTTCTGACAGGGACAAAAATTGACACCCCCTAGGCCAAGGGTTCTCAACCCCGGCTGAGTACCACCTCCGGCGCCACTCTTCTGCTGCATACCACCAGAAGTGACTGGCGATGACATCAGCACCAGAAACGTCTGGGTTTTCAGAGGGCAGAAAAATGCAGGTAGGAGGCTCTGGGCAGGTGGAAGGGCCCTTCTCAGCGTTCCCGAGAGGCTCAGCCAAAGGCAAGAGCCTCATGGGAGTGAAAACATGCTGCCAAAAGTGCATCAGAGCAAGGTTCCGGCAGTCCGAGTACCACCAGCAGTCACCGAAGTACCACTGGTGGTACTATTACCACTGACTGAGAACCCCTTCCCTAGGCTGCTATAATATACAGCACCATTTATTTGATGTTTGTATTTGTATTGCAGTTCTAGAATAAAGAGGTGGATCGGATACAAATTTTCATGAGTGAACATATCTAAGGAGAAAGAGGGAACTCAGGGGCCCTGAAATCTTCACCAAAAGGTTTCTCCCAAATCTTTCTCTATTTGCACCATTTTGCTCTAATTTGATGTCTCTTTCGAAAGTTGGATAATTTTTAAGCAACAGTTTTTCTTCCTAGCCAATTAAGAATCATGTAATCAGCATGACGGCAACCAGAGTTGGCTATGTGATGACATCACAAAGCCAAAATCAGAGCAAGGGCAATGCTTCCCACTACTGATACTGTGAAGAAACATCTTGCAGCTCCCCCCTACTCCAGTCACTTCATTGTCACCAAAATAGGGAGCCTGCGTTTTGAAACATACATACACACCAATTTGGCTCTGTCCTAGAATCTGAGTGGCTCAAATAATGGCGTCAAGCCAGGACATCAGTAGAGTTAATTTGAGCAAACGCTAAAGCAGAAACATATGTGCTGTGTTCTCAATAGCTTCTAAACGTGGATTAACTTTCTGTTGGAGGCAAATGTTTGCCAGTAGACTAATCAAGATTTATTTTGGAAAACACTACTTTTCTACAGTAAAAGCACTGACTTATTTGCTACTGGAGTTTATGACATTAATCAGAATTAAAATTTTACCTAAGCTGAGGTACAAAAACTCCCCTAATTCTACATAATATTAGAGCAAGCAACTTCTAATAGTTGAATGACACACAGTTGATTTCATCATGTTTGCAATGCCCTTATAGAGGCAATAAATGGTCCATTTGCTTTAAATGAAAAACAAAAACAAAATCTGAATCAGTGTTTTCTTTACAAGAACATACACTCCTGCTGTAATGAAACATTCACAATGGGGGCTAATCCAGCTCTATTTCCCACCTTCAGTGGCTTCTGGCTCATACCTGCAACAATAAGCACCTTGAAAAAGCTGAGCTCTACCTAGTAGGGCCTGAATTGCAGCCCAATATAGTAAATGAAGCAGCTACTACTTGAGCTACTGCAGTCAATGTAGCATTCTTTGCTTGTCAACGGAGACTAAAAGCTTTGACACACATTACAATTACAGCAAGAAACAGTGGGGTGTAACACATAAATTATCCTTCCACTTTTGAAAAGGAGCTTGCATGCACAAAAGTGATAACACAAATTTCTTGCAAGAAGAAGTCTTGCAACCCAATCCTATGCCAGCCTCCACTGATGTAACTAGGCCCCATGCCCTCACAAACGTGCCATAAAGCACATTGTACCGACATGGAGGCCAGTCCCACCAGCGTAGAGGCCAGCGGCAGGCCTCTGCCAGCACATGAGCAGTGCCCCCCAGAGGCAGGTGAGCTCCGTGCCGGGCAGCAGGGGTTGGGCAGGGAGGAGGGCAGAACAAACCCAGGAGGGAGGGCATGCTCGGTGAAGGCATCCCCCTTCCCAGGTTTGAAAGCCCGACATGGAGCTGCCCAGATTTGCTCCAGCCATTTAGCTGACACACATCCGAATAGCCCCATAGAGGCTGCTGGGGCTCAACACAGAGTAAGGGGACGAATGTCCCTTTACCTAGGGGAGTCCTCCAGCAGCCTCCAGTCCTATGCTGGATACAGTAGAGCCTGCCCCGGCGATGCTCTTGAATAGGATTGGGCTGTCAATGGAATCCAAACTTAGCTATGTGCTTGTGCAACACAATGCACAAAATGTCGCATCTAAAACGGTCAGCACCTCACTGTTGTGCAATTCCTTCCACATATGCTTGTGCAACCACATGCAGAACAGTGCAAAATATCCTATTTCCACAGATACTCCTTGGGGTGCAACCCACTGGTTTTACAGTGGTGTTTCCCATAGCAAGCATAACAAAAGAATTTCATACATGAGAGTACGAGCATCTTCAAATACCATGTACGCACAGCTATGAAACCTTATAAATACATGTTACACTTGTGTGAGAAATTTTACAGATTATGTGTTTGCTCTACTAACACTGTTTTCTCTATCACATGCCTCACCTCTGGAAAGAATACATTGACAGCGCAATCCACCGTACGTTTTGAACGGCAGAGTGCGCACTCCGCCGTTCGAAAGTGTCGGAAACGTGCCATAAAACATGTTTGTGACTATTTTAGAGTAAGGGCTGCCGGCGCAGAGGTTGGCAGCCCTCACTCCACTGCCGGATCAACCCAGCCGCCACTGGAGGAAGGTAAAGCTCCCACCAGCAGGAGCGGACCAGGCAGCAAGGGAGGGCGCCGGTTGGCCGAGCCGTCCCGGGAGTGAGTAGGGATGGCAGCCGCCACATCTTCGTCCTGTTTTCGGGCCAGCACAGCCATTACACAGCCTCCATCGGACATATGTCGGCTCGAGAGCTGGTAGAAATCCGAGGAGGCCCATTGGGGTCTCCCCACTCTACACCAGGGGAAGGAGACAAATGTCCCCTTCCCCCGAGGAGACTTCCAGGCCAATTGTGATCAGCCCAGAACAGGGATAGGATCCAGCGGGCGGCCCTAGGGTGCCCACGGATCTTTACAGTGGATTGCGCTCTCATACACTTCTGGGACATCCAATTGGGCCAGCTTTCTAAGACACATGCACACAGGTGTTTAAAGATGCATGTACATATATACATTATGTTCAACCTTAATACATTTGCTGCATAACACCTGCATAACACTGGTGTTTCCCATAACAACTGTGACACGTAGTACTGCTCTAAACCTTCAGCTTTTGCATCTCCATTGGCTCCATGATCCATCCAATTTAACAGTTGTCTGCTAGTTGCATGCTTACCTTTTAGCTTGCTTCCCACAAACCTCCATAAAGAAGGGGGGAGGATTACTGAAACATTGTACTGATAGAGCATATCTCGATGAACAGCGAGCCAACCAATTGGTTTCGTTCATGAAGAACAGACTGCACTTTCCATCAACATTTTTTAAAGACAAATTATTTCACAATCCTATATATGCAAAGTCTGGCATGTTTAGATCCCAGGTATTTTGTATAGATTGACAGTAGTTTCTAGGGAAGAGAGAAAGATCTGATAAGGTGGTCTACAAAGAATAATTTGTTTACAAAGAATAATTTGTTTATCATAGTAAGGTCAAAGAGATGAAAACTAATATCAACCCAAAACGTACAGGGTGTTGTTTATGGTTATGAAAGAAACATTTGGATGAAACCGTTTTCACCATTGTTTTATTTTTGATCTGACATGTAAAACCTTAGGTAGTTTGCTATAGTTTATGCCACACAATTTATTAATTAACAAATGCTTGTGAGGAGTTATGATTGCTATACAGATTAATTTTCTTTAAAAAATTGAAATGTCCTTAAAATGTGGAAATATAAGCTAGGCCAAAATTATATATGTGGTTATTGTTAAATACAGACAATTCAGGCAAGAAGTTATTGCCCAGTCTTTGTGCCATGTTGCCCTATGAAATTTAAGTTTTATAAAAGCAACTTAATGTTCTTATAGCTACATTACATTGTAGTTACAGACAAAGACAAGAGACTGAAGAAAGGCTGCAGTTTTATGATGGGAGCACAGTTATCTGCCACTTGCACTGCAACTTAATGTGAAGGTGATAAAATAATAATCTGTGAGTCAAAGCACTGCATGCCCTGAAAATTACCTCACTCTAATTTTCATTGATGAAATTTACCAATTTTAAAATACTGAGATATTTTGGCCTTCCCCCTCCCAACTGATCTTTCAGCTACACACAGTACCATAATAGACCTCTGTGAAACGTTCTCAGGGTTTCCTTTCAGCACTTTCTGAGAACTTGATATGAAGGACACATTTTTGGCTCTTTAACCTCAAAATATGCCTATTAATATTCACAGTCTGAGAGCCAGCACTATTTTAAAAATGAGAAAAAGTCCTAGGAATTAAGGTTGTGTTTGCTTGTTATTACAGCTATGCAGCTGTACTATATGCATAATGCAGCTTGTAGGCAAATATATGTAGGAGTTCCCCATGTTTGGCTGTTCATAGGATTACAGGCCACCCACGTGGGAAGTGTCATTAAAATTGGGCCTGTGTCTCTTGAAGGTACACTTGGAAAGAGGATTCAAATCTTTGTAAAAGTATGCTAATTGATAATATGTATTTGTTTTCAAGGTTGCTAGCTAATTGTCTTTCCCTTCAAGCCTTACTTGCATACAGTTAGGTTTCACACTTTATTTTTTCTTGTGAGTGTGAGCAAATGAATCATTGTGGCCTAACTGCTCAGTGCTCATTCACTGTTGTATTATCTTTTATTTGGACGATGCCAATGGATAACTCAATATTCTAATAAAATCCAATCATTTCGGTGATATCCGAAACAAAGAAGCTCCTTCGTTCACAAGGTCCCTATAAATAAAACGGGAAGTCCTGCACTTCTGGGTTTACGAAAACCACATGACATAGAAGAGTGTGGTAAGGAGCAGATGATCAACTGTCCGCTCATTCTGAGGGAGCAGATCAATGCTGCTCGCATCCACGGTGGGCTGGAGGGAGGCAGCAGCAGACTCAGGGTGAAGGACACCCCGAATCTGCCAGCCCTTTACCATCCGACGTTGATGCAAGCCGCATGAGGCCGCTTCATGGCTGGGACAGCTATGGAGGAATACAGCCTACTCCTGCGATTTCTCAAGTGGCTTCTGGGAGCTAATGAGTGATCTAAGATAGATCACAGCTCCTGATCCACCAAGCCAAACAGAGGCCATCTGCCATATAGGGATTTCATCAGTCCTCCCTCCCTCCCCCCCCCCCACCCAGCCAAACATTACTAAGCATCTGAAGACATGACTGGTGGCTGCATTCAGCTGCGCGGATCACATCTTGGTGCAGGTCTTGTGTAAGAACTGAAAGCACCTTGCAATATAAGGGTCAGAATAAGAGCTGGAATGTTTTTATTCGTCAGTAAAAGAGGCACTCTTTACTTCATATTGGTACAGGAAAACCAATAGCTATAAACCATGATTTGTATTGCATGTGCCAAGGATGAAACAACCCAGAAGTAAAGAGTGACTGTTCAACCCTGGTCTGACACCATGTGCATGAGCAGGGCCAGGATAGTCAAGCCTTCAGCTTGTATGCTCCTTTCCCTACTTCTGTGCAAAGAAAGGAGGGGATTTAAAGCTTCCACTTTAGAATAAACTGCACATTCCTGTTATATTCAAATTCAGGAAATTGTAATTTATTCAAACCAAGTTAATGCACAAACCAAGATCTGAAACCAGAACAATATAGCACTCCACATGTATAGAGGTGGGAGAAAATGCTTTTACTTTTTTGCAGATTTCGGTGCTACACCAAAATTAAATAGCAGAAAGCGGTGTTATGTGTTTTTATTACAAATTGTCCCCATTTGTATCAATTGTAACCGCGTTAAAAGTATACTAGGTAGGTGGCATAGGTTGTACAGTGTCAGCAGATGAAGTATGACACAAAATTACATGGTTTAATTTAATTTAATTTTTTTCACAATTTTTAGCAGAATTTATTTTTAGCAGATTTTTTAGCAGGTGGTATGTGTTTTTATTTCATTATCACCATTTTCTCCTGCCCCTATACATGTACTATGATGTTGTAACAATCTTGTCAAGTAAGAAAGCATTATTATTCCCATATTGCAGGTAGGGAGCCAAGGCTGAGAGGGAGTGGCTTGCCCAAGGCCACTTTGGGAGAATTCATAGCCGAGGCAAGCTTCAATGTGAGAAAGCCCTGATTCACACCTCAATCTCGTAGCCACTATTCTAAACCACACCAGGATAAAACAATAGTTTGAAACCCTGGTTTGTGAACTAATTGTGGCTTCTAAATCCCCTCCCCTCATTCACAAGGAGGGAGGAGTGTGAGCCTGAGTCTTGGGTCTCTTCAGTTCTGCTCACATACATTGCAGCAAATAATGGTTTTCCATTACATGTGCATGCAGCCAACGACAAACTGAGGAGTGTTCAATAACATCATTTTTGTTGAGAAATAAGCAAAATTCAGGCCTAAAACTCCAGCAGTCTAATTCCAAAGCAATGCCAGAGCAATATGTTCTATGACATTATTCTGGCACCGCACTGAAGTACTGCTGCCTATAGCTGGGCCATAAAGGTGCTGTCACATAGCCAATTTAATATTTCAGCACTCTACATGGTAAATGGCTAAACTCTAGTAGTTTGTATGAACGTTTGGTCCACTACAATCCAGTTCAAGATACATTGACACCACTTGCTACCTATATGTCTTTGTGCTAAATGTTCAGTGTTCTATAAACTGTCCAATGGGCACTGCAGCTTATAACATCAGAAAGAATTTTTGTTGATTTTCTTTAGAAACTCTGTATATTTAACAAGCTATAGCACAGAAGACTGTTTCTAAATCCCTATCCCATAACCCTATTATGCATCCTGAGGGATAACATTTTTGAATTTGCATAGAAACTTGAGGGTACAGTTCCCTTTGGTTCACAGAATACCACTGAAAGTTGCACATCTAACTCAATCTACTCTACTCAAGGCACAATTTTCATCTATTGAAATATTTCTAAGAGGCCAAACTATATCATCCATATTACAATATACCACAGACATTGGGCAACCAAGGTGCACCACAACATATCTTGCAAAGCAAAAATTAAGTTGAATACAGCAGCCTCAGAAAACTCAAAAAGGGTTTGCATGAGGAACATATACGTATGTAATATATAGACCACACAGTAGGCAATGGAAGAAAATTCCAGACTCCTAATACAGTACTGCAATATTAGAAGCCAAGTGTGATGCAAGCCCCATCTACTAAGCCCTCACAACAAAAAGCATGCCCAGTATTTTAACAACTCTCCAGATGATGTTTCCAAGGAAGGATCAAGATTTACTGGACAAGACTACTGGTTTTAGAAAGAATGGGACAGAAACAGATGTTCCTCATTGTCAGGTCTACCATAAGGAC